>OZ023327.1:8114037-8126537 GCA_964007535.1 Brachyptera risi | reverse complement strand
TCAAACTTTGAATGCAGTCTGCAATTTCGTCAAAGTGTCCCAACATGAATTGAAAATTTCAATATGATACGATATTTGAACGTTTGGAAAGTTTATTGAGTAGAAGATTTTTTTT
Organism: Brachyptera risi; assembly: GCA_964007535.1. NCBI lineage: Eukaryota > Metazoa > Arthropoda > Insecta > Plecoptera > Taeniopterygidae > Brachyptera > Brachyptera risi. The sequence goes on along the minus strand of OZ023327.1, from coordinate 8,126,422 downwards.
TTTTTAATAACATCGAAACTTGATACAAAATCATTGTTCCCCAATTGAGGCTATGGATGAAAGATGGGATCGTTTGGACGGGGCACCGCAAGGGTGATCTCACCAATATCAATAATTCATGTGATGTGAGCGATAATTGATATCAGTTTTAACATTAAGGAGAAGCCTTCCAATTAGAGTTTGAACATATGAATCAAATATATTGTAAAGTTTGAAAACATGTTCGTATTTGCTCGGCTCTTGAAATGTAGGCCTATAAATGTGATTCAAGTATGGATGGAGTTATCGATGGACTATACAGGACTGTGGAAAACGACAAACCACAGTTTCCGAATGAGATGTCTCCAAAGCAATATTTTGAAATGAGTTGCATCAAATTCGTTTTGGTTTCATAAACAAGAATGAACGAACACTTGTGAAATATATTGTTTTATTAAATGCTTTGTCGAATAAATAAACTTTGTACATAAACTGAAATATTGTTTCTAAACAACTTTCCCTATTCTCCACAAAGAACCCTAAAGCTTGACAGTGCAGGTTCTCCTATTTCATCATTTATTAATCATTTATGTGCCTCCAATACTGTATTATAATCAGTAACCACTATAGATCTATAGTCCATAACTTGTATTCGATTAATATTGGTGAAGTTATAACAAATTAATAAATCATAAATACAAATAACTCGATACAATAGATCTACAATATACCTTGTACACCATTCAACCAGCAGAAATGATAGCCCCCATCACACTGGTATTTCCCAAGTTATAAATATACATCCATATTTTTTAATTGAGAATATTTTTGAATATTTCCGTAAATACCCAGAATTTGATAGTATCCCTAAATGCGGTACGTATTGAATTGCGATATGTTTTTGTATTAGGAGAGTGATACACACTCATGATGAGCTGTATTGCATGTACTGGTTTCCAAAGCAGTTGCCAAGTGTTGATGTTGTTTTCAGAGCTTCTGCCGCTCTACCAATACCGTGTACGAATTGAATCACTACTACTCGAGTGCCATAGCTTGCGACAATTCAGCCATTTGCTGGTAAAATGTTGGTGGTTTCAAGTTATTAGTTCACTGGATGTACAGCACGACTATCATATTCAATGAGAAACACGTTACTCTCCCCTCTCTCCTCTACTCTACCCTCTCTCCTCTACTCTCCCCTCTCTCCTCTACTCTCTCCTCTCTCCTCTCTCTCCTCTACTCTCCTCTCCCCTCTCTCCTCTACTCTCCTCTACTCTCTTCTCCCCTCTCTTCTCTACTCTACCCTCTCTCCTCTACTCTCCCCTCTCTCATCTACTCTCCCCTCTCTCCTCTACTCTCCCCTCTCTCCTCCCCTATCTCTCCTCTACTCTCCCCTTTCTCCTCTACTCTCCCCTCTCCTCTCCCCTCCCCTCTCTCCTCTCCCCTCCCCTCTCTTGTCTACTCTCCCCTCTCTTCTCTCCTCCTCTACTCTCCCCACTTTTCTCTCTTCTCTACTCTCTCCTCTACTCTCCCCTCTCTCCTCTACTCTTTCCCATCTCCCCTCCTCTACTCTCTCCCATCTCCCCTCTATTCCCGCTGTCCTCCCGTTTGGTTTTACATGCGTCACGCATGTTCACCTCTTTACCAATTGGTTCAGTTTCCTATGTTTCACAAAGGGGTAAGAAAATGACTTCGCAGTGCGAACGCGATTTCAAGGAATGAGTTGACTCAAAATCTACACACCCGTATTCAGAAACTAATCAGATTTTCATAAAAGTTGTAATACGTGTACACAATTGTTGGCATCACATGTCAAAATCTATACATTTTCAGTTGAACATACCACTTTTTTCTGCCATATTATTTTTACAGGTAAGTATTCTTTCAAAATTTCAGTCATCAATATCTCATAATAAACAGGAGGCGAGAATTTGACTGCAAGTTGGTTTTAGATGGGACTAAAAGTGACCAATGAGAATGCCAGGATTTGTGCCGTCATGGTACACAGAGTATATGTCGCTGTGTCGCTCTTCTCAGTATCACTGCTCGGTATCACTGCTCGGTATCACTGCTCGGTATCACTGCTCGGTATCACTGCTCAGTATCACTGCTCAGTATCACTGCTCGGTATCACTGCTCAGTATCACTGTTTTAAAACAAAATAACCCTTAATATGTTGTATTGTAAAGTCCTAGAATGGTAATAGTTTCTTTCAATGATCACGGAAACGAAATTATCTTCATAAAAGTTATGATTTTCAACTTTTGTTTTTACTTCCATTCATAAGCTTAAAGTGCAACGTGTGTAGCGTGCCTGTAGAAAGGCCCGACTCAGCTGTGATTGTAGACGGCGTCAAGCGTTCTGGCCCGTAGGGTAGAGGCTGCTGCAGCGCCCGCCGCCCAGGCCCAGCACGCACGCCCGGAGGTTCTCCAACATGACGCCAGCAGGCGGGACGCCTCGAGCCATCCTGCCACCTACGTAGCTTGCTCCCAGGCTGAAACCACAGAGCATGCGGGGGTTCAAACCAGTCGCTGATGCAGTGCGATAGTTGACTGAGCCACGGGGACGACTGTCAGTTTTGGGTAGGAACTTTTCAAAAGGAACGCGTTCCTTTTTCGAGAACTTTTAAAGGTCCTTTTTTCCTTGAGGGAACTTTTTACTTGAAAGTTACTAAATTTAGAGAACTTTTAACATTTGAAAGTTCCTTCGGAAGTTCTTTTTATACGATTACCTTCATTTTAATTCAAGAACAGAATCTATCGCAGTTTTTGTTTCATCGTCTTTAAAATATGTTGGCATCTGTAATCCTAATACTCGGATCCCCATCGACACTTACTAAATTATCGGGACTTGGATCGCACCACGCAGATGGCTAGACTGTGGTGGTGAAAATGAAATCAATGAAATGAATGGATGAGGGTAGGTGTACGAGTTTTTCCCGACAGTTTAGTCATCATTTCAGATGTCAAAAACTAGACAAACGGGAAAATCCAACTATTTGAAACAATTTACCATCGAGGGGCGGGGGCTGGGGGGCAACATTTGGAGAATCACTTTTCACAAAACAATCGAACGTCATTCCAAAGTGTACTGAACTAGTGACAACTCGTGTGTTGGTTTAGTGAGATATTCAAGCTTCCAGTTGTTCCCTTCTTCATGAGTACAAGCATAGACTATACAGTGAACTAAACGTTGGTACAAGTAATGCTTTAATCAATTAGTTCAATTACGTTGTATAGTTTATAATTCCTACCTAATTTTAGAAATCGTACCTAGTTGTAGAAATATTTACTTTGGTGAAATATGGCTCTGACAGCCGAGAACAATGTTTTGCCGTGGGCTTCGTACAAGCCATTTTTTCATCCAGAACACAAAAATTTAATTGGCAATAATTTGTCTGCCATGTGCCGTTTATGTTTGCCCATGGAGAAGATGATAGGCGCATCAACAAGATCCTGCTCGAATCAGATCTATTGGCTTCGGTGAATGATATATGAGATACTGGGATAATGAGAAGAAAAGTTATGTTATTATGTTTTTGGGGGATAGTGGGAAGGAGTCGGCCTTGGCCTGTTTCATGTATCAACCTGAACGACAGAGGGCAAGCACGATGCACCTCTGATCTCAGTCAGGATGGTCGACCAGGACGGAAATCGAATCCCGGTCTCCTGAATTATGGTTCAGTGTGCTAGCCACTCGACCACCAGTGTCAGTTGCACAGTAAATATCCAAGACGAAGCTGAAGGCCTTCCGAAATATAGATCACTAATGCCAGGAGCCACGACGTTTCGTCATTTCACTCATCCTTATTCCTTTAATTCGTATAACGATTCATTCATCACGTAAGCAGAACGAGAATTATCATTTCTTATGATCCATTCACATAATCATGGATGAGCGAAAGCGAAGAATCAATTTGGCAGTTTACATTAAAATAAAAATGTCACAATAAATATGTTGATAAAATGTAATAATACTTGTAAAAAAAAATTTGTATCCTTCTCCTCCCTTGGGGTTAACGAACAAAACATCATAGAGAGAGACCATTCTGTGTGGTTCTTATCCTCGGTCAGGACTCACGTCATAGTCGTGTGTTGACGCTGGAAGTGTGCATGTCGGGACTGACAATTCCTCATGCGCGTCACAAAATAATTACGTAAAACTACAACAAAAATAAAGATTCAGACCCCCAAAAAATCGATTATGATTTCGATCAATATTCCATTTATCATTTTGATTCAATCGAATGGAATTCCTAATATTTCAATATTCTCGATCGATTTTCGATAAAGTACTATTCGGTATCGCTCACAAATTCTCGCTCGAAGGGCAACCCTACAAATAATGTATCCATTCAAAAAATTATATTTATAGACAGTTTCTTCAGTATTCTGTTCTACAAACAAAATCAGATAATATATAAAGTTATTCCATCTCGTAAATGAACATGGGGTTATTTAAATTGTGATGATGATGTTATTCTATTATCAACTATTATACAACTATTATTCTAATGAGTATTTTTGAAATTTCTGAAATTCATAAAAAAAAAAGTTGTCATCCGATAATGCCACAAAACTATACAGATCTAAGTTAGATAAAGAACCATGATAAAAAAAAGTTTGAAATTGATAGCTTTAGCCATTTGACCTGTGGAGAACCGACAAAAAAACATAAAAAAACAACATAAAAACGAACACCAATTTTTTTCAGTATGTCAAATTGAATCCTCGCTAAAGCTCGTCTAATTAGACACTGTTCACGAATTGAAGCTGATTTCTTTTCACAATTTAAATTGTCAATATTCTTGTTCGCCATATTCTATAACCTATAATCTGTCAAATTGGAAAACGATACGATCACCGTCACGTGACGCAAATACGCGTTCCTATTGGTTGTCGACAATTGGTCGACAATGTTGTCAAGTCTATTTTCAACAAAGTCTTGGCCGAGATAAACGTCGTCTGAACTTCGTCTCTGCAAGAGAAAGCTAGGCGGCGGCTAAACGGCGTCTAGCCAGACGCCGTCTAACCACGACCCCGGCTCATGTCTCTGCAATCCACCCATGAAATAATCAGCTGAAACTGGAGGATAGTTATTTACTCCCTTACCTCCAAATTGGAAGCCAGAGTTGTTGTTGTTCATTTGTTTTCCTGGAGTAGCGATTGTTCTGACAGAGCGACCGCTGTAGACAGGCTCCGTTGTCTTGGTGTATGGAGCGGAACGCGTCGATCGAAGTCAGAACTTGGCGAGCCATGTCGTTGAGGCTGGAGTCTCTGGGCTGGCTGCCTGACGAACGCAAAGTCCGATTACGCAGGGCAGGAATATTGACCATGGTAGTTGTGTTACCCTGAAATCAAGCCATAGAGGTCAGGGCCAGGCCCCGTGGATCACTTGAACGTCTTGATAGGCAAGGGTCAAGCCATAGAGGTCAGGGCCAGGCCCCGTGGATCACTTGAACGTCTCGTTAGGCAAGGGTCAAGCCATAGAGGTCAGGGCCAGGCCCCGTGGATCACTTGAAACGTCTCGAGAGGCAAGGGTCAAGCCATAGAGGTCAGGGCCAGGCTCCGTGGATCACTTGAATGTTTCAAGAGGCAAGGGTCAAGCCATAGAGGTCAGGGCCAGGCCCCGTGAATCACTTGAATATTTCAAGAGGCAAGGGTCAAGCCATAGAGGTCAGGGCCAGGCTCCGTGGATCACTTGAATATTTCAAGAGGCGAGGGTCAAGCCATAGAGGTCAAGGCCAGGCCCCGTGGATCACTTGAATATTTCAAGAGGCGAGGGTCAAGCCATAGAGGTCAGGGCCAGGTCCTGTGGATCACTTGAATATTTCAAGAGGCGAGGGTCAAGCCATAGAGGTCAGGGCCAGGCCCCGTGGATCACTTGAACGTCCCGTTAGGCAAGGGTCAAGCCATAGAGCTCAGGGTAAGGCCCCGTGGATCACTTGAACGTCCCGTTAGGCAAGGGTCAAGCCATAGAGCTCAGGGTAAGGCCCCGTGGATCACTTGAAACGTCTCAAGAGGCGAGGGTCAAGCCATAGAGGTCAGGGCCAGGTCCTGTGGATCACTTGAATATTTCAAGAGGCGAGGGTCAAGCCATAGAGGTCAGGGCCAGGCCCCGTGGATCACTTGAATATTTCAAGAGGCGAGGGTCAAGCCATAGAGGTCAGGGCCAGGTCCTGTGGATCACTTGAATATTTCAAGAGGCAAGGGTCAAGCCATAGAGGTCAGGGCCAGGCCCCGTGGATCACTTGAACGTCCCGTTAGGCAAGGGTCAAACCATAGAGCTCAGGGTAAGGCCCCGTGGATCACTTGGACGTCTCGATAGGCAAGGGTCAAGCCTGAGACGGCATGTGATAATGTCTCTTGCAAGTCAGTTTCCAGTTTGCAAGTCAGTTTTCTCAAAATTAGACCATATAGACTCTGAGACATTGTTGCAGGTAGTGTGACAAACAGATTATGATTTATGTCAACATCAGAATGCCTGAGATACGAGAATATATGTGTTGGGGAAAACCAACATTTACCTCTTCCAAAACCGTGCATTTATGCGCAACTGCGAGTGTTATAATTAGGATAATAAAAATCGCATTTCAGCATCAAAATCATCAGTCAGCGTGTATGAGTCTATGGAACAGTTTACTTGTCCGTTGGAGTATCTTGTAAATTTGGTGCTCGTTCAGTGGTGTATTCGTAAAAATAAAAGTACTAAGGCGGTGATAACTGAAAAAAATCCATTCATCCCAACTCGGCGTGGGAGGGTGGGTGGGAGGGGGGGCTTCTGAGTCATAACATGTCAGTTAATGTAATGTAATGATGAGTGTATAATGTCAGGTTTACGAGATTCTAATACAAATATAAAATAAAAATGATGTGGTTCACCTTTGCATCTGAAATAATCGCCACAGAGAATCTCTCGCAGCTTGATCCTCCGCGGGTGCATCGTGGTCTACATGTTGCGATTGTGCGTCGCCAGCTGATCGATGACTAAGGAGCCAAGTCTTTACATAAGGTGTAGGATCAAACGTGACTAGAGGTGGTCCATTTAGTTCGATACACAAAAGCGAGGCCATATTCTTAACAATCAGTTTCGTACGAAGATCAGTTACTATTAAGTTCATTGCGCTAAATCCCGTTCCAACCTCCCCTCCGTCTCGTAATGCTTGCATTCGTAGAATTGATGCAGGACAGTGCTGTCGGTGACAAGGGCTTAGTAGATACAACGTAGTACAAAAAATGTTACAAACTGACTCTACACTACATTACAAGATTCTGTCATTATTGTAAAGTCTGACATTGCAAATAAATATTGGCAGATTACATCTATCAAGATACATTATTTTTAACATTGTGCGTTCACAAGTTAGCTGGTTCAAGTTAGCTTTATATGTCTTCAAATTTGGTTTTCAAGAAAAAAGGTACCGGGGCGCGCCCTGCCCCAAAATTAAAGTACCAGGGCGCTGCTCCGGCCCACCCTTACCCGAATACACCACTGTGCTCGTTGCATAGTGTAGCATGTAACTGTGTAGAAATTGATGTTTCGAAATGTTTCACGGCTTTTTTCCGATAATTATAGGCCTACTGAGTGTGGCATGAAGGAGAAGGATGATGAAGGAGCAGCACACGCAATTTATGCTGTAAAAGTCTGTGAGTATAGTGACACATATCATTTGTACAACATTCAGTTAGGCCCCACAAATATTGTATTTGGATCCCGTATACTTGAAAAAACGTACACTCATTCTCAATATCATTTTTGTATTCTCATTCCTTCCCAATATGAAGAAGTGAATTTATAATTGCAAACATAGATGGGCCCTCTTAACTTGTTTTGTCTTAAACCGCCCCTAAAAGTTGTAATTGAAACGATCTAACATTTCTGTTGACTAGAAAACCATATGAGCATATTGCTCATGTTATGGAGAAATAATGAGATTGTTTGGGTAAGGTCATATTCCATGGTAAAGCTGGATTTCCATGCACGCGATTCTCATATCGCGCGATACCATGTCGCGCGTCATGGCGGCGCGCTCGAATGTTGAACAAACCTCAACTTTCGTGAAGCGATTCACGACTTGTCCCTGATTGGTCAGTGGTCTGCCGCCTCGCGACTTTGAGCCGCCATGACGCGCGACATGGTATCGCGCGATATGAGAATCGCGTGCATGGAAATCCAGCTTAAGGCCTAGGCATATGATCTTCATATCTTTCTTTCTGTTCAATTCACTTACATTATTATTTGAGACAAAACACATAATGACATTCAAGAGGAATATCTTGAATGCGAGGAATGCAAGAGCAGTGAGCGCCAACTCGAACAAGTCTTTGATGGCCATTCCCTTCTCCTCCTTCTCGTGATGGGGATAGCGGTGCTCCTGGTGGGGTGGCCAGCTCTCGTAGGGGTCCTGGTCCGCAGGATGATGGTGCTGATGGTTCGCAGGCCCTCCGTCGTAGCCCCCACCGCCACCCTAACACGCGGGGACACACATCTATTGGTAACCAACTGCATGGAACACAAACTTCAGATTTTCACTATCATATTTTTGATAACAATAAATATATCTTTTTTTTCTTACCAGCATCGAAAACTTAACAAAAAGCCATTCTTTTTCCCTGTGAATGCAATGGATGATCTAAAAATATCAAGAAGATTGTAGAAATTTCAATTATTTGGATTCAATGTGTAATTTTAAAATATTTGAAAGTTGTCTGTGGCACCATGATTGTATAGGATTAAATTATATTTTTCAAATTTGAGTTGACTGACTAGTCGTTTGAAATCCGCTTGAAAGCCACACGTGTTTCCGTTAGAGATAAAAGTTGAGTGAAGAAAGTTGTGTGAAGAAAACTAAAGTGAACAGTCAATATTTTTCATGCTGAATGGATTTCTGTTCATCTACATAGTGAGCAACAAGCTGGGCTCGAATCAATCAGTTTCCACGCTTTTCATTACTTTTTCATCAGTGAATTTTCACAAACATTTCCAAGTATGAAACTGAGTAGTGTACAGCACAAGCTACATTCAACATCCAACCTCATCAAACCTTCTAATGTATCTCTTCATTCTATTGTTTTTGCTATTTTCAAACGCAAATTTCAAGTTGTCTTCACAAATAAGTTTCGTGCGTTGATGTCTCCAGTGCAATGTCTGCTATGAATTGATCATTCTCAGATATTTAGTTATTTTGGGTTTAATAACACACTCTACTGATGACTTGGATCTATTGGCGTCGGTGAATGATATATATGAGCTGATGGAATGGAAGGTTATTTTATTAGGTGTTTTTGGACAATGGGAAGGAGTCGGTCGTAGCCTGTTGTTAAGGCACCATCCCAGTATTGGCCTGAACGACAGAGAGCTACCACGATGCACCCCCTGTCAGGATGGTCAACCATGACGGGAATCGAAATCTGATTTCCTGAATGATGGTTCAGTGTGCTAGCCACTCAACCACAAGTCTTAGTCCATCTCTAGTCAACTGTTTCAGGAAGTATCCACCCACCCATCGAACACTTTGCAGTTTTCTTAATTTGAGAAGGTTAATTTTGAGCTGAAAGCTGTCACACGGGACTGAGAGATGAGTGATCACCTTTGTGCATCCAGTCGAGCGGCAGTTATTGAATGTGGTTGTTTTGACGCAGGCCACAAATATCAGCCGTGTTGCGTGCTCATTCAAAGGACATCGCAATTCTCAAACTAGATTTCAAGTCAAAATGACTTGAAAACTTACTAACTTTAGAGAAAACCAGAAATCATCATCTTAATTTCAGAAATATAGAAACGGTCAATTATCTGTCCCCCCGGACCCATCCCTTTATCCGAGTCGTAACGTGGACTACTAGATTCTGTTCATGTTCTAATGCCTACGTCATGACTCATGGTCTCAGAGTCGTGACGTAGACTACTAGATTCTGTTCATGTTCTAATGCCTACGTCATGACTCATGGTCTCAGAGTCGTGACGTAGACTACTAGATTCTGTTCATGTTCTAATGCCCACGTCATGACTCATGGTCTCAGAGTCGTGACGTAGACTACTAGATTCTGTTCATGTTCTGATGCCCACGTCATGACTCATGGTCTCAGAGTCGTGACGTAGACTACTAGATTCTGTTCATGTTCTGATGCCCACGTCATGACTCATGGTCTCAGAGTCGTGACGTAGACTACTAGATTCTGTTCATGTTCTAATGCCTACGTCATGACTCATGGTCTCAGAGTCGTGACGTAGACTACTAGATTCTGTTCATGTTCTAATGCCCACGTCATGACTCATGGTCTCAGAGTCGTGACGTAGACTACTAGATTCTGTTCATGTTCTAATGCCCACGTCATGACTCATGGTCTCAGAGTCGTGACGTAGACTACTAGATTCTGTTCATGTTCTAATGCCTACGTCATGACTCATGGTCTCAGAGTCGTGACGTAGACTACTAGATTCTGTTCATGTTCCAATGCCTACGTCATGACTCATGGTCTCAGAGTCGTGACGTAGACTACTGGATTCTGTTCATGTTCTAATGCCTACGTCATGACTCATGGTCTCAGAGTCGTGACGTAGACTACTAGATTCTGTTCATGTTCTAATGCCCACGTCATGACTCATGGTCTCAGAGTCGTGACGTAGACTACTAGATTCTGTTCATGTTCTGATGCCCACGTCATGACTCATGGTCTCAGAGTCGTGACGTAGACTACTAGATTCTGTTCATGTTCTAATGCCTACGTCATGACTCATGGTCTCAGAGTCGTGACGTAGACTACTAGATTCTGTTCATGTTCTGATGCCCACGTCATGACTCATGATCTCAGAGTCGTGACGTAGACTACTAGATTCTGTTCATGTTCTGATGCCCACGTCATGACTCATGATCTCAGAGTCGTGACGTAGACTACTAGATTCTGTTCATGTTCTAATGCCCACGTCATGACTCATGGTCTCAGAGTCGTGACGTAGACTACTAGATTCTGTTCATGTTCTAATGCCTACGTCATGACTCATGATCTCAGAGTCGTGACGTAGACTACTAGATTCTGTTCATGTTCTAATGCCTACGTCATGACTCATGGTCTCAGAGTCGTGACGTAGACTACTAGATTCTGTTCATGTTCTAATGCCTACGTCATGACTCATGGTCTCAGAGTCGTGACGTAGACTACTAGATTCTGTTCATGTTCTAATGCCTACGTCATGACTCATGGTCTCAGAGTCGTGACGTAGACTACTAGATTCTGTTCATGTTCTAATGCCTACGTCATGACTCATGATCTCAGAGTCGTGACGTAGACTACTAGATTCTGTTCATGTTCTGATGCCTACGTCATGACTCATGGTCTCAGAGTCGTGACGTAGACTACTAGATTCTGTTCATGTTCTAATGCCTACGTCATGACTCATGGTCTCAGAGTCGTGACGTAGACTACTAGATTCTGTTCATGTTCTAATGCCTACGTCATGACTCATGGTCTCAGAGTCGTGACGTAGACTACTAGATTCTGTTCATGTTCTAATGCCTACGTCATGACTCATGGTCTCAGAGTCGTGACGTAGACTACTAGATTCTGTTCATGTTCTAATGCCTACGTCATGACTCATGGTCTCAGAGTCGTGACGTAGACTACTAGATTCTGTTCATGTTCTAATGCCTACGTCATGACTCATGGTCTCAGAGTCGTGACGTAGACTACTAGATTCTGTTCATGTTCTAATGCCTACGTCATGACTCATGGTCTCAGAGTCGTGACGTAGACTACTAGATTCTGTTCATGTTCTAATGCCCACGTCATGACTCATGGTCTCAGAGTCGTGACGTAGACTACTAGATTCTGTTCATGTTCTTATGCCTACGTCATGACTCATGGTCTCAGAGTCGTGACGTAGACTACTAGATTCTGTTCATGTTCTAATGCCTACGTCATGACTCATGGTCTCAGAGTCGTGACGTAGACTACTAGATTCTGTTCATGTTCTAATGCCTACGTCATGACTCATGGTCTCAGAGTCGTGACGTAGACTACTAGATTCTGTTCATGTTCTAATGCCTACGTCATGACTCATGGTCTCAGAGTCGTGACGTAGACTACTAGATTCTGTTCATGTTCTAATGCCTACGTCATGACTCATGGTCTCAGAGTCGTGACGTAGACTACTAGATTCTGTTCATGTTCTAATGCCTACGTCATGACTCATGGTCTCAGAGTCGTGACGTAGACTACTAGATTCTGTTCATGTTCTAATGCCTACGTCATGACTCATGGTCTCAGAGTCGTGACGTAGACTACTAGATTCTGTTCATGTTCTAATGCCTACGTCATGACTCATGGTCTCAGAGTCGTGACGTAGACTACTAGATTCTGTTCATGTTCTAATGCCTACGTCATGACTCATGGTCTCAGAGTCGTGACGT
>OZ023327.1:8091537-8109037 GCA_964007535.1 Brachyptera risi | reverse complement strand
CATTATATATGGGGATGCCTCCATCTGCCCATCCCACAAACTGCCCATCCCGCAAACTGCCCATCCCGCAAGCTGCCCATCCCGCAAGCTGCCCATCGCGCAAGCTGCCCATCCCGTAAACTGCCCATCCCGTAAACTGCCCATTCCGCAAACTGCCCATTCCGCAAACTGCCCATCCCGCAAGCTGCCCATCCCGCAAACTGCCCATCCCGCAAACTGCCCATCACGTAAACTGCCCATCCCGTGAACTGCCCATCCTGCAAACTGCCCATCCCGTGAACTGCCCATCCCGCAAACTGCCCATCCTGAAAACTGCCCATCCTGAAAACTGACCATCCTGAAAACTGCCCATCCTGAAAACTGACCATCCAATACCTTTGAGAAATTGAAATAAAATTGATAATTGAGGCAATATAAAGTGCTCATCCCGCAAACTGCCCATCCTGAAAACTGCTTATCCCGCAAACTACCCATCCCGTAAACTGCTCATCCTGCAAACTGCCCATCTTGTAAACTGCCCATCCCGTAAACTGCCCATCCTGCAAACTGCCCATCCCGCAAACTGCCCATCCCGTAAACTGCCCATCCCGCAAACTGCTCATCCCGCAAACTGCCCATCCTGCAAACTGCCCATCCCGCAAACTGCCCATCCCGCAAACTGCTCATCCTGAAAACTGCCCATCCTGAAAACTGACCATCCTGAAAACTGACCATCCAATACCTTTGAGAAATTGAAATAAAATTGATAATTGAGGCAATATAAACTGCCCATCCCGCAAACTGCCCATCCTGAAAACTGCCCATCCCGCAAACTGCCCATCCTGAAAACTGCCCATCCTGAAAACTGCCCATCCCGCAAACTGCCCATCCTGTAAACTCACCATGCATCCTCGAAGAATATTATTAATTAATTGAATTTAATGTTTTACAACTGCCCATCCCGCAAAGTGACCATCCCGAAAACTTCCATATCAAATATTAATGGTGATTAAAATTAAATGTTTTGCAACTGCCCATCCCGCAATGTGACCATCCAATACCTAGAGAACAAAAATATATAATAATAAAAAATATGAAATTGCAACTGACCATCCCGCCAACTGCCCATCCTGTGAACTCACCATCCTTATAGAATATTATCAATGAAGAGAATCCAATGTTTTGCAACTGCCCATCCCGCAAAGTGACCATCCGGAAATCTCCCCATCCATATCAAATATTATTAGTAATTATAATTAAATGTTTTGCAACTGCCCATCCCGCAAAGTGACCATCCAATACCTACAAAACAAAAATATTCAATTATAGAAGGAACGAAATTGCAACTGCACATCCCGCAAACTGCCCATCCCGCAAACTGCCCATCCTGTGAACTCACCATCCTTATACACAGGATGGGCAATTAGCGGGATGGTCAGTTGCAATTTCGTTCCTTCTATGCTTGAATATTTTCGTTCTGTAGGTATTGGATGGTCACTTTGCGGGATGGGCAGTTGCAAAACATTTAATTATAATTACCAATAATATTTGGTATGGATGGGGAGATTTCCGGATGGTCACTTTGCGGGATGGGGAGTTACAAAACATTAAATTCATTTCATTAATAATATTCTTCAAGGATGGTGAGTTTACAGGATGGGCAGTTTATATTGCCTCAATTATTCATTTCATTTCAATTTCTCAAAGGTATTGAATGGTCATTTCACGGGATGGGCAGTTTGCGGGATGGTCAGATGCAGCCTCCTCATTATCTATATATATATATATATATATATATATATATATATATATATATATATATATATATATATATATATATATATATATATATATATATAAACCTTTATTGGCCCCTGACTCCAAAGTGCACAGGATAACAATCAATATAAAATACATGAGAAAATATAATAGAAAAAAGTTTTGTAACTGTATATTGAAATGATATGAAAATGGAATAAAAATTGAAAAAATTTACGATAAAATACAAAATTATGACACTAATGATAATTGAAAGGATAAAATAAATGTGAACGTTGATGGATGATGGTTAGTTATATAGATGGTTCCTGAATATCCGAATGGAATCCTTCAGGGCTGACATCCCAATCTCATATTTTAAAGAATTATCTATCAAAAAACGTTTACAAAAATCACTAAAAAGCTTCGAAATGGTTCCTCGAGCACCGATAAACAGACCAATCACCTCGATCTCTTTCAAGTTGTACTTTTGTTTGAAGTAAGTGATGGTTGGTTCATAGACTTTTTGCTTCTCTCGATTGACCTCTTCTAGTTGATTCTGATTCTTCTCAAATCTGATGGTCGGATCAAGAATGTATTCCCTTTCACACTTCCGGTCGATGGCCATGATATCCACCCTTCTCGTACTTCCATCCAGGGCAAGGCAAGACACCTCTTCATAAACCTCAAACCGTTTTTTTAATGAGTCAGCGATCAATGATCTTATCTATAATATCTATTATCTGTTATTTTTAACCCACAGATAAGCCTTTCAAGACTTTGTGAAAAATGGTTTCATCTTAATTTCATGAATTGTTGTCATTATTCTAATTTTTTCTAAGGTATTCTGCTATTTTCCTTTCAATATTATCTCAAAAAACCTTTATGAACATATGAAATTAATTTTATCGAACATATTGTTATGCATCAATATTTGTAAAAATGAGTATAATTTTGTCTATAATAATAATAATAATAATAATGTGTGAATAATAATCAAAATAAATAAAAAATGAATGAATTATTATTCACTTCCTCCGTGGCACGCACCGCACTGACTGCCCATCACATGGAAACATCATATTTCACTTACAATGGAATAGATTATGCGGATGGCCGGATGACTAATAAACCATCATTTGCAATTTAACATTTTTCATGCCCGCTTTAAATTTTGAAATTGGAACAATAGTCTTATTTTGTTATTTCGAACTGATTCAATCGAAAAGATATTCATGCAGAATAATGAGTCTTACCTGTGAAAGGCCATCGTCTGAATCGCATCACCAAAGTCCCCCTCACGTCCACTTCTTCCCAGTTCTCCCTTCTCTCCACTCCCACTCAATGCGTTCTCCTGTAATAATGTCCCAGGTAAATAATCCTGATTCAGAATATCGTTCATATTGAACTGGTGGTCGAATCCGCGCACTTTCGCCACAATAATCATCAGCGCCAACAACGTGTCCATGTTGATCATATCGCCGGTAGGCCTATGTGGTTGCTCTGACGAACACTGGCAAGCGCAGTCTGACAGATCGACTGAGCTGGCGTAACTGAACCTGTGGCATGAACCCAACAGTATTGCTTCCCTTCATTATCCTCTGAGTGGCACGCAGAGTAGTTTCGTTCTGCTCCTGTACCTTTGTCGTTCTGCTTCGACCAGGAAGCATCACGTCCATCAAGGCGACAATTAGAGTTAGCGTGACAGTCATCTGATAAGCGCTTCCTACACGGCCAACTACTTGATACATAGGAGTGCTCTTCTTATTGGGTTTAACGACGCACTGTAGGCCTAGTGTACTGTTGACCGTGATCTATTGTTGGATAGTGGGAAGGAGTCGGTCGTGGCCTGTTGTTAAGGAACCATCCGAGTATTGACCCGAACGACAGAGGGAAACCACGGAAAACCACTGTCAGGATGGTCGGCCATGGCGGGAATTGAATCTCGGTCTCCTGAATAACGGTTCAGTGTATTAACCACTCGTCCACACGTCTCAGTGATTGCTTTTCAAATCATTCTTATTGTTGTGTTGTTTTTTATGAAGTATGTAGGCTTAATAGTAAAATAGTGATGATTTCAGGCATGTCCGGGGGGGGGGGGGGGGGAGGCACGGCCTCCCCGCTCCATAACCCAATATAAATAACATTACTATTCACTTATAACCAATTTATACATAAAAAATAAAAAATATTTTTATAATTTTTCATATGTTCAAGAGAATATTAAGAGGCCGCAGGCGCGCTACACGTTCTCGTTGTTCGCTCGCTTCAGATTCGAGTTTAACATGCATCGTGTGCTAGGCGCAGCCCATAGACTAGCCCGCCGAACTCATATTCTCGTAAACGCCGTTAATTCTCTTACTCACACTTTTGATATATTTCACAGTCCATATTTTTTTTCGGTATTCAAAAGTATATATCTAGGTTTCCGTAAACTAGAAATTTTTTCATTTTCCATTTGAAGAATTTGAAAAATTACAAATTTGTTGTTCAAAATTCTGTGAATGCGATAACCTCCCTCTTTCAATTATCAACAGAATGCAAAAACAATCATAATGATATCTCAAAAATTACGGCCGTGAGAGTTTGCGGCGTGAAAAACGAGCGCCTGCGGCCTCTTAAGACAATCTTTTTTTCTGATTGGATAAGCGATGGTGGACACAGCTTTTTACTGTTGGTTTGTGAGCACTGAAGGCCACAGGTCACACGGCCTGACTGGTCAACAATGCAACTTCTTCTGGATACGCGTACTCATCCAACTTAGAAATGTATACTTTTTATAGCTGTCTGTTTTCATACAACTATATACTGAATCAGTTGTACCATTTTCTAGAAACACCATCACAAAGTTTCTGAAAATCCTAGAAGAATATTAAAATTAAAATTAAATCTCTACAAAAGAAATAAAATTTTAACCTGATGTGAACACATGAAAGATACACATTATTACAGATTTGTGTTCAAATCAAACAAGCTGTTTTAGAGAAAATGATTTCATGAATGATCTATCAAATGGATAGAAATCGAAGAACCATTGCTGCCGAGATTGACGGCCATCTCTAGAGATGAAGCTAATTGTAAACCAGGCAAAAGCAGCATGCGTTTTAAAGTAGCTAAGCAAATTATGTTCATGGATTCTACTCGAAAATTCTACACACCTTGGCCCGAAGTGAGATCAGAAGTGATTAGAAGTTTTGAGTCCAGAAAGCAGTGAATCTCGATGCCATGGTTAATAATATAGCTATTATACTTCCAGCTATTGGATCTTTTGAAAAAAAAATAATATTCATCATTTTCTTCAGAACGATTGGTCCCATTGAGATGAAAACTCATATGCGTATCTTGTTTGTATTCTCATTCAGTTAAAACTTGAATTGTTTTAAGATCATTTTTCACAACTTTACCCGCCCTGCGTGATC
The DNA here is from genome assembly GCA_964007535.1 of Brachyptera risi. Classification (NCBI taxonomy): domain Eukaryota; kingdom Metazoa; phylum Arthropoda; class Insecta; order Plecoptera; family Taeniopterygidae; genus Brachyptera; species Brachyptera risi. The sequence goes on along the minus strand of OZ023327.1, from coordinate 8,103,881 downwards.
TCGTAAAATTTGTCTAAATGTTGAGATTATTCTTCTTCGAAATGGTTCACCGATTTCATCATTTCACGTGTTCAGAAGAAAGTGTTATGTTGATCAGTCAAACAGCGCAGTGACTACAGAGACAAAAGTGTTATGTTGATCAGTCAAACCGCGCAGTGACTACAGAGACAAAAGTGTTATGTTGATCAGTCAAACCGCGCAGTGCTTATACAGAGACAAAAGTGTTATGTTGATCAGTCAAACCGCGCAGTGACTACAGAGACAAAAGTGTTATGTTGATCAGTCAAACCGCGCAGTGACTACAGAGATAAAAGTGTTATGTTGATCAGTCAAACCGCGCAGTGACTACAGAGACAAAAGTGTTATGTTGATCAGTCAAACCGCGCAGTGACTACAGAGACAAAAGTGTTATGTTGATCAGTCAAACCGCGCAGTGACTACAGAGACAAAAGTGTTATGTTGATCAGTCAAACCGCGCAGTGACTACAGAGACAAAAGTGTTATGTTGATCAGTCAAACCGCGCAGTGACTACAGAGACAAAAGTGTTATGTTGATCAGTCAAACCGCGCAGTGACTACAGAGACAAAAGTGTGATGTTGATCAGTCAAACCGCGCAGTGACTACAGAGACAAAAGTGTTATGTTGATCAGTCAAACCGCGCAGTGACTACAGAGACAAAAGTGTTATGTTGATCAGTCAAACCGCGCAGTGACTACAGAGACAAAAGTGTTATGTTGATCAGTCAAACCGCGCAGTGACTACAGAGACACAAGTGTTATGTTGATCAGTCAAACCGCGCAGTGACTACAGAGACAAAAGTGTTATGTTGATCAGTCAAACCGCGCAGTGACTACATTATTATTATTATTATTATTATTAACTCTTGCAGTTGCACATAAATGCGCGGTGGCAAGTTCCCTATCAATCCTATCCTATCGCCTCCCTAACCTTCTGACGGAATAGCTTCAACCCTATTTCATCCTCCTCAAGTATACTTCTACTAAGCCCATTCCAATCCCTACCTGTCCTATTCAAGAAAGAGAACTTACCGACATCTAATCTAGCCCCCTTTATAACTACTGCTCTATCATGACTTCGCCTACCCCCATACCCTGACTCATTCCTTTCAATCAACCTATTCAACTCTCCCCAGCCCCCTTCTCCTTCCATTACCCTGAAGAAATTACAGATCCGATCCTCCTTTCTCCGTATTTCCAATTCCCGCCATCCCAAGTCTCGGATCATCTCAGATGGACTCTCCAATATTCTCACCCTCTCCCCCCTTTCATTCTCCCCCCATTTCCACCTCCTAACCCTACCTGTAACCCTTCTAACTGCAATCCTTTGCACCCTTTCCACATCCCTTATCTCACCTAATCTATAAGGATCCCAAACTGAACTAGCATATTCCACCATGGGACGCACTAACGAGAAATAAGCCTTTTCCTTTATCTTCATACTTGTCCCCCTAAGCTGCCTCATTACAAAGTTTAGTGCATTTATACTCTTTTTTACTATTCTCTCAATCTGACTCCCCCACCCTAGACGTCTATCAAATACCACCCCCAAGTACTTGTAATTTTCCACTGACTCAAGTGACTTCCCTCCTACATCATACACTACATCAGCCCTCACTCTCCTCCTACCAAAGGTGACTAACTTACACTTCCCTTCATTTAACCCCATCTTGTTCAACTGAACCCAACAATTAAGTGCCGTCAAATCTGCCTGAATAGCTACTACATCCTCCTCTGTATTGATTTCCCTATATTTTGACTACAGACTATATTTTGACTATATTTGAGACTACTTTTGACTACAGAGACAAAAGTGTTGTTGATCAGTCAAACCGCGCAGTGACTACAGAGACAAAAGTGTTATGTTGATCAGTCAAACCGCGCAGTGACTACAGAGACAAAAGAAATATGTAAAAGAACAGGCAAAGCTATCCGTAAGAGTAGAATGGAAGTCTCCTCTATCGCCTAGCTATTAATTAAGTCAAGGTGTATTGAGTTTTCCATGCTCTATCTCGCTCATCTTGCAACGCATTCGCCGCGTTTGCCTATAAGTTTGATGTTATTCGAATTGTTGCTCTGGTGACTTCAAAGAGCAACCTCAACATGTTCATCTGGGCAAAAAAGTACTCCTTGAGATGCCTTCATTCCGCAATATATGTGCCGAGGTCCGTGAAGTTGGCACTCCCACCACGAACACTGATTCTGAGAAGTTCCAAATATTTAGTGCTCAATTAGTGCTTTCGATTGGTACCAGTCCCATGATTAGTGCTCTCATACTTTCCGAGATATTGACTATTCAGTGGTGGGAGTGCTAACTCCACGCTGCACCCCCACCACGAGCACTAATTCTGAGAGCATCCAAAGACCAAACATCAAGTGCTCAATTAGTGCTTTCGATTGGTACCAGTCTCATAACTAGTGCTCCCATACTTTTCGAGATATTGACTATTCAGTGGCTATTCATATATTCTGAAAAATATTCTGAAAAGCTCAGAATATCTGGTGTTCAATTAGTGCATTCGATTGATACTAGTCCCATAATTAGTGCTCCCATACTTTTCGAGATATTGACTATTAGTGGTGGGGGTGCTAACTTCTAATTGAGCACTAAATATTTGGAACTTCTCAGAATTGGTGCTCATGGTGGGGGTACTAACTACACGGACCTTATGTGACGTCATATTTTTCAAGACTTCCTGAATTTCGCGGATCCCCCCACCCCCACCCCCCTCCTCCCGCCCACAACGAAAAATTCCGAAATCATCACTGAGTGATATATATATATATATATATATATATATATATATATATATATATATATATATATATATATATACATATATATATATATATATATATATATATATATATATATATATATATATATATATATGTATATATATATATATATATATATATATATATATATATATATATATATATATATATATTTATATATATAATATATATATATATATATATATATATATATATATATATATATAAATATATATATATATATATATATATATATATATATGTATATATATAAAAATATATATATATGAATATATATATATATATATATATATATATATATATATGTATATGTATATATATATATATATATATATATATATATATATATATATATATATATATATATATATATATATATATATATGTGTGTGTGTGTATATATATATATGTATATATATATATATATATATATATATATATATATATATATATATATATATATATATATATATATATATATATATATGTATATATATTCATGTATATATATATATATATATATATATATATATATATATATATATATATATATATATATATATATATATGTATATATATTCATGTATATATATATATATATATATATATATATATATATATATATATATATATATATATATATATAGATATGTATATATATATATATGTTTATCTATATAAATATATATATATATATATATATATATATATATATATATATATATTTATTTATATATATATATATATATATATATATATATATATATATATATATATATATATATATATGTATATATATATATATATATATATATATATATATATATATATATATATATATATATATATATATATATATATATATAAATATATATATATATATATATATATAATATATATATATATATATATTTATATATATATATATATATATATATATATATATATATATATATATATATATATATATATATATATATATATATATATATATGTCATATGTGTATATAGTGCACCATACCTCTAACAATTGCTTCTACAGAGAAATGGAGATGATTGTGATTATTTAACGATTTTTAGTGAAAACTACGATTCATTACGTCTGTCCCTGATTCAATTACGAATTCTCAAAGTTTTTACATTTCTCGGAATTGCCCCGGGCATTAAAAAAATCTATGACGTAGATCCCTCGCATCGTCTGTCAGTTTTAATTGGGGGGTAAGGTGCAAATCCTAATTTTTCAATATGTTTGTTTATAGAACAAAGTTAGGTAGTGGAGCGGATGGAAGACCATACCTCGCCTTTTTGATGTTTTCATTCAAATAAAGAACTTAACAAACAAATAACAAACAAACAAAAAGGAGAAACTTGTTGATTGCTAGTGTCTTGGATGAACGTTGGCTGCAGAGTGAGGGGGAGGAAGGAACACAAGTGATCTGGGGGTTGATAGTGTGGTGAAGTTGGAAAATAGGCGGGTAACAACACAAATGTTTCAATTGTTGGCAAATGATAGATATTTATTGGTCTTTCACTTTGGACTCTACACTACCACTCTACCAGTACATCATACAAAACATAAATGCTGTAGTATACAGAATACAAAGTAAAAAATACGTAATTTTTGATTAGATAGATTTCATGAGATTGAAATATATGATGAATATGTGTTTGTTATATGAACTGGGTGAAAGGGAAAGAAAGAGCAGCAGCTTACCGAGATTCATGAGTAGAGAAAGGCCTACTCGTGGTGGAGAGCCAGTTGATAGAACACATAGAGATGAAAGGTACACGAGATTCTGATGTTTCGGCTATTGCCTTGGTCAAGTAGTGTAGTCTCTACTTTACTGTGACCAAGGCAATAGCCGAAACGTCATAATTTCGTGTACCTTTCATCTCTATGTGTTCTATCAACGGGCTCTCCACTACGAGTAGGCCTTTCTCTACTCAGGAATCTCAGTAAGCTGCTGTTCTTTCTTTCCCTTTCACCCAATTCATACATTAACAGTAGACTTAATCAGTTTCAAATCTGACGTTATAGTCATCTGCAACTTGTCTGCATTCTATCCTCATTCCATTTGCATTTTCTTTTGCAATTTTTCAGAGGATTCAAAAATATTATTATTCAGTAGCATGAAACATGAAGATTGAATGTATCAAAACTTGAATTTTTCATCTACTCTTACTATTATGGTAACAATACCGTATTGTAACTATTGCTATCTGAGCTTATGCTCAGGAAGACTCGAGTCTCAAGTTCTTGGCTGATGAGCTTTTGGCTGATGAGTCCATGTATAGTGGGTGATAGCGAAGACAGAATGTCTCCAAGCAGTCTGCCAGCCACTCCATGGGCAGAGACTTCATGTATCGCAGATTATATTTGTTTGTCAACTTCTCCCCTTTCTGGTAGACGATGAAATGTGTGCACTCCTCTAGCGGGCCACCCGGTTCCGCGTGATATGGCCCCATCTGTCACAACCAACATTCAGTTGTACACAATTCATAATACGATTCAGAAGACATTGTAAAGACATATGTTCAATAAAATAATCTCAATATGAATTTATATATTAGGGTTGTCCTTTGATATGGAGATTGCAGATGATATCGATCAAAACTTTGAAATCGTATATTGCTCAAAATATATCAAAATTTGAATCGATATAGGATCAAATTAAAATCATCCAATCGAAAAAAAATGCAGGGTTGGAAGTTATTTCATCTTGTAATACTGTTTCAGATTGAGTTTATTCTTCATCCATTTCAAAATAATGCCACATTTATTTGACCCTCAAGATTGTCAGTGACTTTCTCAAATGAGAGTCACTGACGATCTGATAGTTATCTCGTAACAGTTTCATAGACGCTACTAGCACGGTCCAGCTCTCCCCTCTGGTACATCATACTGACGTATCAATGACAAACCGTGACACGCTTATGATTGATTTCATTCATTTTTGAGTTGTGATTTCACTCATGGTATCAATTCGAGTTACAGTAGGCCTACTTCTCATTTCAGCTATTCACGATTTTTCAATTCGATATTGATCATCGTTTTGATATCAAATTGCTTGAATATTGAACATTCTGATATCGAATTGAAGTCTTGAAATATGGTATCGATCGAAAATACAGTATCAATATAAAATGGCCACCCTGAAACAGTCTATAGGTAGGCGGTAGGCCTATAATATCATCTATATATGCCTAATGCACAGTGCCCACTACACTCTACTGGCCAAGACTACTCTTGGTCCCATCACGTCCAGAACATGACTGAAATAAGATAGCAGCTTACGTCAAAGGAATCGTGTCTTGAAGCTGGTTGGTTCTACTTCAATAAAAATAGTAGTTTTACACATGATTACTCAATATATGTTGCCACGGTGAATGACAGATGGCCACCGCCTACCGGTTAGAAGGCACTGGATTTGGCATCCAAAGAACTATAATAAAACACATGGGGTACAATCGGCGTATTGTGACGGCCGGGGTAAGTCGGCTAGAAGAGTGGTTACTTACGACGTGTTTTGTAGGTACGTTGTGCGGCTTCGGCTCTTCAATCAAGATAGTTCCTCCGGCCATCCGAATCAGGTTGACCAGAAATGGTTCAGACAGGCACTCATATCCGTTGTCGTAACTCTGCGACATCGGCCGTATGTAAAAGTTACAGTTGTGAAAAAGCCCAGGCCACTGAAACAGGAGTGACACCACAATCAATGAAGGTCTGGTTTGAGATTGAGCCTGAATACTATGAAGAGAGATGTAGGAATTTAGCATTCCAGTAATGGAATAGAATATCAAATCTGAATATCTCACAAGGATAGGCCCATATACGGTATTCTTAGTTTTCTGTATGTTACATGGTACTGTATTATGTTTCATTGAACATTATATTCCATTTCACTATGAATGTAATTTTCAGAGCATTCAGCCGCACTTGGCGATATATTTCGTGAGAATAGGCACGGTCTTGAAGACAATTAGCTGTGTCGTGTGAGAAATGGTTTACAAAAAGATGTGCTCGTTATATAAAATCAACTGGTTTCAACTGGTGAAACCAATAGATGAGTTGAAAAAAATCGCCATCGTTTCTTCAGATAACTGTCAATAGTGAGTGTTATTCGGACAGTTTCTTGCCATGGACTGAAAAGTCCGAAAGAGAAAGAAATTTCTATTGATAATTCCATAGTTATTGACATAGTTTGCAACCCCTGTTCTTCTAGTTTCTCTACAAAATGCTACATTTCTCATAAAATATCGTGGACCACCAAAAGTAAGTGTGTAAGCTATATTCCTAGAGCTCTAACTCTGATCATACATCATTATAATTGTTGTTTTCAAGTCATTTATCATTCTTCACATGATCAGTAACATCAGGAAGGTGATGATTCAGAATGAAATCAAAACCCAGAATGATAATCAAGAATGCAAACTAGTTCCTAATTATAATTGTTCATTTTGAGCCGAATTTGAGAAAGAAACCGAGATGAAAATAGCAACCACTGAACACGGGTTGTTCTACAAGTCTGCCAGGATGATGCTCAGAAGCAAGTCAATGTTGAATCCTTCAGTTTCCCACCTCAGTCAAGTGACTACCGGTACATTGTCTACACAGCCAGTGCTCACAGCAACAAACACTACACACACATTGAACATTGAATGCCGATTCATTGATTCATATCGGGTTTAACGACGCGCTGTACTGACGACTACAATCTATTGGCGTCGGTCAGTGGTATATGAGATGATGGGATGATGAGATGAAAGGTTATCTTATTAGGTGTTTTGGATAGTGGGAAGGAGTTGGTCGTGGCCTGCTGTTAAGGACCTGACCAACAGAGGGAAACCACGATGCACCCCTGTCAGGATGGTTCAGAGTCCTGGTCTGATGGTCTGGTAAGATGGTTCAGTGTGCTATGTTGAGATACCGGTAGTTTGATTGCTACACACAAGAGTTACCTGGTTGAGAACGTTGAGTCGTGCGCGCGATGGAGCCTGGCTTGTTGGAAACTTGATCGTTCCACTGACCTCGAACGGGAGGGGGTCAACAAACGAATCAGCTTGGCTGCTCAACGCAACCCCTGGCAAACAACCATCATTAGCACACAACTTGTTATTCTCATCAACAACCAAACACAACCAACTACCAACAGCAGCTTCTGCGAGGCTTGGGATGGGTTCTTTTTTCTATTCAGAATTAACGAAAAGTCATCAAAAATATTGTCTAAAATCAAAATATGATTGCTGTCATCTAAATTGGCAAGGTCAATGACAGTAATTTTTGTCTTTTAACAGGTTAATTTCACAGTATGCATTTCGAATACAGACAACCTACTTGTAGGACCTGAGAACCTTATTTATGGATGGAGGTACATATTGCTTATACATATTTATATATGAATAATATCTATGGACAAACGTACAGAATGATGAGACCAGAGTTCAGAGGCAAGCATTTGGGGTTTCAATGATAATTGCAAAGAGTTTTCTCTACAATATGTTTACGTTTCAGGTCTTTCCGAGTTAAAAAAACCTATTGTCATTTTTGAAAATTTTCACGAAAATCATGATTTTTTCCCCTGATATTTTGCAAATTCCCGTGATTATTGTTTTCCGGTCGCAAATTACTCATGATTACGATTGATTTCGCCACCTTTTTTTCAGAGCTGAATAAAGATTAAAAACTTATTATTATTCCCGTCTGAGGATTTTTCTTTTCCGTTAATCTTGTGTTTTTCCCCACCTCGTTTGTTTTCCTCACATTCCTCCTCTCAATCAACAGCTTAGAGCGTTATCATTATTGAAACATGTGCTGGCATCGGATCGGAGTGCGATCAAGAGTAGAGAGTAGAGCTGTGTATATCTGTCGGTCTCTAACGCGCGCGCACTCTCTCATGTCAGGCCAGCTGACCGTTCTGTGACCTTGAGCTAACTAAGCTACAGGAGAAGACATCATTTCACGAGTGCTGTCGTTGAAGACATGTTTCAAGGAGCAAGGCCCGGACGGGTACAATTATTTGCCGAGAGGAAACTTTTTTCAAAATTTATTTTCCTCAACGTAATTTCTTTTTCATTTCATTTTTGTTTGTTTTATTAATTACTGGGTATTGAGAAGTTTGCTTCAGAATGTGAAATTTTTTTAAAGTTTTCTCTGTATTTCTTGTCTTTGTCATTCAATAAATAAATAAAACAACTGTGCACAATGCTACGTATTTACTATCAATTCCTATCAACTTCACATTCTTCAGACATATCCCCCCCCCTCATTTTCACCCACCCACCTGAACATGCAGCCTTCATCAGTTCATCACTCTCTACTCTACTGTGACCAAGGCAATAACCGAAACAGCGTGTAACTTTCATCTCTATGTGTTCCATCAACGGGCTCTCCACTATGAGTAGGCCTTTCTCTACTCATAAATCTTAGTAAGCTGCTGTTCTTTCTTTCCCATTCACCCAATTCATTCATAGCAATTGTGTACTTGTATAACGGTTGATAGTTGGGGTCCTTTGGATCAGTTGATCATACAATGATTATGTGTCTACAATCGTGATTTCCAACTCACATCTGTCGTTGATGATGGTTGCACCCATCAGCATGGCTTGTAGAACATTGCCGCTGGGCTTACAAGCGTTTTGCAAGTAAGTCTGCGAGATGACGTGCGTAACATCCTCGGTCAAGACGTCGGTGAGCTTCAGCTCGAGCTTATGCGTGACAACGCGTAGCTGTATTTGACGCGTCGAGCTGGTCAGTCTGTCTCTAAGCACACACATAGTTCTCTGGTTGACAGGCAAGGGCAAGATCGTAGGCAAGAGCAAGGGCCCCGAGGTCAACTCTTCATGCATCTTGGAGCAGTCTGTCAAGTCACTGGAAGGAGAGATAACTGTTAGTAAAACCTATCGACATCACCACAGGCATCAGGCTGGCATGTCTTACTCACATGCAGTGTTGGACAAGTTCACTCATAAAAGGAACTTTTAAGAAGTTCAGTTCATGTCAAATAAATCCATCTTTTGAGAAGTTCAAAGTTCGTTTTCGTGGCTTTGCCGTAGAAGTTCAAGTTCAAATAAGAAAAAACATAAGTTCGTTCAAAAATTCACCTTGAGAATTATATGGGAAAAAAGGGTTGAAAAATAATATGTGTATACTTAACACACACATTCTCTACAATGAATGGAGCTCAAGTTTAATGGTGATTGATAACAAATACAAGTCACAACTTGTCTGTCAATCTTGACCACACGTGGGTGCTGGCTCGCCTGGTGACAAGTGATCGCATGATGCAATCCAGAACAGGGTATATCATATACATTCGGGATGGACCGTAAAATGGTCGATCTCAGCACTCGGAATTTGGACGGGGAAGTACGGATAGTACGTTCGTGTCGAATAGGGTTATGAGTGTAATAAAGTTATGAACTTTCGAATGAATGTTTTATTTCGTTGAAGTTCACCGAAAAATCGAACGTGAAGCAAGTTCAAAATCGTCGACCATAAATGTAACGCGTTCATTGAGAAGTTCAGTAAATACTAACGCGTTCGCGGGGCGTTCATTTTAAAAGTTCATTACCCAACACTGCTCACATGTCACATTTGCAGTCATTTCACCACAATTGAAAAATAGTCTCAATTTTATTCAACTGCCTACTGTTTGTCAAATGTAATATACCATTTTAGAAAAGGAAGAGCCATTTAGCAGCGACGTTTGAAATAGAGCGGAATGTTATTACCACGTTTGAAAGTACTATGCTGCCAATCCTATTACTGTGTATTACTGTGAACGTATTCGCTCATAATACGATAGTAGATACAACATCAATATGTTCACTAGGCCTATATTCCAAGAGATGAACACTGTCAGCGTGAGTGAAATGAGAGATGATATATCTTCGTTCTCTGCATTCAACCCTGTGGATAAGCAGTTCTTGACTCTTTAAGCAGTACCAAAATACCCAAGAAGCAATAGCAGTGATCTGAACTGCTAGAAGGCAGTAAGCACCTGCACATTCAATTCTCAAAAGTGTATATTAAATTGATTTGATATCTCGATCGATACTTGTCTCACTCCATGACAGAAGAAAGGCTTCTATAAACAAGATAAACACAAATATCGTTGTTATATTCATATGGCTGTGGCATTTTCAAAGGAACTTTCAGTACAAGAAAAAGATTGGAAACACAACTACATTTCTCACAAACGTTGAATGTTTAAAACTGCGACAAGACAAGTTTGTTCCTACAATTACCAGAATTTGTTCAAATATTCAGTTGGTAAATAACCATCTACTTTCGTGGTTACAGAATGATCGTAGTAATTCAACAATTATTTAGCCTACCGATACTGTTCTTCGACTTTTCTGGCTGGATGTAGACGTATCAAAATGAACAATTCATAAATGAGCAAGTCCAAGAATTGGACTCTTGTCACTGCCATTGTGCAATGAGGAATAAACCGCCGTCGTGGCTCAGTCGATCAACTATCTGAAGTTGACCGAAGTCAGGTCGGTCGTGGGTCCTTCCACCCATCATCACTTTTATCTTTTCATTTTTACCCGCTCATTTGTACCCCCGTATAACCTAGCTGTTGGTGGGAACGTTGAGCAGCATTTTAACAAATAATAGAAACGATGAGTAGTTACATTGGCATTCTCCCTTTGGCATCCCTGGTGTCGGTGTGTGCGCCGAGTTGGACCAACAGCTTGACCATGGTCAGGTGATCCTGCTTTACCGCTTCGTGCAGAGGAGTCATGCCGTCCTTGGCCTTGACATTGATGGGAGCGCCGGCCGCGATGAGGCAGCGAGCAATGCTCACGTGACCTTGGTAGGCTGCTTTGTGCTAGGCAACAACAAGGCATGGGAATCAATGTGACAATTACAATATGGTAGCTCAGAATGAGGAATAAGAAGGGTTGTTCTGATGTATAATTAAAGTACGGGAACATGATACACATACATATTCTCTTATCAATAGATAATAATGTTAAAATACCATATGTAACATAAAAAAATTGAAAAATCACTATATTAATTTTGAATTTTTTATTGCGAGTCGCGCCAGATAAGCACTACGTCACAAAGGCGTTCCGTAAGGGTACGTGGCTGGCTGTCAGCCGCCCGCTATACCAGTCAAAGAAGGAAGGTTACTTCATTGACACTTGTGGTTGGGTAAACAAGTGAGAAGTGTGTTTTTAAATGTGTGTTTAAATGTGTATCATTGATTATTGAATATTAAGATGAAGTACTCTTTACTTTTATTGAAAAACTAGTAATAAACGTCTTGTTCTATCGTAATACGATGGGAGGAGTGCGTTATTGTTGTGTGTATGGGCGCCACAACAATCGAAATACTATAAACGGTGAAGGAAAATTCACATTTATGCCTATATCTTAAAATAACTCTCCCCCTCCCTACCCTCTCCAAAATACCCAAAACATTCGTCTAACTTGTTTAGAAGAAATAGTTGATCTGTCAGATGGGATACCGCGGGTCAGCAGTACAAGTGTACGAGTGGTGAACACCTTTGTG
>OZ023327.1:8049037-8086537 GCA_964007535.1 Brachyptera risi | reverse complement strand
TATGGGTTTCTACGAAGAGCAGCGTGTTTACCTTTGTCGACGGCTCAAAGCCGACTGAGCCACTGAGGGCGAAGAGCCAGGTGCAGTGCGCGAGAAGCACATATTCCAAAATGGCCGCAAATGATTCGCCTAACCATTAACTCGTATGGTGAACAGGAATATAGATTTTTCATCTCATATTCATTTAATAAAATCCCTTCTGAATTTGTGAGTGACCAAAAAAAGGGTCAAGTGAAAACATAATTAAAGATATATGGGCCTATATCATCCAACATTATTTTTGAGGAAGTTAAACGTATGTTGCTGTTCAGTTGAAGAAATGTTGCTTTTCTGTTTAATCTAATAATGAATTGACTATCAAGTTGAACTTGATTCAATTTTTGATTATATATATGAATGTGCGTATATACGTCTATGTCTACGTATTTATGTACCATCCAGTGATCCAGACAATCGAATTGAAATGCATTTTTCGTATTATAAATGTTAATAGACTCGATGACCAGGGGAGTTGCGGAGGGGAGGGGGGGGGGGGGGTCGCATGAATCGGAAGCGACGAAAAAAATAGAAAGAATTAAAGAAACAAATAGGTAAAGAGAAGGAAAGAAAGAAAGAAAGGAAGAAAAAAATAGGAAGAGAAGAGGAATAAATATCTATAAAGCTATGTATGCCATGATTTCATATTTTACATAATTGCATTGAGAATGAATCGGGAGTAGGCCTATACTGTTTCAAAATGTCAGATCTAGTAGGCCTATGTACTTTAGTCAGCAAGAATCAACAAACAACACTACCGTGCTTCTTTCAGGTTTTGAATTATATATTAAGATGTTTGTGAATAACGATGATAAAAACGACGAGGGTCGTTCCTAGGGGTAGGAAAAGAGGGCGGTTGCCCGGTGGCCAAATTTAAGGGCGCTATAGGCGCCTATTTGTGACTTTCTATCAGTTATCGTATTCTATAAATCAAATTAATGGCATTTTATTCTCATAACTGGATAGAGTAAATGTTTTTATATTTGTTATTGAATGATGGATTGATTCAGCGTTTTATTTGCTTGGAACAGCCATTTGGAAAAATTAGTCTTGTTAAAATCCTTGTATTTCAGAAATTCCGTGTAGTCCCTAAAACCTGTGGGATCGTATAAAAAAAAGATATTTTCCAAAATTTCCCTGCGGGGCATGGAATTGCATTTCATGCTCCTTGCATTCACCATCGATATGCGTACTCAGTTCGGGGGCGCACAATTGCGTACGTGTTTGCCCGGGGTGCTAAAATGACATTGAACGACCCTGCAGCTACAAATATTGTTTTTTGGAGCCATTTCTAATTCCATAAGTGGAATGATTTCCGCATCTGAACCTCATCTGAAACACGCTGAACCGTATTAAAAATGGGTGTAATTTCAAAAAAAGCCCTGAGGGTCCAGAACGGGGCCTTCCCCCCTTTTCGTGAAGTCGCCGACTTCACGAAAACGAGCCGTTGAATAACTGTTCTCTTGTGGCATTTTTTTCAAACTGAAATCCGAATATGACCTGGATCCACCCCTGTCGCAGACAAGTCAAAATTCTTGACTTTGTGCTTGTGGGTCTATGGAAAAAAAATTGAAAAAAATTGTAATTAAATTGTTATTATTAGGCCTATCATTTCACTCTTGTTATGGAAGAAGAGAGATGAATTCTTTTTTTTTTATTTTATTGGGTTTTAACGACGCACTGTAATGATTACTAAGATCTATTGTCGTAATGAGATGAATTCATAAAGAACAAAAAGTACGTCGCATATTTGAAACACTGATTCAAAAACGGTAAGAACATGAAAATGAATGCAAATCTGACAGCATGTAACAAGAATCTGTCCCTGTAAAGATGGACGGTGGCGGGGATCGAACCGGGTCCGATATGTCCCTTCACCTCCCGGATCACACGAAGCAAGTGAGCTAACCACTCAGCTAATGTGCCGGTCGTAAACGTTCGTTTTATGACAATTAATTTTGATTCAATTGTTATCTATATTCCAGTATTTGTTAATCGTATAGACATCATCATTTTTGGCGAAGTTGGTATCAAGGACGAAGAGAAACATAGATGTAGGCCTAATATTAGGGGCTTGAGGTTTGAAATGTAGGGCCTACTCGTGATGGCGACCTGTGAATAGGCGGGGAGCAGCTATTGCAAGAATAGTTATGCTGATTCATGGAATCACATTTTGAGCTCAAAACATGTGAAAGTGTATTTGATTGAATGACAAGCTTTTTGAACAATTACAAAAGTTATGAAGTAGGCCTAATGAAAGTTATTCAGTTTTCAGGGGAGATCGACGCAGCGATCATCAAGTGCAGAACTAGTTATTTGAGTGGGAGATAGAAACATGAACATTGATGATGAAAATAAAATAAATGTAGAGGTGTAGATGTAGGGGCCTCAAACACGTTGGCATATTAAAGTAGTGATATAAAAAGTTTTGACCAAGTAAACCCTTCAAGAGAGGGAAAATGCATGGGACTATGTGTGGATAGGTATTGAGTAGGGCGTATAGTTCAGGATGCAAACGTTCAGTAATTATAACTATAGGATAGCTTTTCACATAGTCAAATAAAATTGCCATGCATATTCCATTTCATCAAGTCAAAAGCTATTAAGCCCAGTTATAGAGCCTAATTATCGAACGTTTGCATTATATGCCCAATATCTATCCACACAATAGTCTAGGGCTATATAGGCTCATGCATTATATTTTATTCACCCTCTCTTGAAGAGTTTACTTGGCCAAAACTTTTTATATCACCACGTTAATATGCCAACATGTTTGAATAGACAGGCGCTAAATGACCTCGCTGAAGGCTGAAGCACACCTACCAATTCACAACGGCTCGCGGAGGCTCGGTATATTCAGGATTGTGATGCAACCATGAGAGATAAACGCATGCAGCTTTTGGTGTTTTATCAATAAAGAACAGTTCTATGATGTGTATTTGTAGTAATCTCGACATTAATCCCCAAAATAGTAGAAATGGACGTGAACTTTGCACATCTTCGAGCTGTTATCCCTCCAGCAAAAATCGGATTCAGTAATTTTTACAAACTCAAAGCCTAGTTTGAATCTTTATCTACAACTTTATCGCTTAATGTTGTATATTATATTCAATGGTGTAGTCAGTACGCGTAATATACGGAGATGTGTTTCGCACTATTTTCATCGGTTTCTGTGTACACCTTGAAAGCCCGAAAGGTCAACCCGCAAAGCTTGAACCATGCCGTGCCGTGCAGGGCTGGGCGATGCGCAACTCGCGAGCGCGGACGATACACACAGAAGGGTGAGTCTGCGGTTATTATGTACGCACGTGCGACAATATTAGGCATACGATACATTTCGTCACATTATGAAGACGAGACCA
The DNA here is from genome assembly GCA_964007535.1 of Brachyptera risi. NCBI lineage: Eukaryota > Metazoa > Arthropoda > Insecta > Plecoptera > Taeniopterygidae > Brachyptera > Brachyptera risi. The sequence continues at coordinate 8,083,139 of OZ023327.1, read as the reverse complement.
TGTCTATCAGCGAGAAGAAAAAAACGAATCGGGAACTCGCTGTGAGAGTATCACCGACTAAAGTAGATTGCCGGGTAAATAATATTTATGCTAATATCATTCATTTATATTTGTTGATGATATTGATCAGAGTGTGATGAATGCATTGTTATCATAGACACATGTTACGTCATACACCAATTCACTACTAATACGGGCTTGTGCTAACTTATGTAGATCACCAGCAGCATCTCTCCCTTTTGCTATACAAGGCACTGATCAATGTTTATGATCAGATGCTTTCTGTATTTGCTTATAATTTGGGTGAAAACCACAATTAGTGACATTAGTGAGCTAACAGACTGTTAAGACTGTCTATAAAATGGGGGAAGAGGTTATGTTCAGCTCCTCATTTCTGTACCAATCACCCGATCGGGCTGTAACTTGGTCACAGCCTCAACGACACATCCCTTAGCATGTGTTTTCAAAAAAATCTTGTGAAAAAATTATTCATAGTCTGGGCTCCCGCCCGCGCAGTCGTGCACTGGCCGGATCGCCCGAGCGTATGCCAAGACCAGGCCGTCTGACACATCGAAATGTGAAACGCTCCTCATTTCTATACCAATCACCCGATCGGACTGTAACTTGGTCACAGCCTCAACGACACATCCCTTAACATGTGTTTGCAAAAAAATCTTGGGAAAAAAATTATTCATAGTCTGGGCTCCGGCCCGCGCAGTCATGCACTGGCCGGCTCGCCCTAGCGTATGCCAAGACCCGGCCGTCTGACACATCGAAATGTGAAACGCTCCTCATTTCTGTACCAATCACCCGATCGGGCTGTAACTTGGTCACAGCCTCAACGACACATCCCTTAACATGTGTTTGCAAACAAATCTTGAGAAAAAAATTATTCATAGTCTGGGCTCCGGCCCGCGCAGTCATGCACTGGCCGGCTCGCCCTAGCGTATGCCAAGACCCGGCCGTCTGACACATCGAAATGTGAAACGCTCCTCATTTCTGTACCAATCACCCGATCGGGCTGTAACTTGGTCACAGCCTCAACGACACATCCCTTAGAATGTGTTTGCAAAAAAATCTTGCGAAAAAATTATTCATAGTCTGGGCTCCCACCCGCGCAGTCGTGCACTGGCAGGACCGCCCGAGCGTATGCCAAGACCCGGCCGTCTGACACATCGAAATGTGAAACGCTCTTCATTTCTGTACCAATCACCCGATCGGACTGTAACTTGGTCACAGCTTCAACGACACATCCCTTAGCATGTGTCGTAAAAAAATCTCGGGAAAAAAAATTACCTAAGGTCTGGGAGCCTGTCCGCGCTGTCGTGCACTGGCCAGCTCGCCCGAGCGGTAGGTCTATGCTAAAACCCGCCGCTCGACACATCGAAATGTGAAACGCTCCTCATTTCTGTACCAATCACCTGATTGGGCTATAAATTGGTCACAGCCTCAACGACACATCCCTTAACATGTGTATGAAAGAAAATCTTTGGAAAAAAATTATTCATAGTCTGGGCTTCCGCCCGCGCAGTCGTGCACTGGCCGGCTCGCCCGAGCGTATGCCAAGACCCGGCCGTCCAACACAACGAAATGTGAAACGCTTCTCATTTCTGTACCAATCACCCGATCGGGCTGTAACTTGGGCACAGCCTCAACGACACATCCCTTAACATGTGATTGCAAAAATATCTTTGGAAAAAAAATATCTAGGGTCTGGGCGCCCGTCCGCGCAGTCGTGCTCTGAACGGCTCACCCGAGCGGTATGCTAAACACTGACCTCAACACATAGGCAAGGTCAAAAACACGACGACCGTTCATCCGGAAAACCTTCTAATTTCTAAGTTCTAATTTTTATCACTCAGTGATTAAAATCGATCTTTGATTATTGTTCGCTTGCTTAACGACCCCACCCACAGCTAGGTTATACGAGCAAATGATGTTATTTTATGTTCTGTATATTATGTTATGTAATAATGTTGATGAGCAGATGATTTCGAAACTATGGAGTGATACTAAGTGAGAGGACGTTTACAAAAACCCATGCCTTATGCGAGACTCGTACCCATGCCCAATGGTGACTTCTGTATCTGAAGCTAGTCAGATGACTGAGCTACAGAGGGCGGTAAATAACCTTGCATCTCCTAAATCATTGGCCGACGCCAATAGATCTTCGTCATCAGTACAGTGCGTCGCTTAAACCCAGTATAAATTTTATATATGTGCCTATGTATGTATATATATATATATACACACATATATATATATATATATATATATATATATATATATATATATATATATATATATATATATATATATGAAAGCTTTTGAAGAATTCTTGTTTTTCAAGTATTTTTCCTCTGGGTTATTCTAATGAGGATTTTTAAAACTTTCCGATTCTTTTCCGGAGAAACCTTCCGACCGATTTTTCTGAAAAACAATCCCAACCTATATTCTGGTATGACAGAAATATGTAGAAAAAGTTTCAAGTTGATAGGTATTTTTTCCTGACCTGCATGTATACCGCGCACAAAATTACAAACAAAAAACAAACATAAAAACGAAGCCCATATTTTTTTCGGTATGTAGAATGAAATCTTCGCTACGCTCATCTAATAAATACAATCTTTACTTGATATACCGGAAATTTAAACAATTACATAAATATTAATCAAGGAATTACTTTCAATGATATCATATATATATATATATATATATATATATATATATATATATATATATATATATATATGAATATATATATATATATATATATATATGAATATATATATATATATATATATATATATATATATATATAAATATATATATATATATATATATATATATATATATATATATATATATATATATATATACCGGTATATATGTATAAATATATATATATATATATATATATATATATATATATATATATATATATTCTTACATAATGAATTCATCTTATCGGAATAGAAATTGAGCGTAATTGATCTCACTTCAATTAAATACCATCAATTGTATTGACAATTGATATAGTGGTAGTGGTTATAGTTTGGCCTGTGTGCCCAGTGTTGAATTCAGAGATTTCGTTGCGGGGGTGCTTCTGTGTTTTCCGGGGGGGGGGCAAGGGATACATCCAAAAAATTGAGCATGAGAATCCATATTAGGCCTATATATATGAATGAATGGATGGATATTAGGGTTTTAAGGCGCATTGTCAGCGAGGTCATTTAGCCCCTGTCAAAGTAATTTGCTGAATAAAAAGGTGAGTAGTGTATATATATATATATATATATATATATATATATATATATATATATATATATATATATATATATATATATATATATATATATATATATATATATATATATATATACAAAAATACGCCTTGATATCGGCGGTGCAACAATAATAGAGACAAAATGCTAAAAATATTACCAGCATTGATCAAATTGCCTCCACTCCAGTCACTTCTGACACTTGAGGTGCCACTTACCAGGATTCACGGGTAGAAAGCAAATAACAATAAAATTAAATAACCTCTGATATTTTTTCTCCTTAGAACCGGTAATAAAAATTGAATTCCCAATACTTTTTAGTTTTTACAAATATAAAAAAAAAACGAAATACAGGTTTCTCAAAAAATACACTATATACCTAGTGCTTAATGTTTTTTATCCCGGGGGGGCAAACGACGAGCTGCGGGGGGTAAAGCTCCCCCGCAGGTATGCCTGGATTCAACACTGTGTGTGCCGACTGTGTATTATTTAAACAGACAAACATTGTTTGATCAATCAAATTGTATTGTAATTTTACTTCGACTTTTGTTGTCAATTGCATAGAGCTATTATTTTGTATGAAATGCAATAAATGTGTTCACACAAGAATATAAATGTTCATTATTTAGGAAACACCCACAGAACATCATATCTATTTTCGCCATGTGTCCATAATTGTTCAAAGTATATTTTTATCATCTTTTTTTATTTATTTCTAATTCATCTCAATCTAATGTTTTTGTTATTGGGAGACCCGCGGACAAATACAATATAAACGTGCATCTGTTTTATATTCTAATGAATTATAATTACAAGGAGAGTGATAGGCCTACCGTCAATAATATCCTGTTTTAGAATATTTCACTCAAATATGAAACTAACATCAGCTGGTATTATTTGTATCGTCGGGTTGCTTTGTTTTGTCGCCGCATTCCAAGAATACTGTGCCTTGCGACCTATTGTTGCGGCTTGTTTGGCAGGGGGAGCGCGGGGGAGATAGTCGAGCTTGCTATTGCGCGATGTATTGCGTGGCCCGAATTGTTTTTCGACTGAGATAATCAGCTGATAATTACCGTCCGTTCTATTCAGGACCAACAAAACTAAGCTCCAACAGCCCTTTTGGACGTGGCATAACACTAAGGACATGTCGCTCTTAAAATCCTAATATTCATTCATTCATGGCAAGGGCTTGGATCGCCGTTTCCACAAGTTTTGTCTTTGGTGTGGATAACAATAGGCCTACACTATGAATATCTATAATTAATAATGATGCAGGCTTGGGCTGGAAAAGTTATGCATTCTCTCTGTTGATGCACATCAACAATGCTTTGAGAAAGTTAATTCGCAGATCTGAAAAGGCATTTGAAACATGGAAAATCGTAGTAAACGCTAGAATGCGGCATTTCATTGTAGGCCTAATTTAATTTCAATACGGTTCGGGTGACCAAATGATGCCGAATATTTCTATTCGCTTTACATTTTCTCATTTCAACAATGGTGACTACCGATGAAAAATAGAATTGAGCTGAAACCAATTCTTCTGGAAATATTCTTTGACATTTAGCCTCAGTTATAGGCCTACGCACAGAATAGGACAGGTAGGCCTACGCATCAAAATGACCTCAAATATGCATTAAATTGAAAATTATCACTAAAAACGAAACAAAATATCCGGACAAGCACCATAATTTTCAAGATATGAACAATAGGCCTACTAGGAATATAAATGTCAATTGTTATTGTCATGGTAAATGTCAGAAGAGATCTCTATCGGAATATATGCATCCTTTTGTGAAACGTACCGATTTGTAACTTCGAAATATGTGTTCCAAATCGATTAGGCCCTATTTTGAACATGGGAGAACGTTCCTGCGTTTTTTCATTTACCGGTATATTAGATTTATAACGACGCACTGCAGGCCTACTGATGATTGAAATCTATTGGCGTCGGTGAATAATAGGGCCTATATGAGATGCTGGGATGGTAGAGTGAATGAGTATTTTACTATGTATGTCTTGATGATGGGAAGGTGTCGGTCGTGGCCTGTTGTTAAAGAACCATCCCAGATTGACCTGAACGAAAAAGGAGACCAAGTGTGCTAGCCACTCGACCACCCGTCTCAGTGAAAACAAAAAGTTCTAAAAGTTTTCAAAAAGGTCAGTACCGGTAATGAAATGTACGTCTGCGGCACATCGCCGAGACTGAAGTCTTCCAAGAATCCATCTACTTTCTCTTGTTGATTTCACCAGAAGTTCTAGTCCGAGGAAATCACTTCACAAGAAGTATTAGGCCTATATGTGGCCATGAAGTTCCAGACACCTTTATTGTCAATTAACGTTCATTATTCATTTGCATTTTACATTATTTTTCTCAATATTTTAGCTGTTGAGAATAAGATTATAATAAAATCCAAATCATCGTATAGGCCTGGGCCTATAATAAAATTGACGAATATTGATCGTGACATTGCTTCTGATAAATCAGGGGTGATTTGAAGTCGTCTTTTCACATTTCAGAAGTATATTTCAACACAGTGAAGGTATATAGGGCCTGTAGGCCTATAGACGAACTCTCAAAAACATAATTAAGCATGAGGAATAGAGTGACTAAAATATCTTGCATTTACTTATCATTTAGGCTACATTCATTCATTTATTTATTTTTCACTTCTTTTAGATTTCTTAAAGAGAATGTGTAGGGCTTGATACTAGATAAGTTTGAAATAGCTTTTCAGTAGAAATCAATCATAACGAATCATAGTCATAATCAATAGTAGCCTATAGGCCTACGTTGTGAAAGACTGTGGACAAAGAAAATGATCGGGAATATATTGCAAGACAAGTGAAGCGCGGCTATAGCCACGTGGAGATTGCCAGAAGAAAGCATCCCAATATGGATCCTTCATTAGACCCACAAACCGAAGGGCAAATGAGACATTGCAAAAGACGGTACCTTGAAGACGCCATAGGCTTCTAGTTCAAGTCGGAAAGACGTGGCAGAAGTCAAGTAACAGCCAATCTAAACTTGAGGTATACGGGCCTAGGCCTAAAATGTCGCCGTTTCCAGTACTCACAAACAACATCCAGCCAACGCGTCATGTATCTTAGCCACTACGCCCTTTTGGTTCGGTAAGTTGGGGCTTGATTGATTCTCATCTTCGACATATAAGGCATAAAGACGAGTCGAAGAGTCAACAACTTGCACTTTTATGTTTATGGCCGCCATCTTCCCTTCCATGTTGGCGTTAGGTAACTTTTCCTGTTAGCATGTATTGTGACTGGGCGACTGGCTCATCTTCAGGTTATGATTATGAAATAAGGGTAACTCACCAGATGTGACAATCGAGAATGGAGCTGATCATCGTAGCAACCGCTTCATAGTAACTTGAGACTGTTCTCTTCATTTCCTAGCTGGAGATAACTTTGCTTTTCGTCCCAATTTCACACGAACACCTCCTGACTCCTGAGTGATGACTACCGGTACCGGACGCGGACGAAAGTAGAACTGGTGGAGATTTCTTCAGAACGTTGGCTCCTCGCGATTTGTCGACCAATCAAAATGCTTCTAACTCGATTTTTCTATTTAAGCTAATTACAGAATTATTCGAGAATAAGTGTTGCTCTATATAACACTTGATCAGGTCTATAGCATACGGCAATGTAACCAGGTTTTCTTTTATTTGAGCGTAGAACCCGCGCAATAGTCATAATTATTATTTACGGTGAGGTAACGCGTTCCTGATTGGTTGGCCAGCTGATGACGTCATATCACCCGTATGCAACTCTTCATGTAGGCCTATGGTTTGATAATATATATATATATATATATATATATATATATATATATATATATATATATATATATAATATATATATATATATATATATATATATATATATATATGTATATATATATATATTATATATATATTATATATATATATATATATATATATATATATATATATATATATATATGTATGTATATATATATATATATATATATATATATATATATATATATATATATATATATATGTATATATATATATATATATATATATATATATATATATATGAATATATATATATATATATATATATATATATATATATATATATATATATATATATAAATATATACATTTATATATATATATATATATATATATATATACATACATATATTTATAAACACATAATTAGATATACAGCTAGATATCCGAAGACCCAGAAACCGAAATGAGTTAAATAAGAAGCAATTTGAATATGGTTGCTGAATGAACAACTCTGTACCGTGGGAGCGCGTCCCGCCTCGACACAGATCGGCGCTCTATTCAAACATACACACATGGATACAAATAAATGGCTACTGTGGTATGATGTCATTCTGTCATCACTAAATTCAATTAATTATCTCTAATTAGGTTTATTATTGTTTCAATGACCGTGACAATATCACCGAATCAATCAATTCACCGGAAATGAATGAAGATATAATGTAATTATCAAATATATTTCATTTTGTTATTTGTAGGCCACTACTATGTGTATGACTAGATCAAATTTTGAAATACGTTATCTTGCTGCATCACACTCACAAAATGTACAGCATAGTGAACACAACACAATCATTACATTTTCGGAGTAAATTGATAATTAGACGAGCTTTAGCGAGGATTCAATTTGACATACTGAAAAAAATTGGTGTTGGTTTTTATGTTTTTTTTTTTTTTTTTTTTTTTTTTTTGTTTTTATGTTTTTTTGTCGGTTCTCCACAGGTCAAACGGCTACAGCTATCAACTTCAAACTTTTTTTCGTCATGGTTCCTCATCTAACTTAGATCTGTATAGTTTTGTGGCATTATCGGGTGGTAACTTTTTTTTTTATGAATTTTAGAAATTGCAAAAATCCCCATTAGAATAACCCGGAGGAAAATACTTGAAAAATCAAAATTTTTCAAGACCTCTCAAATTTTCGCCGAATATAAAAGAAACTATTAAGCACATTTTGAGAGATTTTTCGCATCAATCGGATGAGAAGAAAACGCATTTATAAAGCATTTTCCCATCAATTTAGGCTATTACGGGAACCAATTAAATCTATAGCAACAAGTGTCACCAATTAATTCAAAACGATTGAAATGAATGAAGAGGAAGGCCGTGACATAACTGATTCTCGTAAGGTTTTTGAACGTTTGGAGTGATCCAAGGTCTGTAGATGTAGATTGGGTTGACAAATTATTTTTCATTCTAGATTTCTATACCCCTAAGCTCGTCTAACAACGCGCATCCCGCGTTTTCCTAGTTAATAAATACTGATGAAATCCGAGAGCTGCGACTTATGTACAAGTCTCAGAGAAAATGGCAGTTTCACAGGTAACTTAGATTGGGTAAATCTGGTACAAGTCTCAGCGAAAATGGCAGTTTCACAGGTAACTTAGATTGGGTAAATCTGGTACAAGTCTCAGCGAAAATGGCAGTTCCACAGGTAACTCAGATTGGGTGAATCTGGTACAAGTCTCAGAGAAAATGGCAGTTTCACAGGTGACTTAGATTGGGTAAATCTGGTACAAGTCTCAGAGAAAATGGCAGTTTCACAGGTAACTCAGATTGGGTAAATCTGGTACAAGTCTCAGAGAAAATGGCAGTTTCACAGGTGACTTAGATTGGGTAAATCTGGTACAAGTCTCAGAGGAAATGGCAGTTTCACAGGTAACTCAGATTGGGTGAATCTGGTACAAGTCTCAGAGAAAATGGCAGTTTCACAGGTGACTTAGATTGGGTAAATCTGGTACAAGTCTCAGAGAAAATGGCAGTTTCACAGGTAACTCAGATTGGGTAAATCTGGTACAAGTCTCAGAGAAAATGGCAGTTTCACAGGTGACTTAGATTGGGTAAATCTGGTACAAGTCTCAGAGGAAATGGCAGTTTCACAGGTAACTCAGATTGGGTAAATCTGGTACAAGTCTCAGAGAAAATGGCAGTTTCACAGGTAACTCAGATTGGGTAAATCTGGTACAAGTCTCAGAGAAAATGGCAGTTTCACAGGTAACTCAGATTGGGTAAATCTGGTACAAGTCTCAGAGAAAATGGCAGTTTCACAGGTAACTTAGATTGGGTAAATCTGGTACAAGTCTCAGAGAAAATGGCAGTTTCACAGGTAACTTGGATTGGGTAAATCTGGTTCTGCAGGATAAGATTCCACCCAATATGGGTTAGGCCTAGGCTTACCTTGTGGAACTACCATTTTCTCTGAGACTTTTACCGTATGGGGGGGGGGGGGGGGGGTCAGCACTGGAAATTCCAAGTTCTACATTTTACAGTAGATTTTTTTCATAGTGGTCTCAAATTACCAACAAAAGAATATTAAAAATGTAAGTTACATTAAAAAAAAAAAAACTATCACTTGAATATTTTTGATTGTCACGGAGACACTTTTTTCTAGAAAACGACTTGAGATAAGTAGTTGTAAAAAAATCATTTACCTCTAGAAAGTACATTCGACAAAGTTATGTATTGATGTTACTGCAATTTTTTGTTCGTAGGAATGACAAATTCATCCAATCACATTTTTTTCCAAGTTTTTCGTTATTTTTCTTATTCAAAAATTATTTTATGCATGTTATTTCAAACTCAAGATATACTGCATGTTGATAATGCTTTACTTTGTTTATTATCTAGTTTATGAAATATACAAACAAAAAAATGTGCAAATTTATCCAGTAGAAAAGATTCCTTTTACTTATCCATCCCAAAATATGTTGAAAAATTCCGTTCTGAAAGCTGATTTGGTTCGACACTATGATTAAAAGTTCAATATGAAATATACCAGAGAATCAATTCACATTTTCTTCAGTAGCCCAAAAAGAAGATATAAAATAAATTGAAAGTTAAAAAAAAAGGTAAAATCCAACAAATGAACACATTCACAGTGTTGTCCTCCGTCAAAGCGCTTGGATTTCAGCAGGATTTACAAATTATCAATTCAATGTTATTATCAAGAGATGGAGTCTCGGCTCAGACAGAGGGTGAGTTATTTGAATAATTTTGGCCTAATACAGGTTTCTATAAGTAATTTCAACAATCAACATAGGCTACACCAGTATTACTATCATGTAGCCTACTGAAGAATTCTTATCATTATTAAATTGATGGTGTCTTTATAGTTTCATTGATTGATAACACCAGAGGCACAACATCCATAATTGATCACACCCAAGGCCGTATTAAGGCCTAGGCCCGGACCTTATACAACCCAAGGCCGTATCAAGGCCTAGGCCCAAGAGGCCCGGGCCCAGGGCGGCAGATTATCAAGGAGCGGCACATTTTTAAAGGGGGTCAGCCCCTCAAAAATCTAATAATACGTAAATATATATGAAAAGAACGTATGTTTTCGTATACCGGTAATATAATTAAATTCACGGTCTGAACTTTGAATACCAACTAGAGAAACTGAGATATACTGCATGGAGAGCAATAAAAACAATGTCCTGTAACCTGTATTGCTACAGTTTTCTCCTACTATACAAGTACAACATAACCTTTGTAATATGTTTTCCTTGCCGCTTGGGCAGTCTGGTGGATGCCTATGGTAGCTGTTCATCACTCACTGGGAATAAAGTCACTGTTGGAAATGTCATCGTTCATTTATAACTATAATGATGACTCAGAATGAACTGTTCATATATTATCAGTTTCCTCGTATCACTGAAGTAGGGAGAAAATGGTGGTTGAGGGACAGGAGCAAGATGGCCGCCAAGGTCAATGGCCTCATGACGTCATCCAAGATGGCGGCTATATACAAGATGGCTGCCATGACGTCATCCAAGATGGCGGCTATATACAAGATGGAGGCCATTTTTAATTTCAAAGTTCCAGCTTTTTATTCAGACACAATTTTGAATTTTCAGACTGGAGCGCACTCTAGTGGTGATTTCTCAAACTTCATGTTGACGCGCTCTAGTGGCGAATTCTTGAACCTCATGTAGGTGAGCTCTAGTGGTGAATTCTCGAACTTGATGTTGGCGCGCTCTATTAGCGAATTCTCGAACTCGAATTAATTAATTCATTATTCAATACAAAATGGCCTACTGATACGATTCGAACGCGGGAAGTTCGCGTTATGAGCCTGCCATCTTAACCACTAGACCAAAGGAGCAGTAATAATTCCAAGTGTTATTATTCGATATAAGTTGAAGTATAGGCCTATGACGTATGTGAAACAAATCTATAAATGTCATCAGATAGTTCTGGTGCAGCTACTAATAGCCGCCTCATGAGATGACTCATGACTGCTTATCTTGAGATTGTTTCAAAATGTTCATTGATTTAAATGCCTCAGTAATTTTATCAATTCAATATTTTGATATTCAATTGAATTTCACTGATGAAAATTTAATTCAATTTTCCAATAAATAATTTCAACAATCCAATATTTTGATATTCGATTGACTATTACCAATAAAAAATAATTTCTTGACCCATCAGAATTGATTGTACCCAATCGATATTTTTTTTCAACAACTATTTTTTCAAATTGTCATCAATTTCAAACTTTGACTCTCAACCCATTAACTTGATTGCTTCAGTTGTTCATTAAAATCAATTTGCTTCATCCTACCAATTAAAACCGGAAGTATATATTTTTATATTCATCCATCTGTAATTATAAATTCAAAATTATTTCAGGAGCGGCTAAGGAGAATAAAACATAGAGTTGAACACACAATGTCACATTTCATTTATTTTTTTAAAATCTCAAGATATAATTTATAATCAAAATTTATAAAAGAAATATAAAAGATAGTTAGTTTTGATGTTTGTAGATGTAATGGCGTGGGTATAGCCTTCTGCTGCTATGGAATAAATAATCTAAAATAATTATTCACTATATAATCAGTATAGACTGATTGTTCACTACAAGAATAATCAAAGATACTATCTCAAAATATGAATAATCTAAATAAAAGAGAGCATGATACTATGATTTGAGAAATAGTGCATTGTTTCGAGATGTGAAGTAGAAGTGGGTAAAAAATAATTTTAACAAAGTCAACCAAAAACCTAATTTGGAGAAAAGTACTCAAATGAGAATTTTAAATTTTGAAATCACCATGTGCATTTACGAGTGGATACCAAACTCTTGAGATATAACGTTTATTCCACTATGAAGAGCCCCGCATGGATGGGACAATTTAGAAAAAGTACGACCTTTTCTGAATGAACACCTACTGCATACTAGATCATTGTCAAAAATTTTGAAACTTTCAGAAGCGGAGGAAGGATATTCACCCGTTTTTCATCGACAACCAGTTCAACATTGATGCGCTTACGAATATTTTCCATGGTTCGGACGAGAACTGTATTATTCATAGGCTTGAAAAAATCTTTCTCGAAAGTAGACACCAAGTTTGAAATATTCTGTACTCAATAATTTGAGAATAAAGTCAACATTCTTATAACATAACCATCAGCCATCTGATATCTTTCATAATCATTCTGATTTTTCAGTGTAATGATATATGATATGCATCTATTTTCTACATGTCAATTTTTAATTATACTATAATGAATAATTTTTTCAAGTTTCAAATAATTTTTAGAATTAAATTTTCTATTTGCCGATGAAGTTTCATTTTGAAAAATCCTTATCAATCCATTCTATATCATAGTCAAGTTCTATTCTAAGCATCCATCAATTCAATATTTTTCCAATTGATAAAATCAACTATTCTCCAACTTCTTCAAAATTGACTGGATATTCTACGTTTAAATATTCTTCAACTTCCACTATGAGAATATCAACAACTACTGTTCAACTCATAATAAAATTCAATTCATTTCTTTCCATTCTGATAATCAATTTTACATCTTTTCAATCGATGAAACTAGTTGGATGCATTAGACTCTTCGACTTGGCCTGTGGACGCCAATAATGTTGATTCTTTGCGCTCTACGGACATCCACCACAGTGACAAAGAAGTACGTGCTCTGTGTCGACGATTTGGAGTAGACGAGTCCGAGGCAATTATAGGTTATCGCAACTTTAAAAGTAATATTCACACGAGTAAAGTCATTCCTAGTCAACTGAAATCTCTCAAAACTGCCGTGGATACACTTATTGTATCGACTAGTGACTGTGAGCGCTCGTTCAGCACTACGAACACTACTATAACATCAATCAGAAACTCTCTTGCAATCGAACGTGTGTCCCATTTGATTTTCATTCAACTTGTCGGTCCTCCACTAAGTTTGTTCAAACCTGAAATGTATGTAAAATAGTGGATTGCAAATGGAAATCGAACTGCAGATCATGCCGCTTTGCAGAGGCACCGAGAATAAAGAAGAATCGTCTTCATTGAAGCCTTTGTGGGATCTACTTTAAAGTAAGAAAAAACAGCTAATGCTTATTATAAATATTTTCAAGGCACTCATTTTGTAGGCATACGTGAAATCAGTGGCGGCTCGTGCCCTTCAGTTGGAGGGAGGCAAGTTTATTTTAAATAAATCACAGGATGCGTATGACTATTCATTTCAGTATCATCACATGATTGAACATTGAAGTTTGAGGCGCGTCGAAGTAATCGTGATTTAGTGCCGAAAGGATTACCCCGGTGTGAACACACAGGTTCTCTATATAGTCATGGAAATTTAATTATTGTAGTTTCTAGTTTTTACTTATGAATATATCAATAACTTATTTCACTTTTAGTCACTTGGAACGAAAAATCTAAAAAATTACACTCAATCACACGTTAAGTAAATACACACACAGGTTCTCTATAGTCATAAGAATGTAATTATTGTAGTTACTAGTTTTTACTTATGAATATCAATAACTTATTTCACTTTTAGTCACTTTGAACGAAAAATCTAAAAAATTACACTTCAATCACACGTTAAGTAAATACACACATATTCTATAATCTCTATATTTATAAATCTCTATCTCATATCTCTATAATTATTGTAATCCAATATGCCTAAAACTTCTCTTGTCTACAACTGAAATGAAATCTGAACAGTGAACACTTGTTCGAAGGAACACAAACACGAACACAACACAGGAACTAACACTAAAAGCTGGAATAAATTTGCAGAAATTCATGTGAGATTTTCAGTCACTGATAAATACCATACCAACTACAAAGAATTGAAGAAACTGTGCAAAATGAAGAGAATGATACACAGTGGACAGAATAGCCCAAATGTATAATTATCTGAAATTCACAAAGTATTGTACAATATTTATAGAATGATTTCTATTTGTGCATACAGCAATTATTTGAATTTATCTATGAGGGAAAAATCCGAATTCAAATTAAATTAATGTTTCTATGCGTATTATCATCCAATAATACGAATCGTCACAAATTGGTTAAAATTAATATTAAATAAGCCAGAAGTGAATTTAACAATAGATCATCGATACTGAAAAAATTATGAATGGGGCCTAATGTAGTTCAGCGGTCAATGGGAGCGACACTTATATTACTTATCGTCTCAGTATAGAAGTTGGCTATGAATTACACATGAAAACATTCTCACAAAGCCCCATGAAGACTTAACTGTATTGTGGGGTTTTAACCGTAATGATTGAATAAAAACTATATATATATATAATACGTATAATAGTAATACAATGTCGATGGTTAAAATTATAATGATCATAATAATTTCTGATGTATTTTTTCGTTATTTATCAAGTTGAGACAAGTAAAGCCAAAGCCTGTTAATAGTGATGATGGTGGTGTAAAAAAATTATGTTGGTAATGATAAAAAAAATCATCTTCATAACAAAAACAGAGCGAGCGCAACGTGTGATTTATTCGGTTCGGTGTCCGGCATGAAGACGCATGCTCAGTCAAGAGCGAGAGATAGAACTTATAGTCCGAATATACAGTGGAGCCATCCTCCGAAAGAAGGAAGGTTCGAGCGACCGTCTCCTCCATCTCAGATCACCAACGCACGGGTGTTTCAATCCGTAAGGGAGCCTTGCCTCCTGAACATATTTTTTGAGCCCTCGTACGCGTGCGCTGTCGAGAGCGAGAGAGTCCGTATAGTCAAGAGAGAGAACATTAGATTCCATATATACAGAGTGGAGCTACCCTCACGAAAGAAGAAGGAAGGTTCGAGCGACCGTCTCCCCCATACCAGATCACTAGCGCGCGCGTGGAACATCCGTAAGGGAGCCTTGCCTCCTCGATATATTTTTTCAAGCCGTCGTGCGCGTGCGCTGTCAAGAGCGACAGAGAGAACATTATAGTCCGTATATACTCAGTGAAGCTACCCTCACGAGAGGAAGACGTTCCGAGCGACCGTCTCCCCCGCGGCAGATCACTAGCGCGCAGGTGGTTCAAGCCGTAAGGGAGCCTTGCCTCCCTGGTACAGTTGGTACATCAGAAATGAAACTCCACACCATACTACACAGTACATGAAATATGCAACAAATATGAGAGTTGTGGGAAATTGTTTAAAATAACGGAAAAAGTCGATGATGATTGGTAACACACGAAATGACGAGAAAATATAAATGATGAGGAATTGTTGAAAATGGTTCTGAGCGTTGTTTTCCTGTCAAAAACTGAGGAGGCACTGCCTCCCTTGCCTACCCTATAAAACCTCCACTGCGTGAAATATACTTATCGAGAGAGATCTGTTGAACTTAAATAATTATTTACTAACAGCGTGTTTCACTGATTATATTCTGATTTAAATTAATTTTTAAATTAATTAATTATAACAAAAGCAAACATTTATTAAAAACATTCAATGCTTAATCCTACAACTTCTCATAGTTTTTTACTAGTTTTTTGTAATAATTTACCAACAATTAACTCAACAGTGGAGAGTGGATGCTGTAGAAATAAGGGGGTTTTCAAAATAATTTCAATGTTGAAATGTGTCTTAAAGTATGTTTTATGTGAACTTAAAATCTCAAAAAGTAAATTCAGTAATGGTATAATTAAACAGGAACGGGTACTCATCTTTTTGTGAATAATTCACGTTAAATCAAAGAAATATTATTGTTGAAACCCAGTCTGTTAAGACCTTCAACCTCACAAGATATAATTATTATGCAAGTCCATAAGTATAAACGAGTTTTATTTATGTTGTGATCTCTGTAAAAGTGTTCGTCTTTGTCAATTGATTCAAAACTCAAGTAACTAAGCACTGAACTGAACAACATTCATCCAAAACCTCATGAAAATGATTTGAAATAATTACATTTTAAAAATTGAATGACTTAAAGAGTAGGACCCCCCTCTACCCCTCTGTCCCCAAATTGGAGTCAAGGGAGCATACCGTCTAGAAAATTATTCCAATTCGAGCACTGGGGTTGACAACTCAGAACAACGTTATTAACAATGTCGGACAACTTGTTACGCAAGCGTAGGCCTATAGAAACTGAGCAGTTCAAAGAAAGAGATACGCAGGGTTAGGGGTGGAAGTATTCTCGAGAGTGGAGGCCAGGAGTGCGTCCCGCTCATCACGTGGTGTTGTTCAGGGCACCACAAGGGTGCTGTTGGTGGTCTGGAGGGTGAAATTGTGCTCTTTTCTCAATGACGGTAATAACGTGGTGTTGTTCAGGGCACCACAAGGGTGCTGTTGGTGGTCTGGAGGGTGAAATTGTGCTCTTTTCTCAATGACGGTAATAACGTGGTGTTGTTCAGGGCACCACAAGGGTGATGTTGTGGTAATGAAAGGTGATATTATGCTCTTTTCTCAATGACGGTAATCACGTGGTGATGTTCAGGGCACCACAAGGGTGATGTTGTAGTAATGAAGGGTGAAACTATGCTCTTTTCTCAATGACGGTATTCACGTTGTCTTGTTCAGGGCACCAGAAGGGTGATGTTGAAGGTCTGGAGGCTGAAATTATGATTTTTTCTCAATGACGGTAATCACGTGGTGATGTTCGGGGCATCACAAGGGTGATGTTGTGGTGATGGAGGGTGAAATTATGTTCTTTTCTCCATGACGGTAATCACGTGGTGTTGTTCAGGGCACCAAAATTACATAAACGATCCTCCTTCCTCCGTATTTCCGATTTCTGCCACCCCGGGTCTCTCATCATCTCGGTTGGACTCTCCAACATTCTTGCCCTCTCCCCCCTTTCATTCTCATCCCATTTCCAGGGTTAGGAGGTGGAAATGGGATGAGAATGAAAGGGGGGAGAGGGTGGGAATGTTGGAGAGTCCAACTGAGATGATGAGAGGCCTGGGGTGGCGGAGGTTGGAAGTACGGAGGAAGGAGGATCGTTTATGTAATTTCTTCAGGGTAATGGAGGGAGAGGGGGGGTGGGGGGAGCTGCATGAGTTGATAAAAAGAAATAAGTCAGGGTATGGAGGTAGGCGGGGTCATGATAGAGCGGTAGTCATAAAGGGGGCTACATTAGATGTCGGTAAATTCTCTTTCTTAAATAGGACAGGTAGGGACTGGAATGGGCTTAGTAGAAATGTTTTTGAAGGGGATGAAATCAGGTTAAAGTTATTCCGTCAGAGGGTTAAGGAGATGGTGGGATAGGGGTACTTAGGGAACTTGCCACCGCGCATTTATGTGCATTTGCAAGAGTTAAATAATAATAATAATAAAATAATAATAAATAATCATAGCTGCAGGTTAGAGAGTGGGGCCCTTGAATCGGTGGAGACTGCTCAGCCTGTTTATCAAGTTTTCAAGACATTTGCCAGATTGATTTGTTCCCAGCCTCTTGGCTGCTGATTGTTTCTTCTCAAAGTGTGGATTGGTGCTTTTTGAGGGCTTCTTGTGGACAATTTTTGATCAGGTTGAATTATTTTTAAAACTCTTACAGAATTGCGCATAAACGCACGATGGCAAGTTCCCTATCCTTGGTCACGACTGTTTGACCGCCTCTCTAACCTTCTTATAGAATTTTTATACCCTTTTTTACTACTAATTGTTTTACTACTGAGCCCATTCTAGTCCCTACCTGTCCTAATTGAGAAAGATAATTTGTCCACATCTAATCCAGCAACTTTTATAACTACCGTACCGCTCCATCATGATTTCACCGACCTCCATACCCTGACTCATTCCTTTCAATCGACCCATTCAACTGTTGTTGTTGTTGTATGTAGATACAACCTTGTTGAAATCTTGTTAGATATACCTTGTTGATGTAGTACTATTTGCTGATGTTACAAATGCCATTATGAAGACCAATTCAATTGAAGATTTAGAAAACAAAGTAAACACACGGTGATACTACTTTCCAATTGGTTTACAACCAATATGCTTTTCCTGAATCGAAAGAAAACGAACCTTATACATTTCAACTCAGAAAACACAAATGTAATGCAAATACAAACTGATAACGAAATAATTCCCTTCTCAATCAGTACGAAATTTGTAGGGCTTCAAATAGACAATAAAATCAAATGGAACAAGCATATAAATTATGACAACTTGAAACTCAGCTCAGCTTGTTTTATGCTTAGAAACCTATTAGAGACATCAAATCTTAATACACTTAAGATGGTTTATTTTGCATATTTTCATTCAGTCATGAGCTATGGTATTAAGTTCTGGGGTAATGCTAGTGATGTGAACGATACAAATGTGAACAAATGCTCTGCTGCTTGGCAAATTATCTGAGGTAAACTTGAGATACCCTCGTCGACTAGGCCAAAAATTCAACTTACCACAATGAACAAAGTAGTTACGGACCCCCGGGATTGCGCAAACATATTAAACAATTACTTCTGCAACGCTGTGTACAAACTGCAGAGTAAAATTCCTACACTCAACAGGTGCCAATTCTGATATCCACCTCAAACTACCGAAAAGCCCAACATGCCAAATATTCTTTACGCCGGTCAGTAACCAGGAGATTATACGCATCATTAACACCAAATGCACAAAGCACTCAGCTGGGTTGGATGAGGTTCCTAAGAGTTTGTGCTTGACACATTTGTGAGCCACATGTAGATGTTATAAACTGCTCCCTATCTACAGGAGCGTTTCCAGCGAAATTGAAAACAGCTAAGATCATACCGATTCACAAGAAAGGGTGCAAGTCTCTCCCTGAGAACTACAGGCCGATTGCACTTCTGTCGTCGTTTTCAAAAGTTTTTGAACTGATGGTGCACTCTAGAATCATGAGTTTCTTATAGAGAAAAATGATCTTCTTTCTCGCAACCAGTTTGGCTTCCAAAAGGGGAAATCAACTTTGCTTGCCATAAACAGCTTCCTGGAATCAATTTACAGAGCTTTAGACACAAGATCCCAATTCCCAAGCCTTGGGTTTGTTTTAGGACATGTCAAAGGCTTTTGACAGTATGGACCATCAGCTACTAGCCAACACCTTGACAAATCTGGGCTTTAGAGGTACCCTCAAAATGGATCAGCTCTTTTCTCTCAGATAGAAGACAAATTGTTTCGTTATCGGAAGGGGCTGCTCAATCGGGTCCCAAAGATACACACATTGGAGTTCCTCAGGGCACAGTATTAGGCCCGCTGCTCTACATCTTATATGTTAACCACCTGCCAAAGACTTTGGGCTCTGGGACCATAGCCCTGTTCGCGGACGACACGAGTCACCTAGTTACATCTGACCTGAAAGAAAATATAGTGCACGTTGCAAACGCAGCGGCATCAAGCATGATGAAGTGGTGCAGCTCAGCAAAACTCATGGTAAATAGTAGCAATACAACTTTCCTACAATTCCACACGCGTCAAAGACAACTCAACTCAAGTCCCTTAGATCAAACTCATGGGGGTTAGTTTAAGGGAGAGCAACGAAACAAAGTTCCTAGGAATCACTATTAATAACACACTCGACTGGTCGACACACATTGGAACTGTTGCTAGGAAACTTGCAACCTCTGCCTTCCTGTTACGCAACCTCCAGATGGCTACCAGTATGAAAATCTTGAAAGTGGCATACTTCGCCCTCTTCCAGTCACACCTCTCCTACGGAATTTGTTTCTGGGGCAGGTCACCGCACATGAGAAGACTACTTGTCATCCAGAAAAGGGCTATTATATACATGGTTGGAGTATCAAGCCGAACGTCATGTAAACCCTTCTTTAAGCAGCTACAAATACTAACAGCTCCCTGTCTATACATATTCAACTCAATCATGTTTGTCAGAACAAACTTATCAGCCCATGTAACGAAAGGCCAGATACACGACCACCACACCCGTCACAGGAGTGATATTTTCACTCAAACACATAATCTGACACTGTTCAGTAGGAGCACTTCGTACGCGGGTGCCATTCTCTATAATAAACTCTCACAAGAGATTAGGAGTGAGAGAAACGACATTAACTTCAAACGAAAGGTGAAAGAACTTTTAGTCTCAAACCCGCTTTATGACGTAGGCGAATATGTAAGCAGCTTTTGAATTTCAACAACCCAAGTGAGGTTCCTAGAGATTAATTCATTTTCTCTGTTTTAATGATGTTTTAAATACATATACTATGTTTTAGTGAAACACAACTTATCTTGACTTGTTCTACAACAATGTACTTTGTTATATATGAATAAAAGAATTATTATTATTAATTTATTATTATTATGATACTTTTAAGCTGCAAAAGACAGCAATTAGAATATTTATGAAATCCAATTGGAGGTATATTTGTACTTCTGAACCAATAATGCCAAGTTGCAAACCACTATTTAAAGAGTTACAAATCATGACATTGCCGTGCACATATATATTTAAGGTACCAACATATTTTGTCAAAGCTAATATCCATGAATTTCTCCCCATTGAACACAGTCACAATACTCGACACAAAAATCTTATCCAACTGGACAAGCACTATAAAACTATCCACCAGAGAGGCTTGCATCATTGTGGATCAAAATTGTTCAATAAATTACCAACAATCGTCAAAGAAATGCCTTCCAAAGAATTCAAATCAACTATTGAAATGCATCTTCTGAAGAACACTTTCTACTCCGTAGAGGATTTCATGGACACTGGCTTTATCTAAAAAAATTGAATCAATATTCAAAATAACTTAAAATTACAATTAATTAAAACTAGAATTATTTCAAAACTGTAATCATCTTAAGAATTGAAATTGATTGAAAAAATCAGAATTTCTGATAGTCCCAATCAGAACTACTTTCAAAATGAAATGTATGTTCAAATTGAACTTCAAAATTGAACAAACATTAGCTATTGAAAGCTGATATATCACCTGAAAATTGGAGTTCAAAATTAATAGAACCTATTTTCATTTATTGAGATTATTTTAAATATTATTTTAAATATTATTTCAAATATTATTTCAAATATTATTATCATTATCATTTTTAATTACTATCATTATCATTGTTGTTAATTATCAATGGATTTACTTAGGGTGGATTGCAGAGACGGAGTTTGAACCCAGGCCTACCTTAGACGGCGTCTAAGGTAGGCCGGGGTTTAAACTCCGTCTCTGCAATCCACCCATAATATCATATAATGTTATAAGCCACATTTATAAGTTAGTAAGCTGATAATTGTAAGCTGATAATTGTGAACTGCTAACCATTCTGATTTCCTCGGAACAGGGTTAGAAGAATTATTGAATAAATAAATAAATAAACTCCCCCCCAACCCCTTTCTCTTTTCATTGCCCTGAAAAAATGACATATCTAATCCAATTTTCTCCGTTTTTCCAAATCCTGTCAGCCCAAGTCGTACATCATCTCAGACGGACTCTCTGATGTTCTTACCCTTTCTCCTCTTTTATTCTCTACCCATCTCCACCTCCTAACTCTACCTGTAACCCTTTGGACTGCTATCCTTTGCACCCTTTCTACATCCCTTATCTCACCCACCCTATAGGGATCCCATACCAAACTTGCATATTCCAGCAGAGCGCGCACTAACGGAAAGTATGCTTTTTCCTTAATCTCCTCACCTGTCTCCCTAAGGTGCCTCATTACAAAGTTTAATGCAATGATACTCCTCTTTACTATTCGCTCAATTTGATTCCCCCACCTTGAGCGCCTGTCAAATACCACCCCTACATTTTTGTAGTTCTCCACTGACTCAATTGTGACTTCCCTCCCACATCATACACTTCATCTAGCCTTTCTCTCCTCTTACCAAAGGTGACCACCTTGCACATCCCTGCACTTAACCCCATCTCAATTATCTGTAGGCCTACCCAATAATTCAGATAAAGGAAGGTTCACTATTCCAACGTATTAATTGTCATCTTCATGCTAACTATCTACTGGTATCGTTGTATTATAACGGTTCAAATAATTTTTCAATAAAATTCTTCGGATTTCAATCTTTTTCTGCATTTTAAATTTTTGATATAGTATTTCAACATTGATACATCAATAAACGACAAAAAATTATACATTTTTGGGAGTACAGCAATTTTATTAGTTGCACGAGATATCTCCTTCCCCTCATTTCGAGTATTTTATTACTTGTTCAATGTTCATTCAATTGATTGCATTTGCTATTTGATTTTCATGTAGGGTATCATTTATGTAAAGACAATTTTATGAACATAAATACGTAACTTAATTATAGTATAGCTTATGCTTATAATATATGCACTTTTGCTTTCCCATCACAGAATAACGCATTTTTAGGCATATATAGAGTCAATGGTCGAGGCCCATGTAGTCTCTACCCATAGTCTACCCTTCTCTACCTTAAGAAGCAATACAGCCTTTAATAGTTAAAGAGTGATGATAAAAAGAAGTTGGAACTGAAAACTGGCAACAATACATTATTCCACGACAAGAGTAGGCCTACAGTATTTGAGACTATATTTATAACAGAATTGAAGAATGACAATAATTTATTACTAGGAAAATGCATGCATTGTGAGATGAGCTTAGAATATGGAAATCCAGAATGAAAAATATTCCGTCAGCTCAATCCACATCTACGGATCTTGGCTCACTTCAATCATTCAAAAACATTACCTGCAACTTGTTGATATTTAAAGTGCTGCAACCTGTCGCATTTCACTTAGCGGAACCAGGCGAAACCAATTCATCCCAATCTCCAATAAAATGTATACTCTTGTTGATTTCTTTGTTGTGAAAGTCACTGAAAATATCCATGATGATGTTCACCATGTAGGCTTATTCAATGGAAATTTTTAAACTTTTGAAAAAAAAAAATATTTCAAGTATTTCCCAATCGGCTTATTCTTATGGCCTGCTCACACGAGGCACGATCGTGCCTATCCTATGTTGTCGAGCAATACGATGCGAACTTTGGGGCATTCACACACAAGTTTGGCACCACGCATCGCATTGCTTGAAAGTCTCAGTCACGTGATAAATGGACCAATAGAAAATCCGGTCTAGGCGGCCATATTCAATCCATTTGCTTAATTGTGATTATCGATCACTCAAATTGAATGTTCTGTTCTCCTATTGGTCAGTTATGCATAAAGCCACACGATAGGATTGAAATGTAGAGCTCCTTTCTATCCGAAATTTGACGTGATTCAGGCGCGCAGTGTTGACCTTGACGCGTTCACACAGGGTGTTTCATTGCTCCACAACGTTGGATTGGCACGATCGTGCCTCGTGTAAATGGGCCATTATGGGGATTTTCCAAACTTTCCAGTTTTTTTCCAAAGAACTCTTCGAACAATTTTTCTGAAAAACAATCCCAACCTAAATTCTGGTATGACATCAATATGTGAAAAGAGTTTCGAGTTGATAGGATTTTTTCCAGACCTGTATGCCGCCATTGATTTTGTAAGGTTACCAATTCAATGATGCCGCCCAACACTAGAAAAAAAAAAAACTTAAATGGAAATCTTCGTTACGCTCATCCAATTACTATTGACATATTCCGCTTATTAGAGAGGCCGACAAATGAGATATCTCAACCGACACTACTGTCTGTCAGTGCCAATGTATAGGGGAGACGGTCAGTCGACGCCGTCAGTCATTAGGGACGATATTATCATTATTATTATTATTGGGATTCTTTCTTGGGGAAATGCTTCTCAATATCATTTGGAGAAAATATTATCCATTCAAAACCGTATCATTTCAACAATAGTGCCCAATCATGTGAAAGATCAATTAAGCCACAGTTTTCCCGAGTATTTTCGTTATTGTAGTCTACTTCCAGTTCCTTTGTTATATAAATATCGAGTCATCTTGAAATATTATTTTTCAGAAGAATTTGAATTACATTCTAGTCATTCAGTTAATACTCGGTTTGCCTTACTCTCCAATTTTGTTCTCCCTACATGGAACAACAAAAATGGAAAGAGGAGTCTTAGTTATATAATTCCATTATTCTTCAATTCTTTGCCTACTAATTTGAGAAACTTTCCCAAGTTTTATGAAGCCAAAAAAGAAATCAAAACTTTTATTCTTCCCAACATGGACGGTGTATATACACCGACCATTGTTGAATTATTTATCGAGACCTATGTTCGGTTTTTTTTTTGGTTCATCAGTTTCATTCTGAACAAATTTAGGCCCACATTTGAATTTATTTGTTTTCTGATTATTTTGTTTATTCAAATAATATTTCCGTCATTTTTATTACTCATTCAACACCTACATATTATAGCCATATGATCCAGTGACTATATATATATTATTGTATTTTATTTTATATTTCAAACATGTTAAGTAACGACTTTTTATTTCATGTGTACGAAGAGAGACAGTTTTCATTTAATTACATCAGTTATAACGCCACAGTAAAGCCCTTATCGGGCTTTGTGGAAATTGACAAGTCAATGTTGAATTTGTAATTTATGTTAATTTATTGAAGCAATAAAAAAATATATCATGCATTATTATGTTTGGAGTGTATTGCAGCTGATCAAGCTAATAAATAAATAAATACAAAATAAACGCCTGTTGCAATGTGAAAGAGAGAGAACACATGATAGAGGGACTATGAGTGTGAGAGAGAAAGCTGCCGAATGCTTGTGCTCCTCGTAAACTACTAGGTCCATTTTTTAAATTTTTTTGCAGTAATATCTGCTAGATGGAGGCACAAATAATTTGAATAATGGTCGCCAGTGGATTGCATACTTACATGCACAGTGGATTGCATGTGTATCACTATTTTACCACTACAGGTTGGCATTGGGTCACTGATTAAGTCCGCCATTTTACATTCCTTCACACCCAAAGAGGTTATGTTCACACCTGTGCTTCACACATTCCCTTTTTCCTTGGTTGACGGTAAAGCCCACTACGAAGTACTAATATTTTTGGTAAAGCCTTTGGCGCCTTCAACGTCAGCCAGCGTTCCCAACGATCTCAGTAAGTTAGCGCTCCTGTCGTAGTTTCAAACGGTCGAGCGAACATAGCGCCTATCAGCCGTGATCTGTAGCAAAAGGGAGCAATTATTTAACTTACGAGAAGATAGGTCCAAACTCCAAGCAACTACAAGTGGGAGGTGAGAAACAACTAACAAGACAACGCATAGAAGACAAGACAGATTTTAATATTATAAGATCGTTGGTATCGACTGCAGTTTGTGGCAACAACAAAGTATATATTTTGCTTTTACGCACGGCATGAAAATCAATAAATAGTAGTGCTAATATTTGAGGTTATTATTGAATAGTTTCCATCAAGGATCAAGTGTCTAATCTATTGAATAATGCGGTATATGTAAAAATTGGGCGCATTCTACTAAGGCAAGTGGACGTAAGTTTTTCATAACAAAGAACCCGGTAGGCCCAGGGCATTGAGTTTAATGCTCAGGGGTAGGCCTAGCCCTAGGCGTAGTCTGCCAAGCATGTGATGTATTATTATGGAATCAAGGGCGCAATCTGGGACCTAGACCATAATGGCTTGGATCAGCATAGCTTAGGATAGGCCTAGCCTAGTTAAGGATCATATTTGTTAATGCTAGGCCTAGCCATTGAATTTGGAGTCAGAATCAATGGCCTAGACCACTGATCTATGCCATTGAATTTGTAGTGTTTAAAGAAGGGACCTCCAATGTTAAATCTCTATAAACGCCACCGTGATCGGTTCGGCTTGAGCTTCGAAAAAACTGGGGTGTTATTTATAGACGGCAGCACCGTAGTACCGTAGAGACAGTAGCGCGCTTCGAAGCGCAGCGGATATTTAGTGGAACTAGTCATTCTAAGCCAAGAGTAGTACGCAAAACATCGCTGCTGCGAGCGGTCTGCGTGAGCCGTGTGCTGTACAAGTAGAAACCTCTTGTTCGCACTCAATGAACGGCTAGTACAAGCGGCACTAGGAATGTCGATCATTGGTTTTTAGACTTATAGACCTACCCTAGAACTATCAACTAGTAATTACGTAATTGATATATACAATCTCAATATACAATAATACTACCGTATCCCAATTGAGGCTAAGAATGGATCATGGATAAGTAGACTGTTTAAAAGTCAATTTGTTGTTTTAACTTTTAATTAAAACAACCAAGACTCGAGTCTCAAGACTTTTGAGGCGGTTTTGTCACCAATATCAATGATATATTGTGCTTAACATTATGCTTATGCATTACCATCATTACCATGGTCCATATTATGAGTAGGCCTAGGCCTAAATATGTTATAAATATAAAATATAGCATCGACATTCAACTAGAAACTAAACACTATTTTGCGTGTATTTTTCATTGAAAAAATGAAAACATTGAATTGAATATCGCTTTTTTAATGCTAAATCGAAGAAAAAAACACTGATTTTCTAGATTTTCCTCAAGATTAGGCATAGGGCCTATAGCAGGAGTCGGCAATTAATATTGATGGCGGGCCAAATACATAAAATACAATATTTCCGAGGACCAGCACAAAAAGCCCTAATATACTGTTTTTACATATCTTTACACTATAATAGTTACAAGGCAGCTAACTAAGAGGTTGGTAGAGGGACATATGGAACGGTATTAACTAAGTGGATGAACGTTCTTATTTTCATTGAGATAGATTTATTTTGTATTTTATATTTTGTATTTATTTAATCATTGTGTACTGAGTCAAAATGCCTTTCAAGATTAGAACATTTAACTACCGCAATCGTTTTTAAACAAATGAGACACACTGGTATCGAACCTGGCTTGTCTGGTAATGTGAAGAAATCCATGTCTTCTCATTCAGATGAAAACTTGCGATTTTCGTTGTCTACCTTCCTTTTCTTGCTATTAGTCGACATATCGAGCCTCGAGGAAAACACATATACCGTTAATGAGCACCACAAACAACCCTATTTCAAACTGTCAGTCACTGAACTAGGCGAGTAGACCGAGATCACTGGACTCGCGAAGAATACGAAGGTCAACCTTACGTAGGAGGAACAGGTTTTTGCACATGACTCACACTCAGTTTGAAGCAATTTCATAGTTTCTCATTGAATCCATTTTCTCCCTTAAATGTATGTGATACGCTCAAGTTATTTTTAGAAAAGTACAAACATACCAGAAAAATGTAGATACTAATCGGTATATTTTGATTATTATCAATATGGTCGCGGGCCACTTAAAATAGCTTCGCGGGCCGGACGTGGCCCGCGGGCCGCCATTTGCCGAGCCCTGGCCTATAGGCTACCGATACAACAGAATGAATATTGATACTTTTTGAAATTTAAGTAGGTTTCAAACTATTTTTTCAGATGGACGGTTCGATAGACTCATATTTTGCAAAAGACATTAAATTGATTTAGAATTCAGGGATTACTTGAACTTCATTTTTTTCAAGTTTCAGTTGAAATGGATCTATTTTTTGTGTGAAAAGAGTAAAAATCATGATTTTTCTCATCTATTAACACTCATGTTTTTCTCTCCCACCAAGTGCACTTGTTTGTGCACTGAGTGTGGTGACTAGAATCTATTGGTGTCAGTGAATGATGAATGCAATGATGGTAAGGCAGTATATAACTGTATTTTATTACGTATTTTTTGTTAGTGGGTCGGTTGTGGCCTGTTTTTCAGGGCATGATTTTTTATTGTGTTTTATGTGTCCAAATATCATATATTATGATATATATCTCTATATTATAGCAATATGCAGTATTATATTTTATCATAAGTTATATTTCTCCATTCCATTATTGATATTGTTGATAATATCACTTTTATATTTGCATGAGCAAATTATTTACTGAAGTCGATATGTGGGCCTACATTACCATGGATATGGGTTAACATCAATAGGCAAGGCACGATGGCTCAATCAATACTCATGATTATTATAGGCAGCTACCCTAAGCCTATCTGAAAAACGTTCCTCATTTCTGTTGTCGAAAATGCGTCAATGTTCTTTATGATAGTTAGCCTGCATTCCACAAGCATAGCAAGCGATGGTACAATGAGATTTGGGATTAGGGGGGGGGGGGGGGGTTGTGCTGCAGGGTTGGGCAGGCCAGGCTTCAAAGGTGTGGGCTTGGATGCCAACCATCTCATCAGCTCATCTTGAATGCGGAACGATTTAAATCGTATTCTGAACAAGAAACATTACAGGAAATGAATATTTGAAGTAGCCTACCGGTACTAAATATTGACCAAATTTAAAAATTAACAAAATAATTCTCATTATTTCTCAGTACGAAGACTAACATTAACCCGCCTAAATTCCATTCTGGATGATTATATTTGAGAATAAAGGCCCATTCACGATTAAACTTGACCTTAAACTTATTCTTTTAACTTATGGCTGTAAACTTACGATTTTATATGCTCATTCACAACACACTTCCACGTTCCAAGTTTAGCCAATAGGATTGCGACTTTTTATTTTGATAATGACGTCATGAAAGATCGATAGTGCAGAAATACACAGCTGATTTGTTTGTTGACAGTCCAACATAACCCAACCTATAATTATACGGTACCTATTACCATTGCCATATTATTTACTCAATGCCATTGCTAATTATTGCTGTAATCAAATGGATCGAGCTACGGTACCGTGGATTTGTTATTGCTTAAAATTATACAGATGACAATGACAATTGGTGGTCTGTATTTGAGACGTCGGCAAAGAATTGCTAGGAATTAAGACAAACTTTGGTGGAATCTTCTGAAAATGGCGGACGGCTGCAGGTCTGAAATCGATGTGTCCATAACGCGTCATAGGTTTGGAGCAGCGCTGATTGGTCAATTCCTACGTTCGACGTAAACTTAAGAAACCAAGTTTGAAGTTAGCAAACTGCTACGTTACTGCTACTGTTAAGGATTTGGTTTAATGTTGTCGTGAACAGTAACGAGAAATACCGTATGACAAACAATTTGTAAGTTCCTAAGTTTACGGTTAAGTTTAATCGTGAATGGGCCTTAAGAGTATCAAGTGTTGGAAGCAGGTAATAAATTCTCCCCTTAGATATGAACAGCAATATGAATAGGCAAGGGTCGAAACATGATTTGCCAAACTGATGACCACAATCAGACCACTTGCCACTAACCACACAAGACTAACTATATTACTATAACCACATTGTTTTTAGTCTAGCTAAACTAAAATAATAATAATCATGTAATAATGACTGAGTAATAACAGATATAATCTGAGAAATACATGTTTTGAGACTTCGAGGCGGTCTTGTCACCAATATCAATTTCATATTGTGCGTAACATTACGCTTATGCATTACTAATTATTACATTATTACCAGTGGCGGCTGGTGACTTTAACAATAGGGAGTACTGCAGTTGATAGAAAAATGATATACAAAGGTACAAAGCCACAGAACAATGAGTGTCTATAGGGAATATTTTTAGCCAATATTTTATTTTTCAAATATTTTTTTTTTGCGAAATATTTTACCCTCATAGAAGCAATTTTCTCATTCAACATCCATATTCAGATCTCAACATTATTTCTCTTCATAACTCAATCCTAATCTGTTGACCTTATCCTTGCGGATTTATTGAAAAAAGATATCTTGAATTTAATGCTGCCAAAACTTGAATATTTCGATGTATTCATTTGGGAAGTATAATTTAAAAATCGAGTTTTATGAAATTGAAAGTTCTATAATTCAATCGATCCACATATTTAACTCGGCCATGATTTCTCAACGTGACACTATACGTAATGCCATCCTTCAAAAGCTTAGAACGAAACTATCCCGTCTATTAAGTAAGGACACCACTGTCCACTGATAATATGTCCAATTGTTGGAATTTACCTTCTCTTTTGGTTCGATTAATTTATTTCAGTTCTCTTTCTGGAGATACTGAAGAAATAATGTGAATCAATCCACTGGTATATTTTATATTGAACTTTTAATCATCTAGTGGCGAACCAAAATGGCTTCAGAACGGAATACCGGTACTGTCAAGTTTGATGGCCATTTCCTTGGCATCTTTTTTCAACATATTCTGGAATGAAAAAGTGAATAGAATCTATTTTACCGGATGTATTTTCACATTTTTTGTGTGTGTTTTTCATGAACTAGATAATAAGTTAAGTTGTGCATTAGTATCAGTAAATCTTGAAAACAGCATGCTAAAATAATTGTTGAATAGAAAAATTATCAAATAACTTGGATCAGAAAATATGTGTGAGAACAATTAATTTGTAATTCCTACAAGAGAAAAAAAACGCCCAACTCATCTCGGGCCGTTTTCTAGAAAGAGTGTCTCCATGTCAATAAAAAATATACTTGTTTTAACTTTCAATTTGAAAAAAAAAATATGCAACCATGTATTCTTTACATTTTTCTGTGGGTAATGTGAGACCATAATGAAAAAATCAACTCAATCGGGTGTAAAATATAGGAACTTGGTAATTGCAGTGGTGAAACTTGTCTATCGGCTCAAAACACCCGGTCTTGCGAGCGCACGGTGTCTCGCAGTGTTTGGAGAAGTTCATGCTAGGTGCTGTCCCTCATGCAGTACGCCTTACAGGCTAATGTCACGCGCTTCCCCCCCCCCCCTTCTTCGCGCGCCATCTTTACCCTCATCCTCGGCCAGCTATCGGGATCCATGCACTGCAATTGCTGCAGTCCCGAAACGTGTATGAAAGGTTGCGTCCCGCTCGCTTGCAGGCGCTCAGCGGCGTGTAGATATTTTGATGCATTTGAAGCCGCGGGCGTTCAACAATGAATTATTACGTTAATTTTGATAATTACTTTTTATGAAGCTGTATTTTTCATTATACGACATGAAAGAAATTATTTATTCAAGATGAATTTATTTGAAAAATAGCATGGCTGCCTTTCAGCAGTACTTACACACGAGCCGCCCCTGATTATTACCATAATCCATATTATGAGTGAAACATTTTTAAACATAATATCATGATACCGACACACCCACTTGAAAACTAAACACTATCTTGTGCGTATTTCTCATTGAAATTGAAGAAAAAAATCAATTGAATATCGCTCTTTTGTATGCATAGGCCTACTCGACAAATCGACAAGAAAACACTAATTTTCTGGATTTTTCTCAAGATCAGGCATATAACAAAATGAATATCAACACTTTTCGACATATTTTTTGAAATGTGGTAATTTTTCAAGTGATTTTTGCAATCTAAAAGCAGTTTTGTAGTCTTATAATTGAATCAATATGGACATTTCATTGTAATGATGTTGTGGCCTATTCAAAAACTGAAAGATTAGAAAATGACTTTCATCATTTTTTAGTAGGCCTACAAGAACTCGCATTATAAAATCAACTTTGGCCTATCTACTTTTCATTCCGAAAAATTCTTGACCCTGATATCCTGATAGTTTTTACGTGGCTCCGCTCTGCCGTTTAAAATGAAAATAAATAAATTCAAAGATGCAACAATATGTGATTAGGCCTAATCGTAAGCAAGCAGTACACGTTGTCACATGAAACTATGAAAGAGATACTCCAACTATACTCCAACTAACTTTTGAACGTCATTTTCTTTCATAAATCAAATGATAATAATTCATACATTTGTGTAAATATAAACTTTAGTAACTAGTAGCATTAATCAATGTCAGGTTGGGGCACTCAGTACGTGCTAAAGCGAGAGGCTGGCTAATATCAAATATCAATCGCAGTATCCACATTTCATTTTTATTGCACAGACCACGGCAAAGCGGCTGTGAGCCCGAGCAACGGGGTTACAGCAGCGATGTGTTGCGGTCCGCTGTCACTCGCGAGTGAGTAGTGTTGGAAGAATCCGCTACGTTCTGTAAGCGCCACCGAGTTAGTCCGTCGACACTAGCACTACCTATAAATAACCCCCCAGTTTTGGCTGAACCTCAAACAGCGCTGTTTATAGAAGCCTCCTATTACGTATCATATTTTTAACCTTACAAAATCAATGTCTATGCTTAGGCCTAGGCCTACCCAGACATTAGTAACTTGGCCATGTAAGACTGTGGTGCCAAGAAGATCATACTGGAATAATTTATACTCCGTTGTGTGACACCTAAACTCCTGACCACATACTAAGCCTCATTAGCCTTACACAAGGTAGGAATGGAGTTGTTCAAAATAGTTATCATCTTTGCCGCTAGGTGACTCATTTACCAACTCGCGTTACTATGTAGTATTATGGCAAAAATAATGACGGCCGACGGGTTTGACGTTGGGCCCAATCATTGCAGCGCATTTGTTAGCATGGCTGGTTCCAGAGAGAGAGAGAGAGAGAGAGGCACCTATTCCGTCGTTAATTGGTGCCGGGTAGGCTACACTCTAGTAGTGGTGACGATTATAACTATTTTGATCAATTTCATTCCTTCCTTGCACGTAAGACTCCCACTTATAAAACCATTCATTCAAATGTACCCCCCAAGACCACCGACACACAGCCGAGTACGATACAAGGGGTAGCTTAATATGCCGCATCCTTTACCGATCTTTTGTAGGATGTTGTCTTATTAGTTTATAGGAGTTTTAACTGATGGTTAGGGTTAGGTAGGGTAAGGTTTGTGTCAAATGGATAACGAGATTGTAAAATTGGGGTTCAAATCTTGCCCTATTCAACCTCAACCCTCATCTGCCACCTCCCAATATAAACCTAACGCAGAGGTTAAGGATACGGCATATTTACCACCGACAGTATTCCTGTGGGCCTACCAGTATTCGCCTGTCAGCTTCCCTCAATTTCAATTCATGTGTTCTTCACACGTCTTATACCTACTTATAGACCTACTTATAGATAGACCTCAAATGAGCGTACCGGTAGCTTAGTTGAAGGATATCTCAATTTCAGAAATCATTATCTGTTTTCTGGCCCTCCAGATACCAAGAATCATGTCGTAAGCATTACCCATTCTGTAGAGTAAAATGTCTACGTCGTGACTTGGAAAAACCGCTGTGTCCTCGAGGACAAATAAATTGAATATATATTTTCTAAAATTTTGAAAGTTGAAAATAGAACGTTTTCTCTGAAATGAAGGAAATTAATATTGTCATTATTTGTACTTACCGGTAGGCCTATATAGTTCCAGGATTGTTTTTTCCTTGAAGCGTATTTCACGTTGTTACCATACTCTTCAATTCTGTTTCAGATAATGCAGAGCTTTGGTTCACCCGATGATGCCGACATGGAAGACTGTCAACCAAAAGATTTAAGTGTAAAATCAAATGTGTACAAAAAACTGAAACCGATCCCACCGCCACTCAACTTATCTCTACCAAACACTGCGTTGAAAGAATTTGCCATTATTGCTACGAGTCCCAAGAGTCCACTAATGCAGAAAAACTTGCCATTTCGCAAACGGTGAGTCGTAGGCTAGTAGGGATGTCGGCAGGAAGGAATTTTCCTACCTGGGTTTTCCTCATAAAAAGAATAAAAAATGCCCTAAATCACATTCATAAAAAGACGCGTCATTTTCCTTAGCCCAATCATCGCTCTATAAAGCAACAGGACCTCTAACCTCAAGGCTTGGAAGCACACTGACGCGAATGATGCAATCGCA
>OZ023327.1:8018123-8048837 GCA_964007535.1 Brachyptera risi | reverse complement strand
ATATATATATATATATATATATATATATATATATATATATATATATATATATATATATATATATATATATATATATATATATATATATATATATATATATATATATATATATATATATATATATATATATATATATATATATATATATATATATATATGTATATATATATATATATATATATATATATATATATATATATATATATATATATATATATATATATATTTTTTTTTTTTTATATATATATATATTTATATATATATATATATATTATATATTTATATATATATATATATATATATATATATATTTATAAATATATATTCAATAGTAATTCTCAATGAATATGTTGTATAACATGACATTGAAGCGCAATATTATTTGAAGCATTAATCACAACCATAACAGCATGGCAACCGCTAGTATGCACAAGTTTCTACTACCTGGAGTAACTGTCTGTCCTGAATATTTATGTAGTGAAAATATCAGGTCCATCTTCTTAATCATCGAAATTAATTGTTGTGCAGCTGGAAATGAAGTTTCATTCGTGCTTTAATACTTGCGAAGGTTAAATAATGTCGGCACACTCTTAATTGGTAGACGTCAATAAGTGAAACCATTCCGAAAAGGTTTCGGATTGTTTGTAGAAAATTCATTTAAATTTCATCAAATTAATTGACAATTAAATAATGCGGAAATAATAAATGATTACTATGTATGGTTATCAAGTCTATTATTCACTTTGATCAAATGAGTTCATTTGAGCTACCTATGAAAATATCGTGTTGGATGATATGGCTGATGATTGTGAGGAACAATGGAGAGTGGAATTCAGGAGCAGCTCACCTGGAATACAGTGTAGAGTAGATAATCAAGAGAATGTGAGGACATCTTGAGGGTTGTCTTGTGATTTGAATTTTAAATGTAATTCTCATTCAGTACAATCAATAAAATGAGAATAAACGAATTAAACATAATTGTGGGTTTGATAACAAATACAATATCTTCTTTCTTCTTCAATTATTTTTCAAAGTTCTAAAGTAAGAAGCCAAAAAAGCTATGAGTACCCTAAATTACCGTAATTTTCCTCTTAATATCTGTGTTTAAATTAAATCTCCTGACAAATCATGCAAAGCTACATCAAAGCTGGAATTGAAAGGTGGGGAAGAAGTATGTGTATCATCCTTGATGGAAATTATCATTGTGTAAGTTAGCAGTTACACTAGTGTTGACACGTTTGTGGATACCAGAATGTTTTCTCACTTCCAATTATTATTACATGATACTCACCTTTTCTCTCCACTGATGAATTTTTGTTTGCTCAATGACCCCACCAACAGCTAGACTATTTGGGGGTACCAATAAGCAGGTGATAATCTACTATTAAGTAATGATGAAAAAAAAAATCTCACAAAAACTCATGTCTTACGCGGGTTTCGAACCTACCAACAACGGTGACTCCACATGCCTTCATGTCCTATGCCTTCATGACTGAGCTACTGAGAAAGGCATTTTCTCCATATCATTTTACCACAGTTATCTTATCGAGGTAGTATGAGATGTATCATACTAGTATTTACAAAATGAGTGAGTGCAATCAACCTAAAAAACACCTGATTCAGTCAAATATAATTTCTAGGTCATGTGTAGACAGAACTGTTGAACTCTCACCTTTGGCCTCGTACGGTTGTAGCTCACAGGACGACGCATCCGCCTCACAAACCACTTCTTCGACCGTTCTAACGTCGGCGCATTCTTCGTCGCTACCGATAGTCGTGCGATCATAATTGTCATCGAAGTTAGTCATCATAGCTAATTGTTGATCATCCATGACACCTCGGATGCGATTCCTCATCCGCATGCCAGAGCCACAGGTAACGGAGCACGGAGACCATTCCGACCACTCGGTCATCGGGCAATTCACGGGATCAGACTAGGGACATAGCCAACGACAGAGTTATTTGCATCTAGCTTGTATAGTCGCTTACGTCGATTTGACATTATTAGTTACAGGTGATCTCTTCACCTGTGCACCAACTTGACAATTTACAGCAGTGAAACCTCCATCCATTGTTTTTCAAGGGACTAGGAAAATTAAACCATCCTAGCAGGAAAATGATCCATCCAAGAAAAATTAACATTGACTATATGGAGGTGGGGTGAGAGAAAAAAAAGAATAATTCAAGCAGGAAAACAATGGATCTGGGAACGATGCATAGAGGTTTCACTGTATAACATTTATAGAAACATTTCAATCATTATTATATCAATGATGTCAATAATTACCGAATATGAAATTATTATTCATCTTCAGTATAAAGTTTTCCTCTCCTAACAAATCTTTCAAGTTGAAACATCATCAATTCACTCATTCGTATAAATTAAATCGAAAAATATGTTTCTTTTTCCACATACATATTTATTCAACTATTCCATCATTAACTCATTATGTATTGTATTATCATATTATTGAGTATCTCAAGCAT
The DNA here is from genome assembly GCA_964007535.1 of Brachyptera risi. Classification (NCBI taxonomy): domain Eukaryota; kingdom Metazoa; phylum Arthropoda; class Insecta; order Plecoptera; family Taeniopterygidae; genus Brachyptera; species Brachyptera risi. The sequence goes on along the minus strand of OZ023327.1, from coordinate 8,046,350 downwards.
TGTTGGAATGCTATTCAAACACTGACCGGAACACTGTTTTCAACTGAATTATCTGTCCAAGTGTGTGAATAAATTAAACGATTCAAACTATTGAAGCTCGAGTAGGACTACAGAATATTTCTTCAAAGATAACTCCAAACTGTCTGAGATTATGATCTGAAGACATAAGTACTAAAGAGAGTTTCTTTCAAATCGTAGATGAATGTAGATCGAGAAAGGTAGGGCAGATACTTCTCAACTTGAAGAACAATATCATCAGAAAACTATGGAAATATATGTGTCAAGTTTCTGTAATTCATATCTTGTACTTACTATATTAGCAATTATTATAACCTCCAATTAGTTGAGTGTAAGTTCACATCAGTATCAATGGAATGTAGGGAAATGCTCAGTAATGAACTATTTGACTAGGTAGTCAGGAGTAAATCAATTTTAATACAAATAATATGCTCACTCAAATATTCGTAAGGAAGTGAGACGAAGTAATATAGGATTTGCCCAACATGGAACAATACTTGGCTTCCAGGATATCCTCCCTCTCCGCAAGGATGCCTTTGCCATGATGTAATACATATTTTTATTGAAACATCTAAAGCTATAAAGCCCATCATCATGGTAGCTGTTACTCATGTATTTTCAATTGTACATTTAAAATGAGGTAATATTACAAGCAATAATAACATGAACTGTTTGAAATTAATTAATATTCAATAACTCATTATGTTCGAACATCAACTTAAATACAAGGCCCACTATTGAAAATGACAATGAAGTGAATCCTGAACTTTGTGCCAAATATTATAAAAACTATGAAACCATAAAAACAGCCGATAAAATTGAACTCGAGCCAGACTGATTGCAAATACACTTTCACTAACTTGGTTGAAGAAAATGCAGTACGTCTTAAGTAGAAATATTGATTTAACTGCAGGCTATTGTTCTTTTTCTTGGTCGTTGTAATTGTGAATCTCTTCTGCTATTCGCTTCTGTTCTAAAGTTTGAGATAAAACGATATGACTGGTAACTTTTTGTGTGGTGAAACGTCTGGTTTTAGTTCTCTAGATTTTCAAGGGGAATATTTCAATAGGCGATGTTGCAGATTCCAAATCAAGTCATTTTATTCACAATGATCAGAGCAAATTCTTACATATATTTCATATGAATTCGGTCTTCTTGTTCACGATGAGAATTGACTGTTTTCTAGCTGATTGTTTTCCCGTGTCTATTATAGCACACACTACTATTGTCACTGCATGCTAGACTGATGAAACATACACTGTGACATTCATTATAGTTCTATTGTTAGCTTCACAATTCAGTCATTTGTATCAAAACTCCTCTGCCAACTCAAATCTTTACAGTTTCGTCAAAACTATGTCAGCTTTTCAAGTATTTTGTCAGCCTCAATAGTTGAACGGTAGATCATTGAAGGCAACTAAAACTTGTTTTTGAATAACGTTGCTATAATTGATTATCTGTACATGTTATTGTAACTTTTCCAGTGTTGTAACACATCTTCCTGATTCGAAGAATTGTAGGCCTAGCATCCATCCACTGTCAACTCAAATCTACGCTCTAAAACCACATCAGCTATCTCAGTATTTAGCCGGCTGGAGTCAGTGAGAGAAGTGTGTACAGTATGACGTCACGCTATCACTGCTCAACGCTGTCACACGCGTATGAGCGGGCCTCGTCTACCAAGAATATACGCACTCTATGGATTGATACATATCTTACATGAAACAAACTCCCAAGTATGAACAAATTGAAATTACTCTAGGGCAGGGCTACCCAACTCCAGCCCGTGGGACCTTTTCAAATGGCTCGCAGTATGATCTTATGAATCAACGTGAAATCACTGCAGTTTACTATAAGATTCAGTGTAGTCAAATTGAGAATATTCTTAGCAAAGGTTGAACTGTTGACATAAGCCAAACGGCAAGGGCGGCGAATGAACTGACTCTCAAGTTGATAATTCCAGACAAAATATTCGTATTTTGTCCTACCGTTTGGTTTGAACAATAGACGCACCCATTTGGCAACCTTGTGAGCTTTCCCACTTGCGCCATATCAGTAGGCCTAATATAGACATAAGTGAAGACATGAAGACAAGAAGTGCATTTCAAGTAATTAAATTTTAATTTATTTTCAATTGTTCAGTTGTAAAAAGCTCGAATGTGCCGGTGTATTGAAAATGTGTTCTTTGTATATCGGCGTGCCATATTGAGAACAGGAGAAAGTTGAAGGAGAATTATTGACCAATTGACTCTGTGGCTCACCTCAACTTCTACCATAAACAAATGGTCCTCTGAGATATTCAGTTGGGAAGCCCTGCACTAGGGCCTATACTGTCTAAATTACAATACAAATTTGAAAACAGGGGATGGTGCTCATGACTTTTAGAAAATGAAATACTTTTGATTTTCGACTATTACTACGGTATGCCATAAACTGAAGTTTGAGCTTAGTTTGCCGCTACGAGTACGACCGTCTACTTGCCAAGTCTTCCTCTTCAGGGCAGTTTTCGGCTTGTTCCAGGTTGTTACAGATGTCGGTTTGTTGAAGACGCGGTGCGTTGGGCAGACTGGAGCAGTACTTGCGGCTCTGACGCAGCTTGTATCCTCGGGTTCTAGTGCGCTGGCCCTGGCCGCATGATACCGAGCAGCCTGACCATTGGCTCCATTCCGTCGTTTGGCACCGGGGGTTGGTACTCACTGGGTCATCCCTCTCAGCAGCTCTGTTCGATTTGGATATAATAATAATAAAAATGATATATTCATCAATTTTGGGATGGATCACATGATATTTGAAACTTCAGCGTCACATTGATATATTTCTCATTTTATTTAAAAACACATGAAATTGAACATAAATGTGCAGTGGCACATTCCCTAACTATTTCTATCCCACCGCCCCCCTAACCCTCTGACGGAGTGACTTTAATCCCATTTCATTCCCCTCAAAAACACTTCTTCTAAGCCCATTCCAGCCCCTACTTGTCATATTCAAGAAAGAAAATTTACAGACATCTAATCTAGCCCTCTTTATAACTACCGCTCTATCATGACCTCGCCTACCTCCATACTTTGATTTCTTTCTTTCTATCAGTCTGATTCAGCTACCGCCATCCCCCCTCTCGCTCCATTACCCTAAAGAAATTACATAGACGATCATCCTTTCTCCGTACTTCCAGTTCCTGCCATCCCAAGTCTCACATCATCTCAGATGGACTCCACAACATTCTTACCCTCTCCTCCCTTTAATTTTCCCCGCATTTCCACCTCCTAACCCTACCTGTAACCCTTCTAACTACAATCCTTTGCACCCTTTCCACATCCCTTATCTCACCTAATCCATAAGGAATCCAAACTGAACTAGCACACTCCACCATGGGACACACTAAGGCGAAATATGCTATTTCCTTAATCGCCTATACCTGCTCCCCTAAGTTGCCTCATCACAAGGTTTAGTGCATTCATACTATTTTTTACTATTCTCTCAATCTTACTTCCTCATCCTGGACGTCTATCAAATACCACCCCCAAATACTTATAATTTTCCACTGACGCCAGTGTCTTCCCTCCTACTGAAGGTCACTAGCTTACACTTCCCTGCATTTAACCCCATCTTGTTCAACTGAACTCAACTATCAAGTGCCGCCAAATCTGCCTGAAGAGCTACTACATCCTCTTCTGTATTGATTTCCCTGTATAACACACAATCATCCGCAAATAACCTTATTCTCGAATTCACAACGCTAGTCAGATCATCTATATATAAATCAAATAATATTGGACCCAACACACTATCCTGTGGAACTCCTGACGTAACCTAAATCTCACATGAAACCTCTGAACCTACCCAAACTCTTTGCACTCTATCCTGAAGAAAGTTTCCAATCCAATTAACCAACCCAACATTCCCAACAGACAGGTTCAACGTCCCTAATAATATAGTGTGATCTACCTTATCAAAAGCCTTCTCAAAATCTAAAAACACTGCATCAATACAGCCCCCCTTGTCTACTACCCCTGCCAGCTCTTCCGCAAAACCTAACAACTGTGTCTCACATGAATACCCCTTCCTAAACTCATGCTGCACTTCTGAAATACCCCTTTATTTATCTACCTTCGTCACTACTCTTTTTATAACTACCCTTTCCATTAACTTACACACATGCAACGTTAAACTAATCCCCCCCCCTGTAATTATCTACCCTGCCCCTTTGCCCTCCCTTTGAAATTGGAACCACCTCCGCTTTTTTCCAATCTTGTGGTCTCTATCTGTTGTAAGTGAAGCTTGAAACAACCTTAGCAAATAGCCTACAACCCCCCTTGGCCCCTACCCACTAATTTCAAAAAATTGCTTTGCACCCCATCTATGCCTGGTGACTTCCCACTTTTAAGTTTCCCCAATACATTCCACACTTCCCCCTCTGTGAGCAGGACCTCATCCCCATCCCCCTCTATTGTTTCCCCCTCCCCCATAATTCCATTCACATTGAACACTTCCCCTTAGAATCTATTTAGAGCTGCTGCCTTCTCTATGTCCGTTTTCCACTCATTCTCTACCTGATCAACTAAAGTGGGCAACTCCCTACCACTATCCTGTTGAACACATAGAATACAATAATTGAAGAAAAACGAACAGATGTCTGTTCGTTTTGGTATGTGTTTTGTTGTACAACAATACACATACCGTAATGTGAAATTACTTTCAACAATAATAAACTGTAGAACATCATTCCTTTGAGCATACGTCCATCATACGCTGGAGCCATCTTCTATAATAGACTTCCGAACCAAATGAAAATTTTCATGTGTAATTCAGAATTTTATCTTAAACTCGAATTATTTTCATTGGAAAAAGCATTTTACTCAACAGTCAAATGCATTAATCACTTTTGGACATGACTATTCTTTCATTATATCCATCTGACTTGTTCAGCAAAATAGTATTTTGTTATACTGAATAAATACTTATTGATATCTTTATTTTTATTACTATCATTATTATTTCAGTATTTGATTTGACTATCAGACTTGGTCTTTGTCAGTTAGAAATCTGTTGACAGACTGAAAACTTGTTTGTACAAAATAATCTTTCAGGTTAACCTCAGCATGATTGTGTTGTTCAAAGTTCAATTGATTCAATAATGATAATGTATTTCTCGAGCCTTGATCAATCACATGCTATGGGAAATGCCAGTGTCAAGGTACAATACAATAGATTAGGCTGAAGACATGAATTGGATCACAGACTAAAGAATACTTCCAAGACAAGCCACGCTTACAACTGAATCAGTATCGACTCTTTACTCAAAAAAAAAGAAAACGCAAGTCAGGACTTTCCGGAGAAAAAGAGCAAATTGAAAATATCTCTCACACATTTGATTCCTGTCAAACACAGTTAACTGGTGAGATGATCGTAGACTGGAGCATAATCATTAAAACAATTCTCAGCACTCCTACCAGTGAATACTGAAACCAGAAGGAGTGGGGAATCACCATTGCGTGACTTGTCTTTGGTATTCTTTGGTCTATAATGAGACTAAATTTATCAGCAACAATCCTGATTCATTTTGATTCAATACAATTGACGCAGATCAACGGATCGTCCTGTGTATCCTTATTATTAATTCGTATTACATCCAATAACAACTCGAATGATGACCAAGTTGTATTCTTTTTGCTTGACAAAGGAGTTTTCAAGCCTCTGATTGAAAATACAATTAATACTGACTTACCCACAAGCTCGCATGGCATAGCACGTAGTTCTGGAGGTCAGCATACGGTTGCAAAGCTGTATGTCAGCTTTCAGCGGATTAACGTAGAAACGCTGTCTGTGTTTCACCCCCTTGCCACATGTAACTAGGCAGGGTGACCATTCAGACCATTCGTGCACCTCACAATCTACAAACAATACAATACCGACAACAATACCCTATAGCAACATCTAACAAACTTCCAGAAATGTTTGAAAGTACAGAAACTTTTTGAAAGGAGTGTTTTCTTGATACAGTACACAAGAGCACCACGTTCTTATGCAGACTTCTCTTTCTTTTTCATGCAAACAGTATGAACTCATTTCAAATTTAATTTATACTCTTATATCACATATCTCCTAATGTCATTTACATGTATGTATACTTGATCCCAAATCAATTTTCTCTTTGTTCATCTTCTTTTATTATAATTACTTGGAAATCGAGGCCAATTATATTCCAGGAGGGCCGAGTGTTAGCAATCATATGTTTGTATCCCGGATGCCACCTTGTTTTCCCGCGAAGTCAGTGCCTTCTAGATTTCTAGATTGACGCCCATGAGATAATATAAGGGGTGGACGTCTTGCCGGAGGCCCACACGCCGAAGGCAAAAATTTAGTCATATTTTGAAACCTACAACGCTCGAAATAACGCTCAAGAATGTGTATAATTGATGTTAATCAACTCATCAGACCGTGTCTTTGTTATTATTGTCGGTACATTAAGTCTAGTTTCTCTCAATACACAAACACACTTGCTGTTGTTCACAGTCCATGACGTCCAAGTCAGTAATTTCATACCAATAATTACTAAATTAATGAGTAGGCCTAATAAGTGATTAATGATAACATATTATGAATAAAAACATAATATGTTCATTGACTCATGAACTCATTGACAAACATTCTGCTGAATGTCTTGTGTATGAGAATATCTATTGGCAACTGACTTATTGTTCACAAGACACAAACTGAACTGAAAAGACACATCTCATCCTAAAATGATCATTTTGGAATTCATCTTCAACACTTGTGCGATATGCATCCACTTTTCCATTCTTTACAGAAGAATTCTTCGGTACAGAAGTAACGTTAATTATCTTTATTATGGGTGTCATAATGTTGAGTCTTTCGTTTACTTTAAGTGGAGTTTCCGATGTCTGACTGTAACTTTTGTGCTATCAGATTGATGACATGAAATTAGAAGATACGAATGCGCTCAAATTGAACGAATATAACAATTCATGGAGCCTACGTATAACTTGAATTCAAATTTGAATTATTTCAAATATACCAACCACCTATGCTTGAGACAATCAATACAACTTTATGCTATGCATTATATTTGATAACACTTACTTATCTTCACTTATCTATACTTTACTTCAGGCAATCAGGCCCAGGGAACAGATTTTATATTTGATTGATACATATTATATGCTCAGTCAAGAAAAAATAATCAATTGGGAGTATAGAAACAATGAATCATAGACACAATGTCTGTGGCTCGTCATGAAATGAACCAACTTCTCTTTATGACTTGTCATTCAATCTTGACATCCAGCGGTGAAATATTTCGGGCCACCTCAAAACCATAAATGAGACAGTTTCTACAATGTACCCACGAACGAAGTAGTTCCCTAACTCGTGCGTGTTAGTGGTGTGGGATGAGGGAGACTAGCGCTCGACACCTTCTTCTTTCGTGGATATGTTGACCCTTGTTGAGGTCTCAAGCTGTAAGATTGTAGCTTGAATGTTACTTTTAACTGGTGTATTCAACTATTTGACCTAACTCGCGCGTGTTAGTGGTGTGGGATGAGGGAGACTAGCGCTCGACACCTTCTTCTTTCGTGGATATGTTGACCCTTGTTGAGGTCTCAAGCTGTACGACTGTAGCTTGAATGTTACTTTTAACTGGTGTATTCAACTATTTGACCTAACTCGCGCATGTTAGTGGTGTGGGATGAGGGAGACTAGCGCTCGACACCTTCTTCTTTCATGGATATGTTGACCCTTGTTGAGGTCTCAAGCTGTAAGATTGTAGCTTGAATGTTACTTTTAACTGGTGTATTCAACTATTTGACCTAACTCGCGCGTGTTAGTGGTGTGGGATGAGGGAGACTAGCGCTCGACACCTTCTTCTTTCGTGGATATGTTGACCCTTGTTGAGGTCTCAAGCTGTACGACTGTAGCTTGAATGTTACTTTTAACTGGTGTATTCAACTATTTGACCTAACTCGCGCATGTTAGTGGTGTGGGATGAGGGAGACTAGCGCTCGACACCTTCTTCTTTCGTGGATATGTTGACCCTTGTTGAGGTCTCAAGCTGTACGACTGTAGCTTGAATGTTACTTTTAACTGGTGTATTCAACTATTTGACCTAACTCGCGCATGTTAGTGGTGTGGGATGAGGGAGACTAGCGCTCGACACCTTCTTCTTTCGTGGATATGTTGACCCTTGTTGAGGTCTCAAGCTGTAAGATTGTAGCTTGAATGTTACTTTTAACTGGTGTATTCAACTATTTGACCTAACTCGCGCGTGTTAGTGGTGTGGGATGAGGGAGACTAGCGCTCGACACCTTCTTCTTTCGTGGATATGTTGACCCTTGTTGAGGTCTCAAGCTGTACGACTGTAGCTTGAATGTTACTTTTAACTGGTGTATTCAACTATTTGACCTAACTCGCGCATGTTAGTGGTGTGGGATGAGGGAGACTAGCGCTCGACACCTTCTTCTTTCGTGGATATGTTGACCCTTGTTGAGGTCTCAAGCTGTAAGATTGTAGCTTGAATGTTACTTTTAACTGGTGTATTCAACTATTTGACCTAACTCGCGCGTGTTAGTGGTGTGGGATGAGGGAGACTAGCGCTCGACACCTTCTTCTTTCGTGGATATGTTGACCCTTGTTGAGGTCTCAAGCTGTACGACTGTAGCTTGAATGTTACTTTTAACTGGTGTATTCAACTATTTGACCTAACTCGCGCATGTTAGTGGTGTGGGATGAGGGAGACTAGCGCTCGACACCTTCTTCTTTCGTGGATATGTTGACCCTTGTTGAGGTCTCAAGCTGTAAGATTGTAGCTTGAATGTTACTTTTAACTGGTGTATTCAACTATTTGACCTAACTCGCGCGTGTTAGTGGTGTGGGATGAGGGAGACTAGCGCTCGACACCTTCTTCTTTCGTGGATATGTTGACCCTTGTTGAGGTCTCAAGCTGTACGACTGTAGCTTGAATGTTACTTTTAACTGGTGTATTCAACTATTTGACCTAACTCGCGCATGTTAGTGGTGTGGGATGAGGGAGACTAGCGCTCGACACCTTCTTCTTTCGTGGATATGTTGACCCTTGTTGAGGTCTCAAGCTGTAAGATTGTAGCTTGAATGTTACTTTTAACTGGTGTATTCAACTATTTGACCTAACTCGCGCGTGTTAGTGGTGTGGGATGAGGGAGACTAGCGCTCGACACCTTCTTCTTTTGTGGATATGTTGACCCTTGTTGAGGTCTCAAGCTGTAAGATTGTAGCTTGAATGTCACTTTTAACTGGTGTATTCAACTATTTGACCTAACTCGCGCGTGTTAGTGGTATGGGATGAGGGAGACTAGCGCTCGACACCTTCTTCTTTTGTGGATATGCTGACCCTTGTTGAGGTCTCAAGCTGTAAGATTGTAGCTTGAATGTTACTTTTAACTGGTGTATTCAACTATTTGACCTAACTCGCGCGTGTTAGTGGTGTGGGATGAGGGAGACTAGCGCTCGACACCTTCTTCTTTCGTGGATATGTTGACCCTTGTTGAGGTCTCAAGCTGTAAGATTGTAGCTTGAATGTTACTTTTAACTGGTGTATTCAACTATTTGACCTAACTCGCGCGTGTTAGTGGTGTGGGATGAGGGAGACTAGCGCTCGACACCTTCTTCTTTCGTGGATATGTTGACCCTTGTTGAGGTCTCAAGCTGTAAGATTGTAGCTTGAATGTTACTTTTAACTGGTGTATTCAACTATTTGACCTAACTCGCGCGTGTTAGTGGTGTGGGATGAGGGAGACTAGCGCTCGACACCTTCTTCTTTCGTGGATATGTTGACCCTTGTTGAGGTCTCAAGCTGTAAGATTGTAGCTTGAATGACACTTTTAACTGGTGTATTCAACTATTTGACCTAACTCGCGCGTGTTAGTGGTGTGGGATGAGGGAGACTAGCGCTCGACACCTTCTTCTTTCGTGGATATGTTGACCCTTGTTGAGGTCTCAAGCTGTAAGATTGTAGCTTGAATGTTACTTTTAACTGGTGTATTCAACTATTTGACCTAACTCGCGCGTGTTAGTGGTGTGGGATGAGGGAGACTAGCGCTCGACACCTTCTTCTTTCGTGGATATGTTGACCCTTGTTGAGGTCTCAAGCTGTAAGATTGTAGCTTGAATGTTACTTTTAACTGGTGTATTCAACTATTTGACCTAACTCGCGCGTGTTAGTGGTGTGGGATGAGGGAGACTAGCGCTCGACACCTTCTTCTTTCGTGGATATGTTGACCCTTGTTGAGGTCTCAAGCTGTAAGATTGTAGCTTGAATGTTACTTTTAACTGGTGTATTCAACTATTTGACCTAACTCGCGCGTGTTAGTGGTGTGGGATGAGGGAGACTAGCGCTCGACACCTTCTTCTTTCGTGGATATGTTGACCCTTGTTGAGGTCTCAAGCTGTAAGATTGTAGCTTGAATGACACTTTTAACTGGTGTATTCAACTATTTGACCTAACTCGCGCGTGTTAGTGGTGTGGGATGAGGGAGACTAGCGCTCGACACCTTCTTCTTTCGTGGATATGTTGACCCTTGTTGAGGTCTCAAGCTGTAAGATTGTAGCTTGAATGTTACTTTTAACTGGTGTATTCAACTATTTGACCTAACTCGCGCGTGTTAGTGGTGTGGGATGAGGGAGACTAGCGCTCGACACCTTCTTCTTTCGTGGATATGTTGACCCTTGTTGAGGTCTCAAGCTGTAAGATTGTAGCTTGAATGTTACTTTTAACTGGTGTATTCAACTATTTGACCTAACTCGCGCGTGTTAGTGGTGTGGGATGAGGGAGACTAGCGCTCGACACCTTCTTCTTTCGTGGATATGTTGACCCTTGTTGAGGTCTCAAGCTGTAAGATTGTAGCTTGAATGTTACTTTTAACTGGTGTATTCAACTATTTGACCTAACTCGCGCGTGTTAGTGGTGTGGGATGAGGGAGACTAGCGCTCGACACCTTCTTCTTTCGTGGATATGTTGACCCTTGTTGAGGTCTCAAGCTGTAAGATTGTAGCTTGAATGACACTTTTAACTGGTGTATTCAACTATTTGACCTAACTCGCGCGTGTTAGTGGTGTGGGATGAGGGAGACTAGCGCTCGACACCTTCTTCTTTCGTGGATATGTTGACCCTTGTTGAGGTCTCAAGCTGTAAGATTGTAGCTTGAATGACACTTTTAACTGGTGTATTCAACTATTTGAGGAAAATGATCCTCAAATATCGGGCCTACCCACCCGGCATCTCCAAGATCTGAGCCAACATTCAGTGTTGACTATCATGTCGAGAACAGGCCATCATTTGTTCAGCTTTTGTACTGAGCGGCACAAAGGAATAATAGCATCCAGTGAATGGAGGTAAAAGAAACAAACTGATACTGTGTTGGGCATGAATTAGATAGATAGGGTGATCGTAATATTCGGATTGAAATTGAGTCACTTTTTACCATTTATGCACATCTTTCACAAAAATATTGAATTATTTAATTTTTAATTTTTTCAATAAAACAGGAAGTGAATGATTTTATGTAGTGTGATTATTGAAAGTAATCACCACTGCATAACTGTGATGCCTTGCCACTGGTGTGAAGATAGTTGGCCTCCTCGTTGTGCACCCTGGATAATGCTCATTGCTGGCAGCCAGACTATCTTAATGGTATCCTGGCTATTCACATCACACCAAACAGAAGAAATGGAGTTGAAGTTGAAGATGGATACATGCATAAATGAAAACAGTTCTTCACATAACTCGTTGACTAGGAAAATCAGATCCCTATCTGTCAGATTTATATAGAAGGCATAAGCAGGGCCAAATGCCAATACTTATCTAAACTTGTGAGTGAAAACGATGTTGACCTGGTCGCCATTCAAGGGTGCAGAAGACCTGTGTGCAAGAGCCCACGGAGGTCACTCGAGGGAATTACTGATGGCCTCCCCAATATCAATTGACTAATTACTGATTCACTAGATTCAAAGATAATTTTCATATGATGAATTATAATTTTGTTTGTTCTTGTCTGTCTGTTTGCATATGTCTTTTTTCCATCTTGTCTTCTTGCTGCCTATAATAGTGTGAGATAATGTGACATAAAGCCAAACAATGAATAAATAATTGTTCACCAATGCAGTAGTAAATTGATGTTAAGTTTGCTTACCAGTTGATTGACTAGAATCGGTATCCCAAGTCGAGTTCTCGTCAACGGTTGTATCGTCCGCACAGCTTTTCTCGTAGAGCCGTTGCCTCGTCAAATAGAGTCGAGCCAGCGGCTTCATTTCGTCACCCGACGGATCGTAGAACGGAGATTGGGGATCGTTCGGGAAACTCGATGTGATGCGTCGGATTGTTTCACGCGGCGTCGTCGGCATATTAGGAGACTACAAACATTGTGCTATGATTAATATAATTTGCAATATAGTTTACAGTGTTTTCGTATCTATTATAATAATTTTTATAGTTTTTATTATTAAAGTCAAAGGTAGCTAAATGCAATACAGTATCAAAAAAAAAAAAATGTTGGACAGAATGATGAAAAGACTAATTTTGTTCATTATAGGAACTTCATGTTGATGAGGCAAACGGTCATAGGTATCTAGATTTTCAGAGAAAGGTATGATCAAATCAACTCTTAACTGACAATTGCAATAAATTCTGAAATAAGTTATCTGCTGGATGCGAGATGCAGTCCAGTTGAGTGATATAGAATAGAATAGAATGTCTTTATTTATCATGTACATACAAACGTCATACAATCAAAAAGGGCGAGGTTCGATCACATGACCGTTCTTCCACCTAACCTTTATAATTATTAAATAATACGAAAGACAAGAAAATAAATAATTATTCATTAGGATATGATGTAGGATTAACGTAACGTATTAGTGTGAAAAATTATCGTAAACTACATGCTAAGATAGAAATAGCTTATAGAGATTGAATTGGGACAATTAAGTTAGTAGTAAGAACATAGTTATGTACATGAACACTACTTTTAACAGTAAAATAATCATGGAGGGATGCTGATATTTCTAACAATAATACAGGAAACAATGTATTAAATCTATTCTCAGATTAACTTGATATCATATAAATAATTTACATATATACTATGTATATATGTATATAGATAACGCTACTCATAACGGTGAGTGGTACAAGTGGGGGTGTTCAAAAAGTGAAGTAGGCTAGAGGGCAAATCAGGGAAAGTTGTTCGAAAAATACTCATTTAGATTATAGAAAGGATTTAAAATAAGAAAACTTTTGAGGTTGGAAAGAAAAGACTTGAGTGAGCAGGACTGGATTACGTGGGAGGGCAAGTGATTGTATAAGAAAGAGCATAGGTGAAAAGGGCTGTTGGTGAAGAAGGACAGATTGTGAGATGTATTCAACATACCAAGAGATTTGTGCATTTTGGTATTAAATCTCCAAAATACAAGGCACTATAATGGTTGACAAACCATTGGAAAGAAAAGTCCTCGTATTTAATTGACAATCATGCAAAATGAGTTGAATAGTTCAAACTTATGGCATGTTGGAGGTATTGAAAATATCTGTGATTCTCTCACATTACAATTTTGATATCTCATACCGTTCGCAAGTTATTATGAAAACCCCTGATATATTGCTAAATCGACTCTCATGGAGTCTTAGTTACACCTAGTATTCCACTCATACCTTCCAAGAGGTCAACAGATCAGATAGAGTGACCTAGGTATTCAATTTGTGCCTGTGATTGACCTATTGTGACCTGGCGAGTAAACAGAATTTCAATTTTCAAACATCCCAATTAAAACAAAAAATAAGTAAAAATGTTATTGAAATGAGAAAAATTAATTTGAGAGTATTTTTTCATACCTATTATTGTCTCAATGGAGAACTTCTGTAGAATCAATCAATTCATATTGATTGAATATGTATTATCAAAGTGACTGAGTACTTACGATGTATGAGGGTCCACTGTCAGTCCCAGCATCCCATGGATACAGATTGAGCACTTTATATTCCACCCAGCTACAGTTGCGGAGACACAATTCCAAGCCAGACACTCCGACAATCCAATCAGGGGACGGATCTGAACACAGGCAGTTATAAGTTATCAAGTGTACTGAGAGATTCAATCAGAGGGTGAGATGTGCAAAAGAAATTTGTAGAAGAACCTAATCTAGGTCCATTACAATGGAAGAAGACATCGACCAAATTCAGGTTTTCTATTTCTTATAACACAGTACAGTGAAATCTGGAGGCATCACGCCTGGGTCCATTGTTTACTGCATCCAACATCATTCCGTCCCATCCAATCTAGATCTAAACTCTACGGCATGGATCGTTCTCCTGCTTGGATATATTTCTTGGCTTGAAAACTGATAGATGGAAGTTTCACTGCCTTATCTCAACCTCACTATTTTCGTCCCATATCATTATATATTATTGCCATACAGTATATCAATGGTGGTTCGTGCATGAAATTTGAAGTGGGGCAAAATTGAAAAGTGGATGCTTATACGGAAAGGGTCGTGATTTTGAGCTGAAGAGGGGGTCTAGAGGGAGGAAGCCCCGCAGGTGAACCCTGTATTGAATGTTTTGAATTTTCACTGTTTTGGACTCGAAGAAATGTGTTTTGAGAAAGTCTCAAGTTTTTGGAGCACGCGTATACACATCATACCATTTCAGCCTTTAGATCACCAACTTCATTCCTCATAGTGTTAATTCCAGTGGGGATATCTTCATTCATTGGTACGATAATCAACAGTAGGTCCTAAATTGATCAAGTAATTTGACTTTGGTTTTATTTTTACATATAAATTGATTGATGTGCCAAAACGATGTGAGGTTGATCAAATTGCAAATTTTCAGGTTTCATGACATTTTATTGGTTTAAGATATTTTTAAAACTCCGATGTGTTGTCCCGATGTGAGTCCCAGCCACTGGAGGCGATTCGATTTCTAATATTCATATTTTAAGCGATAAAATAAACACTGAATTGAAATCAGTAGCTAATGCTAGAAATTTAGGAATTTGGTTCCAATCTGATATGAAGTGGTCTACACATGTCACGAAGTGTTGTCATAAAGCAAATGGAATTCTACGATCTTTATCAATATAAGAAGCTTCTTCCTTTAAAAACGAAAGTGTCTCTTGTTGTATCATTAGTTTTTTCTATCATCGATTTTTGTGACTATGTTTATAGCGGAATTGATAGAAGTATTGAACGACAGATACAAAAAGTTCAGTACTCATGTGTGAGATTTGTTCTGAACGTACCCTTCAAACAGCAAATTTCGCCCAAACTCATTGAACTTGGATGGTTGAACATGAAAAATCGCCGAAATTTTAATACAGTAGTTTTGATTTATAAAATAATTAACAAGTCTCCAGAATATTTGTATAACAAAATCGCTTTCACGTCACAGCTTTATGATCATAATGTTCCTCAAAACTCCAATTTAGTTTATCATCATCACAATTCCAAATCTCCATCTTCATTCTCAATAAGTGATCCAAAAAGATGGAACGAGTTGCCAACATCATTAAAATCAGTAAAATCCCTAGGTCTATTCAAATTATCATACAAAAAACAACTTTTAGTGAAACAAAATTCAGAGATAGTTTTAAAAAATCATGTTTAATTTAGTTCTAATCTGTCAGCTCTTCCTGTTTTTTGTTTGTTTTCCTTTTCCATTTGTAAATTTATAGTTCTTTTTAATACATCATTATTCGCATTTTAGTTATTATACTCATAAGGTCAGGTGGAAGAGCAGAAACTCATATATCTGAACCTCGCCATTTCATTTTTGTAAATAATCATCTCATTTTTTAATTTTTATATGTAAATTGTTATTTCTGTGTTTCTTTTGTTAACTACTCAAAAATGAATAGAGACTTATTATTATTATTATTATTATTAATGTTGAAAGTGGTGTGATTTATGGTGGTAGGAGAGGGAATAGAGGGAGGGGTGAGCTGATATCACTATGATATCTTTATGGTGTCGCATGCTATTCAAGATAAGTTGCTTCTTACTGTATGCTCATTTATTATAATAATTATTCAATTTGAATTTCAGATGAGGTCAAAGTTTTCACTGACAGGAGAAATGCACGAATAATTTTCAATCGATAAACGATATAATCGATTATCAAACCTTTCAAGTTGATTATCAATACTTATCTGGAATATTGAACATTTTTCTAGTTGATTATCGATCATGAAATTCATATCGGATAAGGCAAACCTACTGAGAAGTGAGAAAGAAAATGGAATTTACCATCGATTATCTCGTAGTTGTTGATTGAGAGATGCAACTCCTGTTTTTCAAGTAGTCTGCTACAGAATGCTACATTTCACGTGAAAATAGACTACCAAGACTGAATGTGAATGCTATTTTCCTACAACTGTATGCATAGGTTCTCGACACGTATTTCACGTGGTCTGAAACCTACATAGGGATTGTGCGTGGGTCAAGTATTGGTCTCACCGATCATGGAGACTAACGACATGCGGTGGTGGCGGAACCTATGTAGCGATTGTGCGTGGGTCAAGTATTGGTCTCACCGATCATGGAGACTAACGACATGAGGTGGTGACGGAACCTACGTAGGGATTGTGCGTGTGTCAAGTATTGGTCTCACCGATCATGGAGACTAACGACATGAGGTGGTGACGGAACCTACGTAGGGATTGTGCGTGGGTCAAGTATTGGTCTCACCGATCATGGAGACTAACGACATGAGGTGGTGACGGAACCTACGTAGGGATTGTGCGTCAGTCAAGTATTGGTCTCATCGATCATGGAGACTAACGACATGAGGTGGTGACGGAACCTACGTAGGGATTGTGCGTCAGTCAAGTATTGGTCTCACCGATCATGGAGACTAACGACATGAGGTGGTGACGGAACCTACGTAGGGATTGTGCGTGTGTCAAGTACTGGTCTCACCGATCATGGAGACTAACGACATGAGGTGGTGACGGAACCTACGTAGGGATTGTGCGTGGGTCAAGTATTGGTCTCACTGATCATGGAGACTAACGACATGAGGTGGTGACGGAACCTACGTAGGGATTGTGCGTGTGTCAAGTATTGGTCTCACCGATCATGGAGACTAACGACATGAGGTGGTGACGGAACCTACGTAGGGATTGTGCGTCAGTCAAGTATTGGTCTCACCGATCATGGAGACTAACGACATGAGGTGGTGACGGAACCTACGTAGGGATTGTGCGTCAGTCAAGTATTGGTCTCACCGATCATGGAGACTAACGACATGAGGTGGTGACGGAACCTACGTAGGGATTGTGCGTCAGTCAAGTATTGGTCTCACCGATCATGGAGACTAACGACATGAGGTGGTGACGGAACCTACGTGGGGATTGTGCGTGGGTCAAGTATTGGTCTCACCGATCATGGAGACTAACAACATGAGGTGGTGACGGAACCTACGTAGGGATTGTGCGTGTGTCAAGTATTGGTCTCACCGATCATGGAGACTAACGACATGAGGTGGTGACGGAACCTACGTAGGGATTGTGCGTGTGTCAAGTATTGGTCTCACCGATCATGGAGACTAACGACATGAGGTGGTGACGGAACCTACGTAGGGATTGTGCGTGGGTCAAGTATTGGTCTCACCGATCATGGAGACTAACGACATGAGGTGGTGACGGAACCTACGTAGGGATTGTGCGTATGCAAGTATTGGTCTCACCGATCATGGAGACTAACGACATGAGGTGGTGACGGAACCTACGTAGGGATTGTGCGTGGGACAAGTATTGGTCTCACCGATCATGGAGACTAACGACATGAGGTGGTGGCGGAACCTACGTAGGGATTGTGCGTGGGTCAAGTATTGGTCTCACCGATCATGGAGACTAACGACATGAGGTGGTGACGGAACCTTCGTAGAGATTGTGCGTATGCAAGTATTGGTCTCACCGATCATGGAGACTAACGACATGGGGTGGTGACGGAACCTACGTAGGGATTGTGCGTCAGTCAAGTATTGGTCTCACCGATCATGGAGACTAACGGCATGAGGTGGTGACGGAACCTACGTAGGGATTGTGCGTGGGTCAAGTATTGGTCTCACAGATCATGGAGACTAACGACATGAGGTGGTGACGGAACCTACGTAGGGATTGTGCGTGGGTCAAGTATTGGTCTCACCGATCATGGAGACTAACGACATGAGGTGGTGACGGAACCTACGTAGGGATTGTGCGTGTGTCAAGTATTGGTCTCACCGATCATGGAGACTAACGACATGAGGTGGTGACGGAACCTACGTAGGGATTGTGCGTGGGTCAAGTATTGGTCTCGCCGATCATGGAGACTAACGACATGAGGTGGTGGCGGAACCTACGTAGGGATTGTGCGTACGCAAGTATTGGTCTCACCGATCATGGAGACTAACGACATGAGGTGGTGACGGAACCTACGTAGGGATTGTGCGTGGGTCAAGTATTGGTCTCACCGATCATGGAGACTAACGACATGAGGTGGTGGCGGAACCTACGTAGGGATTGTGCGTATGTCAAGTATTGGTCTCACCGATCATGGAGACTAACGGCATGAGGTGGTGGCGGAACCTACGTAGGGATTGTGCGTGTGTCAAGTATTGGTCTCACCGATCATGGAGACTAACGACATGAGGTGGTGACGGAACCTACGTAGGGATTGTGCGTGTGTCAAGTATTGGTCTCACCGATCATGGAGACTAACGACATGAGGTGGTGACGGAACCTACGTAGGGATTGTGCGTGTGTCAAGTATTGGTCTCACCGATCATGGAGACTAACGACATGAGGTGGTGGCGGAACCTACGTAGGGATTGTGCGTGTGTCAAGTATTGGTCTCACCGATCATGGAGACTAACGACATGCGGTGGTGACGGAACCTACGTAGGGATTGTGAGTGGGTCAAGTATTGGTCTCACCGATCATGGAGACTAACGACATGCGGTGGTGACGGAACCTACGTAGGGATTGTGAGTGGGTCAAGTATTGGTCTCACCGATCATGGAGACTAACGACATGAGGTGGTGACGGAACCTACATAGGGATTGTGCGTGTGTCAAGTATTGGTCTCACCGATCATGGAGACTAACGACATGAGGTGGTGACGGAACCTACGTAGGGATTGTGCGTGGGTCAAGTATTGGTCTCACCGATCATGGAGACTAACGACATGAGGTGGTGACGGAACCTACGTAGAGATTGTGCGTGGGTCAAGTATTGGTCTCACCGATCATGGAGACTAACGACATGAGGTGGTGACGGAACCTACGTAGGGATTGTGCGTGTGTCAAGTATTGGTCTCACCGATCATGGAGACTAACGACATGAGGTGGTGACGGAACCTACATAGGGATTGTGCGTGTGTCAAGTATTGGTCTCACCGATCATGGAGACTAACGACATGAGGTGGTGACGGAACCTACGTAGGGATTGTGCGTGGGTCAAGTATTGGTCTCACCGATCATGGAGACTAACGACATGAGGTGGTGACGGAACCTACGTAGAGATTGTGCGTGGGTCAAGTATTGGTCTCACCGATCATGGAGACTAACGACATGAGGTGGTGACGGAACCTACGTAGAGATTGTGCGTGGGTCAAGTATTGGTCTCACCTATCATGGAGACTAACGACATGAGGTGGTGACGGAACTTACGTAGAGATTGTGCGTGTGTCAAGTATTGGTCTCACCGATCATGGAGACTAAAGACATGAGGTGGTGACGGAACCTACGTAGGGATTGTGCGTGTGTCAAGTATTGGTCTCACCGATCATGGAGACTAACGACATGAGGTGGTGACGGAACCTACGTAGGGATTGTGCGTGGGTCAAGTATTGGTCTCACCGATCATGGAGACTAAAGACATGAGGTGGTGACGGAACCTACGTAGGGATTGTGCGTGGGTCAAGTATTGGTCTCACCGATCATGGAGACTAACGTCATGAGGTGGTGACGGAACCTACGTAGGGATTGTGCGTGGGTCAAGTATTGGTCTCACCGATCATGGAGACTAACGTCATGAGGTGGTGACGGAACCTACGTAGGGATTGTGCGTGGGTCAAGTATTGGTCTCACCGATCATGGAGACTAACGACATGAGGTGGTGACGGAACCTACGTAGAGATTGTGCGTGGGTCAAGTATTGGTCTCACCGATCATGGAGACTAACGACATGAGGTGGTGACGGAACCTACGTAGAGATTGTGCGTGGGTCAAGTATTGGTCTCACCGATCATGGAGACTAACGACATGAGGTGGTAACGGAACTTACGTAGAGATTGTGCGTGTGTCAAGTATTGGTCTCACCGATCATGGAGACTAAAGACATGAGGTGGTGACGGAACCTACGTAGGGATTGTGCGTGTGTCAAGTATTGGTCTCACCGATCATGGAGACTAACGACATGAGGTGGTGACGGAACCTACGTAGAGATTGTGCGTGGGTCAAGTATTGGTCTCACCGATCATGGAGACTAACGACATGAGGTGGTGACGGAACCTACGTAGGGATTGTGCGTGGGTCAAGTATTGGTCTCACCGATCATGGAGACTAACGTCATGAGGTGGTGACGGAACCTACGTAGGGATTGTGCGTGGGTCAAGTATTGGTCTCACCGATCATGGAGACTAACGTCATGAGGTGGTGACGGAACCTACGTAGGGATTGTGCGTGGGTCAAGTATTGGTCTCACCGATCATGGAGACTAACGACATGAGGTGGTGACGGAACCTACGTAGGGATTGTGCGTGTGTCAAGTATTGGTCTCACCGATCATGGAGACTAACGACATGAGGTGGTGACGGCGATCCACGCGGAACACTGCAAACGTCTTCCCAGTCACGTTCGGATAGCTGATTCCTCGCGCTTTGATAATCGTGCGGATGTGTTGGCTCTGAATACACACAACATAATAATGTGCATCAGCAAGGCTTGGTTTGTCATTGAGCTCAACACGCGGAGAGCTTGTTGGTCAGTGAAATAACACTGGTGAACAAGGGCGATAATTAGTGGGCAATTGATCAACTTTGAACAAACCCATGAAAAAACAGAGTCAAGATATATGATAATAATTATATCACACACAAACTATTCATGGCACAAAATACCAAAAATATTTGATTATAATATTACATGAAATGGAAGTAGCCCACAGCACATGAGTGGAAGTAGTGATCAATATATATTGAATTAATTAGTGTCATTTTATTTTTCAAAGAACCAATCTTTTAATGGATATGGTAGACCAAGTCAAGACCAAGTCAAGAGTCCGTGGGAGTCGATTTAGCGAAATATCAGTTTTTTTGGTGATAACTTTTGAACAGTATGAGATAGTGAAATTCTAATAAGTGAGAAACACAGATGATTATGATAGCTTCAAGATGATATAAAGTATAACTATTCAAGTCACGTTACATAACTCTCAAGCGTATACTGTACAGCTGAAAAAACACTTTTTTTTAGCTGTATACACTTGACAGTTATGCAACAGAAACTTGAATAGTTATAACTTATATCATCATGAAGCTGTTATAATCATCTGTGTTTCTCACTTATTAGAATTTCACCATCTCATACTGTTCAAAAATTATCACAAAACAACTGATATTCCGCTAAATAGACTTCCATGATCTCTTAATACTGCCAGTCGATATTTATCTGTTATGGAAAATGATTAAGAAATGGAACAAATGGAAGTATATCAAAAGTCAATCATATTCCTTCACAGCCTTGTCTTGTCTCAATCTTATCCCGTTGAATTATCATCATTATTATTATTATATTATTATATTATTATATATTATTATATTATTACAGTATATTATTATTATCAATCATGTTTTGAATCAAGAATACAATTATTCGAATATGAAAATGAATGAATGATTCAAATTGTTGTTTTACAATATTTTACTGGATTACATTGAATCTCTTCTGCAACGTACATCAGCCTTCAGCTCACTCTCTAGCATACGAGTTGAACCTCTCTCCGAGACTTGGCGTAAACCTTCCGAGGCGAATCGTCCGTAGTCCCAGAAGCGATACTCGGCAGTGTGAGATGCACCAATCACGTCGCTGAATCGCGTCAACCATCCGTCGGTAGGGAAAACCTTGGGATGAGTGTGTCTTGACCACAACCCTTCAAACGTTACCTGCGTCGGACCAAATCAAATGCATTAGTTTCAAATGTATTGTGTTAAATGGGAGGTTAATAGATATAGCATCAGCTGTGAATATTTTCTTGGATGTAGCTTCAAGATATGTACTCAGTTCAGTATTGTATGAATTGATGTCTAACAGCCGTTTGGTCAGCAGAGTCAAAAAGTAATTTTGAAATTAATTCTACATTGGGGAAATTTGAGTAAAGCTTCATTGAACATGAGAATTCTTGAATTGAAATTACATCAGAAACACTGTCATATTTTTTTGGCCGAAGTTACAGCGTTTGAACGAAATATTAAGTTATAATATTAATGTTATGTTTGTGTTCACATATGGTTAGGTGGAAGAACGGTCACCAGACCGAATCCTCGCCTTTTTTAAATTGTATTCTGTACATTATAAAATAAAGACATTCTATTCTATTCTATTCTATTAAGTTGCTATTTTGACTTCATTTTTGGTAAGAAATCAACTAATTTTCCTCTTGAAATGAGTGTGATTCATAAATGAAAACGGTTACCTACATTTATTCTTGCATAATTCTATTCATAATATCAGTCTTCATCCACAATAAAACAAGTTTTTTGATTGAATTTCATTACTTCTAGTATATTTTAATGATCTGTTGAATAATAAAAATGCATGAAATTTGAAGGTTGCATGTTGAATGATAGGAAAACATCCAGTATTTGAAGTGATATAACTCAAAATTTATCCCAGTTAGTCTATCATTCTGTTTGGATATTATTATCGAGCACATCAAAACGAATCGACTGACAAAAAATCATAATTATTTCATGATCATGAGGTAACGGAGTTTGGACCTGAAGAATGGGATTATAGCATTCATTCAAATGGTGGATATGTATCCATATCTATCTATAGATATAGCATCCATACATATCTCTATCTCTCTCAGTCCACCAAAGGTTCTCTCAACTGCCTCGCTTTCTTTTATACATTTTCAAGTACGTCAACGCTCCCTCGATTCCATTTCTGAATAGTGTTGTCGTGTGATATGATCGACGGTAATTAGGGTGAATAACGAGGACCAGCTACAACATTAGAGATTTTCAAATTATGTTTTCAGAAAAAAATCATCTTTCACATGGTCAAAATCCACAAAAATTGACGCACTAGGATTTTTCATATTATGGCGGTTTCATTGAAATTAAAATTCAATTCAATTCAATTCACTCTCAAGTTGAGATTTGGAAGTTTCTCAAAATCTGTCATATGTGGCTTCTGATGAAAACTAATTAGTAATGACATCAAGTCGAATATAATTGTCATCAAATAATTTTTTTTTTTGCGAAAATGTGGTCATAAGAGGTCAAATTTGCAATCATGTTTGCTTCATGAATACGATTTCATTTAAGTAATTACGAAAAAAAATCTATCGGTTCTAGATTAAGAATAATATTTTCCATAATGTATAGATTAATTCCAATAATATTTGTGGATCTAGAATTCACGATATTGAAGATATAGGTCAATGGAAGAAATTATTCCTGATATAAAACTGAAGAAAAAGTTCTCATCACCGGTACTTGGAACAAGACTTATTTTTAAAGCATATTTGATCTCAAATTTGATCTTGATTGATCTCAGAGGACCTCAGTTTCGCAGAAAATATGATTGGGGGCTAGATCAATTGGGAGATATCCAATCACATTTTCATATTATGGAAAAAAAACTTTTGGTGGAAGTGCCGAGTTTTGCACACACACACACACACACACACACACACACACACACACACACACACACATACACTCTCTCTCTCTCTCTCTCTCTCTCTCTCTCTCTCTCTCTCTCTCTCTCTCTCTCTCTCTCTCTCTCTCTCTCTCTCTCTCTCTCTCTCTCTCTCTCTCTCTCTCTCTCTGTCTATCACGTATCACTGTTGCGTCATCATACAAATCAAAGTTCCACAGTACATTCTCGAACGGGTCAATTTACCAGTGCGCGTCCGCCCCCCCCCTCCCCTCCCTTCCTCCTTCTTCTTTCCCTTCCATCCAACTCGGTCGACCCTGCCCGCGCCAACTCTCTACCGCCCCTCCCCATCACTCTTTAAAGAACCAATCGCGTTCGAGAAACAGCGTGACCCGCTCCATACATACATACATACACATACAGACGACCTTTGTATGTTTGTTTTGTTTGTTACTGTTTGTTTTTACAACTTCGTTGCACAAAACGTTCTATCATCGTCCTCATTATTCAAGTTTTAAACGGAAACAAACTCGTCAATTCATAT
This sequence comes from Brachyptera risi, assembly GCA_964007535.1. Classification (NCBI taxonomy): domain Eukaryota; kingdom Metazoa; phylum Arthropoda; class Insecta; order Plecoptera; family Taeniopterygidae; genus Brachyptera; species Brachyptera risi. The sequence continues at coordinate 8,021,874 of OZ023327.1, read as the reverse complement.
TTATCAAATGCGATTGTATTACTTATTGCTCTGTCTATTTCATATTCCTCGAAATTGTGGTGCTTTATTTTGGTATGGGTTTTGTTTATGTTTTAATTTGATAAATGTGTATGTGTATGTATAAAATACCATCAATGAGAGGATATGAACAACATTGATGAACCACTCTGCGTTGTCAATGATTGTGTGCTGTTTACTTAAGAGGCCGCAGGCGCTCGTATTTCACGCCGCAAACTCTCACGGCCGTAATTTTTGTGATATCAATATGGGTGTTTTTGTATTCTCTTAGTAATTGAAAAACGAAGGTTACCGTCAATACAGAATTTCGAACCAAAAATTTGTGATTTTTCAAATTCTTCAAATGGAAAATTGAAAAATTTATAATTTACGAAAACCTAGATAAATATTTTCTAATACCGAAAAAAAACATAGAATGTGAAATATATCAGAAGTGTGAGCTAGGTAATTAACGGCGTTTATGTGAATCTGAGTTCGGCGGGCTAGTCTACGAGTGGCGCCTAGCACACGATGCATGTTAAACTCGAGTCTGCAGCGAGCGAACAACGAGTCCGTGTAGAGCGCCTGCGGCCTCTTAAATCACGCATATTATCATCAAAATTCAAATGTCCAAGGTTTTTCTTCTGCGGGTACTGGTTTGTTTGTTATTATAGTTTAATTTTGATTTCAAATAATTATTATACCTTTCTTTGAATTGGCACATCTGTTTGATTGCATTCAATATGTATGTTCCACAGATGAGCCTCTGGCTTTGTGGGAATTATTTATGGTGTCAATTGTAAACATTGTATACTTCAAATAAAACTCATTTAAAAAAAAAAAAATGTATATTATTATCGAGCACACCAAAACGAATCGAATGACAAAAAAAACTCATGATTTTTCCGTGACCATGAGGTAATGGAGGTTAGACCTTAATCCATTGTTTTGCCACTTAGTGGTCTGTCGCGATTTAGAGGATTCTCTCATGAACTAGATGTAGATTAGTGTGGCTAGGGTACCGGTAGCATTGTTGATCGCCTACTTCAGTTTGCTGTCGTGGTCGGACGTGTTTTTCATGCGCTCTTGTTGAATTGCAGTACATTGTTACCGGTGTAGGCCTACTGTTGTGCTGCTATTGTCGAAATGTTGCATTCTCACTGTGAACGTTGTGAACAATCTCTACCTACGAATGGAGATTAGGTTGAATGTAAGTGTTGTGATAGAGGCTATCAATACGACGCCTGTTGTGGTCTGAGGAAATCAACGTATCAAGGAAAATCGCAAGATGAAGATATTTGGCGTTGTGAAAGTTGCAAAGCCCGTGATTCTAAGAAATCAAATTCTGGTTAGTCTACGCCGTTAGGGGAAGGCCAAAGCTTCAACTTCAGTGGTATCGGCTTACGAGCTATAGATGAATTGAAGAGGGAAATTCGCAATAATTTCAAAGAATTGTAACGTGAGTTTACCGAATTAAAAGCTCAGTTTTCTACACAATTGTCCGAGTTAAGGGGCTCCGTTGGCAATCTCGAAACACAACTGGAAGAGAAAGATTCGATTATTTCAACTCTCACTCAACAATTGAATCATCTAGACCAGTACGGGAGGAACAGAAACCTGGAAATTGAAAACGTGGAGTTCAAACCCGAAGAAAATGTTGAAGACTTGGTTCTGAGTTTGGCCAAAGAACTGAAGATTAAGATCGACAAGTCAGAAATCGACGCAGCTCATCGTTTGCCAAACCGGAAATCCGATCGTGCACCCAAGATCCTGGTGCAGTTTACATCCCGAAAAGCGAGAGATTCGTTCCTTGAAAAGAAGAAAGTAGGTGTCAGGAGTGAAAAAATAGTTCGCGGTGGTAAGCAAAATCAAAAACTGTATCTGAACGAGAACCTCACATCTTACAATCGGGAATTACTTTGGGTGACCAAACAACGAGCTAAAGAAGTCCAGTTCAAGTTTCTGTGGTTGAAACAGGGTAAGACTTTCACACGTCAAGACGAAAGTAAAACAGCGATTAAAATCGTTACATTTGACGACGTCGAGAAGTATATTTTGTAAATTCCTTTTCCGGTGAAGTTTTGTTTTGTTTCATCTGTATATTGAATCTTCTTGAAGATATAATCTGATCTGATGATAATAATCGTTCCGAGATCGATAATTTAGATCTTTGGTTTGAGAATGTTCGTGGTTTTTCTCTCTTGCATTTGAACATTAGGTCCATAAATACAAACTGGGATCAGCTAGTTATAGTCTTACATAATCTGATTGGTAATTTTGATGTGGTAATCTTATGTGCAATTTCTGTGGAAGAGGTTGGAGCCATTCATTGCTTGCATGGTTATAATTCATTCTCTGTAACACGTAAGAACAGAAAAGGTGGAGGGATTCTGATATTTGTCAAGGATGATATAAATTTTGAAATAATTAAGAACAATTATACTGAATTTGAAGGTATCAGCGGTGTCCTAACCTTAAATAGATGCACGTCTATCTTTTCAATAGCATTATACAGGCCCCCGTCAGGTAATAAACTAACTTTTATTCGCGAACTAGAAAACGTAATAAGTAATATAGGTTGTGAGAACGCTATTGTAGTCGGCGGTGTAAACATTAACTTACTGTCGGAAGGGGACAACAATACACAAGCATATGAAAATATTTTCGCGGTAACTGGTTTCTATAAAGCTATTAATGGTATTTTTTTTTTCTCTCTTCTTATTGGGTTTTAACGACGCACTATAATGATGGCTACGATCTATTGGCGTCGGTGAATGATGAATGAGATGATGGGATGATGAGATGAAAGGTTATTTTATTAGGTGTTTTTTGGATGGTGGGAAGGAGTCGGTCGTGGCCTGTTGTTAAGGAACCATCCCAGTATCAACCTGAACGACAGAGGGAAACACGAAAAACCCCTGTCAGGATGGTCGACCATGGCGGGAATGGAACCCCGGTCTCCCGAATGACTGTTCAGTGTGTTACCACTAGGCCACGCGTCTCAGTATCAATGGTATTATTAGAGAGGAATTTTATGGGGAAAACCTAGCTGTCTCATGTTTAGATCATATATTTGTACGAAGTTCAGCACAGAATATTAATTCGGCCATATATAAAACCAAAATTTCTGATCATTATTTAGTGGCAGCTGATTTAATTTTCAGGAAATCTTTAACCGAATCTTCTGATAAAGTGAACAGAAAATGGTGTATTAATGAAAACAAATAAGAAAGAAACTTGAAGTCAATTGACTGGAATGATTCTTTGAAAATCAACAACTGTGTGGAATTGTACAACCACATTGAATATACTTTTGACAATTGTTACAAAACTTCTTCGTATATACGTAATGAGTCATCTAAAGCTAAAAGAGTAAACAAGGGATGGATGAATGCAAAACTATCACAATTAATCCGAGATAGAGATCAAATATTCCTTAGATGGCGTGACTGTACAAATCACTCGAAAACATATTTACGTCAGGAATATAATAAGCAACGGAATAAAGTGAATATATATATATATATATATATATATATATATATATATATATATATATATATATATATATATATATATATATATATATATATATATATATATATATATATATCTTTCCCAGATAGCCAATTAAATTGGGCCAGGGGGTGTTTCCACCATTTCATCTAGGGCAGGATTCATCTCTCCATCGGTTCCTGCCAGTTCCGACTTCTTCCTCTTCTTCTTCACCACTACTTTCCTCTGCTTCTTCTTC
>OZ023327.1:7982505-8015423 GCA_964007535.1 Brachyptera risi | reverse complement strand
ATATATATATATATATATATATATATATATATATATATATATATATATATATATATATATATATATATATATATATATATATATATATATATATATATATATATATATATATATATATATATATATATATATATATATATATATATATATATATATATATATATATATATATATATATATATAATATATATATATATATATATATATATATATATATATATATATATATATATATATATATATATATATATATATATATATATATATATATATATATATATATATATATATATATATATATATATATATATATATATATATATATATATATATATATATATATATATATATATATATATATATATATATATATATATATATATATATATATATATATATATATATATATATATATATATATATACATATAAATATATATATATATATATATATATATATATATATATATATATATATATATATATATATATATATATATATATATATATATATATATATATATATATATATATATGAATATATATATATATATATATATATATATATATATATATATATATATATATATATATAATGTGACGGAAAGCACCATGGTCAGTTACTAATACACATGTAATTGTGTAAACTACCTATCAAAGTTGGTGAATAGGCCAGGAAATTGTTCTAGAAATACATTTGTTGTCTGAGCGTCAGATTCATGAATAGAAATTGACATCATTTTCCAACCCTGTGATTGGCTGGAATAATCGATAAAATAAAAACCACGGACAGCATGAACAAACACTGATTCAAGGCACGCTGTGTGAATAGTCTGAATCAATTCAACACAGAGCTGTCTCAGTAGAGGTATTTATTGCTTCTGCTTCAATTCACATTGCATGCACATTTGAACAAATTAGTTCACTTGTCTCACTATGAAGGTATGCCCGCATTTTGAGCACATTACAGTCAACTATTGTCTACAAGGGGCACCATTTCAATGACGTGTCAAACTTGTTCAACAATAGAAATATCCATCTGATGAAGTAAATTATTTTACAAGAACAACAAAGAATTTCTCTGGATTTCTGACTCTCCTAGCCCATTCTGACCTTCCGACAAAAAACTGTGTATTGCTACAGAATGTGTGGACTGGACATTCCTTCCACTTTTATTAAACCAAAATCTACAAAGCAATCAATGAACAGTCCATTGCAAGTATATACTGTCCATTTTTGATCAGGCTGCATGCTGAAGTGATGATGAGACATAGCAGAATGTTGGGACTCCCGGCAATATTCGTTTCAGATTGGAATTCGAAAAACATATTGACACAGGAAAGCAGTTGTGTACCAAGGGTTTGTACCACAAGTAATTGATTTTCCAAGCTGAATCATGATCATTATTGTAGTACCGGGGTAGTTGTCGATTGCCGGATTGCGGTCAGATGAGGTACATTGTAGTGCACCTCGAAGAAAATGTACTGATATTACACGCACTAAAACTAGAAGACAATGTGCTTACGCAATCCACGCATACTCTGTGAAAACATCAGCTTTCAAGTGCGCATAGATTTTATTCCAATATAAATTTGAATTCCGAATCAAACCATCATAAGTGCAGCAAACCGTTCTTATTTTATCTCAACGTTCGTATAATGTCGAGCAAGCGTTAAAAAAGATGAGAAACAACAAACCAAGATACATTGAGGGTTGCGTTGGTTTGCCGGTTGGAGATGGTGTTCTGACTTCCTATCCCTCCCAAGTTACACAATGACGTCGGCTTAACTAATAACAGCTGTCATCAAGTTTGCCAGCCCATCAGCCGTTTCTACAAAACATCACTAGATAGAGGCAGCGATCAATATTTTTCAGGAAAGTAGGCCTACTCAGGAAATAGAACGTGTTTTCGAATGAGTGAAGTCTCCATCTTCCGGCGGCAAACCAACGCAACCCTCAATGCATCTTGCTATAAACATATGAAAATATGTCACAAAGAAAATTGTGAGACGGGCGTAATTCACCTACACATATAGTCATGTATGTATTACTACGCCAATTAACAGATATAAGTAAGTCCCTAGGATAAATCCCTTAGATATAAGTAAGTCCCTAGGATAAATCCCTTGGATATAAGTAAGTCCCTAGGATAAATCCCTTAGGCGCTAAATGACCTCGGTGTCGATACGCCTTAAAACCCGAATATTCATTCATAAATCCCTGAGTACCTTTATAATAGTAATAACGTACGAAATAACAGTGCCATTCAATTATATAGCACTAGAAATAAGAATAATGTATACAGGCCTGAAATAAGACTAATATTAAAGTAAAGTCGGGGGAAACTCCATTTATATCCCGGGAATGAGGATGCTCAATAGTATTCCTTCTATAGTAGAGATGGTAGGACAATTGCAGAATTCAGAAGAGAGTGAAGTAAAATGATGACAAATGGGCAACTTATGTTCTCAACAGAGAAGAACAAAAATCGAGGTACTCGGATATACCAGAAGTGTAATAAAATTATGAATATTAAATATAGACAATTATATATAATTTTGTAATAAATATACTGTGATTAAAAAAAATGCCCAATACTAAATAAAGATATAGGTCTGTACTCCCCCGCCAGGCTTTTAAGGCTATGTCTCGACAGTATCCCAAGTGCCCTGTTGACAGATTGATATACTCGCCTGAAAACCACGCAGCCACTGCCCGAGGGCGGCGCCGTCCACATAACCTGGACCTCCGACTTGGGAAGTGTGCTCGTTTGTATGACGGTGTTCGGGCATCTCTCCGAGAACTTGATCAACGTGTCGCCGAACAAAGAGAATCTGCCGACTTGCGATCGCTGATGGACGTCGGCGATTGACAGGCCTTCGTTGCCATCACCCGGATCACGACCCATTGGATAAGTTGCTGATAGGTCGCCGTCTACCACAGGTATACTCGGTTCGACGACGACCATGAAACCAGTGAACTTCTGTGCGACTTGGTGTGTGCGTGTACCTTGAAGACTCACTGTCAAAATGGTTCATGTTGTTATTGATTCATTACTGTGGTAGTGTCTGGCGGTATACCAATACTATACTGTGAATACGGTAAAGGCGTACAGCCGGGGTACAGATTAGATCAGATACGAATACCATGTTAAACATTACTTCCCGAATAGGCTTACTACCGACATAAACTTTGTCCCCCTTTCAAGAAAGCAAATGTCTTGACGGCGTACCCCACGGACGGTGATCATTATTTCTAATTGCTACTGCACACACGTTTTCGGTTTTAGATTATTAGAATAAGCTTGGGAAAAACTCGTTGTCAACCCAATATGAACTTTCCTATTATTGGGAATTTTTTAAGCGTCTTGGTTTCACTCCAACATATTTGGAACTAATTCAATTTCAATTTGTCCAGTCAACTTTTTGGTAACGGTAGATAGGAGGTTCTTCATGTAGAAAAATTTCCTGAACAAAAATGTATAGCCTAACATTCAAAATTGAAATATGCATTACAACACAAAGAACTTGGAATGCTGTCCTCAAATTTGATTTACTTTGTCTTCGGAAATTTCACGAAATTTAGCAGTGCACTGAAACCGGGAGAATTGGATGTTTACAGGTTGGTGTTGAAGGTTGCAAACTAATATACCGAAAGTATAACCGATAGCCGATGGCTGGTGAAGTTGAATGTTGATCATTGTTTTGATATCATTATAATGACCATGTTTATAATACTCACAGTATGAATTCTCTATAAATCATTTATATTTCAGTTCATAATATTCGGCGCTGCTTTTCTGTTTTCAGTATACGTTGGCTTAAATTTAATATATGTCAAGCTAATTTATCAAATTCCTCTTGATAATATTTAAATATCTGTGCTATGTAGGATTTTGTTGGAAGTTGGCCATCAATCTGCCAATACCATATTGTGCTTCGCACCCCTCACTTTATTAACACGAAACTTTTACTACCCATTTCGAAAATACGACCCTTTCCTGAATCTAGTTTAGAATCTAAGCGTCGAGACATGAACACCAATTCAGTGTTAAAAGTTGAAATCATATAGCAGGGAAAAAGCGAATCATTATTACGCTCCAATAATTCTAGTACTCTTGAATTTCTCGTGGAATCTGATTCGAATCAAGAGGATAGAATGTTTTCGTGATGGGCCGAGAGTCGTTTGTCATTTCAAGTAGAAAGCAATCAACTTCCTCCCCTAAATAAAGTCAAGCTTTATTTGGCGCGGCGTCAAAATATTGTCTTTCACACCCTAATCTAATTAAATAGTTTGAAGGAGCTATTTTAGATCCACGTTTATACTTGAACTCTTCTGTTCCGAAGTGATAACGTGTTGTGGAAATGGAAACGGGCTCCTACCCTTGCCTGTCGCTACGTAGCGAAATGACTGAGTAGGCCTACGTTCAAAGGTTCAAGCGTCATCTATGGTCCCGGGTTCCGGGTCCCGGTAGCTAACGAAGTGAATGACAAATTGATAACTGCAGAAAGGAAATGGAAATGGGAAACTGTTGAATGATAAAAGGAAATGAAAATGTAATTTTAATTATCTTTGCCAGATTTCATTGTTAATACTGAAACGAATTATATGCTTAAATGATTGCTTTTTTATCGAATCAGAGTGGAGTAAATTCACTAAATTATTTCACTCACTCAATTTGATAAATGTATTCAAGTTAGAAATATTAGTATTCATTGTGGAAATGGATGAATTTAACGAGTATAACCTGTCCGAATGATCAACAATCAATTATTTTACTAATGGCAGCCGCCCTCGTGGCTCAGTTAACTATCGTACTGCATTAGGAACTGCAGTCAGGTCGAGCGTGGTTTCGAGTCCCGCATAAGGCATGGGTTTAGCAAACGTTCTTTCACCTATCATCGTTTCATCATCACCCACTCATTTGTACCCCCGTGAAACCTAGCTGTTGGTGGGGTCGTTGGGCCGCATTAAATTTGAAATATATATATATATATATATATATATATATATATATATATATATATATATATATATATATATATATATATATATATATATATATATATATATGGTAATAGCAGTTTTTCCAGTGGTTACAAATGGATATGGTCTAGAGGGGAGATTGTAAGCTTACTGATTGAAATGAGAGTAGGCCTAAAAGGAGAATGTTTCTCAACAAAGTGGAATACATCATTTCCAGTTGACTCTTGCTCTCTTGCAGTCGATTCTAATGAAAACCAAGTCAAAATAAAAACTCAAGAATTGTGCGTCATTGACAAATGCATTTGTAGCCTATATTTAATTGAGTGATGTAATCATTCAGTTTAGAAATAGGCCTACAGCTGTTTGTCAATTATGGGAAACCCCTCATTCACTTCACATATTTCATTATTGTACTGCTATTTTGTAATGCGATGTATTGGTCTAACTGAAGCCGTACAATCATAGATTAGTCGATCCATCAAACATCTGAAAGATGAGTCAAGTGAAGATCTTCATTTCGTTTTCCAGAGTTCGCTTGCTTTTTGTGCGCGGCAAACAGCCCAGACAAATTGATCAATTGACTTGAAACTTATTAAGCATTTTTCTCTCATCAGAATTGACTGATGTATTGATTTTGTGCAACATTGATTGTGCGCTTTTATCGGAAATGATTTTGGAAATCTGAAAATCCTCATAGTCATTTATAAGGATCTAGCATTGGGTCAAAATGTTACATTTTTCAGTTTCATCTGATTGAAATAAAATTATCACAAAATGTTATTATTATAACATATTTTTCCAGTTACTAAGTTGAAAGCAATTTGTTTCTGTCGTTTATTAGAAAACAATGATGTGTTGAGAAAATGAGCAATGCAGTTCCAAGTTTGTTAGGAAAGATGAACAAGTTGGGGTAACGAAGGCAGTGACTAGACGGGATGGTTTCAAAATCTAGGTGTGTATGTAGCTTTTTCGAGTACATGCCACGTAGACATCTCGCTCACTTTACAACGCATTTTTTTTTTTATTTTATTCAATGTTAATGCTTGATACAAATAATTTTTCACAGACATACAATTCAATTAGTTACAAAAAAATGATTATAAATATAATATAATAATAATAATAATGATAATGATACATTGGTCAAAGCAGAACCCACGTAAGCCGGAGCCTGTGTGTGGGAAAGGAGGAAAATTAATTGACAAATATGAAAGTATTCAAGAGGGGGATAACTACAAAATAAATACTCTGAATAATAGAAATAACAAAAAAAAGATGCAAACAACTACCGTGATATATAAATATGATGCGGTTTTTCACGCAGTGAATACAAATTACATGAGGTAATGAATGATAATGATAATAACTTAATTAATAATAATAAAAGTGCAGATTAAAGCAATTGGAAAGTTACTGGAATAAGGTATGATTCAACTGGATTACAAATCCAACTGAATAAAATAATTGAATGAAATTCAAAAAGTATACAAATCGGTAATGTCTATTTCATGAAGCCAGACGTTAAGCTCTCTTTTGAATAATTCAAAATCAGATATTGTCAAGATTGTGTTAGGCAGCAAATTGAATATTTTAGGTCCTAGATAAGCACTTTGTCTATTATATTTGTCTATAATATTATATATTGTCTAGCACTTTGTCTATATATATCGCTACTTACAATTGCTTGCCTAGACTGAATGGTGAACAACCTTTTTGTATTATTCTCTTTTTATATATATTGGGTTTTAACGACGCACTGTAATGATGACTAAGATCTATTGGCGTCGGATGAATGATTAATGAGATGAAGATTTTATATGTAATGGGAAAGATAGTGGGAAGGAAGCGGACGTGGCTTATATTGTGGGAACCATCCCGGCATTAGCCTACACTACAGAGGAAAACCATGAAAAACCTCTGTGAAGATGGACGGTAGCGGGGATCGAACCGGGTCCGACATGCCCACTACCTCCCGGGTCACATGGAGCGAGTGCGTTAACCACTACGCTGCATGTGCTGGTATTTTTTTTAAATACAAAATCATTGTTCTTCAGTCAAGGCTAAGGATGAAAGGTAGGATCGTTCGCACGGGGGCACCACAAGGGCGAAATGAGTAACACAAAAAAGAAAACAAGTAAAGAAAATATAAATGAATGATAAAAAGTATTTTCATAGAAAGAATAGATTTTACATAGTTTTGAAAACTTTTTTTCAGGATTATCAAATTGAATTTGAAGTTTAAAATCGGATATTTCAGTGAGACAGCCGAAAAGTAACCAAAATTGATCTTATGTTACATTCAACTAACACATTTCGAGTAAAGGGCTTCTGGCAAGAACAAGTATATATTTGTCGCTTTCATGTATTCACAAAACGAACATTAATATTATAATCTGGAAATTTTTCAAATTGAACATTTTTGTTATCCTCATAGGCCTACTTTCAAAGTTTCACGAGCGTAGCTATACAATATTCCTGCTAGTTCATTTTATTTTTTCAGAATTCTTAGTGTACTTTTAATTGCATGGTTATTGTTACATGTTCAAGTTCAAACATCTGTGATCAACTGATGTTTTATCCATCTGTCAGTTTACACGGTGGTTAGGCTCATACTGCCAACCTCAAATAGTTGAATATGACATCCTGTTACAGTTATACATCGATTGTGTCCAAAGAACGTCTAGTATGTTCATCCAGCAGTAAGAGTTATGGCAATGTTTCATTTTGATCAATTACACCATTTGGGATACGGAGATGCAAAAGAAACAGAAGTAGGCCTACACACATCGGCCACATTTCAAATCGTTTTAATAGTAATATTTTTTTATATAGAATATATAATATATTTTATATATATTTATATTGGTGATATATTAGACGAATCCCATATAGTTTCATTGTATAAATCAAATGTGGTATTATTTGTTTGGAATATATTGGGTTTAACGACGCACTATAATCTAAGATCTATCGACGTCATATGGATGATAATGAGATGATGGGATGGTGAGATGAAGGTACCTCACGTATTGGGAAGGATAGTTGAAAGGAAGCGGCCGCGGTTTATATTGTAGGAACCATCCCGGCATTAGCCTAGACTACATGCAGAGGGAAACCACAAAAAAAAAACACCTGTTAGGGTGGACGTGGCGGGGATCGAACCAGGTCCAATATGCCCCTCACCTCCTGGATCACATGAAGCGAGTAATTATAAATAAATGAAAATAAATATACGTACACATTTCTTAATCAATCCAAACTTGCCACCATCGTTTTGGTTCCGCAGAAAATTATATTTTTGTGTTGATTAGGCCCTATATAAGGTCCGCTTTTATTGCACTTCGAAAATCCATATACCTCTTTAAGTTTGTGCGTTGAAAGGCTTCTTTGAATGAGCTGCTTTTGATGGGGGGGGGGGGGGGGGGTAAGGGGGGCTGAGCTCTATCGCAGCTTCGCCAATCAATCCTGTTATAAATTACGCTCCATAGAAAAGGAATACTGTTCTATTTTTGGGATAAGCTTGGAGAGAAGATTCCATGATTGATCTGACACGACGCTTGCTTATTATAATCCGGCGCTTTAGGTACACTTCACACGTCAAACAGCTACGTTGAGATTCTTCTCAATTTAATATGTCTCCATAAAATGTCCAGTATTTATTTTATCTATTTATATTGGTTTTAACGACGCACTGTACTGATGACGACGATCTATTGGCGTCGGTGAATGATATATGAGATGGTGGGATGATGAGATGAAAGGGTATTTTATTAGGTTTGTTTGGATATAGTGGGGAGGAGTCGGCCGTAGCCTGTTGTTAGGGAACCATCTCAGTATTGACCTGAACGACAGAGGGAAACCACGATGCGCCCCTGTCAGAATGTCTATGGCCATTGTCCATGGACCATGGCGGGAGTCGAACCCCGGTCTCTCGAATGACGGTTTAGTGTGTTAACCACTCGGCCATTCGTCTCAGTATGTCCAGTATCGGTACAATCATTATTGAGAGAAAAGATTAACATTTTTGAAATTTTGTCTCGAGGTTTTTAAAAATATAGAAATTGTTTGATACATTTTCTTGTCATTGGTGATTGATATAATGTTTGTATAATGCAAATTGAGAAAAATATCCTGTCATTTACTTGAATATCAAGAAAAAATGTAAACTCATCCTGTACAGCCAGTTTTTAAATAAGTGTAGAAAAAATGGATGAGTCTAGTTTCCAGAAAATTATCAATTTATTTCGGCTTTATTTCCAGGCTGAAGCAATTGAAAAACCATTATGGGCCTAACTGAGTTGACATAATTCCACTGAGTAGGCCTAAATAGGCCCAATTGGAATGTTAACAGAAAAATAGAATTACAACCTCTGATTCCCAAGTACACACAAAAATGTTCAAGTATCTTTAAATTACTATTTAAACTATAAGAATGATCACATTTGGCTGTGGTGATGATGATTGTTGACTTAAGAGGCCGCAGGCGCTCTACACGGACTCGTTCGCTCGCTTCAGACTCGAGTTTAACATGCATCGTGTGCTAGGCGCCACCCGTAGACTAGCCCGCCGAACTCAGATTCACATAAACGCCGTTAATTACCTAGCTCACACTTCTGATATATTTCACATTCTATGTTTTTTTTCGGTATTAGAAAATATTTATCTAGGTTTTCGTAAATTAGAAATTTTTCAATTTTCCATTTGAAGAATTTGAAAAATCACAAATTTTTGGTTCGAAATTCTGTATGGACGGTAACCTTCGTTTTTCAATTACTAAGAGAATACAAAAACACCCATATTGATATCACAAAAATTACGGCCGTGAGAGTTTGCGGCGTGAAATACGAGCGCCTGCGGCCTCTTAACGACCCCACTAACAGCTAGATAAAACGGGGATACGGATAAAAAAGTGATTATGAAACTATGACGTGGTGATGAGTGAAAAGATGTTTACAAAAATCCATGACTTGAGCGGGACTCGAACCCGCGTGCACAGCGGTGACTTAAGTCTCTGACGCGGTGCCTCAGCTGATCCAGCTGACCAAGAACAAACACGATGCATGTATCATTAATATATCACCTAAACTTGAAGTTGGTCAGGATTTCAGATGGCCGATGACGTCTACATTTGAACGTTTAAAATAATTGCTCACCCATCACTGAGCAAATCGAATGTCACTCATGGCTAGTAACTAGTAATTACTAGACTAATTAGTGGGCTAGTCAATAGTCATTTGTGCTACACATCATAGATTTATATTACCGCTTACTAGATTTAATTTAATAATGTTAATACAATTAAAATTGTTGATTATTTCGTGTCAATGAGTTTAGACCTCGCCTATACACATGATATGAACACATTTCAAATTGCCCTACAAAATAAAAGCGAACTTGAAATGATTGACTCGTAGAACTAGATAATTAGATGAGCGTAGCGAAGACTCCATCCCACTCTTATAGGGCTTTGTCTGTGTGTTTTTTTGTTTGTTTGTTTGTTTGTTTATTTGTTTGTAAGGACGGCACAGATCGCACGGTTTGACTGATGAACATGAAACTTTTTTTGTATACAGGCAAACTTTTACAACTTAGAACTGTATAGTTTTTGGAATGAATCGATTGGACCGATTTTGAGAAATATCATCTCAAAGTTTCTAAAAACTCCATAAGATTTGGCTGGGCGGAAAATGTTGAGAAATAAAATCTCTTCAAATGAGATAACATTTTCTCTGAACACATGGATTTTACACATTATCACTATTTTGTATGCAATTCGAACCAGCCGTTTTAAAGAGAACAATTGAAAATAACTGGTTTAATTCATCACATATATTATAAAAATGATGACAGAATAAGGTTGCCGAGATTCACTGCTTTCTGGATTTGGTATTTGCCCAACAATGAAGTATTTTTATGCGTCAAGGTGTGTGGAACACCAGAGTCAATCAAGTAGCAAGGGTAGGACTACTTTTACGACTCTTAATTAGATGAGCGTAGCGAAGTCTCCGTCCCACTCTTATAGGGCTTTGTCTGTGTTTTTTTTTTTTTTTTTTTTTTTCAAGCACTCCACAGGTCGCAGGATTTGACTGATCGACATGAAACTCTTTTTGTACACGCAAACTCATCCAACTTAGAACTGTATAGTTTTTGGAATGAATCGATTGTACCGATTTTAAGAAATATCATATCAAAGTTTCTAAAAACCCCATAGGATTTGGCTGGGCGAAAAATGTTGAAAAATAAAATCTCTCCAAAAAAATTAAAATTCCTCATGAATGTGAACACAACAATAATACACATTATTACAATTTTGTATGCAATTTGGACCAGCCATTCTGAAGAAAATTATTTAAAGAATGATTTTCATTCGACAAATAGATGGACAATTATTATTGCAGAACTATTACTGTGTTTCACTGCTTTCTGGATTCGATATTCACCAAATTTCTCATAAGATTCACGGTGTGTAGAGTTTTCAACCATACCGAAGTCGATTAAGTGACACAGATGGAACTACTTTAACGATGAGATACCTTATTCAGATATCTCGCTCATCTTACAACGCATATGTTGCGTTTGCCTAGTCGGATGAGCGTATGCGACGATCTCCATCATACTCTTACGGAGCTTTGTCTGTTTTTTTTTTTTTTTTTTTGTAAGCACTCCACAGGTCGCAGGGTTTGACTGATCGACATGAAACTTTTCTGGACACGCAAACTCATACAACTTAGAACTGTCTAGTTTTTGGAATGAATCAGTCGAATCGATTTTGAGAAATATCATCTCAAAATTTCTAAAAACCCCATTAGATTGGGCTGGGCAAGAAAATTTGAAAAATACAATCTCTCCAAATGAGATAACATTTGTCATGGATGTGTATACATAAATGATACACATTATTACTATTTTGTATGCAATTCGAACCAGCCGTTTTGAAAAAAAAAAATTAAATCAACTGTTTTCATTCATCAAATATATTATGTTAATAAAAGCAGAATTAGGTTGCCGAGATTCACTGCTTTCTGGATTTGATATTTGCCCAACAATAAAGTATTTTTTACATGTGTCAAGGTGTGTAAAATACCAGTGTCGATAAAGTAGCAGAGGTAGAACTACTTTAACGACTTATATACCTTTTTCAGATATCTCGCTCATCTTACAACGCATATGCTGCGTTTGACTAGTTATTGTAACGCAATCAGGGCTGGTCTAGAGAATCCAGAGCCTCTTTTAGGCTAAACATATTTTAGCGCCCCTATTTACGAAAATACGAATGGATATTTATTTTTTAAATGTGCGTATAGGAATAATGTCTCGAATGTAACAAATCTTTCGGGCAACGACACAGAGTTTCAAGGTGGATCTATGAGTTTCAAGGTGGATCTATGAGTTTTAAGGTGGATCTATGAGTTTTAAGGTGGACCTATGAGTTTTAAGGTGGATCTATGAGTTTTAAGGTGGATCTATGAGTTTTAAGGTGGACCTATGAGTTTTAAGGTGGATCTATGAGTTTTAAGGTGGATCTATGAGTTTTAAGGTGGATCTATGAGTTTTAAGGTGGATCTATGAGTTTTAAGGTGGATCTATGAGTTTTAAGGTGGATCTATGAGTTTTAAGGTGGATCTATGAGTTTTAAGGTGGATCTATGAGTTTTAAGGTGGATCTATGAGTTTTAAGGTGGATCTATGAGTTTTAAGGTGGACCTATGAGTTTTAAGGTGGATCTATGAGTTTTAAGGTGGATCTATGAGTTTTAAGGTGGATCTATGAGTTTTAAGGTGGATCTATGAGTTTTAAGGTGGATCTATGAGTTTTAAGGTGGATCTATGAGTTTTAAGGTGGATCTATGAGTTTTAAGGTGGATCTATGAGTTTTAAGGTGGATCTATGAGTTTTAAGGTGGACCTATGAGTTTTAAGGTGGATCTATGAGTTTTAAGGTGGATCTATGAGTTTTAAGGTGGATCTATGAGTTTTAAGGTGGATCTATGAGTTTTAAGGTGGATCTATGAGTTTTAAGGTGGATCTATGAGTTTTAAGGTGGATCTATGAGTTTTAAGGTGGACCTATGAGTTTTAAGGTGGATCTATGAGTTTTAAGGTGGATCTATGAGTTTTAAGGTGGATCTATGAGTTTTAAGGTGGACCTATGAGTTTTAAGGTGGATCTATGAGTGTTAAGGTGGATCTATGAGTTTTAAGGTGGATCTATGAGTTTTAAGGTGGATCTATGAGTTTTAAGGTGGGCCTATGAGTTTTAAGGTGGACCTATGAGTTTTAAGGTGGATCTATGAGTTTTAAGGTGGATCTATGAGTTTTAAGGTGGACCTATGAGTTTTAAGGTGGACCTATGAGTTTTAAGGTGGATCTATGAGTTTTAAGGTGGACCTATGAGTTTTAAGGTGGATCTATGAGTTTTAAGGTGGATCTATGAGTTTTAAGGTGGATCTATGAGTTTTAAGGTGGACCTATGAGTTTTAAGGTGGATCTATGAGTTTTAAGGTGGACCTATGAGTTTTAAGGTGGACCTATGAGTTTTAAGGTGGACCTATGAGTTTTAAGGTGGATCTATGAGTTTTAAGGTGGATCTATGAGTTTTAAGGTGGATCTATGAGTTTTAAGGTGGATCCATGAGTTTTAAGGTGGATCTATGAGTTTTAAGGTGGATCTATGAGTTTTAAGGTGGATCTATGAGTTTTAAGGTGGATCTATGAGTTTTAAGGTGGATCTATGAGTTTTAAGGTGGATCTATGAGTTTTAAGGTGGGCCTATGAGTTTTAAGGTGGATCTATGAGTTTTAAGGTGGACCTATGAGTTTTAAGGTGGATCTATGAGTTTTAAGGTGGATCTATGAGTTTTAAGGTGGATCTGTGAGGTTTAAGGTGGATCTATGAGTTTTAAGGTGGACCTATGAGTGTTAAGGTGGACCTATGAGTTTTAAGGTGGATCTATGAGTTTTAAGGTGGATCTATGAGTTTTAAGGTGGATCTATGAGTTTTAAGGTGGATCTATGAGGTTTAAGGTGGATCTATGAGTTTTAAGGTGGATCCATGAGGTTTAAGGTGGATCTATGAGTTTTAAGGTGGACCTATGAGTGTTAAGGTGGACCTATGAGTTTTAAGGTGGATCTATGAGTTTTCAGCATAACCTAAGGAGATTTTTTTCAGCGTGGCAATGATTGAAGACATCATCTAAAGAAACTATTATCGATGAAAAAAGTTCAAAGTTTTTCCCGGGACCTAATTCTCACTTCAACCTCTGAATTTTGATCATTTTTCGACAATCCCTGGAAAAGTCGGGAAAGACGTGAATGGACATAATTTTCACCAAACATCCTATACATTTTCCCCAATAACCTCCTTTAATAGTCCACGGGAGTCGATTTAGCGAAATATCAGTTTTTTGGTGATAACTTCTGAACGGTATAAGATATCAAAATTATAATAAGCGAGAAACACAGATAATTATAATAGCTTCAAAATGATATAAGATATAACTATTCAAGTCATGTCGCGTGACTGTCAAGAGTATACAGCTAAAAAAACACATTTTTTAGCTGTCGACTCTTGACAGTTATGCGATATGACTTGAATAGTTATATCTTATATCGTCTTGAAGCTATTATAATTATCTGTGTTTCTCGCTTATTAGAATTTTGATATCTTATACCGTTCAGAAGTTATCACCAAAAAACTGATATTTCGCTAAATCGACTCCCATGGACTCTTAAGAATTTTTTTGATAACCTCAATAATATATTGACTGCAATTTTTATTCACTCGACAACCCTATAGATGACGCACTGATTATGCAATATTTCCACGGCAGGCAGTGTCAAGGTGCGACTCATCAGGACTGAAGCAGCTGCTCAGTATTCCGGTGATGTTCACATGGCTCGACCCGCAAGGATTTGTTTTGAAAAAAGTACGTTTCTAGATTAGTTATTTATCTATTCAGTTGTAGTGATGTTACTTTGTTGATGGATAACCAACTATTGGCTGACCAGTTGGCTCTGATTCAGGAATAAGAATAATGTTTGTTATACTTTTCTTTGTATTTTTACCTTTCACCGACGACATAACTTCATGTTTCACTTTTTAATTCAATTAAAAATTTCATTTAAATTTTTCATTTAGTAATTTAGTTCATTTAAGATTTCATTTTATTCAAATCAAAAATAGAAAGAGCTGAGTGGCGCATGCGCCCCCAGGGCTCTGCGCCCCTAGGTCTCAGCCTTGCCAGCCTGGGCCCAAGTCCGAGCCTGAACAAAATATGCTATCGTAATGTGATCTCATCACCATTATAAGCTTCTGCAGTCTTTGGGAAATTCTGGAAATCGAACAAAACTGTTTTTCAATAGGTTTGAACTTATCATTTTGATCTATTTTGATATATACTTTCCATTATTTTATAATCGATTCATGTCTGAATTTACTTTATGCCAATTACCCCAGCACAAGATAGGATTTACCCCCTAATCTGAATGGGGCTTAAACAGCAATGTATAACATTTATGTATTTCAAGTTGACTCAATAAAGAAACGTTTAATATTTATTTATAATGGGTTCAACGACACACTTTACTAATGTCTACGATATGATATGAAGGGATGATGAGATGGAAGGTTATTTTATTACGTGTTTTTGGATTGCGGGAAGGAGTCGGTCGTGGCCTGTTGTCAAGGAACCATCCCAGTATTGACCTGAACGACAACGAAACCACGAAACACCCCTGTCAGGATGGTCGACCACGGCTCGGTCTCCCGAATGACGGTTCAGTGTATTAACCACTCGGCCACACGTCTCAGTATGAGAATCGGTCGAAGCACAATATATAAGGAGTCAAGTGGAGTGATTATAGGCCTATTAGGGAAACGCAGCACATGCCTATAGTTGGATGAGTGATACAGGCTCATGTGTGATGTCATAGACACACACACACACACAGCTTGTCTGACTTTCATTTCAAAACTATTGGCATAGTATTCCTGTTTGATTGATCGCATATTCCAATCGTTACTGTTCCCAATATAGCTTTAATTCATATAACTTTTGTTTTCGGAAAAAACTGGTCGGATGACGGTAAACTTCGAAACCATGTGAGCATCATTCGTGTGCCTACATTCTCTGAGCTCTCAGCTCAGTCAGCCAAAGCACTGCTTCAGAAGCCAAGTCACCGTTGGGCGTGGGTTCGAATCCCGCACAGGGCAGGAATTTTGGTACACGTCCTTTCACTTATCTTCACTTCCTAATTTCATAA
Source organism: Brachyptera risi (assembly GCA_964007535.1). Taxonomy (NCBI): domain Eukaryota; kingdom Metazoa; phylum Arthropoda; class Insecta; order Plecoptera; family Taeniopterygidae; genus Brachyptera; species Brachyptera risi. The sequence goes on along the minus strand of OZ023327.1, from coordinate 7,999,183 downwards.
TCACCTGCTCATTCCTACCCCCGTATAACCTAGCTGTTGGTGGGGTCGTTGAGCTCATTCGTACCCCCGTATAACCTAGCTGTTGGTGGGGTCGTGAAGCTCATTCGTACCCCCGTATAACCTAGCTGTTGTTGGGGTCGTTGAGCTTATTCGTACCCCCGTATAACCTAGCTGTTGGTGGGGTCGTTGAGCTCATTCGTACCCCCGTATAACCTAGCTGTGGGTGGGGTCGTGAAGCTCATTCGTACCCCCGTATAACCTAGCTGTTGTTGGGGTCGTTGAGCTTATTCGTACCCCCGTATAACCTAGCTGTGGGTGAGGTCGTTAAGCTCATTCGTACCCCCGTATAACTTGGCTGTTGGTGGGGTCGTTTAGCTCATTCGTACCCCCGTATAACCTAGCTGTTGGTGGGGTCGTTAAGCTCATTCGTACCCCCGTATAACCTAGCTGTTGGTGGGGTCGTTAAGTAAACAAGAATCATCGATTGGTTATTGAAATCCATTGAATGATCATCAACAATTTTCATCCATTACCTAAATTGGGGAACAATGATTTTGTATCAAGTTCCGATGTTATTAAGAAAATAAATAATCATCGTATAGGAAATATGTGTCCCAAAGTTTCTTATATATATTGAGTTTACCGACGCACTAAAGTGATAACTTAGATCTATTGGCGTCAGACGAATGATTAATGAGATGATGGGATAATGAGATGTGAAGGTTTCTTAGATATTGGGAAGGAAGCGGTCGTAGCCTATATTGTAGAAACCATCCTAGCATTAGTTTTGACTACAGAGGGAAACCACGAAAAAAAAACTGTAAATATGGACGGTGGCGGGGATCGAACCGGGTCCGATATGCCCTTTCACCTACCAGATCACATGAAGTGAGTGCGTTGACCAATGCGCTGGTCAAAGTTTCTTCTCTGGGTTGTTCGTATGATAATTTTCAAAAATTCTAAATATTTTCTCTCGAAAGTGATAAAAAAGAAGAAAGTGAAAGCAGGAAAAGCAAGAAAGTGAAGTGGCTTGCATATCGAGCTTAACGACCCCACCAACAGCTAGGTTATACGGGGGTATGATGAGCAGGTGATTATGAAACCCATACCTTAAGCGGGACTCAAACCCATGCCTTATGCGGGACTCGAACCCATGCCTTATGCGGGCTCGAACGGGTAGAAGGGAACGATGGTTCACTGCTCAAGTAGAGGCACCTTCAACTTCTGACGGACTGACGACTTGCAGAGAGTACCAACAATCGAATGTAGGTTCGCATCGTCGCACTTCCGTTTCATTTCGGTATTACTTCAATAATCACATACATTCGTAGTCATTTCACTAGGCAAACGCGAAATATGCGTTATAAGATGAGCGAGATATCTGAATAAGGTTTAATAACAGTTCTACATTTGCTACTTTATCGACTCTGGTATTCTACACACTTTGTCCTTCATTTAATTGCTACTTTATCGACTCTGGTATTCTACACACCTTGACGAATATGAAGAATATTTAATGCTTGGGCAAATATCGAATCTAGGAAGCAGTGAATCTTGGCTCATTTCCATTATATTTGATGTATAAAAACAGTTATTTGAATTTTTTTCTTCGAAACGGCTGGTTCGAATTGCTTACAAAATGGTGGTTATGTGTATCATTTATGTTTAAACGGTCGGAGAAAATTTTATTGTTTCGGAGAGGTTTTATTTTTTCAAATTTTCTCACCCAGCCTAATCTTCTGGGGGTTTTAAAAACTTTGACATGATATTTCTCAAAATCTAATTGACCGATTCATTCCAAAAACTGTACAGTTCTAAGTTTTAAAAGTTGGCCCGTACAAAAAAAGTTTCATGTTGATCAGTCAAACCCTGCGACCTGTGCAGTGCCCCAAAAAAAAAAAAAAAAAAAAAACACAGACAAAGCCCTATAAAAGTGGGATGGAGACTTCGCTACGCTCATCTAATTACCGTACACAAAAATACTTTCTTTTTCCAAGGTACCGTAAAGTGGGGTGACTTTGACCCACTGGTGTGACTTTGTCCTTTTGTTGAAAAACTGCTACAAATGGAAAAGTTCTAATCTTATCGTATCCATTATTTTGGCATCTCAATAGATACAAATCAAAATCAAAATACGTATCAAAATAGATACGATAAAATTAAAACTTTCTCATTTGTAGCAGTTTGAAACTTTCTCCAACAAGAGGACAAAGTCACACCAGTGGGTCAAAGTCACCACACTTTACCGGTACGTTTAATTTGAGTCCTCGCGATTCCCTCATACAATCACAAAAAAAAGATCTGGCCGGTATTTGAAAAACATGCGGCAAAATTGAAAATGTAATGTTCTTAAGAGGCCGCAGGCGCGCTACACGCGCTCGTTGTTCGCTCGCTTCAGACTCGAGTTTAACATGCATCGTGTGCTGGGCGCAGCCCATAGACTAGCCCGCCGAACTCATATTCTCGTAAACGCCGTTAATTCCCTTACTCACACTTTTGATATATTTCACAGTCCACATTTTTTTTCGGTATTCAAAAATATATATCTAGGTTTCCGTAAACTAGAAATTTTTTCATTTTCCATTTGAAGAATTTGAAAAATTACAAATGTGTTGTTCAAAATTCTGTAAATGCGATAACCTCCCTCTTTCAACTATCAACAGAATGCAAAAATCTCAAAAATTACGGCCGTGAGAGTTTGGGCGTGAAATACGAGCGCCTGCGGCCTCTTAAATACGAATGAATCATGCAAGGAGACCATTTTGAAAATGTGAGCCTCCACAGTTCAAGATGGAGTCAACATATTGAGAAATATACCATAGACGAAAGATATGTTAACAAGCCATGTCACGCAATGTTAAAATAAAACTGACCCCCACTTTTACCTTTACAATTTCACCACCTTCTTCTTCTAGCCCCTCTCCTGTAACACCTGTGGTATACCCTCTGGATGGTGCTGCTACCGAGCAGTCACCAGCAGGGCCGTGCCTACAGTGGCGAGCATACACTGCAGACGTAGGCGAGGGGAAGGGAGGTATGCACGGGGATTAATTACTGTTCAGCCATAAGAGTGAACTGTCTTGAAGGTATATCTGTTGTCTATGAATATATACGTAAGAAAACGTGTCACACTAAGACGTGTGACCGAGTGGTTAATGCACTGAACCGTCATTCAGGAAACCGGGGTTCGATTCTCGCCATGGTCGACCATCCTGACGTTTCCTGGTTTCCCTCTGTCGTTCAGATCAATACTGGGATGGTTCCTTAACCACATGTCACGACCGACTCCTTCTCACTATCCAAAAACACATAATAAAATTACCCTTCATGTCATCATCCTATCATCTTATATATCATTCACCGACATTCATCTTTGGTGAAAGACTCGGTGAGTATTATAGGAGAAAGTATTTTGTACCTTGTACGACCAGGGCCTTATTAGAGCACATACACACGAGACCCGGGTCTAGGGCGCCAAATGTTCACCAGCCAATTGAAATTGAAAACATAAATCACTGCATTGAGTTGTATTTATTCAAAGAAATGCGTGTATTAAATAGTATATATACATTCTTATTGTGAGATGTCAATCAATTGTCACGAATAAAGACAGTATTATGAGTATAAGAGCACAGTCCTGGTGTTGAAGTTCATTGGTTATAAACATTCAAAATGGGGTGGTAAGATCGCCCCTGTGGTGCCCCGTCCAAACGATCATATCTTTCATCCACAGCTTTAATTAGGGAACAATGATTTTGTATCAAGTTTCGATGTTATTAAAAAAAAAAAAGAAGTATTAGAGAAAATCTTCATAGAATTCTTGAAAAATGGCATTTATTTGATGGTAAACTGCTTATAAGTATATTGGGGGAGGGGGGGTCAGGGTGCCTAAAATTGTAGGGCCTAAATATGGGCGTAAAATGTATTTTCACGACAGTCCAACGAGTTCGAACCGACAGCGTCTTGATTCAGCGAAATATGTGTTTTTTAGTGATAACTTTTGAACGGTATGATATATCAATAAGCGATTCTAATAAGCGAGAAACACAAATAATTATAATAGCTTTATCATGATCTATAACATTCAAGTCATGTCGCATAACTGTCAAGAGTATATACAGCTGAAAAATGTGTTGTTTAGCTGTATATACGCTTGACAGTTATGCGACATGACTTAAATAGTTATGAGTTATATCTATAATTGTCTGTGTTTCACGCGTATTTGAATTTTGATATCTCATACCGTTCAGAAGTTATCACGAAAAAAAAATTCACTAAATCGACTCCGATGGACTTGACTTTCATCGTTGTAGATTTTGTTCTATATTTGAATATTTCGAACGTGACTGGTGACGTCACCACAAGAAGTGCAACGAGCAGCTGATCGTTCGACACCGCCGAGGAGCTAGCTCACCGATAGAATCAGGAGATCAATATAACGGTCAGATGTCGAGCCAATAATTACAGCCCAAGAGTTATACAGATAGTTATTTGATGACCAAAGTGAGAAAAAGAAAAAAAGTGAGGAAAATGTTTTTTAAAAGAGCATGTCACTATATGCGGAGCAGTATGCACGTTGCTGTCAGGGCAGTAATAGGATATTGTGCGCCCCTAGGCCCGAAATGTTTTGACGCCTCCCCCCGCCCCCCTCAAGTATAGTAATCAATTGAGTATTGTGTACTACCTCAGAAATATGACAAGCACTCTAGGTTTTTATTCAAAAGCACATTTATAATGATTGTGTCGAGCCATTACTATGACCTATCAATGAGAAGGATCATTCTATGACCTTGGATCGTTACTAAATAATATGATGAAATAATATTATTGACATTTGTTATAAAAGGCGAGACAAAAATATCACAAAGATTATATTGTGTACACTAGAAGAAAACTGGAGCAATATTGAACATTGTTTTTAATGCCCTCTACGCATTAGCTGGTATCTCAAAATGTGAATATAGACTATATTATATGAAAATGTACGATTTTAGAAAATATCTTTACTTATTATTTGATTTTTGGAAGGCTGATGGCCCTCAAAAATTTGACGCCCCTCGAGAATTTGCCGCCCCTTAAAAATTTGCCACCCCTTGAGGATTTGCCGCACCTTGAAAATTTGCCACCCCCTGAGGATTTGCCGCCCCTTGAGGATTTGCCGCCCCTTGAGGATTTGTCGCCCCTTGAGAATTTGCCGCCCCTTGAAAATTTGCCGCCCCTTGAGGATTTGTCGCCACTTGAGGATTTTTAGCCCCTTGAGGATTTGCCGCCCTTTGATTATTTGCCACCCTTGAAAATGTGCCGCCCCTTGAGAATTTGCCGCCCCTTGATTATTTGTCGCCCCTTGAGAATTTGCCGCCCCTCGAGGATTTGCCGCCCCACGCCCGGGTCTCGTTGCGTCATAGGCCTTAAACGGCCCTGGTTGTTGTACTGGTTGTTGTTGTACCTACTGCGAAGCGCCATTTCTCTCAAGCGGTGAGCACCGCGAACTACACTGAAACCACTATGAGTGGCGTGCCAGCTGCTGACAGGTATACCGTAGGCCTATATCGCAACATTATGAGACTTATAATAACAAGCGCGAACCAGAAAAGAGAAGAAAACGCAATCCAAAAATTTGACCATACTCGATGGAAGAATGAATTTGTTTCACTCATTTGTTTTTGTCTCTCAATTAAATCGGGGTTTAACGAGGCATTATACTCATGACTATATGATCTATTGGCGTCGGTGAATGATATATGAGATGATGGGATGATGAGATGAAAGGTTATTTTATTTTGTGTTTTTGGAGTGAGAAGGAGACGGTCGTGACCTGTTGTCAAGGAACTCCAGTATTCACCTGAACGACAGAGGGAAACCACGTTAAGAACCCCTGTCAAGATGGTCGACCATGGCGGGAATCGAACCTTGGTCTCCCGGATGACGGTCCAGTCAATCGACCACTCTACCACACGTCTCACAGTCTCAATAAAATGAATTTGTACCTGCATTACGCAAATAGTAATTGATGAACATATTCAACAAAAACCTCTGTATACCTTACAATTTCTGAGATGACGTAATTGAATCTTTGTTCAACCAAGAGGTTCGTGACCATGTGGTTCATATCACGTGACGAGATATTCAAGATGCTTTTCAGTTCATTTCTGTCGAAACATCGACGTAATCACAACCTTGATATTGAAAAATAACGTTCAGATTATTATCTCAATAATGTTGACGTTTCGATTTATGATGCAACCATTTGCTATTACCAGTGACCACGCGCCCGTCCGTGGACCAACAAACATGCGTACGTTAGCTCACAGCTGTCGATCCCAAGTAGCTGAGACTGAATTCTCTACTCCTGCAGCCGATAGCGACATAGGCTCGTTCCAATCTCGGCGGACACAGTCTCGGACTGGCCAGTGGGGCCCCCAAAATATATAAGTCCGCAATAATGCTTGACTTACGGGATAGTATAGCGACATGGGCTCATTCCAATCTCGGCGGACACAGTCTCGGACTGGCCAGTGGGGCCCCCAAAATATATAAGTCCGCAATAATACTTGACTTACGGAAATATTTCAATTGAATAAAAAATACATGGCAAAATGTAATGAAATATTGATCGCCTATGTCTGGGCCCACCTGTTTACGACATTATTGTAGGCTAATTATAGCGAAATGTGGTGGGAGGTGCACGTGTCTTGTGTTAGTCTGTGATACGTAAGCCTAGACTAAGAAATGTTTTAGTATCATATTTCATAGGAAATGAATGCTCGATGTTGTACTTATATGTTTCGATCAGCATCGGCAACTGGCGTTTGAAGGTGATGAGCGAATTATGTTATTTCATTTACAAAATTCGATGCTTGCTGGCACACGGAGGCCCCTGAATCATTTATAAATATTCTGTGAACATTTGCGGTTATTAATCAACAAAATGCAACAATACAATTTATGTGCTTTGTATCTAATATCTTAATCTTCCATATTTTGCGCTCATTTCCAAGATTGCTGAGATACAGAATTCAATAGGAATGTTGTAGGGGGGCGGCCCCCCTTATGCAAGTGAATCAAATCACTATACAATGTATTTTGTATAATTGCCAGTTGCTGTTTCGACTTCTATTCAATTTCAATTTCAATTTCAATTTTTTCTCTATTTGTCACTCATTAATCATAAATCATTTACATATTATCATCTGACAAGACAAAAAGGCGGTATTCACTGCTTGTAATTGCTGTGATGTTCCATACAACCTTATTTTACTCCCTATGCCTAATTCATAAATAACTAATAATGACTGATACTAAAACAATAGTAATAATCGTATTATCATCATCAATAATTAACAGTGATGATAATAGTACCAACAATAGGCCTAAAATAATAATAATGAGGTAAAATAATATAATAATATAGTAATATATAAATTGGTAATATAAATGAAAGTTAGAAGTTACCACATTTTTGTGATATAATTAGATTCAAATCAATCAATTCAAATTAATGATTATTATTGAATATTGAATAACAATGCCTTTTTCCTGGCAGACTAGGTCCTATTTTGGTTGATTTTATTGAGATTCTTCTTGAACGAGCTGTGACTTAGTAACTTCAGGCTATCAGGCACTTCGTTGTAGGAAACTGCGGAGTTCTATTGCGTTGCACTGTTTCATCGTTGAAGTTACATGTGCGGGGGAGTCCTGTTGTTGTTCTCATACATGATATTTCGTTATCTACCAGCAAATATTAATTATACATGACAATTATATTTTCAAGTGAAATCGCCGAAAAAAATAGTATTGTATTCGTCGTTGCATCTTGACTGATGAGCTTTTTCTCTAAAATAAATTTCCGATAGTTCTGCTTGTTGGTTACATTTTTTAGTTATTTTCTGTTAGTCACAGATTACAATTCTGCTAGCCAATGGGGAGTCAGCTTCAGAATTGTCGTTATCCATATATCATCAGTTCAGACCGGCAGTACACTCTGTGAATTTATCATTATTATTGTCATCATAAGAAAACAACTTTTCTGCTATCCTTTTCTGTCGTTAATCTGATGTTCAAAATGAAACAATAGGAATGGATATGATTCTCGTGTGTAGTTTTAACAGTGGTGTCATAAAGTCAGGGACGTTGTTAGGGGGTTCAAGGAAGGGTTGGGGAGGGGGGGGGCTCACCAATCCAAAATTGCGTCCCTTCAATAACCTATCCTAATTCAAAAATATATAATGTTGACCTACGAATAAACACACAATGAAATATTATTACTTGATGATATGAATTGTATCAGTGTACACTCAACTACTTTACACTTCCTTTTTTTCTTTTCGATAACGATTCAATTATTAGATTCCAGAATTGCTCTTGAATCGCAAAAATCACTTGAAAAATGACCATATTTCCAAAAAATTACTGCTGGATATTTTGCTGGGAGAAATCGCGAAAACAACTTCGGTAATGTCCATATAGTGGTTCAATCATTGGACTTCAAAACTGCTTGTAAATATCAAGAAATCACTTAAAAAATGACGTAGGCCTATTTCAAAAAATTCCCTGCAGGGCTCTGCTGTGAAAAATTACAAAAGTATATTTTCGAAAAGGTCTATAATGATTTAATTATAAGACGTCGGAACTACTTGTAGATCGCAAAAATTACTTTGAAAATGTTCATATTCTCAAAAATTCCCTGCGGGGCTCTATTGGGGGACTTCTACTAGACCCCCTTTTCGCGAAGAGCTGGTGTCCACGCAGCAGGGCGGTCACTTCATTTATGTAAGTTGTAATCTGTGCGCCCCCCCCCCCCCCCCAAACACAAATCCTAACGACGTCCCTGCATAAAATCTAGAGTTACAGTATATTATAGGTACCACATCAGATGTTCAAGTTCATTGTATATATACAAGATTCTTTTAATGCTTCCCTATTTATATTTGAAAGCGCTTACTTTTTTCAAAAAATGAGAAAACTGCAGCATATCACATACCAATTGCTTTGATTGTAACTCTTTTTCACACAGCTATTAAATCATTGATACAGTTATATCATTGATACAGATACCTATCGTTGTAGCCTATAACAAAGATTATTTGTCTTAAATAGATTATGTAAATATTCTACTGTAATAGAAGGATAGTTATATATTTTATCGCTCAAAATATGAATATTTTAAAAAAAATCGCCTCCGGCGGCTGGGATTACGCCTACGACCCCGTTGTGGCTCGGGCTTCGCCCTCACTGTAGGAGGCCCTTTTGAATGTCGTTGCCGCCGGGGCCTTTTGAACCCAGTCTGACACTGGGCGGACATATTGGACATTCACAAATAGAACCTTAGCAAGGCATCATATATTATCAATAATATATGTCGAATATGTGGGAAACTTCCCGGTTTGTAAAGCGATGTGAAGCCACTGCCGAGACACAAATATGTACGCCTTCTTAACCTATCTCGGTATAATGTAGATCCATAAGCTTAGGCCAACTAAAAAAGAGTGAGCTAGATTTAGACAGAAATTAGGTCAAAGTTCCGATTAATCATTGTGCGTTTTTTCGGATTATATAAAATTTTATAAGATTTAGATTAAAGTTTACCCAAGCAGAACTCGATAACCGAAAGAGGAGTATAGACTCGATGAGATCATGAACTGTCATTCGGACTCCTATCATTCTATCGCCAGTGATGACGTATCTCAGATCAACAGCTGACTGTGAAGACTACATACGGAGCATGTTGAGTGTTTTGGACTAACAGCAATTCGCTCGCTTCATGTAATTCGGGAGGTGAGGGGCATATCGGACTCGGTTCGATCCCCGCCACCGTCCATCTTAACAGGTGTTTTTTGGGGCTTTCCCTCTGTAGTCTAGGCTAATGCCGGGATAGTTCTTACAATGTAGGTCACGACCGCTTCCTTTATCCAAAGCTTCATCTCATCATCCCATCATCTCATTAATCATTCATCCAACGACAATAGATCTTAGATATCATTACAGTGCGTCCTTAAACCCAATATGAATACTATGCAATTACATGTAATTTGTATTTTGAAAAATATTTTCTGTTTTTATGGGAATTTACCTTCACTCTCAACAGTGTGACAACTAACAATTGCATCCATTCTGACACTTTTCTAAGGACCAAAAAGGGAAACTATTCGAACCTATATTATGAACTAAACTCAAGATACGAACAATTAGATTTGATAGCCTGATGCTTATTATGGTAATTTCGAGTTGACACAAGAGTGTATACAAAAACCAGATTATATCTGTTGAAAATTGTTTTTGTTTGTAAATATGAATGAATAAGGAATGTATAGATAAACAACATGCAAGACATGGTTTGAAGAGGATGAGGCAATGAAACTGACCTACTCTTACTGATACAAACGATACACATCAAATTGAACGTCAAATGAAAAAGCCTGCCGCTATAGCATCATGCCTCACGATGTTGAGTAGGCCTACTAATGGAGAATAATCCTTGTGTTTTATTCGATCGAAATGAGACTGTCAATGCTGTTAGAAGGATACATTAAATTAATCAAATTTGCACATTTCTTTCTTGGATTCAATTTAGGAAATTGGATTTGGATTTGGAAATCTATCTAAAACTCGAAATGAGACAGAAGTACGATGTCATTTTAGAATGAACAAGTGCTCAGATCGTATTGTTCGAATTCCAATTGTACATTTCGAGATTTCGTATCGAAAGTTCTGTGCAAATAGTAGAGCTTACGTCTAAAGACAGAACCAAAACAACGTGGCAGCAGAATAATTACAATATCGGCATTTCTGGAATTGTGATATTCGTTATCGATAATCATTACGTATAAAGCTTTATTTGATATCGACTTTCTATTTATAGATGCTGAAATCAGTTCAACTAAGGCCGTAAGTCTTTTATCCCTCATTGTTACGTTTATAATTAGATTCAATAAAATGGAATAGTTCACTTTTGTTTTATTCTCTCCTCCCTTGATTTGTCTGAACCGGTGAGTTGGTCTCGTGCACACGGTACATGTGCGTGTCTAGCTAGCTCGGCCCGTGGCACGCCATAAAAACAAACCTCTCTCTAGATTACATTTTATTAATTGTACTAAAATTAAGGGAATATATTCAGTCTATAAATACTGACATGGTAATTTCTAAAAAGAAAAAAAAGCGACTATTGGTACTTGCCACAACTGAAGATTACACCAAAACACAAAGGAAAGATTAGAACAGCTAGGATATATGGGCCTATCGGGGTACAAATGAAGGGTGATAATGAAACGGTGAAGTCAGTGTTGAATCCAGGCAAAGCCCCCCCGCAGCTCGTTGTCTGCCCCCCCGGATAAAAACATTGGGCACTAGATATATACTCTATTTTTTGAGAAACTTGTATTTCGGTTTTCCCTTGCCCTCCCGGGAAATACAAAAGTCCCCCCGCAACAAAATCTCTGAATTCAACACTGGGTGAAGTGATAGTGTGGGAGAGGATGCTTAGAAAATCCCATGCCCATCGAAGGCACACCCCCTTGACTTGATCTCCTATAAAGCAGTGCCTCAGCTAAATGAGCCACGAGGGACTCGATTGCTCGTCATTACGCTTCTCATAGGAGACAAAGCCCATCAAGAGAGGACTGGTAGTGTTCAATTATTCACAAGAAACGAAACGATCGCTAATCACATTCAATTTCGTTTTTTGTATTCTGATCTCTTTCTATTGTTTGCTGAACGACCCCAACAACAGCTAGGTTATTTGGGAATACTCCGATCATGGTTAGTTTCAACGCACCCACGATACGTGATGATTCCCACAATGGGAATGGTCTCAATTATGGCCAGGGTGACAGTTTTAACGTTATTTTGTTCCAAACAAATCGACTGAATCGAATATTGTAACATCACATAGGGCCTACACGTAACGCCGTGTGTGTTGCACGTATGTGGCGTATTGTTACTGTTACAGCCTCCAACTGAACCAACTGATTGTTGCGGCTATTGTCATACACTGCATCGCGACCAATTCTCAATATTTCCCCCCAAATTCGGTGTTTGCTGATAGAGCTTGATTGGAACTAATTACTTGAAACATCGCTCACTATGAATTATTTGATAATATTGAATTGTTGAAAAATAATTCAAATATGACAATGTCAAAACCACAGCACAATGTCAGCCATCTTGGAAAAACTGTACCACCACGTAAAAATGCTGCACAAAAACACTTTCTGTGTGGTTAAAAAAAACTTCACCAATAACCCGCGACCAAATCACTCAAACGCACATCAATTATGTGCTGCATATTATCATAATCAATCAATAATAATAAATCAATCATCAATCAATAATCAAAATCAATCATAATCAAAATCAAATCAATCATAATCAATGGTGTGAAACCTGTATATAAGAAATGAATGGATGGATTTTTTTGTATTTTCTGGCAGGATTGTTAAATGCAATATTGATTATCAGTCTTTATGTGTGAATATCGTGGGAGGTTGAAGCATCACCATCGATAGAGGATGAACGAGCACTAGTAGGCCTATAGCTTGAAGCAGAAGTAAAAGTCTCTTTGCTACCTGGTCAAACCAGTCGAACACGTTATATTGCATGGGATTCAACAGGTGTCAAATGCCAGAAACAGACTTTTACTTATGCTTCAAGCCCTACACCATCACACACATAGGACTACATAGAAATCACATTAAGAGGCCGCAGGCGCTCGTATTTCACGCCGCAAACTCTCACGGCCGTAATTTTTGTGATATCAATATGAGTGTTTTTGCATTCTGTTAGTAATTTAGAAACGAAGGTGACCGTAAATACAGAATTTTGAACAAAAAATTTGTGGTTTTTAAAATTGTTTAAATGGTAAATGGAAAAATTTCTAATTTACGAAAACTTAGATACATATTTTCTAATACCGAAAAAAAACATGGAATGTGAAATATATCAGAAGTGTGAGCTAGGGAATTAACGGCGCTTATGTGAATCTGAGTTCGGCGGGCTAGTCTATGGGTGGCGCCTAGCACACGATGCATGTTAAACTCGAGTCTGAAGCGAGCGAACAACGAGCCCGTGTAGAGCGCCTGCGGCCTCTTAAAGATACGTTGAAGTATAGGGCCTACCGTTTGTCTGATGTAAAACAAATAATATTTAATTTAAATGATATATCATTCAATAATACTAAAATATAATCAAATTGGTTCTCTGTTATTTCTATCACAAACCAATCGGTAATTTTGTGTGAATCGATACCAAATGTAGTTTCCATGCTGTGTGGCTGAAGGCGGTGTTTTCTTGTGCGTCTTGGTGTGATGTGTTCATCATGTCATTTGTACACAGAATGTCGGGTCGGCTAACCTTGATTGGGGGTGGACAATTATGGGTGGTACCGACCACCGAGTATGACAAATTTACCAACCAATCATTTGATGACGATAATTGCACATTTGAGAGGACACGACTTACCTGTGTAAACGACCCCTGGCACATATTTGGTCGGATTCCCACTGATTTTGATCCGGAAACGATTGTCAGCGGGTAGTTTAGGTGAGCTGTGCCCATCGGGTTCTCGTTCACACCTTGCAGACGCTAGGCTGATGTTCAATAGGGCGATGAGAAGGATGCCAAGGGCTACCTGACAGCCTCCTTCCATACTGTCGGCTTCGAACAAACAAAACACATATCATTGTCACTTTAGGACATTCAAAAATAGAATCTGAGCAAGGCATTCTGTATTATCACTAATGTATGCGAATATATATCAAATATGGCGAAAACTTGCTAGTTTTCAAAGCGGTGTGAAGCTACTGCCGAGACACAAATATGTACGCTTTCTTTACGTTGAGTAGGCCTAATGTAGCTCGGTAATATAGATCAATGATGTAGTGATACCAAAAGACTTTAACATAACATGAAGAAAGTGTACCGAGTCGCGTCTTCAAAGTGAAATATTTCAGGGATCAGAATCTGAGTCCAGGGTCCTGATTGCTCGTAGCGTAACTATCGTTTTAGAATTGGACTGCACACGATCAAGAATGCTACTAGTCATGTCCTGGTCACTCTTATCTGCATCTACTTCACGAGGGAATCCGCTAAATCGCGACAAGCAATCGGTATTTTCGACTCTGAATTGAACGCGAGAAACTACAAATACCTTCCATGATATTAGTATATGGGAGCTTCTTTGTTATGATAAAGTATGTTGGCATCACTAGATCGTGGTAGTGGGAAAGAAAGAGACGTACAGCGTCACCAACAACTTATCCGGTACAAGTACCAGGTACACCCACGTATGATTAGATTGTCGGATGTAATAGTCTGATTATATTCTTGGTAAGGAAGGTCTGACCAGCCCGCATACGAGTTCTCGTTCAACTCGCGCATGACGTCACCTTGTACCCACTGGCCGGCCGGAACACGGATCGCGCTATGATGAACTCGCACGCGTCTTGCTTACTTTCATGTTATTTACACTTCTGAATATCTCATTTCATGTTAACGTTATTGATAACATTAAAACATAATATTATTTCAAGACTGGAATTGTTTGTGAGCTTCTAACGCCATGTAGATACTCAATTAAACAATAATCATACTTATGTGATGGACACACGTAGTAGATACATCAATGCAACATTAGTATCTGTTGTTGGAATGAAAATCTAATGGAAAAACATGTAGTTTGCTAGTTTCATCAAGATGTATACACCACTGATATAACGATAACTTTGTATCGATTGTATCTTTTATAATCGTACAAGGATGCATGATCAACAATAAGTGATCTAAGAAAAACAGATTGGATACATTGCCTGAATATAAATATACACATATATATATATATATATATATATATATATATATATATATATATATATATATATATATATATATATATATATATATATATATATATATATATATATATATATATATATACTGCGACGAGTAGGCGAGTTGCTAGCCCACTGGGCCGTCATTCAGAAGACCCGGGTTTGATTCCCGCCAAAGTCGACCATCCTGACAGGGGGTTTACGTGGCTTTCCTCTGTGGTTCAGGTTGATACTGGGATGGTTCCTTTAACAAAAGACCACGACCGACTCCTTCCCACCATCCAAAACACCTAATAAAAAAATCTTTCATCTCATTGTCTCATATATCATTCACCGACGCCAATAAATCGTGATCATCAGTACAGTGCGTCGGTGAAGCCAATATGAATTAATGAATGAATACATACGCATACATATATATATATATATATATATATATATATATATATATATATATATATATATATATATATATATATATATATATTTATATATATATATATATATATATATATATATATATATATATATATATATATATATATATCGGGTCCATATCATTGGGTTATATCATTCACCGACGCTAATAGATCTTGGTCATCGGTACAGTACGTCTTTATACCCAATATTAATAAATAAATATATGTATATATATATATATATATATATATATATATATATATATATATATATATATATATATATATTCATTTATATATATATATATATATATATATATATATATATATATATATATATATATATTTAAATATATATATATATATATATATATATATATATATATATATATATATATATATATATATATATATATATATATATGAGGTTTATCTCATTGGGTCATATCATTCATCGATGCCAATAGATACTGTAGTCATCTGTACAGTGCGTTGTTGAGCCCAATTCAATTGAATGGATTTATTCATGAATATATAGGCTCAATAGAATCAAATATTTCGCTAGGCCTATCTCAATTAGATAAAGGAACACTTACGTGAAATAATTGATTGAACCCCATTGTTCTTTTTTTAAATCGTTCTTCTTGTCCACGCTTTTTTCGTGAGTTTGAGGGGAAGACTGTGTAACGAGTGAATTGACTGATGGTGAAGAACTTTGATTAAAATCTCTAGATTTTCGGGGGAAATATTTCAGTGAGCGATGCTGCAAATTCCAATGAAAATCACGTTCTCGAAATGGTCAGAGCAAATTCTGGCGTCTTTGAAATCAATACGGTCGTCTCGTTTACACAAATTAACCCATCTTCGGCACAACTCTTTGTCTTTTGGAAATGATAATGACTTCATACGTTTACTTGGATCATGTTTCCCGTGTTTCTAAGATCATTATTACAACCAAACACAGCACATCTGACCATTGTCACTGTTCAGCTAATGGAATACATACTGTAGTACATATTTTAATAATGCTTTGATTGTTAGCTTCGTCACCCCATGAATTGTGTCGGTAAATTTCTGCGAACATGCATTTTATTTGAAGCCACGTCAGCTACCCATGTATCACAGTTCACAGTTCACAGTTGTAAACAGTAGATCATTGATAACATTATTAATCATCTGTACATATGATTATAATAATTGAATAAAGACCTTCATTGTTCAATATTATAACCTTCTAGTGTGGTAACATATACATTCAGCTTCCTGAATCAATAAATTGTATCATTCATTTTCTGTCGACTCAAATCTTCGCTTTAAAACCACGTCGGCTATCCCAGTACTCAGCCGGCCGAAAACAGTGTGGGTACAAGCTCACGTCACACTACCACTGCTCAACGCTGTCACATGCGTATGGGCAGACCTTGCATACCAAGAATATGT
>OZ023327.1:7955005-7977505 GCA_964007535.1 Brachyptera risi | reverse complement strand
TCTCTGTTGAAACGTACAGCACGTGATGTTGTTGTGATGGATATCATCATCACTGAAAAATACCACCTCGTCGGGGAAACGATCCCCGGACCTTTTGCTTGATACACAACTGCTCTTAACCATCTGAGCTAACGAGACGGATATCTTCCAGCGTTATCAATGTGTGTGTAATGGTACAAATGGAATATATATTTATATATATATATTTATATTTTCATTCATATATTCAATAATATATATATATATATATGTATATATATATATATATATATATATATATATATATATATATATATATATATATATATATATTCATATATATTCATATATATATATATATATATATATATATTTATATATATATATTAATATATATATATATATATATATATATATATATATATTCATATATTTTTAAATATATCTCTTTCTCTCTCTCTTCATATATATATATATATATATATATATATATATATATATATATATATATATATATATATATATATATATATATATATATATATATGTATATATATATATATATATATATATATATATATATATATACATATATATTTATATATATATATATATATATATATATATATATATATATATTCATATATATATATATATATATATATATATATATATATATATATATATATATATATATATATATATATATATATATATATATATATATATATATACAAATATATATTTATATATATATATATATATATATATATATATATATATATGAATGTTTATATATATGCTTTTTTAATTAATTTGAGAACATTCGAGCTGTCACTATTCCTACTACTATAGCAGATTTGAATGTCTTTTCTCACCTGTGTTTATGCCGTTATGGCAGCTCTGCTATTTTATATCACTTTAAAATAATTCACAATACAAATCGGCTACACTTTCAAAATTTTGACCGCGTCAAACGTAGAGTACAAGTTTTGAGCGTCCGTCCGTCTGAGCATGAATCGCGCTACTACACATTCGAGCGTCACCCCCTCTCCCGCTTCGGCACCCCTCCCTTCCCAACCTCCCCTCCCTTGCCGTCCGTCAATAGAATCACTGCCAGCTATCGGTAATGCATCGTATCTCTATCGCTCATTGCTTCAGAGCGCCAGGTTTCAGCAACAGATCATTCCATTACTGTCATCAAGTGACACTTTGATGTCTATCCAATTGGGGCAATCGATTTTTTGCCTTCTTTTTTCAAATTTTAATTTGGTTTAACGACATACTGTACTCATGACTACGATCTATTGGCGTCGTTGAATGATTCGGTGAATGATAAATGAGATGGTGGGATGATGAGATGTAAGGCTATTTCATCAGGTGTTTCAGAATAGTGGGAAGGAGTCGGTCGTGGCCTGTCGTCAACGAGCTATCTCAGTATTGACCTGAACGACAGAAGGAAACCACAAAAAATCCCTGTCAGGATGGTTGACCATGACGGGAATCAAGCCCCGGTCTCCCGAATGAAGGTCCAGTGTGTTACCACTCGACCAGTTATCTCAGTTTCGACTTTGTTGTCTTCGAAACCTTAATAATATTTTCATTCCATTCAATAACCTTTTAAGTTAACCTTTTATCATTTTAATTAAGTTTGCCTATTTTGTGATCAGTCGGGCCCTAATTGAAAATGAAATTGTTATACGTGTGACAGTAATGCCGGCGTAAGCACATGTTGTAAGTTGGTACCCATTGGTTGTACCTAAAACTTGGTGATAATTACAGCTTTGTTTAGATTTGCAATACATTCAAGTCAATATATTCTACGGACTCAATGTTATTCCTCATCAGATGAGCGTAGCGAAGATTCCATTTCACATACCGCAAAAAAAAACGGGATTCGTTTTTTTTTCTTCTTGTTTGTTTGTATTGCTGTGCATAATTTTGTGCGCGGCTTACAGGTCAGGAAAAAATACCTATTGACTAGAAACTTTTCTACATGAATCTGTCATACGTACCAGAATGGGTTGGGGATGTTTTTCAGAAAAATAGTTCGGTAGGTTTTTCTGGAAAAAAAATCGGAAAGTTTGAGAAATCCTCATAAGAATAACACGGATGGAAAATACTTGAAATGTGGACAATTTTCACTGAATATGGAAAACCTAATTACGGTTCCAAATATTGTGAAAGTCACTAAAAATATCCGTGATTTTGTCTTCCATATTCAGTGAAAATTTGGAAGTTTTTGAAAATTTTCCACATTTCAAGAATTTCCCATCTGTGTTATTCTTAGGGGGATTTCTCAAACTTTCCGATTTTTTTTCGGAAAAACCCTCCGACTGTTTTTTCTGAAAATCAATCCCAGCCTATTCTGGTATGACATAAATATGTAGAAAAAGTTTCAAGTCGATAGGTATATCTTCGCCCTGACCTGTATGCCGCGCACAAAATTTCAAGCGAACAAAAAAAAAACATAAAAACGAAGCCCATTTTTTTCGGTATGTGAAATGGAATCTTCGCTACGCTCATCTAATTACGTGACAGGCGGCACATGGTCACTGTATTGAATTTAATATCGGTGATTTACGGGGCGTCAACGACGCGGTTTATTGCGCCTGGTCGGTGTATTTCTGTGCTTGATTATACTATTATTTCGTATCCTTTTCCATTTCATTTCATTTATCAGCTTTTTGTTCATACCATTATATACGAGTTATAATTAAAATCATTAACATAACAAGCAGGTCTTAAAAGTTGTCAGGATTAAAATAACAATAATAATAATGAGTAACTATAATCAACCACATAAATTACTGCAGCAAGTTCAAGTTGAATTGACAATAATGCATGTAGGTGATGCTTTCAAATATAATATTTCAATACAATTCCAATAACTGATTACAGACAGCTACACTACTCTCTTTCGTTCGATAAATATTTCCTCACATTATAAAAGCTGTGGTGAATTAGAAACTTCTTGTTTATACTCACTCTATTGTTGTAATTTAAATATCGTAAGAAATGAATATATTATATCATATACTAACTGAAACTATTTAGCACTTACTTTTATTTTCATAATAGTCACAATGTACTATAACCTTTATTTTGGTACACCTACAGTTGAGACACCTCTGGTGGTTTTTTGAGAACTGTGAAGACTTTCAATTCTGTTGTGTATTTATTTTGTGATCATTTGTATGACGTTATTCTGGTAATTTTTATAATACCAATAAAATGAACTTGAGCTTGAGTTCCAAACAATGATGAGGGATAGTCCAGTGGCGTGCAGGCTATATATAAGGTGGAGCACGGCGCTCCACCTCAAAAGTGGGTGGGTGTACAAATTCAAAAGCTTCGGAAGAAAAAGCCTGATAATTGTACGTAGATTCATGATACACAATCATCTATGTGATGTGTACGAATTAATCAATGTAGACAGTTGTGTGGAAGAGCATGGGGGTACCAGGGAGGTAAGTATAGGCCTATCATTTTACGAATGTGGAAGATCAAATAAGTCAGTACCCAAACCTACCTCAGGTGGAGTGCTTGTTTCATATGAGGAAACATCAAGAAATGAGAATAAAGGCTTGCCATTCAATTCCAATTATTATATCTAAGGTCTGGCATTACCAAGATCAATAAAAGCCATGATATGAGAATCAGTTGAAATCAAAATATAATTGATCAATTGGTAACCATCGGTGGTAGCTGGTTGAGCACCCAGTTCAACTTACTCATTAGTAATTTCTGCACCAAGTTATGTAATGAGTCCAGGTGAGCAAATTGACTTTCAGACCATTAGGAAAACACTTCAAATCATGTCTCTCTGTTTGATGGTTAGTCTAGTTTTTAGGACACTCCACAGGTTGAGAGGGAACACAGATCGCATTTTCAATTTTTTCAATTTTATATATATATATAAAATTTTCAATTTTATATATAGCCGAGTGAAACCACCAGGTAGGCTCGGTACATCTTGTACACTATAGGTAGAGCAGTGATCGGTAGGCTCAAGGACAGTACTCATGGAATAGAACAAGATTGACAGCCGAGTGGAACCACCAGGTAGGCTCGGTACATCTTGTACACTATAGGTAGAGCAGTGATCGGTAGGCTCAAGGACAGTACTCATGGAATAGAACAAGATTGACAGCCGAGTGGAACCACCAGGTAGGCTCGGTACATCTTGTACACTATAGGTAGAGCAGTGATCGGTAGGCTCAAGGACAGTACTCATGGAATAGAACAAGATTGACAGCCGAGTGAAACCACCAGGTAGGCTCGGTACATCTTGTACACTATAGGTAGAGCAGTGATCGGTAGGCTCAAGGACAGTACTCATGGAATAGAACAAGATTGACAGCCGAGTGAAACCACCAGGTAGGCTCGGTACATCTTGTACACTATAGGTAGTTAAGGACAGTACTTATGGAATAGAACAAGATTGACAGCCGAGTGAAACCACCAGGTAGGCTCGGTACATCTTGTACACTATAGGTAGTTAAGGACAGTACTTATGGAATAGAACAAGATTGACAGCCGAGTGAAACCACCAGGTAGGCTCGGTACATCTTGTACACTATAGGTAGAGCAGTGATCGGTAGGTTCAAGGACAGGACTCATGGAATAGAACAAGATTGACAGCCGAGTGAAACCACCAGGCAGGCTCGGTACATCTTGTACACTATAGGTAGAGCAGTGATCGTTAGGCTCAAGGACAGTACTTATGGAATAGAACAAGATTGACAGCCGAGTGGAACCACCAGGTAGGCTCGGTACATCTTGTACACTATAGGTAGAGCAGTGATCGGTAGGCTTAAGGACAGCACTCATGGAATAGAACAAGATTGACAGCCGAGTGGAATCACCAGGCAGGCTCGGTACATCTTGTACACTATAGGTAGAGCAGTGATCGGTAGGTTCAAGGACAGTACTTATGGAATAGAAGAAGATTGACAGCCGAGTGAAACCACCAGGTGAGCTTGGTACATCTTGTACACTATAGGTAGAGCAGTGATCGTTAGGTTCAAGGACAGTACTCATGGAATAGAACAAGATTGACAGCTGAGTGAAACCACCAGGTAGGCTCGGTACATCTTGTACAATATAGGTAGGGCAGGGATCGGTAGGTTCAAGGACAGTACTCATGGAATAGAACAAGATTGACAGCCGAGTGAAACCACCAGGTAGGCTCGGTACATCTTGTACACTATAGGTAGAGCAGTGATCGTTAGGCTTAAGGACAGACTCATGGAATAGAAGAAGATTGACAGCCGAGTGGAACCACCAGGTAGGCTCGGTACATCTTGTACACTATAGGTAGAGCAGTGATCGTTAGGCTTAAGGACAGTACTTATGGAATAGAACAAGATTGACAGCCGAGTGAAACTACCAGGTAAGCCCGATTCATCAGACCTAGTCTTCCAGCCTACCCGGAATATACTTGGATCATATTATATCCCATCTACCTGTGCCTGATTTGCGGTTGAATGGTCACCTACTGTTCTCTACAAGATGCATTGAGGGTTGCGTTGGCTCGCCGGTTGCTTATGGTGTCTCAACTTGGCTCTCAATCTGGTTCTATTGTATGCGTACTGTTCTTGGGAAAAGAATGATCGCGATACCTATAGTGACAAATCGGTTCTACGCGTCATGCCTCCTGCAACCCTCAAATATCGGCATTCTTGGCGACTGCTGCTACGGCTGAGCCGACGTAGTAGGTCCACACGCGAAGTCATTTCTTTGTCACACTACTAGATTACTCACGATCAGTATTTTTATAGACTTGTATGATATACATTGGCATACACATATTTTTAACATTGGTAGAATGGGGAGTTGAGCCACCGTAACAGACCGACATACCAACGCAACCCTCAATACATGTTGGTTCTTCATATTCTCCAATATATTACATTCGGTTACGAAGCTGGGGCATGCTAGCATGGTATTGGCGTTGGGGGGGGAGGGGTGAAGCGACGTCCTGCACCGCTCTTGAGCTATGATTTGCTTCATTTCGTTACCCCGAAATTACAGACCGCATGTGAATCTACTCAGAACATATTGCACCCCCCATGTGCCCCCAAGTGGCTCTTATTTATCACCTACTGCTTTCTGCAGAATGATGCGCCTTGAAACCCTAATATTCAGTCAATGATGTCATTTTCTGCGTTGCGTGATTTACAGCTTGGTTATGATCAGATTTAGCGGATCCCCAACCCCATCGGAAAATTGTGTCAACTTTGTGAACGATCGATAGTAAGTTATTAGAGATGATCATGATGATTATTGTTTGCTTAGCGACCCCACTAACAGCTAGGCTATACGGGGCTACGAATGAACAGCTGATTATAAAACTATGGAGTGCCGATAAGTGAAAGGACGTTCACAAAAATCCATATCTCAAGCTAAAGATATTTGAACCCACGCCCAGCGGTGACTTCAGCTGACTGAGCTACCGTGAGCGGATAATGACCAACAGGATATGATTATGCTTCCATCATATAGTTCGGGAGTGCATGGGATATTATTGAACGTGATGCAGGAAGTCTTTAGATCTTGTCGGCTTGCCCAGGCTAAGTTTGGACCCATCGAACATCGATTAACAAGTCAGCTACTTGGACGTACTTATATTACACACTTTTTTTTTCAATATTTCGAAACTTGAAACAAAATCGTTGTTCCCCAATTAAGGCTTTGAATGACAGTAGGATCGTTTGTGAAGCAGGGCACAACAAGGGCGATCTAACCACCCAATTTCAATTATTTTGAATACAAAAACAATCAGCTTGGACACCAGGACTTCACTGTCAGCTTTGACTAAACGTTTTCGCCGCCGATAAAAGTGTTCAGTTTCCAAAAGTCCGGAACACATTAATTCGCAGTCTCAAAATGCAAACCTTCTAACTCCACTTCTGGACTTTTCGGGGTTGATTTTCTTTATTTTTCTTCACTATTCGATTGTTCTATCTCCAGAGTTTAAAGCGTGTAGCGTGCACCATCTATTAGATAATTGACTAAACACATTTGTTTTTTATCTCCATTCTCTGTACAATTTCCGACCATTTCCGAAAAGAATGAGCCCTCTAGCGGCGATCGTTTGAACTGGAACGGGATGTTATTACCCGAGCTCGAAATTCCTATGCTGCCAATGCTATTTAACACGTTTGATTTATATTATTGTGCGTTACAGTGAACGTATTGAGTTATAATATGATGGTAGTTTCAACATTTATATGTTTACTATACACTGAGACATTTACACACTGTCAGAGTGAGTAAAATTAGAGATAATGCAAGTTATATATCTTGATGTTTTGCCTTTAACTATGTGCATAAGAAGGCTGACTTTTTGAACAGTACTAAAACTCCCAGAATGCAATACCAGCTATCTCGGCTGATAAGCAGGGTTTCCAGTTCCGATTTTTTCTTGTCGTCCGACACGATTTTCCCAACTGGCCAATCACAAGCCAGTATTCACGTAAACAACATGGCGGATCACGACACCGTTTCGGTACCGATTCGGTGTCGTGATTATTGACTCAACTTCAACTTTCGTCGGCCGAAACTACGATTTTACCGGAAATTACACTCACATTCCTCACGTTCGAAGAAGCTTGTGAGTTTGAAGGTAATGCAGGCTACTGCTATGACGTCACGAAAACGTTCCGGTGCAGCGAAGTGGAAACAGGCATGACAAGAATCGTACCGATATCGTGTCGGACGACAAGAAAAAATCGGAACTGGAAACCCTGCTACAGGAGGCGGGCCGCGCCTGCGCATTGAATTATGAAAATGGTATATTGTTCGAACTCCTCAAAGACAGCCTGGTCCACTGACAGCGCGTGAATAAGTTTCAAAATGGCGAACAGAGGCATGGATGACATGCAGCTCATCGTGTTTCTTGAAGAAGATGATGATATGTAGGCACATAGCCTCTATTATATACCGTATAATGTCTTATAAATAAATATTATGAATATTATAAATATCGTGTGTCATTCTTACAAATGTTTATTTAAACCTAATAATGTGAGTAGTTGTATTGAATGTACCACAAAAATTGAATTTGTAAATAGTCATGTACATTTAGGTCTCAGCTTGGAATATTCATATTGGTGAACTTTGTAATAGATTGCGTTCCTGCGCATATCAAATGTATAGTCTTAAATACATTCTTCTTTTTTCTCTTCTTCGTACCGTTTATTTGGCCTTGGTTGAGTCTATAATATCTTACGGTTTACTAGCTTGGGGAAATGCATCTAATTCACATATAAAATAAATCCAATCGTTGCAAAATAAGATTATGAAATGTATGATCCCCTCTGCCATGGTTATTACATTAAATAACGATTTAGATAGAATGTATCAATATTGTAATGTTCTTCCTATCACAGAACTATTCACATATAAACTCATATTGAAATATTATTTCAATGACCTTCATAAAATACCTAATGAAACATTTATGAATACCAGACTTCAGATGCATGACAAATTCAAATTACCATCATTCAATAATAAACATGGCGTCAGGAGATTGGAAAATTCAATTCCATATCATTTCAATCGTTTGGAATTACATTTAAAAAAATTAGAAAAATACAAAGATTTTAAACGAGAAATAAAAGTGTGGTTATTAAAAAGTAAAAATAGGCATGATAACTGAGCTGGTGATTGGTGAATATTCAAATCGGCCTACCAAATTTACTAATTCATGAATATTCCATTATTTCAATGGGATTAAGGAAATTGACATCCGGACAATTACTCTCGATGTCTAGATCATGATTATTTTTAAATTGTCTTATATTGCTTTTTTTTCATTATCATGAATGTTGCTGTGCCTTGCAGCTCAAATTGTTGAAATTAGAAGGCTGTCAATACCCAATTTTTTCAATTTCTGATTGATAATTATGTACTATTTATACTATCAATATTATTATGACTTATCAATTTGAAAAATATTCTGTATCATGTGTCTTTTAGCCAAAATACTTCTCTAATCAAAGTGTCCTAATACTGGTTTTAATGTAATTATTTTTTTCTTACAATCTTGTACAACTGTCTACTTTTTTCGTTACTTGATGTAACTTGATTGCTATGACTTGCAATTTGTGGAATATGGATTCTTTAGTGTAGAAAGAATTGGCTAGCCACCCTCGGTAGCTCGGTCAGCTGAGGCACCGCTTCAGAAATTGAAGTCACCGTTGGGCGTGGGTTCGAGTCCCGCGTGAGGCATGAGTTTTTGTGAACGTCTTTTCCACTGATCATCACTTCACACTTTGATAATCACCTGCTCATTCGTACCCCCATATAACCTAGCTGTTGGTGGGGTCATCAAGCAAACAATAATCAATCATCAAATAAGAATTGGCAAATTTTTGGCTAAATGTCTGTTCTGAACCAGTATAAAGCTCACTTAATCCAACAATATCTAACAATATTCTCTAGCAATATGATATTTGAATAAGTACATCTATTCCATGCAGTAACGTGAAAATAATGGAAATTCATAGAAGGCCTATATTGATGTAGATAGGATGTCACAAAATGGCACCGATAGCGTCCCTTGAATTTGAGGCTCCGAGCAACCGTCGTTTTGCCCCTAGAAACGACCCTGATTGTATGTTATCTTCCTTCAGTTGACTTGATTGCAATCGTCACGGAAACGATTGTGGTATATTTGGTCACTCAATAGTATTTTCACTAGACTACAAATTCATCAAAGAAATGAAAAACGGATTTCACATGGATTTCATTCTTCTCATATCTTCAAAATTGATTTCATGCCAACAACATGCAAGCAAACATCTTTCACCATGACGTGCATTTCGTCAACTATACTAATAGATTCACGGCACCTCCCACTTCTCAATTCTCACTTTCACTTCTCACTTCTCACTTCTCACTTTTCACTTCTCACTTTTCACTTCTCACTTTTCACTTCTCACTTCTCACTTTTCACTTCTCATGAACAAAATGAAACTATACTCACAGATTGATAAAAATTTATAAAATACAACCTGTTTATTTCTAAATCACATTGAACATCTCAGAACAATACTGAATACATTCAACTGTGGTTCCTACAAAATGCCTCACGCCCTCCTCCTTCTTAACTTTCAAAACGTTCCGATGTCCCTGCACATAACAATTCAAATTGTCAACTGGGTATGAAATATTTAATTTTCTAAACTTCTTCACATACAGACTTGGGCCAAAGAACACCCTTCACTTGCCATATCACAACTTGTATGCTAAATGGTATATAATTTTGTATTTTTTGTTGGTTCTGCATTGGCTTCCACTTTTTACAGCTCTAGTTTTTGGGCAATCTCCAATCTCAATAATTTTTGTAGAATCATCAAAATAATTGAATCATCACAATGTCAAAATGAATTCGAACCATACTGTTAAACCCTATATCTAATTTCGAACTTGGCTTTCTATATTTCAACGATAGTGTTCTCAGAGTTATTAATTTTTGTTACCCGCCGATAGTGTCGATCGGGATACAGCCATACAGGTGCCAACTGCAGATAAGTCCATATCGACGGACCATGTATTTGTTCTCAAGTAACATATTTTGTTTTGTTATCTAAATAGTTTACAGATTTGATGGGTTTGATGAGGAATGATGTGTCTGAATTATTGTGTCCAATTTACACATTTCTCTTCTCTAAATTGTAAGCAGTCTGCTGGGATGAAATATAAGTTTATATGTTTGCTTGGCTCAAGAGTTTTATTTCATGACTTCTTTATCCTCAATAATTTCGTATTTTTTTTTTTTTTTTTTTTTTTTTTTGTTGGCTTCTAGTTTTTACAAGTTTGTGTTTGTGTGGTGGAAGTCTAACGTACGCTTTCGAGTCAGCAGCTGTGCTCTGTTTCTTCTCTCTACTATAATTATTGAAGATTTTACTGAAAAACAATTGGCTTGAACAATTATTGATAGACATTTATAAACCAAATAGAAACTTGAAGCTGTTGGTAGAAAAACGAATGATGAATTGAATAACATTTGGATGATTCATTGAAAAAAAAGGATTTTTTTCTTCAGAAAATAGACACATATTTTGCATTCACAAGTAATTATCCAGAAAATGTCGACAATATCGGGCAAACTGTTTAGGTTCCAAGTGATTAACTGTACATCAGTAAAAGCCGAAGAAGAAAGCAAAAGAGAGCACTTTTCATACCAGCACCTTTTAGTCCTGATCAGGGGCGGACTGGGCTATCTGGCAACCGGGCATTTGCCCGGTGGGCTGCCTCATTTAGGGCCGGCACTTATAGTTTATGCAAATACGAAGTTATTGAAATGAACACATAATATTATATTTGCAACACAACACGACAGTTCTTCAGAAAGTTTGAGATGGTGGGAGTGGTATTCGAACTATTCAATTATTATAGATTCCAGAACTGCTCGTGAATCGCAAAAATAACTTGAAAAATGATCATATTTTTAAAAAATCACTGCTGGAAATTTTGCTGGGAGAAATCGCGAAAATAACTTCGAAAATGTCCATGGTAATTAAACTAACTGAAATAACTTTGATTATTTCCATAGTGATTCAATCATTGGACTCCAAAACTGCTTGTTAATAACAAAAATCACTTGAAAAATGGCATGGGCCCATTTCAAAAAATTCCCAGCGGGGCTTTGCTGGGAGAAATTACAAGAGTTTAACTTCGGAAATGTCGATGATGATTCAATTATAAGACTCCAAAAACTCTTGTGAATCGCAAAATTCCCTTGAAAAATGTCCCCATTTTCAAAAATTTCATGCGGGGCTCTGCTGGGGGACTTTCGCCCCCCAGACCCCCATTCCAGCTGGGCGGAGATTTTATTTATGAAACCTGTGCACCCCCCCCCCCCCCCCCCTCAATGAAAAAGTCCTACGACGTCCCTGCAGTGTTCGCTCCTAACCGCTTCTAATCTCCTTTAAAGAAACGATATAATTTATATTCAAACAATTTCATCTTGTATCAACTTTGTCACTATTATATTTTTGAATGAGTTATCTGTTATATGTAGACTGAAAGTCTGGAACCACCATCGGACTAATTTTTTAATTGATTTACATTAACTTCATCTCAAGAGGAAATGAAGCCGGAAGAGGCCTACGTGATTTAATTAACTAGGAAAACGCCAGAAATGCGTTGTATGAGCGTGTAGGTATGCTTTTGGCACATTTTATTTTTTATTCAAAACGGCTAACCCGATTGATCTGAAAATTGCAAGAAGTGTGTAGAATCGTAAGTTTGAACTTCTTGCAGGATTCAATTTTTTGGGAAAATAGAATTATTTTCAATTTTTCTGTTATAATATGTTATTCTCATAGTTATTTTTGAAATAAAAAAAAAAATCATGAAAAAAATTAACATTAGCCATTAGCAACAATTAACCATAGCCAAGCATTCTAAATAATTATACTTCGTTATTCTGAATATGATATTATTGTATCAACAAATATTATCGAAATCCATTTTCTATTTCAAGTGAATATGACTTTGATAGATTAGGTACCCGTGAAACAAATTAAGATACAAAAATATTTCAAGATTGAGATTTTTGTTATTTTGTTGTTCGTTGAAATCGAATTTCGAAATATATTCTCTCAATTGTGATGAGCTTGTAGTTGGAATGTAACTACGTAATAACTTACGAAAAATAGCCCAAACTTCAACTTGTATTCAGGACTAATGCAATAACAGCATTGAGCAAAAATGTTGACGTCTACTGAAAGTGACAGAATATTAACAAAAATCATGATTTTAAAAAACTTCCCTGCGGAGCCAAACCCGCACGCCCGTTAGGGTATAACAATTTTGACTTCACTATTCAAGCGCATCTCGGAATTTTCCAAATTCGCATTGCCAAAGAATATAAATCTGTGATTGTCTCTGTGTGAGAGACGAGACATTGGCTAGAGTGTTGATTACTTTTCAAAGGGAAATAACTGGATAACACAACAGAGACAGCTAGACTTGTAGCAAGTGACGGCAGGAGAAAATGTCGATGATACTGATTAATCAAGTCTCCATTCAGATTGTGATACAAACATAATAATTCACCCAAATACTAATTTATTCACAGTGGGTTGGTTGCAATTATGGAATTACTGACATCCAAACGGAACATTTAATCTACGAGAGAAGATTTACTAGGTCAAATATGGAAGAAATAGCGTCAGTGTTTTCTCCAATACTCTCGTAGTTAACCAAGTGATATTTGATCACCATTCATTCATTGGGGAGAAGATTTTTGGACACAGACCCTAATAATCGAAGATGGATTCTACTATCAATGCTTTTTTCAAACTATTTTCAACTATTTGTGTCATCTTTGCCAATTCTGAATATTCCAGCAGATTCACCAAGGAGTACACCAATTTTCTTCTTGTGCAATATTCAATCATTTGGTGATGAAAAATGTATAACATAGATATTATATTATGAAGATTCCAATTTGAAATTTGCATTATTTCATCATATATTGAAATACTGGTATTTCTACATCACCAGTTGTATTTGCATCGCACCACATTTGACAAAGTACCTAGAATAACCAAAATGATGGGCTTATACCAATCTTGAGCTTGGATCGCTTAAAACTGAGAATGCAAAAATATACCACAATGACAAAAATTATTATTTACGATAGGCGGATTTCCCCCTCCCCCCTCCCTCTTTAGGCCGCTTCTTGTATTTTTGCCCTGACGGCTTATGAGAGCCAGTCCGGCGCAATACACTGCATTTTGTGCGTCCGATGCCTGCAGTGTCTCGTGGTGGGTCTCACTGACATGACAGCCCCACAACATTGAAACTTGCTTGTCAGATACTCAACGACTTGTGCGATCGTTAGATACGTAACGTGGATACGTTTGTATCCAATATGAAAATTAAGCGTCTTTTTTACATTGAAAAAAAGTTCATACTAGATATAATATATAATATAATACATAACATATTGAATATATAATATAACAGAATATAGATGAAAATACTAGTAATAATGAATACAGTTAGAGTGAATACCAGGATGTGAATCATAAAATTATATTTATTTGGCCATGACCAAATACATATTTCAAATAATCGAGTAAGAAACGATCATCGTTCAAATTAAACAGCAAACACATTTTCATTATATAAGATTAAGAATATACACATGAATGAGAAATGAACGGAGAAGAGAAAAAGTTTTCTTGAAGACAAAAGCGAATGAAAGAAAATAAACGTGAACAGCGAAGAAAAGACTCAAGTTTTTTCCCTACACAAGTGAATGTTCAAGTAGAAGAAGCGAGAAGATTCAGAAGAAAAGAATGATAGGCCTATAAGATGAAGAAACAGAAATCAAAGAAAGAAATAATTCATTCAAAAGGAAGTTTGAAGACTTTTTTCTCAGCACGACTTTTGAGTCACTATCAATTTCACACTGTGTTGAATGAGCGTTATTACATCTGACTACTATTTCTTTGTGGTGGTAAGATTGCCCAGGTTGTACTGCCTCATTCAAACGATCTTAAACTCTCACCCTTTGCCTGAATAGAGAAACAATGACTTTATGTCAAGTTTTCGATGTAAGTAAAAAAACATATATTCGAACGTGATAATCAACATATCTATTACTCGAAATTCAACTTATTACTGCTTTCCTAGAGTGTTGGTGGGACACAAGAACTAGTTCACAGATGGGCTCTAGTTTCAAGATGCTCAAAAGAGGACTTTGGTACTTGGATCAAATGTATTTATAGCGCTGATTGCCGAAGTATGTAATAATAATAAAGATGATTCTTTTATTCATATATAACAGAATGTGATAGTGGACTGTGTGCAATGTGTATGATGCTTGGTTTTAGAAACCAGTCAAAAGTGCCTTATTTGAAGTTTTCAAATTCCTTGACATACCCTGGGGCCTGGACAGTACAGAATTTAAAACAATATCGCATCAACACAGTGACGAGGTAGCTCTCCGACAGCCGTCAACGACATGTTCTCAATGTCGTATCGACGTCGGTTCTTGGCCTGAATTCTGAGAATTGAACACATCATCTCCTCAACTTCATATCTATATAGTTATTTGATGACTGCAACATCGATAGTGTATACACCATTATATCAGCGTTGTAATACACTCGCCTGTACGACAAATATACGCGTCGTCATACCAACCTCAAGATGCCCCAGTCGTATCGACGGAGGCTTCTAAATGTTGAGGCAGAGTTGTAACACACTCGCCTGTACGACAAATATACGCGTCGTCATACCAACCTCAAGATGCCCCAGTCGTGTCGACGGAGGCTTGTAAATGTTGAGGCAGCGTTGTAACACACTCGCCTGTACGACAAATATATGCGCAGTCGTACCAACCTCCAGATGCCCCAGTCGTATCGACGGAGGCTTGTAAATGTTGAGGCAGAGTTGTAACACACTCGCCTGTACGACAAATATACGCGTCGTCGTACCAACCTCGAGATGCCCCAGTCGTATCGACGGAGGCTTGTAAATGTTGAGGCAGTGTTGTAACACACTACTGTACGACAAATATACGCGTTGTCGTACCAACCTCGAGATGCCCCAGTCGTATCGACGGAGGCTTCTAAATGTTGAGGCAGTGTTGTAACACACTACTGTACGACAAATATACGCGTTGTCGTACCAACCTCGAGATGCCCCAGTCGTGTCGACGGAGGCTTGTAAATGTTGAGGCAGTATTGTAACGCACTCGCCTGTACGACAAATATACGCGTTGTTGTACCAACCTCGAGATGCCCCAGTCGTATCGACGGAGGCTTGTAAATGTTGAGGCAGTGTTGTAACACACTACTGTACGACAAATATACGCGTTGTCGTACCAACCTCGAGATGCCCCAGTCGTATCGACGGAGGCTTGTCAATGTTGAGGCAGTGTTGTAACACACTCGCCTGTACGACAAATATACGCGTTGTCGTACCAACCTCGAGATGCCCCAGTCGTATCGACGGAGGCTTGTAAATGTTGAGGCAGTATTGTAACGCACTCGCCTGTACGACAAATATACGCGTTGTCGTACCAACCTCGAGATGCCCCAGTCGTGTCGACGGAGGCTTGTAAATGTTGAGGCAGTATTGTAACGCACTCGCCTGTACGACAAATATACGCGTTGTCGTACCAACCTCGAGATGCCCCAGTCGTATCGACGGAGGCTTGTAAATGTTGAGGCAGTGTTGTAAGACACTACTGTACGACAAATATACGCGTTGTCGTACCAACCTCGAGATGCCCCAGTCGTATCGACGGAGGCTTGTAAATGTTGAGGCAGTGTTGTAAGACACTACTGTACGACAAATATACGCGTCGTCGTACCAACCTCGAGATGCCCCAGTCGTGTCGACGGAGGCTTGTAAATGTTGAGGCAGTGTTGTAACACACTCGCCTGTACGATATTTTCACACATCGTCCTACTGATCTCAAGAATCCTTTTCAACAATGAGAGCTGAAACTTAACCTAGCTTCAAGAGAAGGAACTAAAGAGGCTCAGTTCTGCGGGTTCAATCATAGTTACGGTTCTCGACAAGTGAAAAAACTCCCGTCTCTACTTTCCAAGTGCCTGTGTGAAAATTAATGATGGTCGAATTGTGAGAAATAACGCAACCAAACATCCACATCGAATTATCATTACACAATATTATTATTTAATCATTATCTTTATTATTATCATCATTGATGGATCCATATATCAATAATTGATCAGGACGAAGCTCCATACTATAAAGTGTGGATAAGTCATCAAAGAGAATAAACGAAAGTATTTCTAAGCAAAAGATACAATGCAACTTATTCGCTGAATATTCATTACTTAACTCGTATTTTTGTATCAATTGGTTCACTAAATACGATAAAGTCAGACTACAGATTCTTGTGATCATTCAGATTTCACTGTGAAAATGGAGTGTATATCTTGGAGTCCGCAATGGAACATGCAGAAGCGTCGCGCAGTGGTAGGTATGACAGGCATGAGCCTACCCTGACAATGTCAAACGCGGCGTAGTCACCTTCGAAACGTGGCGGCTCATCATGTTTTGTTTCGAATTCTCTTCAAATCTTACCATATTTAGAAGAAAATCAATAATTATTCAAAAGTGTGTAATTTTATTCGAAAAAACGATCTCGTACTATCGAAATGAACTTGACAATGTCAAACGCGGCGTAGTCACTTTCGAAACGTGGCGGCTCATCATGTTTTGTTTCGAATTCTCTTCAAATCTTACCATATTTAGAAGAAAATCAATAATTATTCAAAAGTGTGTAATTTTATTCGAAAAAACGATCTCGTACTATCGAAATGAACTTGACAATGTCAAACGCGGCGTAGTCACTTTCGAAATGTGGCGGCTCATCATGTTTTGTTACGAATTCTCTTCAAATCTTACCATATTTAGAAGAAAATCAATAATTATTCAAAAGTGTGTAATTTTATTCGAAAAAACGATCTCGTACTATCAAAATGAACTATTGTCATGAACCAAAAATGGTCAGTCGGCAATTCTGGGGTTGACAATGGCTGAAAACGCTTACGGTATGTCTTTACGAAAGGCGGTTTTTGGTCTGGGTAACAGCATCAGTAATTTATCTCAAGCGGCAAGGGTAGGGTGACCATCCGTCCCGGAAAACCGGGATTGTCCCGGTTTTCTACCTCTAGTCCTGGTGTCCCAAAAAGAACTTTCGGGACACCCAAATGTCCCGGTTTCGTTGCAAGAGTAAAGTTGTTCTATTTTTGGCGACAATAAATGTATTTTCAGTATTCACGACGCCGTGAAGAATTTGTTTCTTTCAGTGCAAATGGCTCGGCGGGCTACAATAATTCCCCACCCCCTCCCTTCTGACATGCGAAGACCTTTTACTGCCTACTGTTTACGCGTGGTATTATTAGTCAGTCTGGCTCTGAGAGGGCAACAGTTTACTTGTGTGTTGTGTTACAATGCCGAAACGAAAAATGCTTTTATCAGGAGAAATATTCCGCTCAGTGGAATTTTTTTTAAAACTAGGAAGATAATTTTATGAGGATCAACAACCAACTACAAATTTTCCTGCACTCAGATTTACAATTATGTACTTGAAAATAAAAAAAACACGATTTTTTACATACACAATAAGGTCTTAAGGGATTTTTTAAGGTCGTCCGACTAATACAAGGCATGGATTCAAGATTAAAGAACTGCGCCAACAGTAATCATTACATAAATGTACATGCGACATAAGTTCATGATACGGTTATAAATAATTCTCTAATGAAACAGTATAATGAAACATGAAGATCTCTAGGCCAACATAAGAAAATAATAATGTATTTATTTATGATTCACACCGTGCTCCGAAGCAAATAAAATTAATTAAAACATCGTTCCCCCTCAAAAAATACCTGCGGGGCTAATGATAGGGGACCTTGACACCCAAACCCCCTGCAGGTCACCGGCTTCGCAGATGTTTCTTTCAAATGTTTCTTCGTCCCGTATTTTATTTCCCACAATCTGGTCACCCTAGGCAAGGGAGGCATTTTACATATTCTAACAGATTTTAAACAATTCTCACTGTTATTATTCAACAAAATTGTAAGTCAATGGGGTCGGTAGATACTCTTCTCAGGGCTGTTGATCATATATACGAGTATATGTATTATATCAATATTTGACTGACCATCCAAGTTCGAAGAATCCTTCAATATTCAGATTTGACAAATGATAATTTTCCTCAATACCAGCAAACTATAGTATCATGTATTTTCGTTCAAGTCGAGAGGTGCCCTAGAAGCGGAGTTTGTACGTGGGAGTCGAATCGTGGCATGTACCTTCAGGATGGGTGCATTATTAAAGTAGAGGTAAAGTGGTGACTGTTGAATACTTTCAATTGTTCATTGTAATATAGTTGGCTTTGCTTTTATGAGAGAGAACAAAATTATGGTAACTATTTGAAATAGCAAACTAGAGATAGGGCTACTCTCTCTCTCTCTCCCCATTCCTGACTGATGAAGGACAACAATAAAATTGGAGTCTTATGAATACATACTGACCTATATGGCATTGCTATTCCATCAACTCTGAAAAATGAGAAATTCACACTTTATAGTTTAGCTCAGTCGTAAGTCAAGTGTGGAGTGCTCATTCAATTCATGTTGAGAAGTTTTTCGTGCGTACATAGCTTATGATGAAATAGCAATTAATACAGTACTGATACTAATTTCTTCTGCATCAGTAATTTCATATAATAACTTTGTATTTTGGAAAAAATAAAATGGAAGTGGAAAACTTGATCAACATGAAACTGATTTGAGTATTTACTTGAACTTATTAGAGAAAATGATATGTCGGTTGACCCCAAGGAAAAAATATGGGAAGTCCATAAACTTTCGTGCCAATTGTTTCATAAATACATGCATATTATTCTATTTCAGTCATTTCTTATATTTCAATCAATATTTCAAACCTAGTGTGATGTGAATATGAAGTTAGAAAACGCGTCAAACGCACCAAATCAATGGAAAAAATAAATACAAAATCTGGTGCCGTGCTCCAGAGTCGATGTCTAGGGGGCAAGCCTCCCAGAACCCCCCTCAGCCATTGCAAAAAACAACATTAAGGAGGGGAAGGTAGGCAGGGCGGCATAATAAAGAATTATCCCTGCTTACCCCACAATTGTGTTTGCGTGACACGTCTCTGTCTAAGAAGATGATCATGAAATGAACTTTCAGAATTGATAATCATAACCCTCCAGTGGTCGCGTGGGGTCTTATGAACCCCTCGTGAACAGTTATGTTAGTATAACATAGATGCCATAACTTGTAATATTTAGGAGTCTCTATACCTTCAAGTTGAACCCTTTAATAGCCTACAAAAGAAGTTTCAACATCAACAAAAATGTGCATCGTGTGACTATTGTAGTCAGGACTTTTTGGGGGTATTTGCAACCCCACGCGACCACACGCGTCACAGAAACTGTCTCTTTTCCAGCAGGTAAGAAAATTATTTTGTTCAATTTTCACATTTTTTTATGATGCGTATCTCATAGATACATATCTTTGTAACTTTTCATACACCATCTAACCCCATATAAACACACAGTGTGTAGAAGGTTAAGGTCATGTGCGTTTCAATTATTCAACCAAAAATATATTCCACCTTTCAATACCCTTCGATCTGTTTACATTGCTCTGACCGAATCTATCATGACGTATGGAATACTTGCCTGGGAAAATGAGTCATACACTCATATTCAACAAGTTCGTTCACTTCAGAATAGAATGTTACATAACATGGTCCTAAATAAGTATAAAGATATCATTATTTCTGATGGTGACCTCTACTCTTCCTGTCGTGTACTACCTGCTAAATACATTCACAAGTACTGACTCATTTTGCATTATTATTTCAACAATAACCGCAGAACCCTTGAAGATCCTTCTATGAATACTAGAGTGCGTAATATAGGTGTTTATTATATCCCTCCTCATAAAAATAAACATGGAAAAAAAAAAATTAAGCTACATAATTTCCAAACAATTTAACAAAAACCCATGTCCCTTAGAAATTTGAGTTGTTATTGTAATTTTGAACAAGAATTGAAAACTTTCCTCACAAATGATATAAATCGTATGTAAAACTATTTTCAGGGGGCAGAACTGATATTTCTTCTCTCTTTTCCCATAATTTTCCAAATTCTGTCATTTTCATACTCACTCTGTTGTTGTAATTTAAATATCGTAAGAAATGAATATATTACTTCACATACCAAGACCCCATATTACCAATAGTAAAAATGTGTTAATTAAGCTAATTATCAATTGGGGTACAGAAATACCATTGGTAACCAAGGGCAATAACAAGTTAATCCACTAATTATCGCTTGATCAACAAATTTATTATTTGTAAAACGGGACCCAACTAAAACTATTCAGCACTTACTCTTATCTTCTTAATAGTCACAATGTATTAACCTTTATTTTGGTACATCCACAGGGTTTTAAGCCACTTTTGGTGGTTTTGTGGGAACTGTGAAGACTTTATTTTGTAGTGTATTATTTTGTATACATTTGTATTATGTTATTTTGTTGATTTTGCATAATACCAACAAAATTAACTTGAACTTGAACTTGAATTGGCATGAAACAGTTTTTCTGATTTTTAGATTATGCTACCAAATTTGTGTTCTTTTTTGGTTTTGTACAAGCAATATGGATATTGCTGCGATAGTACATGCATCTAAGGATAAAAAGACCGAGTACACATGTCATCTTTGTCACAAATACCTTTGTTTGGATCATGTCACTATATCGTGCAGCCGTTGTACCGCTACGAGCGAGGAAGTTGACGCCGAATAAACAAGATGTATGCTGAATTCTATGCTGAATATGAATTATTGAGATGTAAAATCTTATGGATTGAGTTTGTGATAGAATATTTTTTCAATAAAATATATAAATACAGAAAAATCTGGCATTTAAAATGATTGATACAGTTTTACTCACAAATATGATCTAAAATTATCCATTTAAAATAACATAAGTTCGAAACAGAAAAAACATGTTTGTTCCATGTTTTTTCTCAACAATGTATATGTATTTCATCATCAGGTACAACACTAAGCTGAACGATCAATTGAAAGTAACAAATTCTCACATTTTTAATTTTTCATCAATTTTCATAAAGTACGTTGCTGATTATTTCGACTTTTTACCAAAAAATGTCAACTTGAAACCACAAACAGTATTTAGAACCTATAGGTACAAAAATGGATTTTGATGTTTACTGAACCATGACATAACACGTAAGAGAAAAATTATACAAGTAGTAAAAAACATTCTCAAAGAAGTTATAGCAGATACACTGTGGGGTCTGGTAGACTCAGTACAACCACTGGCGTTTTGGATTGGGGCGCGCCTACTGGAGGGTGATTCTCATTATAGACTTATTTCCAACACTTGCAGGGGCAGACTGGGGGGTCAAGGGCCCAGTTGGGAATGGCAGGAGCCATTCTATAAACATGTATATCTGATGTATGCAGAAATGTTTCACGGAATAAATGAATTATTATTATTATTATTATTACTTGATATTTGCTTGTCAACAGATGTCGCTTACAACATAATGTGCAGAAGGAAACTGAGTTTTGTCGCTTACGACAAAATTAAATTGGCGACCATGCTTTCAGTATTGGAATGTCGCTTACGACACTTTGCACATCGATGGAGATGGCCTACTGGATAGTATATAGGCAAAAGAAGAAAAAAAATGGCGCTTACGACATTTTGGCTTCCCACCATCGATATCAATTTTTATTGTATTGTATTATTGTAAAATAAATCATAGGCCGATCATTTTGGTTAAATGACAATTTGAAGATTCCAGAGTTGATAATTATATTTTTCTGAGTTTCACATGGTCATTCAGAAGTGTGTATCATACATATTTGATAAATAATAACATGAACATATATATATTTCAGTTTTGCTACTTTAATTTTCACCTCAATTCTTCCGAGCT
>OZ023327.1:7922505-7950005 GCA_964007535.1 Brachyptera risi | reverse complement strand
AGATGTGGTTGGCTTATTATCAGGCCCAGATTTATGCATAGGCTAACTAGGTAGGTTAGGCCGTAACTAGGTAAGATACCTTAACTAAGTAAGTTTTCAGTATGCCTCTGCCTTCTAACAAAGAAACACAACTGAATCTCTGCAGACTCATAATACCCCATTCACACTGTCCCTTAACTGCTGTTCTGTTAAGCTAACTGAGGTTAAGCTCTAACTGCATTCACAGAACAAAGTTAAGGGCTTGATGTCGGTTAGTGCCATTACAAATCCTATTACATTTGTATAGAATTCCAAACAGATATTCCGATAAAATCCTGAAATATTCTCCTATAAAGTGTAAGCTGTGTCATAGGTCAAGTATTGCCATCAGTCCCCGATTAAAGGCCATGGTCCATGGAAGTGTTTCAGCCTGGGTCTGGGGACACAGGAAGAGTCCAACACTCATTATGGAGACTGAGAAATATGTGTACTTTAGAAATACACAGCTTGAGTACCAGCACTAAACAGTGAATACGTCTGCATGCATGCATGAGATCGGTTCAAACTGCCAGTGCCAGCATCCTACTGACCACCCATATGTGGCCTCAACTATCGCAGCCTTTCTGCATGGATATCTACCTATGTGCTTCACGTATTTCATGTGTGGGAAGCGAATCTCATAGCAATAAGCTCAACAATAGCTGGCCAGGTCACTGATGGAACAAAGAAATACCGCAAAATGCGTTTGATCATT
Organism: Brachyptera risi; assembly: GCA_964007535.1. Taxonomy (NCBI): domain Eukaryota; kingdom Metazoa; phylum Arthropoda; class Insecta; order Plecoptera; family Taeniopterygidae; genus Brachyptera; species Brachyptera risi. The sequence goes on along the minus strand of OZ023327.1, from coordinate 7,949,272 downwards.
CAAAACTAGCTGACAACACAATACGAGTGACGTAACATGCTGATATGCGGTAGTTATAAATAACAATTAAATTCTCTATTAAAAATTGCCGTTGTTAAAGTACGTGCTGATTTGAAACAACAGGAGGCGTAACAATGTGTTTGTACGTGTGGTTCACTGATAGTCATTTTATAGATGGTCTTAAAAATTGCTCATTTATACCGATATTATTGAATGTATAAGCCAAGCCGCATTTACAGGATCGAAAAAATGTGTTTGAACAATTAGTAGAAATGAAATATATCTCTACACGGTGAAAATGCAATGTTTTATTCCAAAAAGAAGAATTTCTGGGTTCTTAGTCTTCTCGTCTGAGAATGTAAATTGTTTGGCTAGACATGATGCAATAGCTATAACCGTTGCTGTACTGTCCTTGAGTAATGCCACATTATTACAGCAACCTCTACGTGCAGCGTTTCCCATCTCTATTGTCCTCTGGACAACAAGACAAGTGCTTCGGGTCCTGCTCAAATATTGATCACATAATATATGTCATAACTCATGAATGACCGATAATGATAATTATAGTCTTGTCCAAATTGGAGGATGATCCGAACTGATGAAAAGTATGCTTGGAAATATATAATATATAATATATATATATATATATATATATATATATATATATATATATATATATATATATATATATATATATATATATATATATATATATTAAATATTCGGAATTGAAGCTGTGCGCGTCTTCATCTTGTCGATATGTTGGTCAATTGTTTAAAAGTAAAAAGTACAAATGTATTTATTACAAATAAATCCCGGTCGCTCCAGTAAGCCTACGAATCTATTCCATTCTATTGTTTTACGTAATGTTCTGTCCACGTCTATAACTTGATCGCTTAAATTCTGAAATGTTAATTTATGCGTTTCGGCTAGACTCGAGACTTGTAGGCCCCTGACCCACATTGCTCGTGCGGTGCGCGATCCTGAACTGACCTCATCGTAAAAAAAGGGAAAGGCCCCCAAATTGTCGAGAGATGTTATTTCGCCAGACTGAGTGGTGGCTATACGTCCAATCCCAGAAGTTGAAAAACATCAAATCTGTCTCACTCAGCGAAACAAAGTTCTTTGTATTAGTGAGGTAAGTGATTAAAGAGTTTTTTGTTCACTTCATTTCGCTCGGGTCTCTTTCAAATCGCCTAATAAAGGGTTTAGTGATGTAACGTTCAGCCGAAGGCGACTGGTCAGGTGCCCAAGCTTTGTGGCACTCGCAGTAGGTTTCTATTCCACGCTAAACAGATCAAGTTCAGGTTGTCACTTCTTCATTTTATGATTGCTCAAGATCCGTGCAATTGCCCATTCATAGACGTATATAATATGATATCTATTGTAGCAACATATTTGGGGAGTAAAAAGAGAGAGCGAGGCCTAACGTAGACTGGAGACCATAATTCCGCCGGCATATTATATTGTTGTTCAGTTCCCAGACGTTTTTTACGCCACAGCACTAAACGGATTGACATTTTAGTTTGGAAAAACAATGAAAACAAACTTTGAAACAGTTTTTCAACCAACCAAAATAATATGTTATCTCATTATTCTGGAATAATGATGGTTTACATAATATGTTGCACGTTATACTTTCAAATCCCTTCGCATGACTTGATTCACTTGAATGCAAATAGTTTTTTTTTTAACAGTCGATTTTCTTCGTCTCGGTCTTTAACTTGGTTTATTCGTATTTTAATCAACTGAATTGTTTACAAACTCGATGCTATATGGAGGTCAGTCACTATATAATATATCATTGTATTTTGTCATTGTCGGCAAGTAGCTTACTATGCGATGCCCTTGTGGACAACTTTCACTTCTTTGTCTCACTTGCTTAGTTATAGGTACCCCCAGTATGGCTCTCGAAGAATCCGAGCACCTTGATGTGCTGAGGGGTGCGCCCCTGGCCAACTCCCCCCCCCCCCCCCCCGCCTCCAATTACTTTAAAACATTTTACGATTACAGTTTGTATTACTCGATTCATGAGTTGAAATCTCACAATACGAATGTCTTGACATAATATTATTAAATACGGTATTATAAAAAAATTATTTTGTTATTTAAAAAAAAAAAAACGGTACAATTATTTTTGAATAAATACAACATGTAAAATGATGAATTTTCGAATTTAAATTGACTGGTGAATGAAAGGCGCCCCTAAAATACTCTGCGCCCCTAAAATACTCTGCCATGGCCTTGATACGGCCCTTGTTGGGGCTCGCGTGGCCCTGTGCCTACATGACGTCAGCTTACCAAGTTTTAACCATCTCGGTCCAATGGAATAAGCCTTTTGGCGACCGCAGTACATTGAGGGATTACCGAGCGTTACGTTTTTATTCTATATTGTCTTCCCTTTCTTTTCTCATCTACCCTTACTGTTCTCTTTCTTGCCCGCTCTCTCCATACGCTTGAGACGTTGCCAACCATGGCAAAGTGCACGGGCGTGATCATAGGCGCAAAATGACTTCGCTAGTCGCTGTCGACGTGCCGTCAAACCCTAACATTCATTCATACGAAAGAGGAATAACGTATCGAATTTTAAAGCGAAACCTCACAGCTGTTTTGCCATTAAGCTGGCACCACCATATATTTGGAAATGCCAAGTAACTAACGCCTACACTATAATAGTCAAGCTCAAGTACAGTAAAGAGAGGCTAACGGAAAATGGAATGCGATACGCGACGAGTATTACAGCCTTTCCATATCCAAGTAATAATTACTGTGTGACTCTAGCATCAATCTGAACTATATCCGGTGATGCTGTCTTTTAAAAAATGAATACAATTGACAAATAAATATGAGACAGGCCATTACCTGTGTGTATATCCACTAACATGCGTTAGGGCCTACCAGTCTGGAATCAAGTCGAGAAAGTGTTTTATTCTCACAAATGAAAAATTGAACATCGTAATATTATCTTTACCTGATGGCTGACGAAGCATGTGTCAGCTTTCAGAACGCAAATCAAACAGAAAACTTGTCTAACGAATTTATGGAGATTCTCATTCGCGGATAATGTTTTTGACTCGTTCGCTAAAAGCCTCGTGGAGACGGAATCTAACCAAGGTTAATAAGTGACGTATTGGGTGAGGTCGGTGAACCAGTGGAGGAGACCATCTCAGGAGATCGTATGAGGCACGGGACGGCACTAGGACTTGTTCGATTCTCATCGCCACTCGAAAATTATTGTCTGAGGATCAGTGAGTGGTACATTGGGGCGAAAAAGTGATCAACGAATTGGGGAAAAGTTCTCAAAAAATCGGGAACTTGACTGATCTTTGTGACTAGACGAAACAATAATCTATTAATATGATCACTCTCGTGGGTCTTCATTCAGACATGGCTAACAAATTTAAATTGAATACTCAATTTAATCAACTTGGACACGTGTTCGAATTTTTGAAAGATAAATATTGGCATCGAATAGCCTAGTAGATAATTTCAAGGTCTTAACAGGTGCGAGTACTTCAGTAGCTGGGTTTTTTAATCGTTTATTAAAGGGCGTTCTTCGTTTCCAGCATTTAATTGAACCAAGAAAAAATCAAGTTTGTTGTGTGCGATTATTTTAGGCTACCAAATTCCAACATCAGTTTGATAATCAATCTGCAACAGAATGCTAAATAACGACTGAGTGTCTCCGAAGTAGCTTGACTCACATTTCTGGTCACTAGACCGATGTTAGAAGAACTGAAGCAATTTGTGTATGTCATTACGAGAGCTTTCACTCCATAGGTTATTTCAGTACATGGGCTATACTGACTTTTGTAGCGTCCTGACCACTTTTGTTTAAAATTAATAAATATATGGTAGAATGCATTCTTGAATTACGAAATCGAGACGATACATAGGCATATCGCATTAGAACGTATAGTTGCGGTCACATGAAGAAGTCGATAAACCACATCAAACTGCTTCCTGACAAAACTCACATTATGTACGCACCAATCCTAGCAGACAATGTACATTTACTCTCCTCGCAAACTCTATGAACAACATACGGGTGAATTAAGCGTCGATTTTCTCGAAATTAAATTTTCGTAATAAACCATAATGTGTGATCCAAGCGTACATTGTAGATGACGCGTCATGTCAACATGTGCCATTTGGCAAACCATTTCTTTGGTCTCTGAGTCCTGACTCCCCTCGCTCCAACCATGCTGCATTAGTACTGCTTCTTCACACCGAGGCCAGAGGGGATTTGGTCATCAAAGTCAATTCGCGATGGTCGATAGATAATTTCAGTGAGAATCGGTGTTCGGTAGTACACCCAAGGTCATAAAAACGGGGGTGGTGTAGAGCGCATATCGGAATAAAGTCGACTCGATCGTGAAATGGGCTTGGTATGTCACACAACAGGGTCGACTTTATTCCAGTATACGCTCTTCAGACGCGTCATCAGCATTGTTTCGGCAACAATTAGGAACTGTCTTGATAGGAACTTTATCTTTTGGAAGGAAATACACCAGCCACTTTCTGTTTGCTCAATATAAGTGTGAAAAACTGAAAATATGAATTAAATCACATTCCAGGAGCCGAGTACGATAACGTATACTTCTGCGTGTGACGACGTCGCTGGTAATCCTTATCGCTATCAAGGTCTGAACTTCCTCTAGAATACGCTATTTCTTGACTGTTCCCCAGCAATCTTTTTTCTATTATTTGGTTTAACGACGCACTCTACTGATGACTACGACCTATTGGCGTCGGTGAATGATATTTGAGATGATGGGATGGTGATATGAAAGGTTATTTCATGATGTGTTTTTGGACAGTGGGAAGGAGTCGGTCGTGGCCTGTTTTAAAGGAACCATCCCAGTATTGACCTGAACGACAGAGCGAGGGGTAAACAGCTAGTAATTTTGATGTACACCTGATTTCAGAAGGGATTTCAGGGAGATTTCAAGATGATTTCAAAGGATTTCATGAAGATTTCATGGCAAGTGAACACCAGATTCCAGAAGTTGTTAACCCCTCGCGACAGAGGAAAACCACGATGCACCCCGGTCAGGATGGTCGACCATGGCGGGAATCGAACCCCGGTCTCCTGAATGACGGTCCAATGTATTAACCACTCGGTCACACGTCACTCCAGTACAATCTCCAAGGACATTTCAAACTTACGACTCAGTCTACGCAACAAATAATTTTGCAATGAATCATTTAAGGACGATAGTACGAAATCTTGACACTAGTAGAATAACAATGTATTTGTAAGGTGAGATCCAACAAGTGACGAGGTTTCTGAGCAGATTATATACTGTCAAGCAAATATGACGAAAAGTAACACTTGGTCTTTGTCAAGACAAATACAAATACATGTGTTCGGCGGTTACTGCTCTTGCCACTTCCCACAAGACTTGACAAATCCTGAGGGTTCGAGTTCCACGAACTTTCTATTTCGAAGCGAAACGCAAACCACTCATCTCAGTCATATGTGGCGACATTATTCCCAGCATACACATTCTCATTGACTGAATACAACACGTGATGCAATTGAACGTTCCATGACTGCACCAGCATGAATCAAGCATGAATGTTTATTATGACTGAATGTTGAATGTCGTGCAATAAACAAGTGCCTGGCCGCCAGCAAATATCACTTGCTCTCCCCCCCCCCCCCCTCTCCTCTCAAACTCGTATAGGCAGCCCACTAATAGAGACATGGAAATGGAAACATGCTATTCTTTCTGCTCATAGCATTTATAATTTGTAGCGCCACAACATTTTGTAGCGTAGCAACAGTAGGCCTACGGTACCCTTAAAACTATTATATAACATACTCGAATTGATGGTTTTGGTAAAATGGCGTCCACCCCCCGGTTGAACCTATGCCTCTTCTGCCTCATGCCAATTCGCATATGCATTTTAGTTCTTGAAATTCCGTGACTGACTCCTCCTGTTTACTTCCCAATTGATATATTATGTAGAAAATAGCATCTATAATGCTTTTATTCTCAATATTAACACTTTATTCCTAATATTACTTGGTTAGGGCACAGAGAAGCTATATGATTAGGGCATAGATCTATATTACCGATACGTCACTCAACGTTAAGAAGCAGTACATATTTGTGTCTCGACAGTAGCTTCACACCGCTTTGCAAACCGGGAAGTTTCCCACAGATTTAACATTAGTGATGATACAGAATGCCTTGCTCAGATGCTATTTGTGAATGTCCAATATGGCCGCCGAGATTGGGAAGAGCATATGTCGCTATCGGCTGCAGAAGTAAGGTATCTCGGTAAGGTAATATTCATGATTAGGGTTAGTTGAGTTTTGGACTTTTGGGTATTCTGGGATTTTTGTCTCCTTGTATTTTGCTTAGTTTTCGTTGAAGGTTTATACCGCATTTTCTTTGGAGAGAAAATTGTTCAATGATGACACCGAGTGGGCTCCTACTCACCTCTAGCGCACAGCGCAATGAAGGTCTGAGCATGTCTTCTGATCATACGCTCATCCCAACAGCTGGTGTCCACAGGTAGCCGCATTATAAGATGACGCAGAAAATCTTGGGGTGTCACAGCACTTACATCCCATTTCAATTTAGATAGGACGAGCAGTTCCCATTTCTGTAATCAAAATGAAGACAACAAAAACATGAAACAGTTATAATAATGATAGGTCCTCCGAGATGGCGTTACAAATTACAATCGATCTTCATCAAACGAATCAATGTGCCGCATCGAACGTGTCATTGTAACCTGTGAAAAAAAAAACATCCGAAAATTGATTTTTCAATAATTAGAATCTACGTTTATTTGACCACTTTTGTATTGATACGCCGGACGAAGCTGCTTTCTGCTATAGTTTCAGTGCGTGTAAGCTTAGTGGCAGTGCATCACTTCAGGGCCCCTATTCCTGAGATAAATGAGATGTGAGAAAAATAAAAGTGAGTGAGAAAACGATTATCTCACTTAAAATGGCCGATTGGTAATGGTAAATCGGCCATTTTAAGTGAGATAATCGTTTTCTCACTCACTTTTATTTTTCTCACATCTCATTTATCTCAGGAATAGGGGTCAGGATGTATTTTGATGTAGCTTGACGACACTTAGGTGTATTTTACATTTTCATATTTTTATTATTCTAACGGCCTTCATTAATTTGATTATTATTATATTATTGGATATTATTTCAATATTATTATGGGAAAAAAACGTCAAGCTAACTAATTGTTCATTTGCGTATTCATTTAATTCTATTTGTATCTCAAAACTCCAATTACATGTCGGAAAGTTTCGGTTCCAATCAATCACCTATAGTATTATCCTGAATTATTTTGTAATTATAAGTATCAATCGTTGTCTAATAAGTCCCATATTTTTCCCAACAAGAAATTGTGCTATTGTTTCATAATACAACCATCATAATATATTTATATAGGCCTATTCTCTCAATGTTTTAAGCCAAATGGAAATTTATACATTTTAAAATTATAATAATGTGGAAAATTATAAACTCATATGTATTGTATTATTGGCACATTATACTATCATTGGAACTCTAATAAATCACAAAACTAAATACGCCATCACTATACCTGTAATTATGTTGTATCAGTGTATATTATTATGTTTTTCATGTGTTGTAATTACAATGCAAACCACAGATAAGCCTGTTTACAGTATTTGTGGATTATTGTGAACTTAAATTGACAAATAAACATATTAAAAAAAAAACATTTTTACTATAATCATTATTATTATCATCATTATTATTATATATTATCTTCCGAAAAATAGAGAAAAAAATTCTATCTGATAGTTGCCTCGAACTGACAATAATCAATCTATTTGATCAGCCATCTGACGAGTCCAACATCTTATTGGGTGGGTTACATGTCATTCATGTATGTATTGTGATCTTCAACGGACAAATCAACGATTGAATTGAATATGTATAAAGACGGAGGGTGTAGGCCTACGTATGTCGCTAAAACTAAAGCTCAAACGTTGTTTCAAGTTTCTCAAGGTTAATCTGTAACCAAGTCTACACGCACACACACACGCATGCTCATTGCATAGCTAGCCTAGCATAGCATAGTTTTGCCTATTCTAGAGTTGGTCCAAGAGTTCGAGGTGATGTAGAATAGGTCCCGTATGTTTAAATAGGGTATATCCTCGTTTTACCTATTCTAGAGTTAGTCCAAGATATCGCAGTGATGTAAAATAGGCCCTATGGTTAAATAAGGTATATATACATTATATATATATATATATATATATATATATATATATATATATATATATATATATATATATATATATACATATATATATATATATATATATATATATATATATATATATATATATATTATAAGTAATTAATCTCACGTATCATTCCAGGCCTATACTCACTTCCATTTTCAATACATTTTTCAATGAAAAAGCCCAAATATATCATATTTTATATATTTTCAAATATATGTTATATCTATTTTAGGGTGGCAAGATGCCCCGTCCAAACGATCCTTTTTTTCATTCATAGTCTCAGTTGGGAAACAATGATTTTGTATCAAGTTTCGATCCTGCATTCCCACCCCTATAGCTCATTCCAAGCCATCGTCCGTCGACCGAGATGCCAACCCTCCCCACATTCCGAGGGTAGACACGCCCTGAAAGAACACTACACCGCATACCGATGCACTAATCATTAATCAATCCGTCAGACCATAGTCTTTTGCAACATACGAGCCAACCACTATCAAACGTCTGCCATTTCACACTGATTTGTGTTGACAATATTAAACAAAGTTATTTCATATTGGCACTTTTAGCAGTGCACGCAGAAAATGTTGAAACCTAACGGACATGTATATGTCATGTGCGGTCATTCAAAGTATGTCTGATGACCTTCTTCCCACTATCCAAAACACCTGATAGAATAACATTTCCACTATCTCAAATATCATTCAACGACGCCAATGGATCGTAAACATCGGTACAGGTCGTCGTTGAACCCAGTATACATACAAAACATGAACAGGTTTGAATTTAAATTCGAAATGAATGCATCAATGAAATGATCAGATCTCGGTGTGAAAAACTAGCAGAAGATGGCTGAAGTTATCAGGACAACCACAGGCGGTGGGACCTAACGTTATTGGGGGATCATCATTGATAAAACTGTCACGTTTGTTAGAGTTAGGCCTATCACATGCTTATATATATATCTTATCATATATCATCATTATCATATATATATATATATATATATATATATATATATATATATATATATATATATATATATATATATATATATATATATATATATATATATATATATATATATATATATATATATATATATATATTTATATAAACATATATATACATATATATATATATATATATATATATATATATATATATCATATATATATAAATATATATATATATATATATATATATATATATATATATATATATATATATATATATATATATATATATATATCATATATATATAAATATATATATATATATATATATATATATATATATATATATATATATATATATATATATATATATATATATATATACATATACCGGTATATATATGTGGGCCCCTATTTCTCTACAATCGTATGTCCGTTTCAATGATTATGAACAGCCCCCTCCCCACTCCTAGCCCACACAATGAACCAAACTTGGTGCTATTCAGCGAACTTTATTGTAAGATAACAGTGATTCACGTTGGGCCTACCTAGAGAGTAGGCGACAGATATACGGTGGGCCTACACTTGATTGCCTGGAGAATGAGTATTTTTATTTTGAGGATGAGGGGGTGGGTGAGGGGGAGGGGGAGGGGGGCAGGCTTGAGAGCGGGTGAAAAAATGTATTCCAGATCATTAGTTTAAAATATATTGTATGAAGTTAAAAATATATCCCGCCGACGGACCACCAACAATTGGTCATTTCTGTGGGTGTACGTACAGAAATACAAATAGAAAATTCCATAATATAAGCCAACCTTATTTCTTGGAAGGTAAAAGAATAAAAAACCGTTCAGTCCACACTGTCCGATAAACGTGGGTTTGTTATGGGGGGGGGGGGGGAGGGAGGGGGGGTTCCTACCTTCTATTGTCCAAAGGCCCCATGCAAGGTTCACAACATACAGGTTGCAATGTCAGGTGGAAACGACGGGCATTCTCAAAATAGCTGTGAAAAAGGATTTTAAAATAAAATGGCACGTACAATTGGAACGAGCCGAACGACTGAAGGCTGGACCCATGCGATGAGAATCATCGGAACGGATCAGATACAAATATGTACACACACACACACACACATATAGGCATTTATATATATATATATATATATATATATATATATATATATATATATATATATATATGAATATATGTATATATATATAAATATATATATATATATATATATATATATATATATATATATATATATGTAAATATACATATATATATATATATATATATATATATATATATATATATATATATATATATATATATATATATATATATATTGAAAGAAAAGTAGGTCTATCTTGAAAGAGATCGAGGTGATTGGTCTGTTTGTTGGAGGTCGAGAAACCATTTCGAAGTTTTCTAAGATTTTTGTAAACGCATTTCGATAGATAATTCTTCCGAATATGAGATGGGAATGTCAGCCCTGAAGGATGCCATTCGAATATTCAGAAACCATCCATATTACCATCATCCATCCATATTTATATTCATTCAATTCTTTCAATTATCATTAGTGTCATCATTCTTGTATGTTATTAATTTTATTCTTTTTTCATATCAATTCAAATATTCAATCACGTTCTATTCTATTTTCCCATATATCTCATATTGACTGTATCCTGTACACTTTGGAATCAGGGACCAATAAAGGTTGATATACATACGTAGGTGAAATATGTATGTACGCTATATTAGAGGAGACTAATAATGATCCGTGCACACTTCACCCGGCTCCTAAATTCTTGCTCCAAGACTACTATCAACAAAGCCGAGACTGTGTGTGCATAGGGCCTACTGATATGGCTGCACGGAGCTGCGCCATGGGGTATAGGATCCCGCGAGCCAAACTCTTCACACACCCACTCAAGTGGTGCATGGCACTACGATCTATTGGCGTCGGACAATCATATATGAGATGGTGAGATGATCAGATGGAAGATTATTTCTATAGGTATTCTTTTAATAGTGGGAAGGAGTCGGTCGTGGCCTGTTGTTAAGAAACCATCTCAGTATTGACCTGCACGGTAGAGTGAAACTACGTAAAACCCTTGTCAGGCTCAGGATGGTCGACCATGGCGGGAATCGAACTCCAGTCTTCTGAATGATGGTTCCGTGTATTAACCACTCGGCCACACGTCTCAGTTATATATAATATGAATGCATTTTTATGTTTTGAATTACATCGAAAAATTGACACAAAGTAATTGGTTCCATGATTATGGATGCATAGGATGATTTTATTTTTTTATACATTGGGTTTTTAACGACGCACTATACTGATGGCTACGATCTATTGGCGTCGGTGGATGATGAATGAGATGATGGGATGATGAGATGAAAGGTTATTTTATTAGGTGTTTGGGATTGTGAGAAGGAGTCGGTCGTGGCCTGTTGTTAAGGAACCATCCCAGTATTGACCTGAACGACAGAGGGAAACCACGAAAAACCCCTGTCAGGATGGTCGACCATGGATGAAAGTCTGGGATCGTTTGAACGGGGCACCACAAGGGCGATCTTACCACCCTAAAGAAATAGTTAGAAATAATATAGGTCATTCAACATATTGTACAAATTATAGTAATAAGTAAGAAAAGAAAAAAAAAAGATTTGTCTCCAATATTTCCTTGTTGATTCATTCTTACGTGAAATAAACAGACATTTCAAAATTGCTTCATTGAAGAGTGGTCCAACCGATTCTCACCAACAAACTAGCGAGTTTCATTGTGGTGTATGAAATGGAGAAAGTTTGCAAATGATTGGTATCTCTGTTTTCTCCCATACTGATGATGTTCTCAGTCCTTGCACGCAGAAATATCAGTTAGGGGGGGTTGCTCAACAGTTGAGCACTATATAACTGTGACTGGATACAAATGGTCGACGATTATCTACACACGACTTATGGATTGGCTTGGGGTAAGCCACGGTACTCATCAAAATAAAGCAATCATAAAATCAATTTTTCAAAAAGTCCAGACGTTAGGAGAGTTCACGGCGTGCCATCTTTCTTGCATGCTCAAACAGAGTAATCCAGTTCGCCACGGGAAGGAATGACCAACGTGGGAGTAGCTCTAACTATCAGTTTAAACATGTTATCACCATGGTTACCCATGCTAACTCTCAGTCAAAGACGAACTGGATTTGGTAATACCGACCCTAAGTGTAGTTGATCAAAATTCTGCATTTGCATGAACCTGTCATATTTGTTCAGAAGTGAAATGGTAGAACGTTGACGCGCTTCGATGTCGCCTGTTGGCTTTAAAACAGAGGTAACCGATATGACGTGAGCTAGCTCTTTTATCTCGACAAACTGCAGTCGCTGATATGTCTTCAAATGTTTCAACATAGATACAAGTCAATTATCAATGTATACATACAATTTTGCGAAGAATATAAAAAAAATGTATGAATCCAAAGTTCATCATGAGACTTTATCAACATATTATTGAGAATAGCTGCAAATGATGGAAATACATTCTTTCAATTACATAGCCTGGTTTGCTGAGAGCTGTTATCTCTATAAAAATGAAGAGTACTTGGAGACTACTATACACTGTATCACACTGTTATATGAACTTCATTCATAAATATAGTGATTAAACGTATTATATCGCAAGTATGATTGCTGCGTGCTTCAATAGAATGTTTCGAACACACACTGTTATGTTGCACGGTGGGCGAGATTCCAAGTACCGGTACATCAGTTATATGACATCCCCAATCTTATGCCATCGGTACTGATTTACATCAACTTATTATAGGATCACGTATTATCGAAGTATTTGTTGCAGCTCCTTGTAGGCCCATATAATGATTAAATATATATATATATATATATATATATATATATATATATATATATATATATATATATATATATATATATATATATATATATATATATTTATATTTATATATACATATACATATATATATATATATATATATATATATATATATATATATATATATATATATATATTTATATATATATTTATTGATGAATATTATTCAAAATTGTACAATGTTGAGTATAAAATCTAATGCATATTGTTCAATTCTTGTTGGGGATACCTTGCTTATGAATGTGTAGGTATCCGATATAGTTACAATGTCGACTTTCAGTTTACAAATTATAAATTAGCAATTGCTCAGTATTTGTCTCGGCAATTGTGAAAAAAAACTCACTTTTGAAATAACTATAATTCAGAATGAATGGTTGGGCATGTATTTATAGCCACATTTCATTATTCAGATATTAATGTTTAGTTACATAATCTTATCTGTCACAGATACCGGTCATATATCGAAGTGAAATTTCTTTTAATTTTTAAATGGTCATGGTTTTTGTCTATTATAAATCTAATGGTGATTTTTTTTTCGAAATAGATTATGAGGCATTTTTCACAGTTTCCCTTGTGGCCTATGGTGCAACTATAGCATTCTTGGCTTGATCAGCCATCTCATTCATAAATAACCGAGTCCCGATAGGAGTGATAAGACCAGGCGGCAGCCCGAGTTCCGTTCAATGTCTCGTTTCCTGGATTTGATAACTCGTATACCCTTAGCAACTATTTTATTACAGTAACGACATTTATCGAGTTTTGTGAATGAATACAAGATTTATCGACAGCTGTGTTATGGCTTGATTTCCTTTCCATAGACAAATTCGTCCCACCCAAGCCGAGTCTCCATTCGTCTTGTGTACATATTTATTCGCGTTTTCAATCAAATGATATATGTTTTCACCAAAACCTTGTCTCATAGTGTATTATTCAAAATCTTGGTAAAAATGCAATTGTCCGTCAGTCGTTTTAGTCGTGATGCGTGTTGCTGTCTTTCAGATTGATCGTTTAGTTTCGGTCCATTTATTCATCATTCTTTAAAATGAAGAAAAGTAGTCAAGGTGTGATAATAATAATACTAATACTATAAGCCTACAAGTAGGCGTATGCAATTTTAGGAACGACCTGAAATAGATAGGGCTGAAAGAAAAAATGGTATTCAGTAGTGACATATAAATTAAAAATGATCACTTACCCAAACTTCGTCTAATGCAATACTATTATCTGTATAATAAACTAGTATTTGCGCAGTAACTGGCGTCGGTTCCCGTAGTTTGGAAGCTAGCATGACGCACACGGTGCCCAATAGCTGTAATTGGTTCTTAGTGATTGCACACACGCTCAAGAATCTGTCTAAATAGTTCATTGCCAGGGGAAACACTTCTTCCTGGCACTTCTGGTCTTCGCACACCTACAACAGAACAGAGAAGACACGGCCTTAGTTAATGCTGCTCAACGACCCCACCAACAGCCAGGTTATACGGGGGTACGAATGATCGGGTGATAATGAAACGATCGAAGGATAAGCCCACTAGTAGAAATGGAGCTATGACGGTAAAAAGCTAGAATGTTTCATGTGGTAAAAATGTGTACGTGGAAGGATTCGGTTTCCACCGACTACACGGTAATAGCTAATAGCAAATACTGTCGTTGTTTTTTTTTCTATCGCAAAGATCTAATTAAATTTGAACTGATATTATAAATTATTCTAGGTCAGAATTAAAATTTGAATAAAAAGTGTGTGTATGGTGGTTAATCGGTGGCTGCATTCCGTATTTGTGTTGCGGTGTTGCGGCTGGCTAAAAGCCATGCATTCAAGGCGAGGCGAGGCGCAATTACACAGCCTGGCTGCAGCCATGCATGGTCCCACAGTTGCGTGTCCATACTGCAATGCTGAGCACTTTTTACACGCTGATTTTTGCTAGCCTAATACTGCCTTTAGGTATATGATATGCACCTAAACTATATCTGACAGTTTTCTGGCATTTAACTTTCCTTTTTCTTTTTTAAACCTGTTACGGGTATAATATTATGGGACACTATATTGCACTTTTCTTAGGGTGAAATATTTCAAAGCCTCTGTTTTAGCCATTTGCCATGTAGCCTTTAATCTCGCGAAGACAAGAAACTTGGTTGAATTTTTTTTCCAAGTGTCTTGGAATGTTACTAACTGTATTTATCGACACGATTCTAAACATTCTAATTTAGTCGGATGTTTGTTAGTTCCAAGTGACATCAGCCTGAGTTGAGGGAAGTAGATATTATATAGGCTACAGGTAACATAAGGTAGGTACCGTAGGTACACCTACAAGTATTTTAATGCAATTAGGTTCGCCTATTTTGTAGTCAGTTAGTTGGGCCCTGATTGAAAATGAAATTGTTATACGTGTGACAGTAATGCCGGCGTAAGCATATGTTGTAAGTTGGTACCCATTGGTTGTACCGAAAACTGGGTGATAATTACAGCTTTGTTTAGATTTGCAATACGTCCAAGTCGATATATTCTACGGACTTGATGATATTTCTCATGTTTAGATGAGCGTAGCGAAGATTCTGTTTCACATACCGAAAAAAAATCGGCTTGGTTTTTATGTTTTTGTTTTTTTTTGTAATTTTGTGCGCGGCATACAGGTCAAGAAAAAATACCAATCGAATTGAAACTTTTTCTACATATTTCTGTCATACCAGAATAGGCTGGGATTGTTATTTTGAAATCTTTTTTCGGAAAAAATCGTGAAGTTTGAAAAATCCTCATAAGAATAACCCGGAGGAAAAATACTTAGAAAACAAGAATTTTTCAAAAGCTCTCAAATTTTCACCGAATATAAACAATACTATTAGACACCTTTTCAGAGATTTTTGCAACAATCGGATGAGAAACAACAAAGAAAACGCAATAAAAGTGTACATTTGATTGAATATTTGGATCAAATTGTTTCGCAATGTGTATATGCGACAGGTTGATTAAATACCACGGGGAACAGATGTAGATTTCAAATCATATCGAATATTTGAAAGTTGTATACTTCTCGAACACTTGGAATTGGCAGTATAGAAGGCACAGTGATGAAATTGAAATTATTCACATATATGCTGTACCGGTATATACTGGAGTCGCTTTTTACATCCAGAATAATTAATTGTATAGATGATTAATTGAAACTTGAAATGGGGAGTTGGTTCATTTCGCCCAATAAGGACGCATTGAAATTGTAGGAAAGAAAGAATCATAAAATAGATCTACACGGTTTTGGTGAGGGTGCAGACTTTCCTGAATCTTCATTTCAATCAGTCAAATGGAAATATTATTAATTATTCCAATACAGGTACCTGATACTTCAAGTATCGTACCCACTCCAGAGAAATGTAACCTATGCCTCGATATTTACCTAATTAATGACAGTACTGAATGCAAAGCTGCTATTGTATAGGTTTAGTTGTCCGCCATACTAGAGTAATGTGTTATGAAAAGGGTAGTTTGGAGACGCGCGGGTCGCGGGAGACGGATGATCGATGTATAAACTTCTGTTCGAAATAACCTCAGGTTTTTGGTTTTCAAAAAGAAAAATAACCTATCCAATAACTTTGTTAACCAAACACCATTTGTATTTCAAAACAAACAAAAAAGTAGACCGGAATAAGATCTGTCTATGTATTCATTCATTCATTCAATTGCATGCGATTGTACAATACAGAACTAGAAACGTCAAAAAAATTTGTTCAAAAAATTAAAAAATCAAATCAAAAGTTGAAGTGAAATTTCATCCAGATTTATTTAATCCAGATTTGATTCATGGACGTACAATGTGATCGTAAAAAGCCTAATAATCAAAGAACAAAGCACTGCCCCCCTGAACGCATCCAGTCAACTGGCTCCCGACTCCCTTACTCTCCGCTAACTGTCGTCAATGTTTGTAGATCGAGAAACAGCCATTCGATTGTTAGCCGATGATCGCAAACCACAGGAAGTCATGTATAAAAGCAAACTCCTCACTAAATCACTACTAGGATAGGCCTACATGATGGAATGTTGGCATTACCTATTACCATAAGTGATTACTATTCACGATCGAAAGACACGTACGTCAGCTTCAAGTACGGTGCGAAATACATTGTTGTGGGGGTACAGGTGTATACCTATACACGGGTTTATAACAACCTACCAATAGACGTCAAGTCGATATCCAGCATACATATGTTTAAATCCAGAGTCAAGAAACTGTTATGTGAAAATGCTTTTTACTCTGTTGACGATTTTTTAGCTTCCAGCTAATCTTGAACAATGCTTATTATATGTATATTTATAATTCATGACGTATATCATACTGTTTGTTATAGTCTCCGATGATGAAAACTATTATTATTATTATTATCATTATTATTATCATCATTATCATTATAATTATATTATTATAATTGGGTATTTTATTCACTTTCTCGAGTTCTCTCTTCTTATGTTGATTGCATTTTTCTCTACTCACTACAACTGCAATTCGAATATAATTTTGTTGGTTGATCCTATTTTGTTCATTCTTACACGTTCTCGTCAATGTGCTTCATTGTATTGTTATTAGATTTTATTATCAGAAATGTATTTAATTTTTTCATTGAATTATATTCAAGTGAATTGTTATTATATATCTCCACAGATAAATCCCATGAGGGTTTCGTGGAACCTCACAAGAGTACCGTACCCTTTATTGTTGTAACGCTTTTATTTGGAATCGATAAAAAAAAAAAAAATATTATCATTATTATCATTATTATAACTAGATGAAGTATTTTAAAACGTCAAGTCGTGTGAACGACTACATTATGAAATAAAGAGAATAGGCATATCCATAATTTGGTTACCTCTTCAATTTACCGAGTAGAATAGAACAGCTGTTACTTGGTAGTTTAGCAACTGGCTCACAAATGAATCAGTATCGAATTATATAATATGTGAACAACTATGTGCAGGTGTGATGTAGACGTGTGACTGTGGTCGTAGACGGTAGAAGTCTCAGTAATTCGAACATATTCGGCCATCTCAAACGTAGCGGTTTTGCTCTTCTTAATTATAAGCTAAATTTCAAAGCAAGAGCCAGTGTTCGATTTTCGAATCTAGAAACTTGCGACATGAGTGACAATCAAGGCATGAGAGCGGTGTGCACAAGGGATGACCTGGAGTATTCTTCTAAGAGACTGCATAATCTAATGTGCTCTTTTCCACGGTTATATACATTTCAACGACTGTCTTATTGACGTTTAAATCAGATTTCGGGTAATACTTTTGAGCGGCCATTTACAAAAGACGGTATCCAGGCAAAAAAGATGATATCTAACAAAATGGTAGCACCATACAAACTACTATCTACGTGAATCTACGACAACTAAATAATTATATTCTTCTGTTAATTATTATAATCTGAAATATGTATCTGTGATTCGCTAGTGAGGAACCTTGAACGACCGAAATGTATGCTAATGTTGCTTTACAGGAGCATTGTCAAGTTTGGTCCCAGAAATGTAATCCAAACTGCTGTTTAAATCCGAGACCCAAGACGAAATGAATGTCCATGCGTGTGTAGACGGATTCTGGCAGTGGCAGGTATTATGAGTGCGTCGAGCCGGCAACGGGTCTCATCTGGTCTGTAGGAGGGGAGGGGTGATTATTAGGCCTACACTGCGCTTGTTATTGTTCTTGTGTGAAATGAATTGTGAGCTAACCTTCCTAGTAATTACTCCTTACTCGTCACTGTTAATATTATAAAATTAGCCGATACTTATGGAGGCAATCAAATCGTTCAATGGCAAATTAACTATTCCCACAATTTACGTCACCGTACGTCATTTGCGACTTGTGATATTGCAGTTGCACGCACCTTTAGTTTTTTCTATGATATCATACATTTTGATTCGCCAGATTAAACGAGGAATAACTGTAAGCTGTATGATGACGGTCAGATCAAAGTGCTGGAATTAGGCTTGGATTTCTTCTATATTTCTTGTTCTAGATATGGTAAGTATGCAGGGCCACCGCAAGTTCACCGAGACCTTCCGAGTTCCGATACCCGTAGATCCCTAGTCAAGGACCTGGGTCTAGGTGGGATTAGCTGATGGATTTCGCCTTGCTAGATATCTAGGCTTTACGGTGGAACTTATTTCTGTTAAAGAACGCGTGGGAGTCGATCGATCGAAATATGAATGGTATGACGTATCAAAATTATCATAACATTCCAAATTAAATTTGATTATCAATCAAATGTTATACAATTTATAGGACACAAGTTTAGTTCAAGGTTATTAATTGTATATATGCCTACATCATTTGATAGGTATAAAAAATACGCTTTAAAGTTTTCATGAAAATACTGAATATTTCTTTTTAACTACAAACCTAATTCTGCTCACTGAACTTGAAATCGTTAGGCTCTAGATTTGCATGCTAAATATGTGTTAGAATTGTATATACCTCTAACATCCATTCTCCCACAATCTTCCTCATTGGGGGAGTTATTTCTTTCTGCAGATTCTCAAAATAAGAACTCGAAGGACTATAACGTTCTTCAGTTTTCAGTAAATTCTGCAACACTCGCTCATCGTTCAACAAGACAGGGTCAGGAAAAGCACGGCACTCACATTCTCTTTCACAACACAGTAAGTCCATGTTGATTCAATTGAACCGGGTAATCGATATCACACTTGTTCAAATGCAGATATAATGAAAGGCACTTCAAATTCGTCAACTAAAACATATCTGGCATTAATTGAATCATATATCTATATGCACACCAATAAGTCTGTCGAATAGACTGTTATTAGAAATAGGTTCGTCACTCAAGACTACATAAAGCACTTGAATATATGTGTATATATATATATATATATATATATACATATATATATATATATATATATATATATACATATATATATATATATATATATATATATATATATATACACAGATATATAGTTGAAAATCTTAAAAATATATCGTTGGAATGTTCGTGTATTTTTTTAAAACTAATCACTTCCAAACATTGGTGGTAGTAGTTCTTGCGTAGGTACTTAGTGTGGTAATAATCGACTTAGGAATATATAACAGCTGATCACTGCTAGCCGATCTAGTTGTGTTGAAAATAGTGAAACACGAGGAATAATAAGTTTACGTCCGACCCTGGCTGCATCCCAGGTCAGAATGTGGGTAGCTTTTGACAATGATAGGCTAGACGTACAGTATAGCTGAGACAGCCTCTCTAGGAAGATATGAAAGAATTTTCCCCTTATCCCCTCCACTACTATTTCTCCTTTAAAGACTTTACTATTCAAGCGGTGGCCTAGTCTATGAAGAACGATTTGGTTGGTGGGGGAAAGGCAGCGAGTCTTCACAACTCACCGGCTGCCAGACGAATGAGAGCTGGATTACTTATTAATTTTGTATTATTGTACGGTACGTGAGAAAAGCATGTAAGTTGGAAGAAGAAGAAATATTCTATTTGGTCTGATGTAGCGTATCGACAAGACGTCGATTGGGGAAAGGCGACTGACTGAAAACAAGACTTGATATTGAAAACAACTACACAATCAATTGAGATGATAACTATGGGCCTTCAAAAATTGAACCGAACTGAACTATCAGGTAAAAGCGGATACCCGCGATTGAAGAAGCCTATCAGCTAAATGTCTGTGTCAACCTCTATCTTCCATTTCGGAAACAATCTCTCTATAATCAAATAGATATTTATAGATGAGATACCGGATTCATGCAGTCATTGATAAGGCAGGCCTATAAGGGACAGTGGGGCAGGCACATTTGGACAGGGAACACAAATTGATTGCTGAAATAGATTGATTTCCCCCTTTTTTTTGGAACTCACAATAATGTAGTGGGTTGACAATACTAAATAGTGAAGAAATGGATTAAATATTTGCTAAAAGTCATTTTGAAATACCTGGTTGTTATCATCTGAACTAAGAATCAACTCTCCCAAGAGTCAAATGTATTGAAAATCAACTCTCCCAAGAGTCAAATGTATTGAAAATCAACTCTCCCAAGAGTCAAATGCATTGAAAATCAACTCTCCCAAGAGTCAAATGTATTGAAAATCAACTCTCCCAAGAGTCAAATGCATTGAAAATCAACTCTCCCAAGAGTCAAATGTATTGAAAATCAACTCTCCCAAGAGTCAAATGTATTGAAAATCAACTCTCCCAAGAGTCAAATGCATCGAAAATCAACTCTCCCAAGAGTCAAATGCATCGAAAATCAACTCTCCCAAGAGTCAAATGTATTGAAAATCAACTCTCTCAAGAGTCAAATGCATCGAAAATCAACTCTCCCAAGAGTCAAATGCATCGAAAATCAACTCTCCCAAGAGTCAAATGTATTGAAAATCAACTCTCCCAAGAGTCAAATGCATCGAAATTTAACTCTCCCAACAGTTAAATGTATTGAAAATCAACTCTCTCAAGAGTCAAATGCATCGAAAATCAACTCTCTCAAGAGTCAAATGCATCGAAAATCAACTCTCCCAAGAGTCAAATGCATCGAAAATCAACTCTCCCAAGAGTCAAATGTATTGAAAATCAACTCTCTCAAGAGTCAAATGCATCGAAAATCAACTCTCACAAGAGTCAAATGCATCGAAAATCAACTCTCCCAAGAGTCAAATGTATTGAAAATCAACTCTCTCAAGAGTCAAATGCATCGAAAATCAACTCTCCCAAGAGTCAAATGCATCGAAAATCAACTCTCCCAAGAGTCAAATGTATTGAAAATCAACTCTCCCAAGAGTCAAATGCATCGAAATTTAACTCTCCCAAGAGTTAAATGTATTGAAAATCAACTCTCTCAAGAGTCAAATGCATCGAAAATCAACTCTCACAAGGGTTGAATGTATTGAAAATCAACTCTCTCAAGAGTCAAATGTATTGAAAATCAACTCTCCCAAGAGTCAAATGCATCGAAAATCAACTCTCCCAAGAGTCAAATGTATTGAAAATCAACTCTCCCAAGAGTCAAATGCATCGAAATTTAACTCTCCCAAGAGTTAAATGTATTGAAAATCAACTCTCTCAAGAGTCAAATGCATCGAAAATCAACTCTCACAAGGGTTGAATGTATTGAAAATCAACTCTCTCAAGAGTCAAATGTATTGAAAATCAACTCTCCCAAGAGTCAAATGTATTGAAAATCAACTCTCCCAAGAGTCAAATGCATCGAAAATCAACTCTCCCAAGAGTCAAATGTATTGAAAATCAACTCTTCCAAGAGTCAAATGCATCGAAATTTAACTCTCCCAAGAGTTGAATGTATTGAAAATCAACTCTCTCAAGAGTAAAATGCATCGAAAATCAACTCTCTCAAGAGTCAAATGCATCGAAAATCAACTCTCTCAAGAGTCAAATGTACTGAAAATCAACTCTCCCAAGAGTTAAATGCATCGAAAATCAACTCTCCCAAGAGTCAAATGCATTGAAAATCAACTCTCTCAAGAGTCAAATGCATCGAAAATCCACTCTCTCAAGAGTCAAATGTATTGAAAATCAACTCTCTCAAGAGTCAAATGCATTAAAAATCAACTACCTACAAAATTGTCAAAAAAATATACTTTTTCACCTCTTGGGTAAACGCCCATAGTTCGTGACTTGCGATATGCAAGTCACGAACTCTCAGATCGTGGTCTGATGGACATCATTTCAGTATCCACTTCACCGACTGATGAGAACACAACAACTTAGTCAGAGTGGGAAATCGACGGAAATCGAACCCCCGTCTTCTTTGTTACGGTTTAAAGCTGTACCAATTTATTCACACATGTGTCTCAACTCAATTCAATTCAATTTTCTTTATTTTGTAAAATACATATACTCAGGAAGTGAAATAATATAGTATATATAAGTAAAACAAAGGCGATATTCAATATTGTTTATGGCAGGACTGGCCCTATTGATCTTCCATATAACCAAAAAAAAGAAAAAGTTTACAAACCAAATTCGTATATAAGTCAAAATCAACTGAACACAACTTGTATCGTACTCGATCGTACTTACTCAACATTTACAGAATGGATGGCGAAAAGTTTGGTCACTCGTCCCTCTACTTAGAATACCGAATCTAGTTTTTTAATATATATATATTGGGTTTTAACGACGCACTATAATGCTAACTAAGATCTATTGGCGTCGAATGAATGATTAATGAGATGATGGGATGGTGAACTGAAGTTTCCTTACGTATTGGGAAGGATAGTGGAATGGAAGCGGTCGTGGCCTATATTGTGGGAACCATCCCGGCATTACCCTAGGCTACAGAGAGAAACCTCGAAAAACCCCTGTCAAGATGGACGTGGCGGGGATCGAACCGGGTCCGGTATGCCCCCTCACCTCCTGGATCACATGAAGCGAGTGCGTAAACCACTCAGCTACATGTGCCGGTGTTTTGTTTTGGAAAACCCCATTATTGAATATTATTTTTAGTGAGTTGATTTGAAATACCTCACACCCTCAGTAGTTTTTTTTTTTAGTAAATTTGGGTTTTTAGTAGGCCTACGTTTCGGTTTTTATGAGGTAGTATTTACTTTTTAGTATAGATTAGATTAATAGTTGATGGTACTAAATATATATGATACATCTAGTTTGATATGACACAACTATGTTTGTAGAATGTAGACAGTAGCAGCATATGTTATGGACATATACCATAGGATTCATGCACGTCCCATGACTCCCATAGGAACCCTACAGCCCCCTCAGTAGCTCAGTCAGCTGAGGTACAGCTGAAAAACTGAAGTCACCATTGGGCGTGGGCTTGAGTCCTGAAAAAGGCAAGGGTTTTTGTAGACGTCCTTTCACTCATAATCACATGATAGTCTCATAATCACCTACTCAGTCACACCCCGTATAACCTAGCTGTTGGTGGGGTCGCTAAGAAAACAATCATCAACCAGAAACTACTCCACTAGAGGACACAACAAATTCTTGGACGGAATTGCCTACATGCACCTTCTAGATATCGTTCTGTTGGTCCCACCAAATGATGATTCGGCTCAGACGCGGTAAGCCCTAGCCTGCGCTCTGATGCTTAGTAGGCCTACAGGCAACGGCAATCAATCTCACCATGCTGTCACACCCACTGGCTTGCAAATCACTGGTGTACTTCTTGTTGCAAACAATTTTGTTGAAACTTGAGGCTCTCCATTGACATCGGATGTATACAGCTAACTGCTGACTAGTGGTTAGTAACCACCAATTACCTCCTACAGTAATGCGATAACAAATATTTATAGCACTCGCGATAAGTGAGTTTTTCGTGCAATGTCGATTTGATTCTTTGTCCCCTCTTCGCTTCGCATTGTGTATATATATATATATATATATATATATATATATATATATATATATATATATATATATATATATATATATATATATATATATATATATATATATATATATATATATATATATATATATATATATATATATATATATATATATATAAATATATATATATATATATATATATATATATATATATATATATTTAAATTTATATTTTTATATTTATATATATATATATATATATATATATATATATATATATATATATATATATATATATATATATATATATATATATATATATATATATATATATATATATATATATAAATATTTATATTTATATTTTTATATATATATATATATATATATATATATATATATATATATATATATATATATATATTTATATTCATATTTTTATATATATATATATATATATATATATATATATATATATATATATATATATATATATATATATATATATATATATATATATATATATATATATATATATATATATACATATATATATATATATATATATATATATATATATATATATATATATATATATATATATATATATATATGAATATATATATATATATTTATATATATATATACAAATATATATATATATATTCAAATATATATATATATATATATATATATATATATATATATATATATATATATATATATATATATATATATATATATATATATATATATATATATATATATATATATATAGGGAAAGCTGAATCACTACTAGCTGGCATTACTTCTACCTGGAATTACTACCAGCTGGAGAGACCACAACCGATATTAAACAAAAATTATATGAATATTTTTTATCTACAGAAAGAAAACTACCAGCTGGAATTACTACTACCTATATAGGAGAGAAAGAAATATTCAATGAAATAAATCGAGAAATCAACTTACAATGGTGTGCATCCACTTCTGTCACTCCCAAATTATCAGAATGATAGATATAGGCCTACTGCGTTTTCTCATACATAATAACTAGTTGAATTAGGTTCTCCAATATAGTACTATATTTTACTGTATGTCATTTCCTAGCTAAAGTTAGACCTGTTGTTAAACTTGATGTCTAAGATTTTCGTCCACTCTTTGTTCAGTTCCGAAATGGAGTTATACTATATCTTCCGATGCAAGGAATAACTATTAATGATAATTGCATTATTACGGAGCCAGTGCCCACCCATACAGACATATTACATGTATGACATCACCAGTGTCACCCCTTGACATCATCCCCTCCCTTCCGGTCTCACACGACTGGCATCAACACATTCATTCAACCAAAAATTACAATAAATTATAATAGCTGTTTCTAAGTGGGAAGTGGAACTAAGTTGTGTATGATTTTGAGTGGTGGGCCTACCTTGTGTCGCGTCTTTCAAGAGGAAGTTACAGAGATCGGAGGCCCATACTTACCTTAACTGCAACACAGACAGCAGACATCAGACAGACAAAAGACAGCAGACAGCAGACAGCAGACACAGACAGCAGACACAGACAGCAGACAGAAGACACAGACAGCAGACAACTGACAGAAGACAGCAGACAACAGACAGCAGACAGCAGACAGCAGACAGCAGACAGCAGACAGCAGACAACTGACAGAAGACAGCAGACAGCAGACAGCAGACAGCAGACAGCAGACACAGACAGCAGACAGCAGACAGCAGACAGCAGACATCAGACACAGACAGCAGACACAGACAGCAGACAACTGACAGAAGACAGCAGACAGCAGACAGCAGACAACAGACAGAAGACAGCAGACAGCAGACAGCAGACAGCAGACACAGACAGCAGACAACAGACAGCAGACAGCAGACACAGACAGCAGACAGAAGACAGCAGACAGCAGACAGAAGACAGCAGACAGCAGACAACAGACAGAAGACAGCAGACAGCAGACAGCAGACAGCAGACACAGACAGCAGACAACAGACAGCAGACAGCAGACAGCAGACAGCAGACAGCAGACACAGACAGCAGACAGCAGACAACAGACAGAAGACAGCAGACAGCAGACAGAAGACAGCAGACAGCAGATAGCAGACAGCAGACAGCAGAAAGCAGAGACCAACAAAACACAACCCTAAAACGACAATCGAACGAATAATGAAGATATTTATTTCGATTTACAAACAACTCTTTTTCTACGCATCACTCATCTTGTAACTTGGATCTGTCAAGTTTTGTTTGACAATCGGATGAGTAGATTTTGAGAAATTGATGAATGACATCTCGAAACTAACCTGG
>OZ023327.1:7897505-7917505 GCA_964007535.1 Brachyptera risi | reverse complement strand
TACTTTTATCATTCTCGAATAAATAAAGTTAGGGCAGGTATTACAATGCTCACAGTTCCTTGGTACTTGTAATAATTCATATTGGGTTTAACGACGCATCGTATTAATGACTAAGATCTATTGGCGTCGGTGAATGTTATATGAGATGATGGATTAATGAAATGGAAGGTTATTTTATTAGGTATTTTTTTCTATTTGATGAGAAGGAGTCGGTCGTGGCCTGTTGTCTAGGGACCATCTCGGTATTAGTGACGGAGGGAAACCACGGAAAACCCCTGTCAGGATGTTCAACCATAGTGGGAATCGAACCCCGGTCCTCTGAATGACGGTTCAGTATGCTAGCCACTCGACCAGTCGTCTCAGTATGAATATAGATAATAGAACTATGGAGCTTAGGTGGCATCATCATCATCCAAACCTAGAATAGGTCAACAAAGCGGCGCACATTTATCCTTGACGAAACCACTGCAAAAAATCGGCAATTATTATGATTGATTCTGGAGTTTGTTGAGTTGAATAAACGGGTGTTTGTGAGAAACAAATTGTTTACTGAGGTTGAAATGGGTCGGGACCCATCCCCCCCCCCTCCCTCTTGCCCTGACTCCCTCTGGCACCTGTTCTGTCACTTTTTCCTCTCCCATATCGTTATACCTCAAGACATGTCACTGAGACGGGTAGTCGAGTGGCTAGCACACAGCACTACCATTCTTGGTACCGGGTTTCAATTCCCGTCATGGTAGAACATCTTGACAGGTGTTTTTCGTGGTTTCTCTCTGTCGTTCAGGACAACCGATTCTTTTTTCACTATACAAAAACACCTGATAAAATAACTTTTCATCTCATCACTCCAACAAGTCATGTACCATTACCAAAGTCCTAGTCATCACAGTAAATTGCGTGGTTGAACCCAATATAAATAATAAAAAAAATATAGTGATTTTGTATTACCAATTGCCATTTGATAATAAGAGTGAAAGCTGGGCACAATGGGATGACACCCAATATGGGCTTCCCCAGTGCAGGTGCTTTACGGGTGACCAATTGTTCAGAGGCAGCTGCTCTTGATCTTCCAGTAACGATACTTCACACGACCAAACGGCGGTAGCATTTGCAGAAAGACACCAAATAAGGATGTTTTGGCCTATTAAGTAATTTGTTCCCGTCATTGAATTAATATCTCTTGGAAAGAAGTAGTAGACGTTGTTTTTTCAAAGAACTCTTGATGGCTAACACGTGCCGGGTTCTGGATGATCGAATGATAAATAGCCTGCAAGAATGGACACACTTTACCTGACCTATTTGTAATTATTCCTCAACTCGGTTCAATTTGCTTCCGGAAGTCATTCAATCGCCCGTATGAACTTTCCATTGTGATGGTTTTTCGAACTTGTTTTGGAGTGTGAATGTGTGTGCGATGTCCCCGGCTGGATTGGCAGACCAAGGTGCACTGTGCGGTGCTTTCGCCAACCGGCGTTAGCGTGCGCGCGTAAGATGCGTTACAGGACATCAGACAGAGGCACAGATCTGGAAGACTCTATTTATAATATCGAGAGGCATTTCTGAAGGCGTCCATATGACACAAATTTCGTGCCTTGGCAGTAGATTCACACCGCTTTGAAAACTGGGAAGTTTCTGCTATATTCGACACAATTGGTGATAATATATAATGCCTTGATCAGATTCTATTTGTGAATATTCAATATTTCCGCCGAGATTAGAACGAGCATATGTCACTTTTGGCTGCAGGAGTAACGTATCTCGGTGAGGTAATATAGGCCAATATCCATGAGTATGACCTCTATTACTGATCAAAATCTCTCTGAGATTTTGAATATTCAGTTGAAATTCTTTCATGAATCTTCTCTATATTTCCATTCATAGCCTATAACTGTATAATCTCAGAATCCTTCTTCTTCTTCACTGAACAACATCTTCTTGAAAGTTCCAATTTTTTAGTAAACTTTTTCATAATATTCCGATAAAAGGGTGATAATACACACACATCACACAAAGAAATATATATACATTGGTTCGGAACCATTGGGGGGGGGGGAGGGGGACATCGTCCCCTCACCTTTAGGCTCACTGGTGGGGGGGGGGGGGGCAAGGGGGGCAAGAAAAAGGTCTTGCAAGACTCAATTTGTCTCATTGTTTCCTGTTGAAACCCACTTTGTTAAAATTAGCTGTCATTTTTTTTCAACTTTCATTTTTTCATTAACTTATCATGAGTTAATACATTGTTAAATGTTAATCAGGCCTATAAATCTATCACAACTTAGTTCGAGAACTGTCGTGACACCGTGCTAAGTCACCTTATTCAATGGTTGTAATTGTAACTTGTATTGTTTTGAGGCACAATGGATCGGCGATCGAACATTTTTCTGTAGGTAACACGAGAGGAAGATGCAGATACCATGCAAGGAAAAAGTTGTGTCCAATTTATTCTTGTGAATATTTGAGGAAGACCGTGAATTTACTGTACACTCACAAAATTGCCATTGATTTCATTTATGACACTCTCCTGGGGGATTGATATGTGTTAAATAATTTAAAACTACGAGAATTATTATTGCTCTCGTGTATTTCCCGTCTGGCTGTAGGCCACAGCGTGATTCCCCCTCATTGCTTTTGTCCTTATGTTGCTGATTAGTCCCGATTGGCTCCACAATCCAGCAGCGTATACCAGTGGGCCTACTGTACAAGTTGCTAATATTTCGAACCTTTTCCATTTTTTTACGGACTCGGCTGAAGCATCTTCTCTTTGCTCCTATGTCATT
Organism: Brachyptera risi; assembly: GCA_964007535.1. NCBI lineage: Eukaryota > Metazoa > Arthropoda > Insecta > Plecoptera > Taeniopterygidae > Brachyptera > Brachyptera risi. Next base: position 7,914,728 of record OZ023327.1, on the reverse strand, counting down.
GCACAAAATGAAAGAATCATTTGGCTCACAAAACACACCGTTTAGTCGATTGACGACGACGCTACTGAAGAGTGAGATCGCGGTATACTTATAATTGCGGGACAATTTACTTACCAACCACGAACACAAAATCTCAGCCTCTTTCGTTCAAAAATGTTTGGAAGCAATCAGGTAGTAAGTAATCCTTTTTTGAGGTTGTACGACGTCACATTTAAGAAAATGCGTGAAACAAGTATTAAAAACGCCTCAAAACCAGGGACTTCGTTAGGAGACCCAAGGAGGGGCGCGTGACCCACCAATCGACATTTGCGCCCCCCCAATAATTGATCCATCTTTAAAAATATATGATGTTGACCTTCGAATTAACACACAATAACATATTATCACTTATTAGTATGAATTGTATCAGTATGCACTCTACCACTTTACACTTCCTTTTTCTTCTTTTCGATAATGATTCAATTATTGGATTCCAAAAGTGCTCATGAGTCGCAAAAATTATTTGAAAAAGGACCATATTTAAAAAAAATCACTGCTGGGAATTTTGCTAGTAGAAATCGCGCAAATAACTTCGAAAATGTCCAAAGTGATTCAATCATTGGACTCCAAGACTGCTTGTGAATATCAAAAATCACCTAAAAAATGGCATGGACCTATTTCAAAAAATTTCCTGCGGGGCTTTGCTGGGAGAAATCGCGAAAGTATAACTTCGAAATTGTCCATGATGATTCAATTATATAGTCTATCAGACTCCAAACCACTTGTGAATCGCAAAAATCACTTGAAAAATGTCCATATTTTCAAAAATTTCCTGCGGGGCTCTGCTGGGGAAATTCCGCATGAATGAATGAATATTAGGATTTTAAGGCGCATCGACAGCTAGGTCATTTAGCGCGCCTCTCAGACCCCCTTCTTGCGCGTGGCATGGTTTCTAGCTGGGCGTAAATTTTATTTATGTAACTTGTGCGCCCCCCCCCCCCCCCCAATAATCAAATCCTAACGACGTCACTGCTAACGATACAATATCAAGTTGGATTAGAGGCATGCCAAATTTCATCAACAGTTTGCTTCTGTTTGAAGTGTGGGGGACGACCAAAAATAACATTTCCGTTCCAACAGGTACGGTAGAATTACTTGTTCGATTACGTTCATACAAATATGTTTTCTGTAACTACGAATTTATTGATAGAAAATTTTTTTTCACAGAGATTTCATTTTTGTCGTGAAATCAGCTTCAACGAAAAAGAAAATGTTTCTTTCAAACCCCCTGAAAACCCCTTGAACAACTCATACTGAAAATATTTGTTGCGCTTTGAAGAGTCTCCCCCCCCCCCCCCCCCCCCGTAACACCATAGTCAGGAATTGGTCTTGCCCTCCCAATCTTTCAAAACGTCCTGACGCCCCTGTGTGTATATATATATATATATATATATATATATATATATATATATATATATTCATGTATATATATATATATATATATATATATATATATATATATATATATATATATAAATATATATATATATATATATATATATATATATATATATATATATATTCATATATATATATTTATATAAATATATATATATATATATATATATATATATATATATATATATATATATATATATATATATATATATATATACATATGATATCTGATATTGGCTGAGAATAACAATGCACAGTTGACAGTAGCATGTCATTGGAGGGGATTCTAGCGTACCATTTGCAACGCTACAAGAAACTTGATCATCTTAAAAATCTTGAAAACTTGATACAGAATTGACGCCATATATCTCAGTCATCGATACAGTGCCTATCGTTAAGCCCAATATAAATGAGCGATACAAATTGAATTAGTTTAACAATCAACATAGCGGGATCTATTCGAAATGGTCAAACCCTAATTATCATAGCATAACACAGCGCTAGAAGTTCGAACCATAATAGCTTTTTCTATCTACAAAGAGGGAGAGTGCAATGCAATCACCAAGTGCAAGTGCGCTATAAAAAAAGTGCATCATTTGAAGCGTACACGGGAAAAGAGGTTGTATTCTCTAGGTCTAGGACAACTAGTGGTCGAGATCTGATTGTCGACTGATCATAGACCAAGACAGGTGGTCATCAGAACTAGTCGAACTAGTTTCATAACATGTACTGCTAGGGAAGGCCTTAATGTACCTACTGAAATCTACTTATGCGTACAGAATAGCCAAGTACTTAGAGTTGCGTGGCAATGGAATACCAATTGCAGAGACAATGCACATGTATCAGATTTGATAAAAGGAGGATCTTATACCGAAATATTATATTCAGCAAATGAATGTTTTTTGGGGGGGGACCTTGATTTAAATCATTCAATCAAAATAGATGTGATTGAAGGTTTAAATTGTAAAGACTATCACCAAGTGATCACGCTGAAAATATTCATAGGTGATGATTAGATTCGTCAGAGGAATATTGGTAAAAGTGTTTCGTTTGTGTGATTTCGTTTACCGTGCAAGCGTGCGTGCATGCGTGCGTGCGTGCTCCACAGGGCAAACCGAGTAACCAGGTTGTGTTAAATTTCTCCCCAGATTCGCTGAATATAGTGTAACAGAAGTAAATGGTGTTGGGGATAAATTATATGAACAATTGGTTCACTTGAAAAAAAAAATAAAAGAACTGAATAAACATAACTCAACTAAAGAAATTAGAAACAACCTTTGTCAAATGAAATGAAAAATTTCATCGACTTTGAAAACAATGATATATAGTAGGCCTATACACTGGAAATTTTCTCGTCAATCGGACCAGCCATTTTCAAATCAACAGAGTCTATGATAAAAACAATAAAATTGGCATTATTTGATAGCATTTTCCATCCGATTCATTCAAGACTCAATGAATAACAAAGCAGCAGAGACGTGTTCACGGCCAAACATCGCGCAAAGCTGATTGCGTGACTTTCTATATTGGCTGTTCACGCATTCAAAGTATGCAGGCCCACTTGATTCAACTGAAGATGAATACGGGCAAAGCTCTGGGGTACTGGTGGGTGGACGCTCGATTATCTGTTCAACTGTACAGAGAGATATCGGCAACGAAAAACGCCCCTATTACGAACATAGCTGTAAGAAAAACAAGGTCTTGAAAAGAAACGAAGCAGCATGGCTAGTGATTCAGTTCTAACACCAGTAAGATATACAGTTACATAATGCTCACTATGATTATCAACCCAGATAATTCAAGTAAACATCACAACTGTTTCTGGGAGGCATTACAAAAAACCTAATCAAATGATAGCACGTCATTTAAGATTAATTTTATTGGATGAGCGATAGCGAAGACTTCCATCTCAGTTTCATGAAGCTTTGTCTGTGTGTTTGTATTATTTGGTTTCTTTGTACACACACTGAGACGCGTGGCCGAGTGGTAACACACTGAACCGTCACTCAGGAGACCGGAGTTCGATTCCAGCCATGGTCGATCATCCAGCATCATGGTTTCCTTCTCTCATTCAGATCAATACTGGGATGGTTCCTTAACAACAGGCCACGACCGACTCCTCCCCATCACCCAAAAACACTTAATAAAATAACCTTCCATCTCATCGTCTCATATATCATTCACCGACGCCAATCGATCGTAGTTATCAGTACAGTGCGTTGTTAAACCCAAGTTGAATCAAATCGTTGATTCAACTGATTGGTTCACCCATTCGGCCTCTTAAATCCACAGGACCGGATATTTCCTTCTGGTTGGTACAGCATCCAGCGTGTGTTGGCGGTATATCCAAGGGCGACTATCTGTGGTCTGTACCTTGACTCTAGCCTAGAGCCGGCCTAGACAACCTAGCTGCATGGTCCACTGGTATAGGCTACTGCGTCTGCCGGCCGTACGCCATCAGGCCTACACTTTCTACCACACGGTACCGCTTCAGCGTGCTTTCAAAGTAGCCGTATATTTTTTTCAAACATTTTTCGTTTATTATTATTGTTCATTGTTTGCTTAACGACCCCTCCAACAGCTAGGTCATACGGGGGTACGAATGAGTATGTGATTATGAAACTATGAAGTGATGATAAGTGAAAGGACATATTCAAAAACCCATGCCTTATGCGGGACTCGAACCCACGCCAAGCGGTGACTTCAGTTTCTGAAGCGGTGCCTCAGCTGACCGAGCTACCGAGGGTGACAGAACAACTTTTTTTTTCCTAATTCATTTATTTTGGTCTGTGGATGGATGAGAGTGATAAATTGTGACAGAATGGGCTCAATGAGCCACCGAAGCTCGCCATTTCCATGATGTCCATACAGCTCAACTCGACACTGTCTCTATAGTCTATAGCATAGGCTCAATTAAATAAAGACATTATTATTATCATCTGCATTATTATTATTATTATTATTATGTGAATAATTGATATATTGATCAAACTATTTGATGAAATAGTCATAAATTTGGCCCTGTTTGGATGGAAAAAAAGTTCAAACCAATTGTTAATTTGCGTATTCATTTTATTTCATTAGTATTTCAAAATTCCAAGAGTACATGTCAGGAAGTTTCAGTTCCTACCAATCACCTAGTATTATTCTTTATTATTTTTTAGTCATAAGTATCACCAAATTGTGATAATCGTATGTCGGACGGGATAAGAAGTCCCTTGCATGACCGTCCAAAATAGCCTTCTCGGTTTCAGAATTGAGACAAAGGTTGACATATATCTAATGGAAGTTTGTGACGAGACCTTTCCAGAAAAGCATGATATACTGACAGCAAGGGTAGCTTTCTATGTCAAAATTGAGGTCAAAGATGGAATTTTTAGTCTTTTCATCAATTTTTAATTAACAAACGGAAATGCATTTGAATTTTTCAAGTCCTCAAGGATCATGAGTCATAGTTTGGAGAAGGAAGAAAAATAAGAATGTATCGATCCGATATATTTTGACCTTGGGTTGAGTCACCCTTTCAAATGTATGCAAAAATGACCCCTTTCATCATTTTTCATCGTTTGACCGAAGAAAAATCTTTCGAACGAGGTTTATGAACCGATTTGGTGTTTCAACCCATAGAAATATGTTTCAGGTCATATTGAAACTTATTTGAGGTCAAAGATCAATAGTTGAGGTGAACCGACGTTTTGGAAATATCACCTGATTATATTTGTGGGTACTCTAACGACGTGGAATTTCAATCAGAACGAGTTGATGCAATTATTGACAAAACATATCATAAAATGAAGAAAAACACTGACTTAATCACATAACATCTTGGAACACTCGCACGTAGAGATAACTCTCTTCTTTCTGAGAGGGATGGTTCGATTAATCCATCCTGAATATTGATAAAACCCGAGACAAATTGATATTGTGATGGCGTATGTTATTGAATTTCGCTCTAGAACAATTTGGAAATGTGTTGTACATCAACAGTCTCTCTGATGCATGGAATTCCGACTCGCTAACTCAAACTCACCTGTTCAGGTATCGTACTCTTGCAATCTATTCAGGGGCGGACTGGGCTATCTGGCAACCGGTGGTTGCCCGGTGGGCCGCCTCACTTGGGGCCGGCACTTATAGATTATGCAAATATGAACTTACTAGAATGAACACATAATATTATATTTGCAACACAACACTACAGTTCTTCAGAAAGTTTGAGATGATGCGAGTGGTATTTTAACGATTCAATTATTGGATTCCAGAACTGCTTGTAAATCGCAAAAATTACTTGAAATTGATCATATTTCAAAACAATCTGCTGGGAATTTTGCTGGGAGAAATCGCGAGAATAACTTCGAAAATGTCTATAATGATTCAACTATTAAAAATAACTTCGAAAATGTCCGTGACTCGATTATATATGACTCTAAAAACAATTGTGAATCGCAAAAATCACTTGAAAAATTTGCCTGTTTTCAAAAACTCCCTGCGGGGCTCTGCTGGGGGACTTCCACCCCCCCCCCCCCCAGACCCCTTTCCAGCTAGGCGGTCATTTTATTTATGTAACCTGTGCGCTCCCCAATAAACAAATCCTAACGACGTCCCTGCATTTCGCTCGTAACCGTTTCTAATCTAATAACCTGTAAAGATACACTATAATTTATATTTAAACAATTTCGAATTTTGTCGTCGATCAACTTCGTCACTATTATATTTTTGAATGAGTTATCTGTATTAAGTAGACTGAAAGTCTGGAACAACATCGGACTTATTTTTTCAGTTGATTTTACATATACTTTATCTCAAGAGGAGATGAAGCCGGGAGAGGCCTATACGTGATTCAATTAATTAGGAAAATGCCATAAATGCGTTGTATGAGCATGCATGTAGTTATGATTTTGGCAAATTTCATTTTCAGAACGGCTCACCCGATTGTCCTGAAAATTGCAAGAAATGTGTAAAATCGTATAAGTTTGAACTCCTTGCAGAGTTTAATTTTTTTGGAAAATAAAATCATTCTCAATTTTTTCAGCTATAGGTCTATGTTATTCTCATGACTATTTTGAAATTGAAAAAAAAATCATAAAAAAAGTTTACATTTACTTGATGCTTCACAACAATACCCTAGGGCTGTTTTAAAAGATTTTCCAGGGCCGGAATTTTTCCTCAGTCCGCCCCTGAATCTATTAATTTGAATGCATTATTGCAATTAATATTGTTTGCTATGCAATAATAGCTCGGCATATCGCATACCTCAACACAGCTGCTGCCAGTCGATCAGTGATAATCATAGATGTCACCAGCTTCTCACTATACAGTCAATATCAAGATCTCTTGACTCTTTCGTTTTCCATTCATCAAAGTTCGGACCAACAACTGTCGAATATGCTCGCAGACAACTTACTAGATAGTTAATTGATGATGTGCATGTTTTATGTGAAGAGTAAGATCCAATTCAATAAATAATCGAATATGTAATTTCTCTCATGTATCAGTGTTATATTAGAGAGAGAGAGAGATGAAATGTTAAGAAGCCCGCGTAAGAAAACAATATCTTATGTGCGGGCTGACATTGAGTGAAATGTTGACTGTTATTGACGATATTTTGGTGACTGTCTTTAATAATATTGACCATAGATTGTTTCCATTCTTTTTATTCAGGCCTAAACATATATTTTTGTCTCAACTTAATCAAAATATTATTGAAATGATGCAAATTAATAATTGTTATACATGAATATTGACCATGGATTGTTTCCATTCTTTTTATTCAGGCCTAAACATGTATTTTTTTTCTTAACTCAATCAAAATATTATTGAAATGATGCAAATTAATAATTATTATACATGAACACACTTAATCATATACATATACAATATACCATATGCACATCATACATATGAGGTAGGTTCAGGTAATAAGGTCACCTTGAGGGCATTTTTTGTTTTTTAGTCACAGGAATACGATAGGAACCTGAAAATTCAGAACAACAATGGTATGACATTTATTTGAGAGAAATTGATAACTTTATTTCGTTTTTATTAATTTTTTATTTCCCCCAAAAAAGGTACAATGAAGTCTGCAAAGTGGCCTCATCAAAGTGTGTGAGGGTAATAAGGCCAAATAATTTATTATTTGAAAAAATAAACTAATCATCAGAACGAAAATATGTCCTAATTGACACATTCCCTTCAAACTTTCTTTAATTATAATATAAGTTTAATAAAACCTATAAAACATTTGAATATATTGAATGTTCATTCTAGTACTTACAAAATATTAGGTCAGCGTGTTCAGAATCTGAGATATGATGGACAAACGAATGTAGAAGGCGCAATTTTCAAGCTAGAAACATGAAATCTATACCGTTTTCCTCGGACGAAGTCAAGGAATCCTAACATAGCGCCAAAACTTTGAAAAAAATCATAGTAGGATGTGATGTATTGAATCATAGTAGGATGAGGGGTGTGGGGGGAGGGCCTCTCACCACAGCCCCGCAGGGAAGTTTTTGAAAAACTTCGTATTTTAGAGCATCAAATTGTTACTACGGTATTTGGGAATATGTAAGCCTAAGGCCGTTGCCTCATAGTGCATTATTACTAATGCACTATTAGTGTTATAAAGCTGTATTCACAATGCGAACTAATGATTAGTGACTAATACTAAATACTAAGATTAAGAAACTGAGCATTCACATAGGCTTGCAATAAGAATTAATTTTCATGAGTCGTAGCTTTCTTAAGATGACAGATTTAAATTGAAATCTACATGTTAGAAGGCTGTAAACGAGCGGTTAATCGAGCGGGATAGCTTCCTTTTGCATTGACTTTCTGTCGTTTCGAATTCACGACTTCTGATTGGTCGGACTAATGATTGAAACTAATGATTAATACTAAAGTTGAAAGTTGGTTAACTTTCAAGGTCAGTCACTAATATTGAACACAATGTGAATGTCAACACTGATTCCGTATCTGCCAACTTTAGTTCATCATTAATCACTAATCATTAGTTCGCATTGTGAATCCAGCTTTACGTAGTATTATTAGTGCATTAATATACATAGACTGAATTTTACAACTACGCAAATTGAAATTAGGAGCTGCATGTTTGAAGTTTAGAACTGCGCATATTAGGGTCAACTGCGCATATTAGGGTCAACTGCGCATATTAGGGTCAACTGCGCACTTATATAACCCCTGTATGACCCATCCAATATCATGGACGGAAATGAATATTATTATTATTCTATTATTATATTCAAGATCTCTTCTTTCTTGCACTCAGTAATATATTTTCCTTTCATCATGTGTTGTTGGTAATTGTATTATTGTATTTGTAATCTGTTGTATCTGTTGTGCGTAATTATATAAGGAAAGGAAAATAAACGAAATAAATAAATAAATTATAGGCCTAATAATAGCCGTCCATTTGTTCTAGCATTGCGAGTGCGCGCGCCTGCGCTCCTGCCATACAGAACTGGGTAAATATCAGTATAATATTTCCTAATCACTTGACCACCTTATTATATATTCCATTTTGTATTATTCATCTATCGAGAAACGTTCCTGTATCCTTCGAAAGTTGTTGAAGTAGAATTGTATATGAATGTTGTTGTTTTTCAATTGTTGCGTATTTATTTGAAATTGAACACAGTGAACTGGCTCATTTGTCGTGAACAAACCGTGGATGTGTTGAGGGTTGCGTTGGTTTGCCCCGGTCTTCTTGGTACTATTATTCATTCCAGCATGTAGAATGCTCACCAAAAAATAAGCGGAAATAAAGTAATTTCAATTCATAAGAAATGTCAAGAAGTAAATATTAATATTTTTCATGGATGTTGTACAACCGATTTTTGTCTCCTGTAGCTTATCAATATCAATTGTCTTTCAACAGTTTCATTTTATAAAGTATTCATCAGTATTTTCGATTATTAAAATAATTACATTCATTTTTCATGAATCGAAAGTAGGCCCTATCAATTTTTTGGATTCCACAGATGAGCTTTTTATTGGCTCTGTGAAAGGGCGTTGTTAATTATTATTCTTGTAAATAGGCCTTTATGTATTGATGGAAAATAATAAAAACACCTTAAACTATCATTACCATCATCGTTATCATTATCATTATCATTATGATTGTCATTATCACCATCATTATCATTATCATTATCATTATCATTATCATTATCATTATCATTATCATCACCATTATTATTATCATTACCATTATCATTATCATTATCATTATTATTATCATTATCATTATCATTATTATTATCATTACTATTATCACTATCATTATTATTATCATTATCATTATCATTATCAATATCATTATCAGAATTACTAAGACTTGTGGCTGAGTGGTTAAAACACTGAACCAGTGAACCGTCATCAAGCAGACTGGGGTTCGATTTCCGTCATGGTTGACCATCCTGAGAGTATTTTTTCGTGGTTTCCCTCTGTCATTCAGGTTACTACTGGGTTGGTTCCCTAACAAAAGGCCACGACCAACTCCTTCCCACTTTCCAAAAACACTTGATAAAATAACATTCCATCTCACCATCCCATCAACTCATAATTAATTCACCGACGCCAATAGATCGTAGTCAATAGATCGTAGTCAATAGATCGTAGCCATCAGTAGGGTGCGTCGTTGAACCTAATAGATGAATATAAATGTATGAAAAAATATCATTATCATTATTTTCCCTAGTAAATAATTCACTTGGTTGTCACTCGAGGCAAGAAGAAAGGTAGACAGACTGTGCAATTTTTATAGAACGTACCAAGGAGAGGGTGGTTGGGAGGAGCTTGGGGAAAGAGTTATGAGACAAAGTTTAGAGCGTTCCATAAGAGGTGATCACGGAGAGAGGGTAGTAATTGAAAGATGTAGAAGAGATGTTGGTATGTTTTCGTTTTTGATAAGGACAGGAATTGAATGGAATGATTTGGAGGAGGACATAGTAGAAGAAGCGAGTTTGGGTAAATTCAGGAGAAGGGTTTTGGAATGTGAAAGTGAGAAAGAGGGGATAATAATTAATTAAGAGGCCGCAGGCGCTCGTATTTCACGCCGCAAACTCTCACGGCCGTAATTTTTGTGATATCAATATGGGTGTTTTTGTATTCTCTTAGTAATTGAAAAACGAAGGTTACCGTCAATACAGAATTTCGAACCAAAACTTTTGTGATTTTTCAAATTCTTCAAATGGAAAATTGAAAAATTTCTAATTTACGAAAACCTAGATAAATATTTTCTAATACCGAAAAAAAACATAGAATGTGAAATATATCAGAAGTGTGAGCTAGGTAATTAACGGCGTTTATGTGAACCTGAGTTCGGCGGGCTAGTCTACGAGTGGCGCCTAGCACACGATGCATGTTAAACTCGAGTCTGCAGCGAGCGAACAACGAGTCCGTGTAGAGCGCCTGCGGCCTCTTAAGTTCATATGGTAAACAGATATGGTTATTTTACTGTGCCACCGTGTACGAGTTACAAAATTGTACTTTCAAATAAAATAATAATAAAAAATAATAATAAATAGGCTGTTCGAATCTCATAGAATCAGTTGGTTTGTCCACGTTAACCTCGTGGTCAGCTCGCAGTGATCAGCCCAGCAGATGATTGCGACGTTGCGCTCTTGAATTGTCTCAATTGAAGTCAATTCTTCCAATGCAGTGTAGGGCTGTAGGCCTACTTTGTGCACGCAGGATTGATTATATCATGTACGGTGTCTCATGCAGCTTGGGGTAATGCTTTTAACAAGTTATTTTCAATAGTGCGATCATTATAGACATTTTCGAAGTTATTTTCGCGATTTCTCCTAGCAAATCTCCCATCATTGACTTTTTTCAGATATGGTCGTTTTTCAAGTGATTCTTGCGATTCGTGAGCACTTTTGAAATCTAATGATAGAATCATTATCGAAAAGAAAGGAGGGAGTGAGAAGTGGTGGAGTGTATACTGATACAATTCATATAATACGTGATAATATTCTATTGTGTGTTCATTCGTAGATCAACATTGAATATTTTATATATTAGACTCAAATTGAGTCTTGCAAGATCTTTTTCTTGCCCCCCTCGCAGTGTATAATATATAACACGTGGCATGGCCGAATTGAACACGTGACATGGTTGAACTGAACACGTGGCATGGTTGAAATGAACACGTGGCATGGTTGAACTGAACACGTGACATGGTTGAACTGAACACGTGATATGGTCGAACTGAACACGTGACATGGTTGAACTGAACACGTGACATGGTTGAACTGAACACGTGATATGGTCGAACTGAACACGTGGCATGGTTGAACTGAACACGTGACATGGTTGAACTGAACACGCGGCATGGTTGAACTGAACACGTGGCATGGTTGAACTGAACACGTGACATGGTTGAACTGAACACGTGTCATGGTTGAACTGAACACGTAAAACGGTTGAACTGAACACGTGACATGGTTGAAATGAACACGTGACATGGTTGGAACACGTGACATGGTTGAACTGAACACGTGTCATGGTTGAACTGAACACGTGGCATGGTTGAAATGAACACGTGTCATGGTTGAACTGAACACGTGACATGGTTGAAATGAACACGTGTCATGGTTGAACTGAACACGTGTCATGGTTGAACTGAACACGTGGCATGGTTGAAATGAACACGTGTCATGGTTGAACTGAACACGTGACATGGTTGAAATGAACACGTGTCATGGTTGAAATGAACACGTGTCATGGTTGAACTGAACACGTGTCATGGTTGAACTGAACACGTGACATGGTTGAAATGAACACGTGTCATGGTTGAACTGAACACGTGTCATGGTTGAACTGAACACGTGGCATGGTTGAACTGAACACGTGTCATGGTTGAACTGAACACGTGACATGGTTGAAATGAACACGTGTCATGGTTGAACTGAACACGTGACATGGTTGAAATGAACACGTGTCATGGTTGAACTGAACACGTGTCATGGTTGAACTGAACACGTGACATGGTTGAAATGAACACGTGTCATGGTTGAACTGAACACGTGTCATGGTTGAACTGAACACGTGGCATGGTTGAAATGAACACGTGTCATGATTGAACTGAACACGTGACATGGTTGAACTGAACACGTGACATGGTTGAACTGAACACGTGTCATGGTTGAACTGAACACATGTCATGGTTGAACTGAACACGTGTCATGGTTGAAATGAACACGTGTCATGGTTGAACTGAACACGTGGCATGGTTGAAATGAACACGTGTCGTGGTTGAACTGAACACGTGACATGGTTGAACTGAACACGTGTCATGGTTGAACTGAACACGTGTCATGGTTGAAATGAACCCGTGTCATGGTTGAACTGAACACGTGTCATGGTTGAACTGAACACGTGACATGGTTGAACTGAACACGTGACGTGGTTGAAATGAACACTTGTCATGGTTGAAATGAACACGTGTCATGGTTGAACTGAACACGTGACATGGTTGAACTGAACACGTGACATGGTTGAACTGAACACGTGACATGGTTGAAATGAACACGTGACATGGTTGAACTGAACACGTGACGTGGTTGAAATGAACACGTGTCATGGTTGAAATGAACACGTGTCATGGTTGAAATGAACACTTGATCGCGACACAAATGAATGTAACCTTCCACAGCACTGAGTCGAACATATACTCTCCCAAAACAAATATCGAATGTTCTGAGTTGTTTGTGCGTTTCACCCTCCTTGAATCCCTGCTCACAGGTCACGATCTTGACCACACTTTGACCCACACTTGTGCAATTAGACAAGAGGAAGTTGCGCAGAAATAACATCATCAGTGGCACGAGGAAACTGATGATACATTTCATTCCGTGTTGTGTTCAAATACAGTTATGGATGATGGAATATCCGACCGTTTTCCATTTCACTTTCCAGTATCAGCCTCTCTGTCACAGCTCAAGCTGTTCAAGCTGTTCAAGCGACAATTAAACACATACATATCACAAATCGACTGGCTTCATTATAATTATATTCTAGAAGAAAACTCTAGGAATACAGAATATTGTTGTCAATGGTATATATTCAACAGTCGACTTATATTATATTGTATATTCCTAAAATGAAAACATGCACACAAATTATCACATATTATTCAATTTTCGAGTGGCTGACTCACCTTGAACATTTGTTACTCGTCAAAATTTCGCCGCCTCTGACCCGGGCCCCGTGGATTGTGGCCCAATATCTTGATACGATTCTGCATAAACCCTGCCCCACGCATTCACTATTCTTCCCTTATTTTCCAAAATGATAATAAGTCTAGATTCATATTAAACTAAGAAAACGCCATATACGCGTTGTTAGACGAGCGGATGGTAATAGTATGTCGACTTTTATGGCCAAACTTTTGCCTACATTCGCCAATTGGGTGACATTTAATTCAGAAATGGGTAAAAACTGCTTCGAGTGATATCAATTTAGCACATTTTATGGTTTTTCTTCAAAATGGCTCACCCGATCAACCTGAAAGTTTTCAGAAATGTGTATCAGAATGTAACCCAACTTCCACGCAAAATTTCATTTGTTCGAAAATAAATATATTTCCTTCTTTTTCCGCCATGTTATTCTAATGGGTATTTTTGAAATTTCTAAAATTCATAAAAAAAAAGTTGACATCCGATATTGCCACAAAACTTTAAAGATCTAAGTTAGATGAGGAAACATGATGAAAAAAAGTTTGAAGTTGATAGCTGTAGCCGTTTGACCTGTGGAGAACCTAAAAAAAAAACATAAAAAAAAAAAAAAAAAAAAAAAAACATAAAAACGAACACCAATTTTTTTCAGTATGTCAAATTGAATCCTCGCTAAAGCTCGTCTAATAACCAAACAGGCAGATATTTCGAAGTCAGTTAATGTCTCACAATGATCGTTTCAGTCCATCTTCATTGAACAAACATTCCAGAGAACTGTAATGGGTTGAGAAAAAGCTGTCCTGCACCCTATGAATATTCACATTTTAAAGCTCATTTTATTCATCAACCATGTGTTATTTTCACTTCAACTTGTCAAACTAGTCACACCTTATGCTGAATTTTTTTTCAAGTTGATTCATTTGCCGCCATTGAAATATGAATGTTTTCCCACCTGATTCGTCCACTGTGTCACAGTCGCATATCGTAGCAATCGTGTCTAAAACTGTTCATTATCACTGCATCTTGTATTCTCATCACCATATACTATATTGACAAGACTAATATCTTTATGAGATCAATTTGGACCAATAAGGCATATTCTATTATATTCCGATATGATCATAATCACGGCCACTCCGTCACTCTGGGATTGCTCTTTGATTAACAAAAGGCCACGACCGACTCCTTCCCACTGTCCAGAAAACAATAAGCTTACCATTTACCGAGGCCAATAGAACGTAATCATCAGTAGAATGCGTCGTTGAACCCAATAAAAATGAATACACCAAATGCGCATGCCACACAAGAGCTGCAGTAGATAAGAGCAGAGTATTCCACAGATCCGATGTAGGCCTACAGAATGTAACGATTTGCCGTAGTATTGATGATGCACGCTAGAATGTTCATGCAATATCAATTAACCTTTTTTGGCGCCCACGTCAGGCGCCCTCATGGATCAGTCAACTATTGCACTGCGTTTGGAACTTCAATCGGGTGAAACGTGAGTTCGAGTCTCGCATGGCTTTTTGGTGGAGTCGTTGAGTAGCATTCATCAGATGAGAATACGAAATGAATGTCATATATTTCACAAGACCATAACGTGAGCCTAGCCAATAAATGCATTTCTTCATTTGACTTTCTTACGTTTTGTTTAAGCTGCAATAATAATGAAAAGTTGAACGAATCCTAATAGAAACAGATCTGAGGTCAAGACAGGTCATTGCAGTGCATAACAACCGCAAACTACCAAACAAAATGTCATAAAACTGAGCACCGTTTCGGTGTTTCGTTCAATAGTTGAAATAGCAAGTGCAATGTCTAACAACTGAAAAATAAACCACTTAAAAAAAAAAAACGAAATATAAAATTGCGAAATGCTTTTGTGTCTGCTCGTTTTTAACTCTAATATGTCCTTGCTTCACTGCAATGGAGGTAACTTGATCCGTTGCATACAGATGCATCTTGCATACCACAGAATGCACAGGCAGAATGCACATTGAGCCCACTGGTACTGCTCAAACATGTACTGCCTACATAATCGACACTCGGAATAATATACATTTTGACAAGTTTTTTCAATGTATTGAAACGTTCAACACCTTTTGAAGTGTCAACGAAGCTTCATCCTTTCGGACATAGGCCTACATCTATGAGATAACTGAGAACTAGGTGAACCACCACTCTATTCCATACGTATATATATATATATATATATATATATATATATATATATGTATATATATATATATATATATATATATATATATATATATATATATATATATATATATATATATATATATATATATATAAACATATATATATATATATATATAAATATATATATATATATATATATATATATATATATATTTATATATATATATATATATATATATATATATATATATATATATATATATATATGGATGAATATATATACATATATATGTATATATATATATATATATACATATATATATATATATATATATATATATATATATATATATATATATATATATATATATACATATATATATAATATATATATATATATATATATATATATATATATATATATATATATATATATATATATATATATATATATATATATATGTATATAGTATTATTGAAGTCGATTCCTTGATCCATTATTATGAGATTGATTAAAGTTCCGGTATATAAAGTGAAAATTGTTATTTATTCAAACAATGGATACAACCTAACGTTTCGGTGAGTTCTTACCCACCCTGATCACGGGCACAACAGAAAGAACGTATTGAATCGAAATATTCGTTCCTAATGTCCGATGCCTGATTTTTGATGAGAGTTACCATAATTAATATTGCTCTCGTGTATTTTCCGTCTGGCTGTAGGCCACAGCGTGATTCCCCCTCATTCCTTTCGTCCTTATGTTGCTGATTAGTCCCGATTGGCTCCATAATCCAGCAGCGTATACCAGTAGGCCTACTGTACAAGTTGCTAATATTTTGAACCTTTTCCACTTCTTTACGGACTCAGCTGAAGCATCTTCTTCTTGCTCCCATGTCATCGCACAAAATGGAAAAATCATGTGGCTCACAAAACACACCGTTTAGTCGATTGACGAAGACGCTACTGAAGTGTGAGATCGCGGTATACTTATAATTGCGGGACAATTTACTTATCAACCACGAACACAAAATCTCAGCCTGTTTCGTTCAAAAATGTTCGGAAGAAATCAGGTAGTAAGTAATCCTTTTTTGAGGTTGTACGACGTCACATTTAAGAAAAAGCGTGAAACAAGTATTAAAAACGCCTCAAAACCAGGGACTTCGTTAGGAGACCCAAGGAGGGGCGCGTGACCCACCAATCGACATTTTCGCTCCCTCAATGATTTATCCTTCTTTTAGAATATTCAATGTTGACCTACGTGTGCACAAACAATGAGATATTATCACTTATTAACATGAATTGTATCAGTATACACTATACTACTTTACACTTCCTTTTTCTTCTCGATAATGATCCAATTATTGGGTTTCAAAAGTGCTCATCAATCGCAAAAATCACATGAAAGATGACCATTTCTGGAAAACAATCGCTG
>OZ023327.1:7890005-7895005 GCA_964007535.1 Brachyptera risi | reverse complement strand
GGAACTTGCTCGTAATAGTATTACTCTTCAAATACTCTACTAACTTAGTAGCAATAAACCTTTCCATAACTGTTTCAATGAAGCACCACAATGCAATGGGACGATAATTAGCAATCATCATGTGATTTCCTTTCTTGAAAATAGGTCCAACTATTGATGTCTTGAGGTTTAAGAGAACAATACCAGACCTAATTGAGAGGCTAACAAGTCTGGCAATAACTGGACCGATGTTGTTAACAACAAGCTGTAAATCTTTGACTCTTATTTTATCCACCCCTGGTTGTTTGTTTACGTACATGGCATTGATAATGTTTTTAATAATATCAGAAGTAACATTTGGCAAATACATCGATTGATTGGTAGATTTTTGTGGTATTTGGTGTGCAGTAACAATATGTCACAGTCGTGGTTTATATTCTTCACTAAATCTACAAGAAAATCAACAAAATTGTTTGCAATGACATCGTGTGTTAGGTCTAGTCCTGAATATTTATTCAATACTTCGTCAACAGAGGGTTTTTTCTTTTTCCCGATTATTTCATTTATTGCTTGCCACGAATCAACGAATCAACGACGCACCTCACTGATGACGACGATCTATTGGCGTCAATGAATGATATGAGATGGTGGGATGATGAGATGAAAGGTTATTCCATTAAATGTTTTGGAAATGTGGGAGGAGCTTGTCGTGGCCTGTTGTTGAGAAATCATCTCGGTATTGACTAGAAAGACAAAGAAAAACCATGAAAAACCCCTTTCAGGATGGTTGACCATGGCGGGAATTGCACCACGGTATCCTGATTGACGGTTCAGTGTATTAACCACTCGGCCGCACGTCTCAACTAGTGATGGCATAATCAAATTATCATTTCACGTACGTTTCGTCCGATAAAATTGGTCTCTCCGGAATGAAATGCTCAACCCATCTGAAATCAAGGTACCGTAGGTGGAGAGTGAATATGTCGAGTGTGGAGTTGGAAATCTGCATGTTTTGGCTTGGTTTCATTTGTTGCTATATTTCATATAAACCGGTTGCTGATCTAAGAGCTCGCTGATAGCGTTTTCCTCTCTCAGTCGTTCTAGTTCCCATGTGTCAGTCATAGACTAATCAAATCTGTATTTCTAGTGAATATGAATTCCAATACTTCATAACGTTGGAAAGTCTTTTTTTTTAACCATTTATAATAATGAATGATATGAGATAAGTTCCAAAACATATTTCAGTTGTTATTTTTGTTGTTGTTTTTGTTGTTTTTGTTGTTTTCATTGACATTCCTATGGAGAAGATACATGTTACCGGCACATGTAGCTGGGTGGTTGACACACTCGCTTCGTGTGATCCGGAAGGTGAAGAATAATTAGTGCTCGAGTGGGGGAGGGGGGAGGGTACAGGTTCACGGACCTGCTTCTCCGCCCTACAGTTTTATTATAAAAAGTGGAACGTGGCTTGGGTTCCACTTTTAATTATTTATCCATATTGGGTTTAACGACGCACTGCACTGATGACTACGATCTATTGACGTTGGTGAATGATATATCAGAAGTTGAGATGAAGAGGTGAAAAGTTATTTCATTAGGTGTTTTTGGATAGTGGGAAGGAGTCGGTCGTGACCTGTTGTTAAGGAACCATCGCAGTATTGACCTGAATGACGAAGGGAAACCACACAAAAAACCTTATCGGGATGGTTGACCATGGCGGGAATCGAACCCCAGTCTCCTGAATGACGGTTCAGTGTATTAACCACTCGGCCACGCATCTCAGTACCACGTTCACTCTTGGTAGTATCTCGATTCCAGTATTTGCTCTTCAGAGCCCCCGATAAACCATAAATTGATACCCGAATTGACTACAATCCGGTGTGAAACTCCCAAGACTCCATTTTTGAGTCAAATCGGTGTCAAAACGCCTTTTTTTCCCCACAGTGTATTTGCAAGTAACGCTACACGGTGAGGTAAAACTATCGAGTATTACTGGAACATATACAATGTGATCGTTTTTACCTCTGTGATTATAAATTCGATTCATTATCATTTACGACAAATCTTGTCCACATCAGCTGCTCTCTTAGTTCCTGTATCTTACCCGTCACACAGTCCCAGTTTCGTTATCGTTCATCAGTGGATTCATCAGTGGAGTGCGTCGTTAAACCCAATATAAATAAATAACTATTATCGTTTATTATTATGTGTAAACCGTGAAAGGAAAAAACGATTGATTCGTGAGGTAATCCTAATCCAGAGATGTAGATCAAAATACTATTCAAAATAGATCAAAATAATATTCATTTCCAGTTGTGAAATCCCCCAAGGAAACCTGGGGATGCCATTGGAGGGGTCTTAATTAAGGCTTTGAGCAACATTGAGAAGATATCAGATCGTTTTTGGGAACAATGCATATTCCAATAGAATAGTCGCTGTAGACGCACAACGTATGGTCTTATGTTCCATACAGTTTGCAGTAAATCCGTAATCGCGACAAAAGTAGTTACCATTTCTCGGCACAAGATAAACTACGCGAAATAATCTGCGGTGAGCGATTAGCAGGAAATGCGAATGAAAGAAGTATTAAAACACGAGTAAGTTTCGTCTTACGAGTGGCTTTATTCCCAGTGAGATAAGATTTTCTCACGTGAGTAACTTACACTCCAGAGGAATACATAATATTGCACATTGAACCACGTAGACGAATCAATGACAATTGCCTGCATGGGAATGTGAAATAACTTAAAGATGATTATATAAATATATATATATATATATATATATATATATATATATATATATATATATATATATTTATATATATGAATATATATATATATATATATATATATATATATATATATATATATATATATATATATATATATTTAAATATATATATATATATATATATATATATATATATATATATATATATATATATATACATATATAACCGGCACAGTAGCTGAGTGGTTAGCTCACTTGCTTCGTGATCCGGGAGGTGAAGGGACATATCGGACCCGGTTCGATCCCCTCCACCGTCCATCTTTACAGGGGTTTTTCGTGGTTTCCCTCTGTAGTCTGGGCTAATGCCGGGATGGTTACCACAATATAGGCCACGACCGCTTCCTTCCCACTATCCTTCCCACTACCCATAAAAACCTCCATCTCATCATCCCATCATCTCATTAATCATTCATCCGACGCCAATAGATCTTAGTAATCATTACAGTGCGTCGTTAAAACCCAATAAAAAAAAAAATATATATATATATATATATATATATATGAATATATATATATATATATATATATACATATATATACGTATATATACTATATACGTATATAGTATGAAAGATTTTAATGTATAATGACTGAGTTTTACTCTATACCAACAGTGTTTGTTAATTTCATCATATGTTTTAGATGTTCTGTTTTGTTTGTATGTACTACAATCTAGATTATTCATGTATATTTCTCTATACAATACTATACATATACATTCACTATACATACCAACAGACTATAATTATGTAAATTGACTTGCCATATATTCTTCTTTTATTTTAAATGAGAAATCCTGTGGAATAATAAAGAAATCCAATCTAGTCCAATCTTATCTCTTATATATATATATATATATATATATATATATATATATATATATATATATATATATATATATATATATATATATATATATATATATATATATAAATATATACATATATATATATATATATATATATATATATTTATATATATATATATATATATATATATATATATATATATATATATAAATATAAATATATATATATATATATATATATATATATATATATATATATGTATATATATGAATTTATATATATATATATATATATATATATATATATATATATATATATATATATATTTATATATATATATATATATATATATATATATATATATATATTCATATATATATATATATATATATATATATATATATATATATATATATATATATATATATATATATTGAATTTTAGATAAGTTCAATCGTTTGAAATAACATTTAAAAAAATTAGAAAAATACAAATATGTTAAACGAGATATAAAAGTGTAGTTATTAGAAAATATGAATAGGCATGATAACTGAGCTGGTGATTGATGAATATTCAAATGGGCCCAACAAATTTAATGATTTAATAATATTCCATTATTTCAATGGGATTTGAGAAATTGACCTCCGGAAAATTACTCTCGTTGTCTAGATCTTGATCATTTCAAATTGCCTTATATTGCTTCTTTTCATTATCATAAATGTTTTTGTGCCTCACAGTTCAAATTGTTGAAATTAGAAGGGTGTCAATACCCAATTTATCAATTTTTGATTAATCATCATGTACTATCCATACCATCAATATTATTATGACTTATCAATTGAAAAAATATACTATATTATGTGTCTTTCAGTCGTGATACTTATCTAATCAAAATGTCTCAATACTGGTTTCATGTAATCATTTTTTCTTACAATCTTGTACAACTGCCAACTTTTTTCGCCACTTGGTGTAACTTGATTGCCTGAAATCAAAATTCATAGTTATCAAAGATACCTTACACTTTGTAAGTAGAATGTAACAAATCACTCAATGTTATGCTCTTTTCTTCTCACTTTAATCACTTTATTACTCCTAATGTTCGAGAAATACATCCGAATTTGAATTGTACTCATAATTCACTACTTTAACACATCGTTAGGCTTTTTTTGAAGGGCTTTGTGAATGTTTTCTTGCTGTAATTGTGTTTCTCTTCCTATATCAGTGTATTTGACCAATAAAAAAGATATATATATATATATTATATATATATATATATATATATATATATATATATATATATATATATATATATATATATATATATATACATATATATATATATATATACATATATATATATATATATATTCATATATACACATACATGTATATACATATATATATATATATATATATATA
>OZ023327.1:7875942-7888442 GCA_964007535.1 Brachyptera risi | reverse complement strand
TTTCTTTTTTTTTTGGGGGGGGGGGGGGGGGGGGAATTAAAGTTCTTGATGAAAATGATCATATCCTACGGCCATTATGTGCAATTATTCGATGAGAGCAAATTGAATTTTTTCGGAAGTTTTCTAAAATACTTATCTCATTAGTTATCTTGTTTGGAATCTACGCGCATTATCAGCATCGTTTTAAATTGTCAACAATGGAGATGATGGAAATATTAATTTTACATCAATTGGATCATGAAGTAGTTACATAGAGAAAAAAAACTAATCCCTCTTGAAAATTATAAGATTATCTAGTCGAGCAATAGCTCGACGGAAGCCAAGTCCGTGCGAAGTCTCAGCTACACGCTTACACTGTTTTACACGAAGTACTTCCAGGCGGTTTTGAGCATACTGTATCTCCAGAACTAACAAAGTTGGATACCTCTAGTTTGTTGTAATGGAATGAGGCGCCATACACGACACGATATATCAAATTTGAGCTATATCGGATCAAACATCTGAAAGTTATAGCACTGTGAAAAGACTGCTCTTTCCGTTATCTTCTCCTCCGTCTCCTCCTGCTCCTCCTCCTCCTCCTCCTCCTCCTCCTCCTGCTCCTTCTCCTCCTCCTCCTCCTCCTCCTCCTCCTCCTCCTCCTCCTCCTCCTCCTCCTCCTCCTCCTCCTCCTCCTTCCGTCGTCACCACAGAACTCGGCTACAGGCCAAACGTATGCTCCGATTTGTCTGATGCTTTCAGGGATAATGTGGACCCATATGGAATTGTGACTTTTGAAATGTTCAACCGGAAGTTGCTTTCGAAAACCGGAAGTTATGTCATTTACACTCATTTTTCAAGTTTTATACATTTTAAAAAATCATTTCGGAGCAGATTTCAACGATATTACGAAGATATGTTTGTGAAAATATACCAGATCGATTGTGTGTGCGAGATTTGCCGATTAATCATTTTAACTGAGAGTGATTGAAATAACAACTTTCAAAAATGTAGAATATTGTCGTATTGACGGTTAAATCACGGCCACCGATGAACCATCGAAAACTTTGGGTACTTTCTTCTCCGCTCTATATATCTGAATAATCGTCATCAGACACAACAGAGAGATAATGAATGTCAAATGAAACAGCTGATATTCATAAATTATCACGTTGATACCTTATTGCCTGATAATGCAAATTTTAGTGATGAGTATATTTCAAGTATGGTATTTAAAGAATATTCTAACTTGACGCCCATTTTGGGCCATTGAGTGCTGATATACGATAGGCGAGGAAATCAATTGAGAGACTGTATTTATTCGAACGATAATTTGATAACACGGACGATAAATATATGCTGATGCTATTGTGAACAAGCAAATGCATCTAATCATTAGGAAGCAACAAAAATTACTGATATCCCACCCAAAACCCTAACGGGTGAAAACTTGGAGCCAAGTCCTGAAATATTTTAGTAACTTCAAAAACTTCCCGATATTAAAGATGTGAAATCAGAACTGTATGCCAAGGGAACTTATTAGGCATCAATACGGCCTGGAAAATAACAGGAAACACTTGGCTCATTGCCCCCCACGTCCCCTCATATAACACCACCCCGAATTGAAGTGAAGTGCATGATGCTAAGAAATGGGTAACTTCACGTTCCTGACACAGGGAAACGTAAAATATGATTCAAGAAACTTGTCCTCCCCCGTCCATTTTCTATTCTAAAATGTAGCTTTAAATCAACTTGATGACATTAAGTGGGTAGTGAGTGATTGAACGAACTTGAATTGAGAACCTACATTTGATTGGGGAGCACACCATCTTGAAAAATTCTCACGTTATAAGTTTATAGAACCTAACCCACAAATATTTTATTAGATCTCTTAGTTCTTCTGGATTAGAATCTTTTAGTAGGTTTTATCAATAAAATAATAATACTTGAATCATTTCCAAATTCGAAGTATGGTTTCAAACTATCTTCATATTGTATTTTCATTCTTATTTTGGAGGTACAATTTATCATACTCCGATGAGAAAATGTATTTCCGGGTCAAAGTCAGTCTGTGCCCTCTCGTACCACAAATACAACATTTGTTCAAAAGGAAGGATATTTTGATAATTTAATAACCAATAACGCGACAGAGTCTCCATGCGTAAATCACAAATTGTCCTGACTCATATTACGTTTCCCTGTGTCAGGAACGTGAAGTTACCCATCTCTTAGCATCATGCACTTCACTTCAATTCGGGGTGGTGTTATATGAGGGGACGTGGGGGGCAATGAGTCAAGTGTTTATATGTAGTGTAATAATAAGTTACACTTGACTTACAGTTTTGATTTAACACCTTTCATATCAGGAAGTTTTTGTTCAACGACCCCACCAACAGCTCGGTTGTACGGGGGTACGAATGAGCCTAACGACCCCATCTACAGCTCGGTTGTACGGGGGTACGAATGAGCCTAACGACCCTATCTACAGCTCGGTTGTACGGGGGTACGAATGAGCTCAACGACCCCACCAACAGCTCGGTTATACGGGGATACGAACGAGCTTAACGACCCCACCAACAGCTCGATTGTACGGGGGTACGAATGAGCCTAACGACCCCATCTACAGCTCGGTTGTACGGGGGTACGAATGAGCTCAACGACCCCACCAACAGCTCGGTTATACGGGGATACGAACGAGCTTAACGACCCCACCAACAGCTCGGTTGTACGGGGGTACGAATGAGCCTAACGACCCCATCTACAGCTCGGTTGTACGAGGGTACGAATGAGCTCAACGACCCCACCAACAGCTCGGTTATACGGGGATACGAACGAGCTTAACGACCCCACCAACAGCTCGGTTGTACGGGGGTACGAATTAGCCTAACGACCCCATCTACAGCTCGGTTGTACGGGGGTACGAATGAGCTCAACGACCCCACCAACAGCTCGATTATACGGGGGTACGAATAAGCTCAACGACCCACCAACAGCTCGGTTATACGGGGGTACGCATAAGCTCAACGACCCCACCAACACCCAAGTCATACAGGGTACGAATGAGCAAGTGATTACGAAACTGTGAAGTGATGAGTAATGAAAGGACGTTTACAAAAACCTATGCCTTATGTGGGACTCGAACCCACGCCCAACGGTGACTTCAGTTTCTGAAGCGGTGCCTCAGCTGACCGAGCTACCGAGGGCGGTATTATGATGTGATAATTCTGTCGGTTTGAGTTTGATTTAAAAAAAAAACGTCATTCAGGAGATCGGGGTTTGATTCCCGCCATGGACGATGATCCTTAGAGGGGTTTTTAGTGTTTTCCCTCTGTCGTTCAGGTCGATTCTGGGATCACACCGACTCCTTTCCACCATATAAAACTACTGGATGAAATAACCTTTCATCTCATCATCCCATCATCTCATATAGGCCCTATCATTCACCGACGCCAATAGATCTCAGTTATCAGTATAGTGCGTCGGTTAGCTGAATATGAATAAACGTAATATTTTCTCCTCACATGACACCGTTTTGGAGGATCTTGAGTGGTAGTCCATGGTTGGTCGTGCTCGATGGCTTCAACATGGCAATTAATGTGCCTGGGGCGTCACCAGATTACCGGTGGCTCAGTTTTAACAACAGTTTATCAATTTATATTGGGTTTAACGACGCACTCCACTGATGACTACGATCTATGGCGTCGGTAAATTATATTTGAGATGATGGGATATTAAGATGAGAGGTTATTTTGTTATATTTTTTTTTATAGTGATAAAGGAGTCCGTCGTGGCCTGTTGTTAAGGTACCATCTCAGTATTGACCTGAACGACAGGGGAAAACCACGAAAAAAACCCTGTCACGATGATCGACCATGGGAGGAATCGAACCCCGGTCTCCTGAATGACGGTTCAGTGTGTTAACTACTCGACAACTCGAATGTCTATTACAAGTAACTGGTATTTGTTTGATATGTGCACACGATTTACATGTCGTGTATTCATTAATGGTGGTTTCTCAAGACACTCAGCGAGAGATAATGGTACGGTTATAAAAAGTGCCACTGATTATGCGAACGCACGCAGCACACACTGAAACATTGGAGAAGAGACGAACAATTGTGCATGGCTATTATTATAATAGACGAAGATGACTGGCATCAAAACACCGTCATGTTAATTCAGTGTAATCCCCCATCCAAACAATAATAATTAATTCTGGCTTTTTTCATGGTTTTTGCAATTGTTTTTGTATGTCATGAAGTGTAGCTCAAAAATACATGACAGTGTTTTAAATTCTGAAACTTCGAACCAGGTCTTGAGATAGGATGTTATAAGAAAAAATTCAATGTCCTCAACTATATCTTTTTTTGGTGTTCGGCCCATTTATATATCCAACGCACTGGGACCACTGGGAACAAAAGTCGGGGGGTCATTTCAGATTCACCCATCCGTTTCTCTCACGTGCATGCCTTCTAATATAATGAACAGTTTTCAATTTCTTTTCTCACCCTTTCGACTTTTCGTCCGTTTCAGTATTTTTATCCGCCGTCCCCGTGGCACAGTCCACTATTGCACTGCGTTAGGAACTGAAGTAAGTTTGAGCGTGAGTTCGAGTCTCGCATAAGGCATGGGTTTCTGTGAACGTTCTTTCACCTCTCATTGTCATCACTTCATCGTTTTATTATGACCCGCTCATTCATACTCATAG
Source organism: Brachyptera risi (assembly GCA_964007535.1). Taxonomy (NCBI): domain Eukaryota; kingdom Metazoa; phylum Arthropoda; class Insecta; order Plecoptera; family Taeniopterygidae; genus Brachyptera; species Brachyptera risi. The sequence continues at coordinate 7,883,758 of OZ023327.1, read as the reverse complement.
GTACAATCCAGCTGTTCTGTTGTTTGTTATTTTACTGTCTATTCTTTGGCTCCATGCAGCCTCCATTTCTCCCTCCGCTGCTGTGACAACGAACTGAGGTCAAATCCATCTCCTATACATTTGTTTCATCTGTCGAAGCGCAACATACATCCAGCCTATACCACGCCTACAATTAAAAAAATAATGTCGTCAATAGCCAATTTGTACCGGTGTCAATATGTTTCAACTCCTTCAGTGAGTCAAACTGAGGGGTGTCATGGAGTCAAACGAAATCGGTGTCAAACATTTTTTTATAATTGACGATAATGACTGCGAACTGGCCCACGTTGCCAGTCAAATATATTGACGTACCAATAATCGTGGAGTCATATATTTTGCAACACTGCTCGTATTCAATTTTCTTTAAATGCTTGACTCAAATTTGTGTAGCTATTTGAGAGTCATCATGACTTCCATCGTCGTGAAGGGAGTCGAATTGGTGTCGTTCTAATTCTATTAAACGACACCGCGTGACCTTACATTGACATTACGTGTCCATTGGGACATGCTTCCTCAGTCGGCGTGAATACATGCGGATTTATATGTGAGCGTATGTATCGATAAGATAATGGTGAGAGCCAGAATTGGAGTAGGCTTCAAGAGCAGTACTAAATATGTATACATATAGATGGCGAGGCTGATGAATCTGCACCATACAAAACCTAATTGCGGCATTTAAGAGTTGAAGCTATTATTATTAAATGCTCCAATCGTCCATAAGGCCTCCCAACGCAATTGTTCTCATCCTCAATACAGTGCATGGTCATGTCAACCTGTTTCAGGGTTATTTTGAGTTAACTTTCTGAGTTTTTTGTTTTCAATAATGGTTAGGCCTATAGCGACAGTCCTCCCTATCCCATATCACCAGTGCACGAATGGTTCGAGCCTTCATCTCTCGTGTGCAAGTTGTATCCACGAGAGAAGGTTGCGAGCGACCGCCCCCCCTATCCTACACCACTAACGCACGGATGGTTCGAGCCTACACCTTTCTTGAATTCAATTATAGGAAGTGACGTTTGACTTATATGAAACGAAGTTTCACGCTCAATGTGCTATATAATAGGCTCACTGAGAAGCTACATTTTGGTGTTGTAACCTTGTTTTGTACCGATATATGACTTTTCAGGATCAACTCTCACTGTCGACCTAATTGCCGATTAGTGATAAGTGTGGTTCGTTAATCAGAAGAAATAGGATACAATAATGTATTCAGATCCGTAGTTAATGATTCATAGACTCCAGAAACAGTAGGAATAACTATTTATGTTCTACCAAAGCAAGACATGGCATGATAATATTTGCACCAATAATTTTCCTCTCGTATAATAATTTGAATATCATTAAGTGCTTTCTAAATTGGAAATAATCACATTTTTCACAAGAACATCATGTCAGTATGCAATCATACTCTTTCTTCAGACTCTTTCTTTCAGAGTATCCACATCCCGATTTGACACCCAGAGGAGTCAAATTTACGTAATTGACTCCTTTTAGAGTGATACATTTTCAAATTGACTCTCAAAAGTGTCAAATTCTGCTGAATTTCAACTCCTTCTGAAGTCTGTTATCATAATTTTGACTCCTCTCGGAGAATTCAATTCCTAATTTGACAAAAGAGTCAATACCTGACTCCTTTCGGTGTAAGTTGAATATAATTTGACTCTGATAAGTGATAGTACGCGACGTAATCCAGATATCCCAATCAACTTCGATTTGTTTGCCTTGGTTGACACCATCAAATGTTGACACCGTTTTGGGCTAAAAATTTGACTCACTCGATAAATCGTACATTGACACCCAAATTGACTACAATCGGGCGTGAACCTTCTGAGACTCACTTTTTGAGTCAAATCGGTGTTAAAACAGCTGATTTCTTATCATGTATCAACATGCCATGCCATGGGTTTCCAGCGTATGTTGATATGCTAGGCCATCTTGTATTTATATCCATATCATTTGATTCAGGTGGGCATAACTTATAGAAGTTCCGAAGTCGAACAATTTACGGCCTCTACGTGTTAGACTTTGCCACACTAACACCACATATCCTATTGACCCATCATTTCAGGCACCGGATTCAGGTATTACCAAATTACGTATCAGCACTCGACCAGTTGATTTCATACTTTTCTATTCTATCATTTTCATATCTTTTGTTTATTCATCTTACACGCAATCTTTCCCACGGTGTTTGAGCTGCTATTGCTATTGGCTATATGCCCTTCTTGCATACATACCTTGTGAATGAATGGCCATTTCTTGATGTGTTGGAGATATTTCTGAACAGCTTCACAAACTAGAATGGACCAAATGATGACTGAATAATCTGGTCAACAACTATATTATAGCCAACTGTCTTCCGTTTTTATTTTTTTTATTTGTAATTATTTGTAATTGTTAATCTACCTGCAGTCCTGAGAAGAGCATAAAATGATTGTTTTCACAAAGGGAGAGGATACGAGTGTTAATATAGTGTTAGTGTACGGTGTTATAGTGTATAGTGTACAGAGTAGTGTACAGCAGAAACGGTCGGAACCTCCATATCTCTCGTGGAAACAATGGCGTCATTGGTGTCTTCCTCTTTGTCCAATGATTTACTTCCTGGAGTAATGGAAGTCCTGTGGGAAGAAGTTCTCAGTACAGACAAGTTACACTGAGACAAGAGTCAAATTCTCTCATAAATAAACTTCCAAAGATATAATATATTTTTGTTTAAGAAGATTTTTTATTACACAAAATATAAGTCATTTACTGATATCATAGACCCACAAAGTCATGAAAAGACTTGTCTGTGGGTCTACTAATCAACAATAACAATAATAACAATCATGTTAATAATCATAATGATGATAATTTTAATTTATCACCAGAGAACTGTAAAGTTACAGAATGATACTCGTCAATAACCTAAAGTGACCATTGGCAAAAATTAAATGATCATAAATTAATGATCAATTGATACATCAATTAATTAATATTATTCGTTAGTAGAATGAAGCGATTTCTCAAGCAGAAACTTCTTCATACTTGATATAAAATTAGTCACACTTTTCATTTCTTTCAACTCAGCATAAACAACACTGTGCAATCGTGTAGCTGACTCCTGAAGATGGATGTTTCGGCTCTAAATGTATTATATTCACTTTGAGATCGTTTCAAGATTCATCATACAACTATGGCTAGAAGATTTGTAAAAAAACAACATTATGAGGTATTGTCATGGACAAAATGAAACCGTTCATTCATTTGATGGGAAATGTACGTTAGACCATTGTTGCACGCAAGTCTCCATCAAGATGGTTGGCATAATTACACATACCTTGTCCTATTGACCATCTAAAATACATCACCTTTATTACACAACAAATACATAACCAGATATTTTCAGAATAACTATATCATTTAAACTTATTAGGCATGTGAATTAATGATTTATGTATAACTCATTTAATCAGTGAATAGTGCAAATTGCATTCTCGAATGAAGCTACAAGCGATCATTGTCAGATTTCGAATCCACTCTGACGTATTTGGAGTCCAATAGTTCTGAATCGGATTATTCGATATTCCATCTCACTCCAACTGACTTGGTTCTACCATCCTTGTTCTCTCTCTGAATGGACATTAAAGAGCTGTTTGATCATGCCTCCGTCATGTTTTTATAGTTTTTTAAAACATTGTTGCCAGATAGTGTTCCGAGGTCGTTATAGTTACACAGCTTATTTCTAGTAGCATGTAACAAAAGAAAAAGAATCTTGTATTTTCAGATGAAACTTCATTGAAATCGTCTTGTTATTTTGTACATTGGTCAAATTTCACTTCTCAATTTTCTACTTTTCATAATTCACCGTGATTATTATTTCCACAAGCTGGGTTTCAACTCCAGAGTCTGGAATGTATCTGTGATTAATTGGTTTTGGACGTTGCATCACTTTTGTTCCATTCGATCACCGGAAATAGGTATTCAAATCAAATTGTATCATGAATCCTAATTACTATCATATATTATTTGTAACTAATCTTTGGGGTGGTAAGATCGCCCTTGTGGTGCTCCGTTCAAACGATCCTATTTTTCCTTCGATGCCTTAATTGGGGAACGATGATTTTGTATTGAGTTTCGATGTCATTAAAGAAAATTCTAAAAAACTCATATATATATATATATATATATATATATATATATATATATGAATATATGAATATATATATATATATATATATATATATATATATATATATATATATATATATATATATATATATATATATATATATATATATTCATATATTCATATATATATATATATATATATATATATATATATATATATATATATATATATATATATATATATATATGTATATATATATATATATATATATATATATATATATATATATATATATATATATATATATATATTCATATATATATATATATATATATATATATATATATATATATATATATATATATATATATATATACATATATATGTATATATATATATATATATATATATATATATATATATATATATATATATTTATATATATATATATATATATATATATATATATTTATATATATACATATATATATATATATATATATATATATATATATATATATGAATATGTGAGTATATACATATATATATATATATATATATATATATATATATATATATATATATATATATATATATTCATATATTTATATATATATATATATATATATATATATATATATATATATATATATATATATATATATATATATATATATATGTATATATTTATATATATATATATATATATATATATATATATATATATATATATATATATATATATACATATATGTTGTAACTATGTACCGTTCATTTCCAGGCCTGTTCCAGTTTCTAGCAATGTTATTCCAACTTCAATTCGACATTTCATTTCATGATCACGTTTTTCTTATGATTTATTGTGTTCATGCCACAGACAAGACAAATAGGCCTTGTGGGCTCTTGTGTAGAAATCATGTATCTTCTTCATTAAAATGTCAATGAGAACAACAACAACAACAACAACAACAACAACAACAACCACAACAATTACAACAACAATAACAACAACAACAACAACAACAACAACCACAACAATTACAACAACAACAACAACAACAACAACAACAACAACAACAAAATATAACTTTGTCCACTAATGAAATAATGACATGTGCAAGATGATCCACATGCTAGGGATGTATGCGGTATACCTATCATCACTTCTACTGCATAGTTACAACTGTTCAAACATTCCATCATGTCGACAACTGGGCCCAATACATCCGACTGATGTCCACTATTCATTCAGTTGATATATTCAACATGTTATTATCAATTCACAATATCAAAACATACAATCGAATTAACAATCATGACACCAGAAAAAACGCTGATTTATATTCACAAGAATGCTCCTTGAAATTTACACAGGTGAACTGAAATTATTTGGAATTCAAACTTCATAACAGATCACCAGAAGCTATAATGCATCTAGAATCATTATCAAAATTTAAAATGGAATCAAAAAACCTTCTTTCAGGCAAAGCTTATTATTCTTTGGATGAATATTTGTCGTCATGATGACGTGGGCTCAGAACGTCTCTCAGAATACACTAATTGTCAATGAATCAACTGACCTACCTTAATCAAGATGCAATCCACCATAATTATCTATTGTTTTGAATGAAATGTCTCAACATCCTCCAATAATAAAATGTGAAGTGTTTTATAAACTTACTGTAAGTAAATTCAATGGAGACAATGGATATATTAGTATTATCATAATTATTATTATCAATACAACATTCCATTCCGTTTTCCATTAATTCGTATGGAAAACAGGAGAAACCATATCTAATACCAACCCTGTTTAACGGGCTTCCACCTGATTTATTAAATTTACAAAAACTATACGGTGTAAAAATTGAGATTAAAAAATAGATTTGGCAAAGTTGTATCTTATAGTGAATCATAATCTTGAAATTTGAAAAAACAAAAACTAATATTAAAGCAATATCATTTATGACAAGATTATTATGTTTTATTCATTATTGAGAGAGAAGTGAAGAAGTATTTTATTTGTTTTTGTAATAATCAGTTAACTAGCTGCTATCCGGAGAGTTCTGATGGAGTGTATTCATGTATGGCAACATAATTAGTGGACCCACAGACAAGTCTGTTATGACTTCGCGGGTCTTACGATATCAGTGAATGAATGACTCATATTTAAAATAATTAAAAATCTCCTAAAAAAAAATATATATATATTATTATTATTATTATTATCATTATTATTATTGAAGGCTTCCCAATATCACTTGAACAGGATTGTACAATTACAAGATAGAATGATAGAATCAATAGTACCTCATCACATGTGGCTTGACCTTATTAATCATATCAGTCAATTATATCTACATTGCAATATACTTCCCTTAACATATCTCATGAAGATCGCACAACAATCTTTACATCAGATATCATGTGTGTTGAATGGGTAATCATAGCCAAAAGTCCAGGAATGTATATACTAGGTTAGCGTGACACAGGCTCATTGGCATCCGTCATCTGTTACCTCACATTGTACAACTCACTTGATTGTGAACATTGAAATCACACAAAAAGATAGCCCATACGTTTAATCCAACATTAGTATTTCAAGAAGAAACCCATCTAGACCGTGATCCTTGATTGAAACGCACTTAATTATGCAGAAATCTTTGCTCACATGACATTATCATTTGAGCAGCCTCTATGCTGAACATTCTATCCAATTTGTTGCAATCATTTATATTTTGTTCAACGACGCACTAAACTGACGACTTCGATCTATTGGCGTCGGTGAATGATATGCGAGATGGTGGGATGATGATATTAAAGGGTAATCAGGTATTTTTGGATTGTTGGAAGGAGTCGGTCGTGACCTGTTGCTAAGGAACCATCCCAGTATTGACCTGAACGACAGTGGCAAACCACGATGCACCCCTGTTAGGATGGTCGACCATGGCGGGAATCGAACCCCGGTCTCCTGAATGACGGTTCAGTGTATTAACCACTCGGCCACGCGTCTCAGTAAATGTAATATATAATATGGGAGATATTGTTGTTAACAATAAAGTGAGATCAAGTTCTCATCTAATGATACTGAGACAAATGGTCGAGTGGCTAGCACACTATACCGTCATCCAGGAGACCTGGGTTCGATACCCGCCATGATCGACCATCCTGACAGGGGTGAATTGTGGTTTCCCTTTGTCGTTCAGGTCAATACTGGGATGATTACCTAACAACAGGCCACGACCGGCTCCTTCCCACTATACAAAAACACACAATAAAATAACCTCTCATCTCATCATCCTATCATCTTGTATCATTCACCGTCGCCAATAGATCTTAGTCGTTAGTACAGTGCTTCGTTAAACCCAATATAAATAAGAGAATATTGTATATACTACATGCTTCCCTCATAGAGAGATGATTGTAGAACAGAGATGTTGCACCCAACTTATAGTTATAATTTTGGAAAGGAATGTCAATTAAAAAGTTTGAAAAAGATCAAAAAACTGGGCCTATTCATTAGGTGAGTTTGAGTAGCTGTGCTCGTGTGAAAACAGGACTGGTGGAGTGAAGGGCGGAGCCACCGTTCATTGCAGTCCACATCATGCATGGAGATAATCACGTCACTGGGCAGATAGAATGGAAATAAACCTGACCGTTCACAAA
>OZ023327.1:7823442-7868442 GCA_964007535.1 Brachyptera risi | reverse complement strand
AAGGTAATATATAATGCGTTGCTAAGGTTCTATTTATAAGTGTCCAATATGGCCGCCGAGATTGGAACGAGCCTTTGTCGCTATCTGCTGCAGGAATAGCGTATCTCGGCAAGGAAAGATGGTTATAAGAACACATCACACGTATAGACCCACACGTTGAGCTCTTTCCTTTATACATACTACATACACAAAAACTAGACAGTGTATGAATGATTTTGTTTTTTTAAATATTGTATGATTTCATGTCATTGATAAAAGAAATTGGGAAAAGCCAAGACGAGCCGGTACACTCCTCAGTAATTCCATATTGTTTCGCGAGGTTAGGAAAACAGGAACGAGACAGCTTCTCCTCCATATCGACCTCTTCCGCATGGTTTCCCTTCTTTTAATAGTATATTCTAATCGAATTCAAATATTAAGTATATCAAGTATTGAGAATATTAGGTATATTCTATTATAATATTATATTATATTCGAATCGAATAGTAGGGTCAAGAATCAACACTTTAAGATGCATTTTTTAAAAGTTGTTGATTGGTGAAAACAATACCATCACTAAGGCACCGCTTTAATAACCGAAGTCATGTATACCGTTTTGTGCGTGAGTTCAAATCCCACGTAAAGCATAGGACTTTGTGAACGTTCTTTCACCTATCAATCATCACTCCATAGTTCCATTATCACCTGCCCATTCAACCTCCCAATCCACCCAGCAGCTGGATAATCATCGTCGATAAAATAAAAAATTATGTAGAAAAAATGAAAATGTCAAAAATTGTGAAATTGTACAACAATGAAATCACTGATTGACAAAACATGCAGTCTGTACGATCTCTCGCGAATCTTCTCCTATTCTCCATGACCCTCAGTTTAGCGCTTCTTGAATCAACTGAAAATCCAATCCTGATCCATCATCACCTCTTTTATCATCACCGCTCAACTTATTGATTCTTTTACCTTGATTGTACAACTCATTTTTACTCCTGGAAATTATAATTACAGATTGAGTTGATAGTGAAAGTGAGTGAATAGTGATTGATAGTGTTGAGCCAAACCTTCATGGCCCGTACATCGTGAGGATGGACAGCCATCATTAATGGGACCCAGACCTCGCATTCATCATTTTTGGGGGCTTTTAGTTTTTTGACGCATTATTATTTTTTGAAGTGCGACAAAAATGTGGATGAATATATGTGTTGTTTGAACACATTCATAATATTTTTGGTTCAGGAATTATTTTAAGTACCATATGTGAAACGCTGTTCTCATAGACTTGGCCTAAATCTCAACATTTTTCAATGCTCATTATTTCGAAAGGCCTATGAATATAACACTAATCAATTTGGCTTCTACCAGATTTTTTCAGAATTCCAAAGAAGATTTATACATGTGCTTCACAAACTTGGAGCGAGAAAATGAATGGTTGAAGAACATATCAGAGTTTTCAAAACCAATAAAATGTCATGAATCCTCTAATATTGCAATTTTTATAATAAAGATGCTGAAAACTATTGTATACTTTTCTTTTTCATATCTGTTCCACTTCGAATCATGACAAAGCTCTAAACAACGAATGGGAACAGTCAATATGTACTTTGGAGAACCATTCCTGAGAAGAAGATCTATGAACATGGCGGCATGAACAGGCCGTGCTTGTGTGGCCGAAATAACGCGTCTGACAGTCGACTCTTGCTCGCCACATTGTCTCTGCATGGCAGCATAGCCAGGCCGTGCTTGTGTGGCCGAAACAACGCGTCTGACAGTCGACTCTTGCTCGCCACATTGCCTCTTCATGGCAGCATAGCCAGGCCGTGCTTGTGTGGCCGAAACAACGCGTCTGACAGTCTACTCTTGCTCGCCACATTGTCTCTGCATGGCAGCATAGCCAGGCCGTGCTTGTGTGGCCGAAACAACGCGTCTGACAGTCGACTCTTGCTCGCCACATTGTCTCTGCATGGCAGCATAGCCAGGCCGTGCTTGTGTGGCCGAAACAACGCGTCTGACAGTCGACTCTTGCTCGCCACATTGTCTCTGCATAGCAGCATAGCCAGGCCGTGCTTGTGTGGCCGAAACAACGCGTCTGACAGTCGACTCTTGCTCGCCACATTGTCTCTGCATAGCAGCATAGCCAGGCCGTGCTTGTGTGGCCGAAACAACGCGTCTGACAGTCGACTCTTGCTCGCCACATTGTCTCTGCATGGCAGCATAGCCAGGCCGTGCTTGTGTGGCCGAAACAACGCGTCTGACAGTCGACTCTTGCTCGCCACATTGCCTCTGCATGGCAGCATAGCCAGGCCATGCTTGTGTGGCCGAAACAACGCGTCTGACAGTCGACTCTTGCTCGCCACATTGCCTCTGCATGGCAGCATAGCCAGGCCGTGCTTGTGTGGCCGAAACAACGCGTCTGACAGTCGACTCTTGCTCGCCACATTGTCTCTGCATAGCAGCATAGCCAGGCCGTGCTTGTGTGGCCGAAACAACGCGTCTGACAGTCGACTCTTGCTCGCCACATTGTCTCTGCATGGCAGCATAGCCAGGCCGTGCTTGTGTGGCCGAAACAACGCGTCTGACAGTCGACTCTTGCTTGCCACATTGTCTCTTCATGGCAGCATAGCCAGGCCGTGCTTGTGTGGCCGAAACAACGCGTCTGACAGTCGACTCATGCTCGCCACATTGTCTCTTCATGGCAGCATAGCAGCATAGCCAGGCCGTGCTTGTGTGGCCGAAACAACGCGTCTGACAGTCTACTACTCTTGCTCGCCACATTGTCTCTGCATGGCAGCATAGCCAGGCCGTGCTTGTGTGGCCGAAACAACGCGTCTGACAGTCGACTCTTGCTCGCCACATTGTCTCTGCATGGCAGCATAGCCAGGCCGTGCTTGTGTGGCCGAAACAACGCGTCTGACAGTCGACTCATGCTCGCCACATTGTCTCTTCATGGCAGCATAGCCAGGCCGTGCTTGTGTGGCCGAAACAACGCGTCTGACAGTCTACTCTTGCTCGCCACATTGCCTCTGCATAGCAGCATAGCAGCATAGCCAGGCCGTGCTTGTGTGGCCGAAACAACGCGTCTGACAGTCGACTCATGCTCGCCACATTGTCTCTTCATGGCAGCATAGCCAGGCCGTGCTTGTGTGGCCGAAACAACGCGTCTGACAGTCGACTCTTGCTCGCCACATTGCCTCTGCATGGCAGCATAGCCAGGCCGTGCTTGTGTGGCCGAAACAACGCGTCTGACAGTCGACTCTTGCTTGCCACATTGTCTCTTCATGGCAGCATAGCCAGGCCGTGCTTGTGTGGCTGAAACAACGCGTCTGACAGTCGACTCTTGCTTGCCACATTGTCTCTGCATGGCAGCATAGCCAGGCCGTGCTTGTGTGGCCGAAACAACGCGTCTGACAGTCGACTCTTGCTCGCCACATTGCCTCTGCATGGCAGCATAGCCAGGCCGTGCTTGTGTGGCCGAAACAACGCGTCTGACAGTCGACTCTTGCTCGCCACATTGCCTCTGCATGGCAGCATAGCCAGGCCGTGCTTGTGTGGCCGAAACAACGCGTCTGACAGTCGACTCTTGCTTGCCACATTGTCTCTGCATGGCAGCATAGCCAGGCCGTGCTTGTGTGGCCGAAACAACGCGTCTGACAGTCGACTCTTGCTCGCCACATTGCCTCTGCATGGCAGCATAGCCAGGCCGTGCTTGTGTGGCCGAAACAACGCGTCTGACAGTCGACTCTTGCTCGCCACATTGCCTCTGCATGGCAGCATAGCCAGGCCGTGCTTGTGTGGCCGAAACAACGCGTCTGACAGTCGACTCTTGCTCGCCACATTGTCTCTGCATAGCAGCATAGCCAGGCCGTGCTTGTGTGGCCGAAACAACGCGTCTGACAGTCGACTCATGCTCGCCACATTGCCTCTGCATGGCAGCATAGCCAGGCCGTGCTTGTGTGGCCGAAACAACGCGTCTGACAGTCGACTCTTGCTTGCCACATTGTCTCTTCATGGCAGCATAGCAGCATAGCCAGGCCGTGCTTGTGTGGCCGAAACAACGCGTCTGACAGTCGACTCATGCTCGCCACATTGTCTCTGCATGGCAGCATAGCCAGGCCGTGCTTGTGTGGCCGAAACAACGCGTCTGACAGTCGACTCATGCTCGCCACATTGCCTCTGCATGGCAGCATAGCCAGGCCGTGCTTGTGTGGCCGAAACAACGCGTCTGACAGTCGACTCTTGCTCGCCACATTGTCTCTGCATAGCAGCATAGCCAGGCCGTGCTTGTGTGGCCGAAACAACGCGTCTGACAGTCGACTCATGCTCGCCACATTGTCTCTGCATAGCAGCATAGCCAGGCCGTGCTTGTGTGGCCGAAACAACGCGTCTGACAGTCGACTCTTGCTCGCCACATTGCCTCTGCATGGCAGCATAGCCAGGCCGTGCTTGTGTGGCCGAAACAACGCGTCTGACAGTCGACTCTTGCTCGCCACATTGTCTCTGCATAGCAGCATAGCCAGGCCGTGCTTGTGTGGCCGAAACAACGCGTCTGACAGTCGACTCATGCTCGCCACATTGCCTCTGCATGGCAGCATAGCCAGGCCGTGCTTGTGTGGCCGAAACAACGCGTCTGACAGTCGACTCTTGCTCGCCACATTGTCTCTGCATAGCAGCATAGCCAGGCCGTGCTTGTGTGGCCGAAACAACGCGTCTGACAGTCGACTCTTGCTCGCCACATTGTCTCTTCATGGCAGCATAGCCAGGCCGTGCTTGTGTGGCCGAAACAACGCGTCTGACAGTCGACTCTTGCTCGCCACATTGTCTCTGCATAGCAGCATAGCCAGGCCGTGCTTGTGTGGCCGAAACAACGCCTCTGACAATCTACTCTTGCTCGCCACATTGTCTCTGCATGGCAGCATAGCCAGGCCGTGCTTGTGTGGCCGAAACAACGCGTCTGACAGTCGACTCTTGCTCGCCACATTGTCTCTGCATAGCAGCATAGCCAGGCCGTGCTTGTGTGGCCGAAACAACGCGTCTGACAGTCGACTCTTGCTCGCCACATTGTCTCTGCATAGCAGCATAGCCAGGCCGTGCTTGTGTGGCCGAAACAACGCGTCTGACAGTCGACTCTTGCTCGCCACATTGCCTCTTCATGGCAGTTGAATTATAATATATTCATATATTTCAATGAAGGAAATTCAAACTGAGTCGTGTGGTCAATGGGTTATACACTGAACCGTCATTCAGGAGACCGGGGTTTGATTACCACCATGATCGACCATCTTGACAGGAGTTTTTTCGTGTTTTTTCTCTCTCGTTCAAGTCAATACTGGGATGGTTTCTTAACCACAGGCCACGACCGAGTCGTTCCCACTATACAATAACATCTAATGAAATAACCTTTTATCCCATCATCTCACTATCTCATATATCATTCACCGACGCTAATATATCGTAGTCGTCAGTAGAGTGTGTTTATCTACTGTTTATCTACTTCTCGTGTTTAGTAGAGTTCATCTACTATAAATTAAGAAAAAAATAGGAATTCAACTTCACATCACTCTACAGTCTACACACAATGCTGTCGGCATTGAAGTATATCAACAGGGTAACTCGAAGTGGAAACTCCGCAGTCATTTTTCTTTCAACTCTCAATATTCGAGATCAATCTTTTTTCTCCATTTCCTCTATTTTTTTTTGTGTGATCGCATGTTAGAACGGTACCCTAATTAATTTTGTCCACTGATTTCACATCTTGGTGCCTATTATGATTTTCGCTTTTTTTTTTTTTACAACAGAAAATATAAAGTGCTGGATTCAGAAAGGCTGACGATGATCTCTTATATCTGATAATTTGATTTCGAGACCGAAAACGACATAATATACAGGACTTTTGAAATGTGGGAAACAGAAAGCATATACAATCTCCAATTAGGTTCCATTGTGCATACAATGTATCATTTTCTCGAGCGTATTTTAACGATGGGGGCTGTAAAAAATACACCAACTATTATATTAATAGCGTACGTCAAACTAGGAAGAAAAGTAGCTTCTTGTTTGCAGTCGCCACGGCTAAGAACTTGATGCTAGGGCGCACGTAAAGGAGTTTTGTTGCGTTTGGTTGGGGGGGGGGGGGGGGGGAATGCGCACGAGACATAGCCGATCCATGGGGTAGGTTTCCTGCACCAGGCCATGCACCCCATTTTCCATTCAATAGCATGGTGTTATAAGAAATGGGTAAGACGACCGTTAATGCAGGTGATATCTTGTGAATTGAATGCTATTTCATTATTATACGTTACATATGGCGACATTTACAGTGGGCTAGAAAGATTTACCATATAATATAAGATCTTATATGCATACGAGATAAACTTATGAATAGAAAGGGAAAACCTTTAAATTTGAAATGATTTGGTAGTAAGGGGCGAACAGTCCCTTGAAATTGTTATACAATTTTTGTGCGTAACATGTCAAAAGAAAAGCACGGCACATGCCACAATTAACCAACCCCAACTCAGTTGTATTGTGTCTACTTTGTTGGTAGGCTTCTGGAGAATAGAGTTATTTCTATAAAATATAAATAACGTATTCGTTCTTATAGTTTATGTGATATATTTATAGAAATCACAGTTGAAAACAATCAAATATCAGCTGTTGGTATTGTATGGAGTGTATTGTGTGTGGTGTGTGGTCGGAGAGGGGGGGGGGAGCACCCCTTTTATTATTCACGGAATGTTGCTGACGGGAGAATCGTTTGTGCTACGTTTGTACTGGTTTGTGCCGGTGAAATTTCCGTTTGTGCTACCCTCTTTCTGCCCCAAAATCGCATTTTGTAAAAGGGGCACCTTTATTTTTGAAATGCAATTTTGGGGCAGAAAGATGACAGTATAAACGAAAACTTTAACGGCACAAACGGCAAATAAACGTAGCACAAACAATTGGCATACTTGCATTTTCAAATTTGTGTGAAGAGGTAAAAGCACCCCTTTTTTGGAAATGCTATACCGGGGCAGAAGAAGTGTAGTCAAACGATTGGCATGGTTGCATTTTCAAATTTCTCAAAAGGGGGTGCTGGCGTACCCTCAGCACCCCCTTTTTTGAAATTCAATTCCGGGGCAGAAGGAGGGTGGCACAAAGGAAAATGTCAGCGGCACAAACCAGCACAAACGGTTGGCGTCATCATAATGTTGATAATAATGACAGGGGTGCCAGGGGCTACGATCCAGATCGACTCGACTCTATGGACAACTGGCAATGTCGATCGAACGAGTTGATCAGTTCACATTTCTGGTCTAGTTTGGATTGTTCTGATCAACATGAATAATGTGGTAATATAGTTCATAAGAATTCGTTTGATGACTGAACTTTTAGGTTATACAAGTATTTGGAAGTATGTAATATGGTTTTGGCCAGCTATATAGCTTGGCGTTGTAATAGTTATGTAATAACACGCTGACTGGTTCACATTTTAGTTTCTAATCTTGTTCTATAGATTGAATTGAATTCTTGATTGACGAAAAAATGATTACTGAGTCATATATTTGGCTGGACAAAAGTTTATCATTCTAATGACGAACTTCCTTCTCCATCCCCAAACAAATGGAAATGTCAACAAAAAACTGACTGACCGAATACACGATAGGCCTACATAGTTGAGCAATCAGTCGATATCCACAGTCGATACCAAAGTTTTGGTCAGTCCTCGGTAGTTTGTGAAGTTTTGGTCAGTCCTCGGTAGTTTGTGAAGTTTTGGTCAGTCCTCGGTAGTTTGTGAAGTTTTGGTCAGTCCTCGGTAGTTTATGAAGTTTTGATCAGTCCTTGGTAGTTCGTGAAGTTTTGGTCAGTCCTCGGTAGTTTGTGAAGTTTTGGTCAGTCCTTGGTAGTTCGTGAAGTTTTGGTCAGTCCTCGGTAGTTTGTGAAGTTTTTGTCAGTCCTCGGTAGTTTGTGAAGTTTTGGTCAGTCCTCGGTAGTTTGTGAAGTTTTGGTCAGTCCTCGGTAGTTTATGAAGTTTTGATCAGTCCTTGGTAGTTCGTGAAGTTTTGGTCAGTCCTCGGTAGTTTGTGAAGTTTTGGTCAGTCCTCGGTAGTTTGTGAAGTTTTGATCAGTCCTCGGTAGTTTGTGAAGTTTTGGTCAGTCCTCGGTAGTTTGTGAAATTTTGGTCAGTCCTCGGTAGTTTGTGAAGTTTTGGTCAGTCCTCGGTAGTTTGTGAAGTTTTGATCAGTCCTCGGTAGTTTGTGAAGTTTTGGTCAGTCCTCGGTAGTTTGTGAAGTTTTGATCAGTCCTCGGTAGTTTGTGAAGTTTTGGTCAGTCCTCGGTAGTTTGTGAAGTTTTGGTCAGTCCTCGGTAGTTTGTGAAGTTTTGGTCAGTCCTCGGTAGTTTGTGAAGTTTCGGTCAGTCCTCGGTAGTTTGTGAAGTTTCGGTCAGTCCTCGGTAGTTTGTGAAGTTTTGGTCAGTCCTCGGTAGTTTGTGAAGTTTTGATCAGTCCTCGGTAGTTTGTGAAGTTTTGATCAGTCCTCGGTAGTTTGTGAAGTTTTGGTCAGTCCTCAGTAGTTTGTGACGCGTACGCCACGGAAACTATCTTTTCACTCGTGTACTTCGGTACGTACAGACAATATATCTGTCAGTGGTTTAGTTTCGATATAGTTTTGTACACATTGTTATTATGAGAAGGAAGAGTGGTGTTCAGGGCACATTGGCCAACTTTTTCAGAAAAGCTTCTGAAACCGATCAAAACCTGGTGAATTCCAAATTCCAAATTCCAAAAATTTCAAATTCCAAATTGGATTGTTGGATCGGAATTGGATTGTTCTTCCAATTGTTCAACGCTATTCCCTATGTGAAATCGTGTTTCTTATTTACGCATCGATGTGCAGATGAGACGCAATCTCGACACGTAAATCACGATGAGTTCAAGAAAGTCGAGAAATCGAAACTTTGGACAATATTCTAAGCTCCAAATCGGTATGTTCCAAGTTCAAATAACTTATCTTATTCTAATTGATGAAAATAAAGTGATGTAACAAAAAAGATATCTGATGAAAGTAACAAAAACAATAGTTTTTAGCTCACAACTTATTGGCTCGCAGTCCCAGTCTACCAGCCACGTGCTAGAAATACAAGTACCAAAACTTACTAAATATAATTGTTTAAAAAAATAATTTCCAATTTTTTTCCCTGCGGGGCTTTGTGAGGTCCAAACTCACCACCAATTCGGAATCGCATTAACTGCTATTTGAATTACAGATTGATCTTTATGCGAAATTTGGGGGTATATCTGCCGTTATTTTTACGACAGCACCAGTGCCGGGGTAGACGTCATGATGCCACCGCCCTGGCACTATTTTTTACGACTAGGGAAACGCCATATATGCGTTGTTAGACGAGCGGATATGTTGATTGCCAAACTTTTGCCTACATTCGCCAATTGTGTGACATTTAAGTTATAAATGGGTAAAAACTGCTTCGAGTGGTACCAATTTAGCACATTTTATGATTTTTCTTCAAAATGGCTGACCCGATCCAGCTGAGAATTTCCAGAAATCTGTATCAGAATGTAATTTCAACTTCACACAAAATTTTATTTTTTGTGAAAATATGAAATATATTTTCATTATTTTCCCGCCGTGTTATTCTAATGGGTATTTTTGAAATGTCTAAAATTCATACAAATAAAATTTATTGCCCGATGATGCCACAAAACTATACAGATCTAAGTTAGATGAGAAACCATGACGAAAAAACGTTTACTTTTTGTACACATGATATAATATCATGTGTATTTACTCCAGGATGATATAATCCATATCACCATATATATATATATATATATATATATATATATATATATATATATATATATATATATATATATATATATATATATATATATATATATATATATATATATATATACACACACCATCCAGGTATCAGATATCAGATATATACACCATCTAGATTCTAGAAAGTATCAACTATTTTAATTTAACTGTAGAACAGATTGACATATTCTATAAACATGTATATTTCTTGGATGTAGTACATATGTTTCACTGAATAAATAAATTATTATTATCATTATTATTATCAAAAGTATATTTGCTTCCTCTTCATTAGAATTCTGATATCTCGTTCCGTTCAAAAGTTATTATGAAAAATCGACTCTCAATTGTTCCTCCTCTGTAGCTCAATGAATGCTCGAATGATGAGAGGGTGATATGGAATGTGATTTCACCTTGAGTTCTTGATAGAGTGTAACTAGGAAAACGCTATATACGCGTTGTTAGACGAGCGGAAAGTAATAGTATGTCGACTTCTTTGCCAAACTTTCGCCTACATTCGCCAATTGGGTGACATTTAAGTTAGAAATGGGTAAAAACTGCTTAGAGTGGTACCAATTTAGCACATTTTATGGTTTATCTTCGAAATGGCTCACCCGATCAAGCTGAAAAATTTCAGAAATGTGTATCAAAATGTAAATCAACTTCACGCGGAATTTCATTCTTCTTGAAAATAATTTTTTTTTTCCGCCGTGTTATTTTAATGGGCATTTTTGAAATTTCTTAAATTCATAAAAAAAAAGTTATCATCCGATAATGCCACAAAACTATACAGATCTAAGTTAGATGAGGAACCACAATGAAAAATAGTTTGAAGTTGATAGCTGTAGCCGTTTGACCTGTGGAGAACCGACAAAAAAACATTTAAAAAAAAAAACATAAAAACGAACACCAATTTGTTTCAGTATGTCAAATTGAATCCTCGATAAAGCTCGTCTAATAATTCAGTCATTGCCTGTTGGTTCTAGAATCATCATGATAAAAACCTTAACGACAGAGGGTGACAACGGAAAACCACTTTCCGGATGTTCAACCATAGAATTAATTGAACCTCGGTCTCCTAAATGATGGTTCGGTGTGCTAGCCATTCGACCGCTCGTTTCAGTGTCAGAGCTGAGTCTGGTGACTTCCACTTTCGTGGACACCTCGGTACAAAAGGTTTTTCTGTACCCGAACTTATACGTAACTACCAAATACTTGGCTGCACAAATGAATTCAAGTGAATCTATTCACTCAAAATAATCGAATCATTCGTATGAATCTTAATATATGGTCATCATTTAGAGTCAGTCATCAATTGAATCATCAATTATATACAACTTGGTCTCTTCGAAGAAGTCACTCACTTTCAACCATTCGATCAAAAAAAATGGCAGAAATATATCAAATGCATCAACATGAAGAAGTGAGCTAAGATGTGCAGATTGGTGATGGTACAGCTGCTAGTATATCTGTATGATGCTATTCTATGGATGTATCAGTCTTGACCTGAAATTATGATAGATCTTCCTTGATAATTTTATTGATCAAGGACTAGTTGAACTTATAACTAGAGTTGAGTCGGGAAGTAGTTTTAACTAGTCGACTGATTGAAACTAGTTGAATTGTATTTATTCTTTTTTATTCTTCCATCATTTCAATCTTCATTGCCATCTGTATTTTTTCACAGAGAGGGTCCAAGCTGGTCATTGGCTAAATATTTATGAGCCATAAACATCCTGGGATATTTCGAATTTGAAAATAAACTGCATTTTTTTGTGATACTTTCCATGATTTATCCATTAATTAAGGGTCCTTGGCCGGGCAAGACTTTAATGATGCGTTATTCATTTGATTCTCGTTGCGCTGACGCGGAGTTAGAAATGATATAATATTCAATTCCGCTTCCAGTACTGAACGGAGCATGGGAATACATTAGGTCTGCGAGGTGTCTAGTACTCGCAGTGGAAATGCCAATTTTGGTTTACCATAACTCTTCTTCTGCGGCTGAGCTGTCAAATCACCTCATAAAGTCTCGGTGAAAACCTGATGCCATATTGCACATTCATGAATGGTATGAATTATGTAATATATATATATATATATATATATATATATATATATATATATATATATATATATATATATATATATATATATATATATATATATATAAATGTGTGTGTGTGTGTGTCTTATAAAAGAGGCTTTTTATTAGCTATGTATGTGATACAAATACTTACAAAGTTGCCGTTTTGTCTGTGGTGCAAGCCGGTATTTAAAGCTGAATGTCAAATAAGTCATGACACTTATTTATATAATTATTGGAGGTCTTAGCTCACTGTTGGCAAGCTTCCACCAAACCAATTAAATGTACTTCACATAAGTTGGCACTAGAAACGAAATATATACTTCCAAGACAGTTCATCCGTAGGCCTATTAAGGTCTGACCTCCATTACCTCATGGTCACGAAAAAAGTATTATTTTTTTGTAAGTCGACTCGTTTTGATGTGCTCGATAATAATATCCAAACGGATGATATGCTAGCCGGGATAAATTTTGAGATATATCAATTCAAATACGGGATGTTTCCCTATCATTCAACACGCAACCTTCAAATTTCATGTGTTTTTATTATTCAACAGATCATTAAAATATACTAAAAGTAATGACATTCAATCAGAAAAGTTGTTTTATTGTAGATGAAGATGTTATGAATGGAATTATGCAAGAATAAATATGGGTACCCGTTCTCATTTATGAATCACACTCATTTTAGGAGGAAAAATAGTTGATTTTTCACCAAAATGAAGTCAAAATAGCAACTCGATATTTCATTCAAGCGCTGTAACTTTTGCAAAAAAAAAAATCGACAGTGTTTCTGAGGTAATTTCAATTCAAGAATGCACATTTCCCCAATGTAGAATCAATTTGAAAATTAATTTTGACTCTGCTGACCAAACGGCTGTTAGACTTTAATCTCCTGCACAGCTCCATTCCATTCGACGGCTCCTGCAGTTAGTGCGTGCTCGGCAGCAGCACAATCAGGCTGCAGCAAGTACCACATGCGTGACATGTAAGGGGAGCAGAATAGAGTAGTGCCTTTTATATATATACTTTAATTTTGTAACGAAATGTTAATTTAAGTTTTGCTATACACAATTAGATTTTTGTTGTGAATATACATGTGAATTAAGATAATTCTGTAACTTGAATTGTATGATACAATAATTGTTCGTAATAAAACAACAAACAAACTCTCTGTCTCTCCATATATATATATATATATATATATATATATATATATATATATTTATATATATATATATATATATATATATATATATATATATATATATATATATATATATATAAATATATATATATATATATATATATATATTTATATATATATATATATATATATATATATATATATATATATATATATATATATATATGTATATATATATATATATATATATATATATATATATATATATATATATATATATGTATAATATATATATATATATATATATATATATATATATATATATATATATATATATATATATATATATATGGATATATATATATATATATATATATATATATATATATATATATATATATATATATATAAATATATATATATATATATATATATGAATATATATAAATATATATATATATATATATATATATATATATATATATATATATATATATATGTATATATATATATAAATATATATATATATATATATATATATATATATATATATATATATTTATATATATATATATATATATATATATATATATATATAGCGTGATACGGAAATGGGAGGACAGTCATCAAAGTAATATAATATTCAATCGTCATAATAAAAATGTCTATTCGAAGGGTTGTACCTGAGTGTGCACGGTCCAAGTTGACGTGACGTCACAGCTCGTCGAGATGCTGCGAGAGATGTGGTCTATCGGTGTCGGACGGAACAATTGAAAACGACTGGAAGGTAGATAAAAGGGGGACAACGCCATATTCGCTTGTTGCGATCCACGTGTAGGCCCCGTTTGGGAGACAGAAAACAACAGTAATATAACAAAACCGAAATTTTGAGTTTGCTCGTTTTTTTTTCAGAATGTTCCAACCACATTTTCAAACGGCATCACAACCCTTATACTGGATAATATCGAATATCCACGACATTCATCTCCCTTATCATATAGAAAACTGGAAATCATCATCTCAATTTCAAAAATTATAATACATTCATTTGTCCTCTAGAACCTGGCCTGTTTTAACAAACTTATTTTTTTTTCTGTTTCCACAGAATCGGTAATGCCTACGTCATGACTCATTGCCTCTGGGAGAAAAAGAATAATAATAATTTCAGTTACTGAAATTGATTTGATGATTACTAGTTTTCTCTTAATTAGGAAAATAAATATCGTCAATTCATTGGAATCTAGTTTCAATTGGTTCGGGTCCTACACTTTGTAACCACAGGTTGTAAAGTTGTAATATTCTGTTCTACCAATAACGAGATAGGCCTATGTGTCGTGAGGATGTATTGTTGTTATTGGCAACCCCCCCCCCCCCCCTTCATGCCACCCCTCTGAGCGAAGACCGACCCTCATGAGGACCACTCTGCGAACATGAGCAAGTCACTTACAGACATGGGCAGTATCATCTAGATACATATACGTATTTTAGATACACTTGTATCTAGAATTTTGTTTTTTAGATGCATGCTCAAAATGTATCTTGTATTTTGTATTTTGAATACTCATTTTCAATCTCTTTCCAACTATGAGAATACAGAATACATTTTCTCGTTTTTGAGGGCAATTTTACGGTCATATTTGCCGAATAATTATGAATATCTTCTTATTGTAGATGTGTGATGAACTTTCTTGGAAAAAAATTGAAATAATATTGAAACATTAGTATATTATATACCGGTACAGTGTTCTTCATATTTTCATTTTCCTATTTTTTTTTTACGAGGATCTTTAGAATGTATCTTTTGGGAGTATCCTAGGATACCATCATGTATTTTGTATTTTGAATAAATTTTCAAAATGTATCTTGTATCTTGGTTTTTAAATACCCAGAATTCAAGTATCTATATTTTGTATTTTATATACTACAAGTTGAGGTATTTTGCACAAGTCTGGTCACATATTACCCAAGAAATGCTTTCTTCCACATTCATTCGAATATTTATCTTGGGTTTCACGACGCGCTGAAGATACTGACGACCACGATCTATTGCCGTCGCTGAATCATATATATCAGATGATGGGTTGGTGAGATGAAAGGCTATTATATTGGGTTTCACGACGCGCTGTAGACCTACTGACGACCACGATCTATTGCCGTCGCTGAATCATATATCAGATGATGGGGTGAGATGAATGGCTATTATATTGGGTTTCACGAAGCGCTGTAGACCTACTGACGACCACGATCTATTGCCGTCGCTGAATCATATATCAGATGATGGGGTGGTGAGATGAATGGCTATTATATTGGGTTTCACGACGCGCTGTAGACGTACTGACGACCACGATCTATTGCCGTCGCTGGATCATTTTATTTTTTTATTTATTTATTTTATTATTAACTCTTGCAGTTGCACATAAATGCGCGGTGGCAAGTTCCCTATCAATCCTATCCTATCGCCTCCCTAACCTTCTGACGGAATAGCTTCAACCCTATTTCATCCTCCTCAAGTATACTTCTACTAAGCCCATTCCAATCCCTACCTGTCCTATTCAAGAAAGAGAACTTACCGACATCTAATCTAGCCCCCTTTATAACTACTGCTCTATCATGACTTCGCCTACCCCCATACCCTGACTCATTCCTTACAATCAACCTATTCAACTCTCCCCAGCCCCCTTCTCCTTCCATTACCCTGAAGAAATTACAGATCCGATCCTCCTTTCTCCGTATTTCCAATTCCCGCCATCCCAAGTCTCGGATCATCTCAGATGGACTCTCCAATATTCTCACCCTCTCCCCCCTTTCATTCTCCCCCCATTTCCACCTCCTAACCCTACCTGTAACCCTTCTAACTGCAATCCTTTGCACCCTTTCCACATCCCTTATCTCACCTAATCTATAAGGATCCCAAACTGAACTAGCATATTCCACCATGGGACGCACTAACGAGAAATAAGCCTTTTCCTTTATCTTCATACTTGTCCCCCTAAGCTGCCTCATTACAAAGTTTAGTGCATTTATACTCTTTTTTACTATTCTCTCAATCTGACTCCCCCACCCTAGACGTCTATCAAATACCACCCCCAAGTACTTGTAATTTTCCACTGACTCAAGTGACTTCCCTCCTACATCATACACTACATCAGCCCTCACTCTCCTCCTACCAAAGGTGACTAACTTACACTTCCCTTCATTTAACCCCATCTTGTTCAACTGAACCCAACAATTAAGTGCCGTCAAATCTGCCTGAATAGCTACTACATCCTCCTCTGTATTGATTTCCCTATATACCACACAATCATCTGCAAATAACCTTATTCTCGAATTAACAACCCTAGTCAGATCATCTATATATAAATCAAATAATAACGGACCTAGCACACTACCCTGTGGAACTCCTGACGTAACCTTAACCTCACTTGAAACCTCCGAACCTACTCGAACCGTTTGAACTCTATCCTGAAGAAAGTTTCCAATCCAATTAACTAACCCAGCATTCCCAATGGACAGTTTCAACTTCCCTAATAGTATAGTGTGATCTACCTTGTCAAAAGCCTTTTCAAAATCTAAAAACACTGCATCAATCATATATCAGATGATGGGGTGGTGAGATGAATGGCTATTATATTGGGTTTCACGACGCGCTGTAGACCTACTGATGACCACGATCTATTGCCGTCGCTGGATCATATATCAGATGATGGGTTGGTGAGATGAAAGGCTATTATATTGGGTTTCACGAAGCGCTGTAGACCTACTGACGACCACGATCTATTGCCGTCGCTGGATCATATATCAGATGATGGGGTGGTGAGATGAATGGCTATTATATTGGGTTTCACGAAGCGCTGTAGACCTACTGACGACCACGATCTATTGCCGTCGCTGAATCATATATCAGATGATGGGGTGGTGAGATGGAAGCCTATTATATTGGGTTTCACGAAGCGCTGTAGACCTACTGACGACCACGATCTATTGCCGTCGCTGAATCATATATCAGATGATGGGGTGGTGAGATGAAAGCCTATTTTATTGGGTTTCACGACGCGCTGTAGACCTACTGACGACCACGATCTATTGCCGTCGCTGGATCATATATCAGTTGATGGGGTGGTGAGATGAAAGCCTATTTTATTGGGTTTTACGACGCGCTGTAGACCTACTGACGACCACGATCTATTGCCGTCGCTGAATCATATATCAGATGATGGGGTGGTGAGATGAATGGCTATTATATTGGGTTTCACGAAGCGCTGTAGACCTACTGACGACCACGATCTATTGCCGTCGCTGAATCATATATCAGATGATGGGGTGGTGAGATGAATGGCTATTATATTGGGTTTCACGAAGCGCTGTAGACCTACTGACGACCACGATCTATTGCCGTCGCTGGATCATATATCAGATGATGGGGTGGTGAGATGGAAGCCTATTTTATTGGGTTTCACGACGCGCTGTAGACCTACTGACGACCACGATCTATTGCCGTCGCTGGATCATATATCAGATGATGGGGTGGTGAGATGGAAGCCTATTTTATTGGGTTTCACGACGCGCTGTAGACCTACTGACGACCACGATCTATTGCCGTCGCTGGATCATATATCAGATGATGGGGTGGTGAGATGGATGCCTATTATATTGGGTTTCACGACGCGCTGTAGACCTACTGATGACCACGATCTATTGCCGTCGCTGGATCATATATCAGATGATGGGGTGGTGAGATGGAAGGCTATTTTATTGGGTTTCACGACGCGCTGTAGACCTACTGACGACCACGATCTATTGCCGTCGCTGAATCATATATCAGATGATGGGTTGGTGAGATGAAAGGCTATTATATTGGGTTTCACGACGCGCTGTAGACCTACTGACGACCACGATCTATTGCCGTCGCTGGATCATATATCAGATGATGGGGTGGTGAGATGAAAGGCTATTATATTGGGTTTCACGACGCGCTGTAGACCTACTGACGACCACGATCTATTGCCGTCGCTGGATCATATATCAGATGATGGGGTGGTGAGATGGAAGGCTATTATATTGGGTTTCACGAAGCGCTGAAGACCTACTGATGACCACGATCTATTGCCGTCGCTGAATCATATATCAGATGATGGGGTGGTGAGATGGAAGCCTATTTTATTGGGTGTTTCTGGATAGTGGGAAGGAGTCGGTCGTGACATATTGGTTTTTGGTATGGAACCATCTCAGTATTGATCTAAATGACAGTGGGAAACCACGAAAATCTCTCGTCAGGACTGTCGGCCATGGCGGGAATCAATCCCCGGTCTTCTGGATGACGCTTCAGTGTGCTAGACACTCGATCACTCGTCTCAGTTCCACATTTATAGATATCATGACTGATTAACCACTCATACATTTCGAGTTATAAAATGACACACTGTCTATCTCATCGTTATAATAAACCGGTACAATCATATTGCTATGTATACGATCGATATGAAGGAAGTGCAATTTGATTTCAATCTCAAATAATTGTTGCTCACTTCTTTATAGATAGTGAAGCAACACTTATCATTAATCAGAATAACAATGATGATATACAGCGATGAAGAATCAATAAGAATATGATGATTTATAACAATGATAGAAATAGTATGCAGTGTATGGAAATAATGGGAGTATCGTTATATATTTGTTACCTACATAAATATTGCAATCATCAAGTCAATGGAAGATCCTCTCATCAATCTTCATTCATCAGCAGCTCGAGTTATCACTGTGCTTCAATAAATACAATTGTGTTTCGCCAAAAGTCTTATTGCTATTGCTCTAAGTACGTGTCCGAATTACCCAGTTTATGCGTACTTCTATACTTGAACTTGTTAAAGTACGGAAGTGACGTCATTTCGAACGTCTGAATTGACAAGTGCACAAGTCCAAGTATGGAAGTTTGCAAGTACGAGTGGCATGCGTTCTTGCGTACTTTACTTGTATACTTTGGCTGCCACTCGCATGAATCCGTATTACATTTATGATAACGATTTGAAACAGTGACCATCAAACTTTCGTACGTTTTATTCAACAATAAAGTGGCGGATTTGAATTGGTGTGCTTATTTTTGCTTCTTCTGTTAAATGTCCCTGTTTTAATGTAATAAACCTTGAAAAGTGAGGTTATACATCATCGCCATTTCCGCGCCAATTCATTCGCACGGGCTTTCATTCGCAAGTTCAAAAGTTTGCCACCCGGTGGCGTGATGGTACAGACCTGTCTGAATTCGCCAAAACTATTGGCGCCAAGTTTGCAAGTAAAGTTTGCTAGTACAAGTCCTAAGTTTTACGAATGCTTGTACTTTTTGTCAAATTATTTTTGTTATTGTGGGGGGGGGGGGCTAAGAGAAGTCCTTGTTACTCTACGGCGCCCATGATTGAATGAAAAACTCAATCTCACCAATTATCCTAATCCATGGTGATAAGAGCGATCTTATCACCCCACAAATATGTATTTTGAAATAACCAAATATTCAAAAGAGATATTAAAAAATAATGCAATATTTTCAACTTGTTGCATAATTTCGATGAATGTGATTTTTTTATCGTTACCCGATTTGTTCAATACTGTTTCTATCATTGCACGTGATTGAATAAAAGTACTTGCAGCTTGCTGGTGTGACGTTGTCTTCAAGCAGTCTTGGTTCACTAAGAAGTTACTAAGGAGTTCACTAAGGAGTCTTAGGGAGGTCCTACTGCATCTCTTGTAAACTACCGGAGATCTACTTTACTTACACTCATTTGACACTTTTATGTGACGTATAATGTATGCTTTCCGTTATACTGTTCAAGTTCTACCTTCCTTCCAAGTAAAACTCAAGCCAGAAGCAAAAAACTTCCGGTGTCGGCCGGAAACTGCGGCAGTGTTGAGAGGGGGGGGGGTACTCGACACCGGACGGGCGCCTCCACCATCCATCTCAAAGACTATGTTTTGATAAACCAATTGGCGCACCTTTTAGCCGGCCGGACACTCGAAAGCGGTTGACTTGAGCCTATACTTAGTTTCAATTGGAAAGAATGGAAAAGACATCTGCCTTCAATCGATTTATCCCTACTAGCCGAACTAGTCGATCTGTGCAATCATTTCGACTCCGAGCGAGGAGCGAGGACGGAAGATCAGTCAGTAAGCACATCCTGATCCACTGGGCGAACTCAAACACTGTTCACATCAACAGTTGGACATATTTTAATACCTTACTAAGAAAACGCCATATATGCGTTGTTATACGAGCGGATTGTAATAGTATGTAGACTTTTTTGCCAAACTTTTGCCTACATCCGCCAATTGTGTGACATTCAAGTTATAAATGGGTAAAAACTGCTTCGAGTAGTACCATTTTAGCACATTTTATGTTTTTTCTTCAAAATGGCTGACTCGATCAAGCTGAGAATTTCCAGAAATATGTATCAGAATGTAATTCAACTTCACGCCAAATTTCATTTTTGAGGGAAAATAAAAATATTTTATTTATTTCCGCTGTGTTATTCTAATAGGTATTTTTTGAAATTTCTAAAATTCATAAAAATAAAAGTTACCACCCGATAATGCCACAAAACTATACAGATCTAAGTTGGATGAGGAACCATAAGGAAACAAGTTTGTAGTTGATAGTAGTAGCTGTTTGACTGTGAAGAACCGACAAAAAACATAAAAAAACGAACACCAATTTGTTCAGTATATGTGAAATTGAATCCTCGCTAAAGTTCGTCTAACTAGGCAAACGCAACATATGCGTTGTAAGATGAGCGAGATATCTGAATAAGGTATAAAAGTCGTTAAAGTAGTTCACCCTTGCTACTTCATCGACTCTGGTATTCTACACACCTTGACGCAGGATGGCTGAATCCCTACCCCTTGGATAGTCGTCACTCGTTCAAGTCGTCACTCAGAAAGTCGGTTCTTATATACTAGGAAAACGCCATATATGCGTTGTTAGACGAGCGGATAGTAATAGTATGTCGACTTTTATGACCAAACTTTTGCCTACATTCGCCAATTGGGTGACTTTTAATTCAGAAATGGGTAAAAACTGCTTCGAGTGGTACCAATTTAGCACATTTTATGGTTTTTCTTCGAAATGACTCACCCGATCAGGCTGAAAATTCTCAGAAATGTGTATCAAAATGTAACCCAACTTCACGCAAAATTTCATTCTTTTTGAAAATAAAAATATTTTCTTTTTTTCCGCCGTGCTAGGCCCATTCTGACGGGTATTTTTGAAATTTCTAAAATTCATACAGAAAAAGTTAACATCCGATAATGCCACAAAGCTATACAGATCTAAGTTAGATGAGGAACCATGATCGAAAAAAGTTTGAAGTTGATAGCTGTAGCCGTTTGACCTGTGGAGAACCGACAAAAAAAACATAGAAAAAAAACAACATAAGAACGAACACCAATTTATTTCAGTATGGCTAATTGAATCCTCGCTAAAGCTCGTCTAATAACTAGGAAAACGCCATATATGCGTTGTTAGACGAGCGGATAGTTAGACGAGCTTTAGCGAGGATTCAATTTGACATATTGAAAAAAATTGGTGTTCGTTTTTGTGTTTTTTTTATGTTTTTTTCGGTTCTCCACAGGTCAAACGGCTACAGCTATCAATTTCAAACTTTTTTTCATCATGGTTTCTTATCTAACTTGGATCTGTATAGTTTTGTGGCATCATCGGATATCAACTTTTTTTTCATGAATTTTAGAAATTTCAAAAATACCCATTAGAATAACACGGCGGAAAAAAAATTGAAATTTTTTTATTTTCAAAAAAAATAAAATTTTGTGTGAAGTTGAATAACATCTTGATACACATGTCTGGAAATTCTCAGCTTGATCGGGTCAGCCATTTTGAAGAAAAAACATAAAATATGCTAAATTGGTACCACTCGAAGCCGTTTTTACCCATTTATAACTAAAATGTTACCCAATTGGCGAATTTAGGCAAAAGTTTGGCAATGAAGTCGACATACTATTACTTTCCGCTCGTCGTCTAACAACGCGTATATAGCGTTTTCCTAGTAATAGTATGTAGACTTTTATGGCCAAACTTTTGCCTACATTCGCCAATTGGGTGACATTTAATTCGGAAATTGGTAAAAACTGCTTCGAGTGGTACCAATTTAGCACATTTTAAGGTTTTTCTTCAAAATGGCTCACCCGATCAAGCTGAAAGTTTTCACAAATGTGTATCAGAATGTAACCCAACTTCACGCCAAATTTTTTTTTTTTTGAAAATGAAAATATTTCCTTTTTTCCCGCCGTGTTATTCTATTGGGTACTTTTGTTCTAAAATTCATAAAAAAAAGTTAACATCCGATATTGCCACAAAACTATACAGATCCAAGTTAGATGAGGAACTATAATGAAAAAAAGTTTGGAGTTGATAGCAGTAGCCGTTTGACCTGTGATGAACCGAAAAAAAAAAAAAAAAAAAATAGAACACCAATTTTTTTAAGTATGTCAAATTGAATCCTCGCTAAAGCTCGTCTAATAAATGGGTAAAAATGGCTTCGAATGGTACCAATTTAGCACATTTCATGTAGTTTTCTTTCAAAATGGCTGAGCCGATCAAGCTGAGAATTTCCAGAAATGTGTATCAAGATGTAATTCAACTTCACACGAAATCTCATCTTTTTGAAAATAAAAATATTCTCATTTTTTTCCCGCCGTGTTATTCTAATGGGTATTTTTGAAATTTCTAAAATTCATAAAAATAAAAGTTTCCACCCGATAATGCCACAAAACTATACAGATCTAAGTTAGATGAGGAACGATGAAGAAAAAAAGTTTGAAGTTGATAGCTGTAGCCGTTTGGCCTGTGGAGAACCGACACAAATCAACAAAAAAAAACATAAAAACGAACACCAATTCTGTTCAGTATGTCAAATTGAATCCTCGCTAGAGCTGGTCCAATTAATTGCATCTCTACCCCTCGGAATGTCTGTTTCATGGAAACTCGTCCCCCGCTATTCAAATATACGAAAACAATTACTGAAACTGAGTTCTATGAAAATTCTTCCCCACTCAAGGTCGTCACCAATAATATTACATCTCTCGTTGCCGCGAGTGTTACGACTGAAATCTGTTTCAATAATTTTGTGAAGCGACTATATATATGAACACGTGTATTCAGATTTCACTCGAAACACTCGCGGCAACGAGTGATGTAATATTATTGGTGACGACCTTGGGTGGGAAAGACTTTCCACATAACCTAATTTCAGTAATTGTGTTCGTATATTAAAATAGCGGGGGACGAGTTTCCATGGAACAGACACTCCGAGGGGTAGAGATGCAATTAATACATTCAATTATATATGAGAACCGACTTTCTGAGTGACGGCTTGAACGAGTGACGACTTTCCAAGGGGTGGGGGTTCAGGCAACCCCCTTGACGCATATAAAAAAAAACTTCGTTAATGGGCAGATATCGAATTCAGAAAGCAGTGAATATTGGGATTCTTGGCAACATAATTCTGCTACTAATTCTATACATTTGATTAAAAAAACAATTGATTGAATTTTTGTTAAAACGACTGGTACGAATCGAATACAGAATGGTGATAATGTGCATCATTCATGTGTAGGCCTACACATATAGAGATTTTTTTACCAGAGACAATTCATTTTCCAAACTTTCTTGCCCAGCCTAATCTTATGGGGTTTTCAGACATTTTGAGATGATATTTCTCAAAATCGGTCCAACCGATCCATCCCAAAAACTATACAGTTCTAAGTTGGATGAGTTTGCTTGTACAGAAAAAGTTTCATGTTGATCAGTCAAACCCTGCGACCTGTGCAGTGCCTACAAACAAACAAACAAATAAAAGCACACAGAAAAATCTCTGTAAGAGTGGGATGGAGTCTTCGCTATCGCTCATCAAATATTACCGTGGTGTTATCTTCAGTCCCAACTGTCCGTGCCGTTGCCGTGTGACGTCATTGTTTTCGACTGTCAACCAATGTGAGCAAAGAGCGGGATGTCAATTAGTCTGTAATAACGCGATATAAACATAAATTACTTGTTCCCTACAGCTAGATAATATTTGAAATCAAAATGAATGCATAAAATGTTATATATACTTTTAAGTTTGTTGTTTTCTTATTGTTGTGAATCTTTTTGTTGTTGAACATCAAGAAGGCTTTGCATTTTGTTTCCCGCTAATTTTATCAGCTGTCATCCGAGGTTCCCAAATGTGAGGTTAAGATTGAATATTAAGTATGATAATCGTAATTCGGATCGTTTCTTTACTCCCAACCTCTCTAGATTTTCATTTTCAATCTTCTAAATATGTACTAATTGAATTTGAGTGAGCCAAATCACCAAAATCATCGAAATCAATTGCGAGGTGAGTGTTTTATCTTCACTAAAACCACTCGGGGCCGGTGATAACTTTATCACCAACTATTCTTAAAACTTTTGCTTAAATTTTTTCGTGAATACGAGTTATAACCAAGTCTGGTGATAACTCCTAAAACTATTTTAACTTAGAACGGGTTAAGAGATAAAATTCTTTGTGAATCTGTATTCAATTCTTCACAAACAGCTGTTTCGAACTATAGTGACAAATAAGTCGAATACAAAATAATCGTTCGCTGCGTCCCCTTCCCATTGATGAGTTTTTGGGTAAGAAGTCGTATTACGCTGGGCCCGTTATGAGTGCATGTTACTATAAACATCAAGACCCTTGGATTGAGTTGTTTATTACACAGTTTGTCTGTTATGTTTTAGGTTGGGGAAGGTCGTAGGTGGCTGTTGAGTTATAAAGATGGTTTTGGTGGGGAGAGGGTAGGTGGGGGGGAGGGGAGAGGAGGGGAGGGATGGTTACTTCATACATTACGTTTTTGGCTTTAAGCACACGTGACAAACATATTGAGAAGGATTTGTGAATGATTTGTTTCCATAAAAGGCATTTAGCCGTCTCTTTTATCATTGGAACCTGCTATAGGCCTACAACCCCACTTGACTCTCATTCTCCGCTCACAACTGATTTGTTGACAATGGGGCAACGGTATCCAGTTGAACGTTTTCAGTAACAAAATCTTCTTTTGTCACTAATTCTGAGTACAAAACAATACTATGAATGAAAGTATGTACACTCGATCGTTTCAGCTGGTTGTATCAGCAGGTTGTATCAGATGGTTGTATCAGCAGGTTGTATCAGATGGTGCATGCTATTTATTCAGTTAGATTGAAGAACAATCGTTTACAATATTAAAAGGTGAATTATATAATACGAAGGAAGGATATTGGAGAGTTATGGAAGAGAGATGAAGACATGTAGTAATGATTGGTTCAATACTTGAAGATGAATGACCAATTGGGAAGCGATTCAGACGGGATTCGAGCGTTCTTACATCTTTCTAGAACTAACTTCAAAAACAAACACCACTCACTTCAACACACTCACTTCAACACACTCACTTCAACACACTCACTTCAACACACTCACTTCAACACACTCACTTCAACACACTCACTTCAACACACTCACTTCAACACACTCACTTCAACACACTCACTTCAACACACTCACTTCAACACACTCACTTCAACACACTCACTTCAACACACTCACTTCAACACACTCACTTCAACACACTCACTTCAACACACTCACTTCAACACACTCACTTCAACACACTCACTTCAACACACTCACTTCAACACACTCACTTCAACACACTCACTTCAACACACTCACTTCAACACACTCACTTCAACACACTCACTTCAACACACTCACTTCAACACACTCACTTCAACACACTCACTTCAACACACTCACTTCAACACACTCACTTCAACACACTCACTTCAACACACTCACTTCAACACACTCACTTCATCACACTCACTTCATCACACTCACTTCAACACACTCACTTCAACACACTCACTTCAACACACTCACTTCAACACACTCACTTCAACACACTCACTTCAACACACTCACTTCAACACACTCACTTCAACACACTCACTTCAACACACTCACTTCATCACACTCACTTCATCACACTCACTTCAACACACTCACTTCAACACACTCACTTCAACACACTCACTTCAACACACTCACTTCAACACACTCACTTCAACACACTCACTTCAACACACTCACTTCAACACACTCACTTCAACACACTCACTGCAACACACTCACTTCAACACACTCACTTCAACACACTCACTTCAACACACTCACTTCAACACACTCACTTCAACACACTCACTTCAACACACTCACTTCAACACACTCACTTCAACACACTCACTTCAACACACTCACTTCAACACACTCACTTCAACACACTCACTTCAACACACTCACTTCAACACACTCACTTCAACACACTCGCTTCAACACACTCACTGCAACACACTCACTTCAACACACTCACTTCAACACACTCACTTCAACACACTCACTTCAACACACTCACTTCAACACACTCACTTCAACACACTCACTTCAACACACTCGCTTCAACACACTCACTGCAACACACTCACTTCAACACACTCACTTCAACACACTCACTTCAACACACTCACTTCAACACACTCACTTCAACACACTCACTTCAACACACTCACTTCAACACACTCACTTCAACACACTCACTTCAACACACTCACTTCAACACACTCACTTCATCACACTCACTTCAACACACTCACTTCAACACACTCACTTCAACACACTCACTTCAACACACTCACTTCAACACACTCACTTCAACACACTCACTTCAACACACTCACTTCAACACACTCACTTCAACACACTCACTTCAACACACTCACTTCAACACACTCACTTCAACACACTCACTTCAACATTTGAAACATTCACTTCAAATCACACGACAATCAATTGAAAAGTAGCAATATTTGGAACAAGATTTTGGAAATCTTAAGTAATTGTTCTTAAGAGATAATCATCATCATCATCGAGTGATTATTGGAGGGGGAAAGAATGAGTGAACTGATGTAAATTATTAATGTACAATTTACTACAATGTGGCCTATTAAAATGTACCATAAGTCCACATTGCAGCCTATTAAAATGTACTACAATGTTGCCTACTAAAATGTACTACAATGTACTATAATGTGGCCCATTAAAATGTACCACAATGAAGCCTACTACAATGTACTACAATGTACTACAATGTAGCCTATTGAAATTTACCACATTGTAGCCTATTAAAATGTACTAAAATGTACTACAATGTACTACAATGTAGCCCACTAAAATGTACTACAATGTACTAGAATGTGGCCTATTAAAATGTAATACAATGTCCCGCAATGTATTACATTGTACTACAAGGTACTGATATGTACTTAAATGTTCTACAATGTTCTACAATGCTCTACAATTTTTCACAATGTCCCACAATGTACTACATTGTACTACAAGGTACTGAAATGTACTTAAATGTTCTACAATGTTCTACAATGTACTACAATGTACTAAAATATAGCCTATTAGAATGTACTACAATGTACTACAATGCTCTACAATGTTCAAAAATGTACTACATTGTATTACAAGGTACTGTAAAGTACAACAATGTTCTACAATGTTCTACAATACTCTACAATTTTTCACAATGTCCCACAATGTACTACATTGTACTACAAGGTACTAAAATGTACTTAAATGTTCTACAATGTTCTACAATGTACTACAATGTACTAAAATATAGCCTATTAGAATGTACTACAATGTACTACAATGCTCTACAATGTTTCACAATGTTCAAAAATGTACTACATTGTATTACAAGGTACTGTAAAGTACAACAATGTTGTACAATGTACTAAGATGCTCTACAATGTTTCACAATGTTCAAAAATGTACCACATTGTATTACAAGGTACTGTAAAGTACAACAATGTTGTACAATGTACTAAGATGCTCTACAATGTACTGCAATGCTCTACAATGTTCTACAATCTACTGTAAGGTACTACAATCTACATGATCAAGTATTAAAGGAGAATGAAGACAAAGATTTGTCATGCTTCTAAGCACAATAGATGTTTGACTTTTGACACATTATCTAATATCTAAAACCGAAATGTGTTGTGATGTGAAAAATATATAAATAGTGAGAGCAGATTGTGTTTACAGTTCATAGGTAAACAAAAATTTCACAGTTTCGTATTTAGTTTGATGAAACTTTTCGTACTTTTCGTAAACTTTTCTTTTCGACAGACTTTTCGTATTCAGCTTGATGTATTGATAGATCTATTTCTACAGAGTTCTGAGGTATGCCTTGTATCGGACAGTTTCATTGCCTCTGTGTTGAATAGACGCTAGAAACAATACAAATAACAATTTATTTCTTGCAAATGTAAGAACGGTAAATGTCACAATGGGTATAAAGAATGAGATTTTCAGGGGATGGTGGTATACTCAAGTGTTTGGAATCGACTGGTCGTAGGCCGGACAGCTATTCATTTATTGTCAAGTTTGTACTAAAATTAACTCACAGTTTATATAATACTGTTGTAGCTACGAAAGATGGAAGGCTCCGAGCGACCGTCCCCTCCAACCGTCACCAATAACGCACGGGTGTTTCGAGACGTTGGTACGTGTGTATACACAACTACCATGAAGTACATGTATTGTAGTTTCTATTTGTCTGGAATTCCTAGAAGTCGACGCATGGGAGTTCGACATGTTTAGTTCAGCTTACTCTATTGATGTATTATGTACTGTGGAACTCGATTCCCTATACGAATTGAGAGAATACAACTCATGGTATTTGCTTAGTTTCTTGCGGTTTTTGTTCTGCGATTCAAGCGTAGACTTACCTTGCTGTATTTACCTAGTCTTCGTGTTCATTCAGTTCAGTTGAAGATGCCAGTTTTAAGATGGAAATGTGTGGTTATATATATATATATATATATATATATATATATATATATATATATATATATATATATATATATATATATATATATATATATATATATATATATTGTATATGTACTATACATATGATAGTATTATTTATTTATTTCGTATATTTATGGTAACCTGATTCCAATAAGTCCAATACCCTATTGAGAAAAATACGTCTAGTATGGGATAGGCCTCAATGAGAACCATCCTTTTGATACGAACTTTCCTACAAGAAAAGGGTTGCACTGTGTGTCAAGAGGGTGGTTAACCTAGTTTCCACGACACTGGAAACCTCCAGTTACCCCACATGTAGTATTCCCACCGAGTAGGAAGATGGCATCGCATATACAAATACATTCTTGAATGAACGTTGAATACTCAATAGGCCCACTCATTCATTCATCTAGACAAATAATGAATGTCAAGTTCAGTTCTTCGAAACGGTGAACCCGTAGGTCGATATGCTGTCCAAAGTGAGACTGTTGTTGATTTGTTATTACCAAATCACTGGGACGTGTGGTCGAGTGGTTAATGAACTGAACCGTCGTTCAGTATACACCAGAGTTCGACTCCCGACAAGGGTTTTTCGTGGTTTCCCTCTATCGTCCAGGTCAATACTGGGATGGTTCCTTAACAACTGGTCATGCCCGACTCCTCCATACAATCCAAAAACACCCAATAGAATAATCTTTCACCTCACCACCCCATCATCTCATATATCATTCACCGACGCCAATAGATCGTAGCCATCAGTACAGTGTGTCGTTGAACCCAATATGAATATACAATGGATAAATAAACGTGGATCGAAGTGAAGATTGCGCAGAAATATGTGATAGTGTCGTTGTCGACAATAACTGTTATTCAAGCCACATCACATCGTCCACTGATCGTTCAATCACCAAAGTCAAAAACTATCATGACAAATAGTTGAGCTTTGATTTCCCAATGGATCTCAAGTCGTTTCCAAATCGAGGGAATCGAAATACTGGCGTATATATTGAGCTGGGACCTAGATAGAAGATCGATTCTTGATTCTTGTATGCTCAACGACCCCACCAACAGCTAGATTATACGGGGTTACGAATAAGCTCAACGAACCCACCAACAGCTGGGTTAAACGGGGGTACGAATAAGCTCAACGACCCCACCAACAGCTAGATTATACGGGGCTACGAATAAGCTCAACGACCCCACCAACAGCTGGGTTAAACGGGGGTACGAATAAGCTCAACGACCCCACCAACAGCTAGATTATACGGGGCTACGAATAAGCTCAACGACCCCACCAACAGCTGGGTTAAACGGGGGTACGAATGAGCAGGAGATCATGAAACTATGAAGTGATGATAAGTGAAACGACGTGTACCAAAATCCATGCCTTGTGCGGGACTCGAACCCACGCCCAACGGTGACTTGGCTTCTGAAGCAGTACCTTGGCTGACTGAGCTACCGAGGGTGGCCAAGACAGCTAAGAGAAAAGATCAATAAAATAATCTGAATTTTCAGTTGTTTCTCCCTGAACTCTGCTCACTATATTTACAGCATGTTGAATCGGTTACATCCAATCAAGATCGCCCTAGGTGTGCCCCGTCAGAACGATCCTACCTTTGTCATCCTCACCTCCTTGGTTTAAATATGACATTTACCGGCACATACAGTTCGGTTGCTATGACGCGCTCTCTTCGTGTGATCCGGGAGGTGAGAGAAATATCGGTCCTGGTTCGATCCTCGCCACCGTCCATCTTTACAGGGGTTTCTCGTGGTTTCCCCATGTGCTCTGAGCCACGTCCGGCCGGGATGGTTCCTACAATATAGACCACGACCGCTTCCTTCCCACTATCCTCATCATCACCCAAGAAACCTCCATCTCAACATCCCATCACCTCAATAATCGTTCACTCGACGCCAATACATCTTAATTACAGTGCGTCGATAAACCCAATATAAATAAATAAAATATATGACAATTGATTTGATGCACTTCACTTGGCTTGGCTACCATTGTAGTTTG
This sequence comes from Brachyptera risi, assembly GCA_964007535.1. Lineage (NCBI taxonomy): Eukaryota > Metazoa > Arthropoda > Insecta > Plecoptera > Taeniopterygidae > Brachyptera > Brachyptera risi. The sequence continues at coordinate 7,837,430 of OZ023327.1, read as the reverse complement.
ACACTATATACGTGAATATTCATCTATATTGGGTTTAACGACGCACGCTACTGATGACTACGATCTATTGGCGTCAGTGAATAATACATGAGATGATGATGAGGTGAAAGATTATTTTATTATGGGTTTTGGATATCGGGAAGGAGTCGGTCGTGACCTGTTGTTAAGGAACCATACCAGTTTTGACCTGAATGATAGAGGGAAACCACGAAAAAACCCTGTCGGGAATGGTCGGCCTTGGCGGAAATCGAACCCCGGTCTCCTGAATGACGGTCCAGCGTATTAGCCACTCGGCCACACGTCTCAGTACGTGTATATCGAATAATAATAATAATAATATAGGCCCAAGTTGGTTTTGTGGAATAATCTTCTTGATTTCACCTGTAGGAAATAAAGGCGGGAATCGCATACAATCCTCCAATCGTGCATTTTTTGCTGCAAATAAATGCAAACAAAAATGAATAGACAAATTCCAATTTCACAGAACGTATTTGTCATACGATCATATAGTATAATGAAGGGAACATTTTCATTCAATCTGAAATATTTAGCAATGTTTGATAGATGTGTAGAGTGATTGTCTGTTCGGGCAAGGTGGCCCATTGAAGTATCCTGTAAGAGCCATGAGGGTCTATTGAATGTGAAATGCCGCGAAATTTTGTGTGAGGCTTTTTCTTATAATGGTCCACTGATAGATCTCAGAGACTGGATTCTAGGTTAACCCTTTCCCATGGAACAATACAGTAGTTTCACTATTGCTAGGCCATAATGGCCTTGAGATATAACCAGATTCACATCTTCAAGCCTTGGATGATGGAGACTGCTTTTACCACACAGCTTCATCAAACCAGCGACATGATTCAATATTGCTATTAACCATGTTCTGAGGGAAGAACTAGAGGAGGAACTGATGACTTGTATGGTATAAGAGGAATTGCTACTTATTACTTGAATGTCAATTATTTGACATTTTCAAGTTCAATATTATAACACCCGAAAAGAAAACTTTTACACACATAAGAAAACACATGAACAGAACGACCATATGGACACAATGGAAGTCTGGTTTTTGTATTAATCTTGTATGTATTTTTCTCGACCAATGCACTTCTTCATTTGTGTTTCACGCTCCCACTGAGAGCTGGTCTCTTTGGGGGTACGAATTAGTCCATGAAATTTGTTTTTTTCAAAGCGTTTTATTCATATTTTAGTTATACATCCCATCCTGTGAACTCACCATCCTATAGAATATTATTATTGAATTGAATTTAATGTTTTGCAACTGCCCATCCCGCAAAGTGACCATCCGGAAAACTCCTCATCCCCATACATCGAATATCATCAATGAATAATATATTCAATAAGGATGGTGAGTTCACAGGATGGGCAGTTTGCAGGATGGGCAGTTGCAAAACTTTCAATTCTCTTTATTGATAATATTCTATAAGGATGGTGAGTTCACAGGATGGGCAGTTGGCGGGATAGGCAGTTGCAAAACTTTCAATTCTCTTTATTGATAATATTCTATAAGGATGGCGAGTTCACAGGATGGGCAGTTTGCAGGATGGGCAGTTGCAAAACTTTCAATTCTCTTTATTGATAATATTCGATAAGGATGGTGAGTTCACAGGATGGGCAGTTGGCGGGATGGGCAGTTGCGAAACTTTCAATTCTCTTTATTGATAGTATTCGATAAGGATGGTGAGTTCACAGGATGGGCAGTTGGCGGGATAGGCAGTTGCAAAACTTTCAATTCTCTTTATTGATAATATTCGATAAGGATGGTGAGTTCACAGGATGGGCAGTTGGCGGGATGGGCAGTTGCGAAACTTTCAATTCTCTTTATTGATAGTATTCGATAAGGATGGTGAGTTCACAGGATGGGCAGTTGGCGGGATAGGCAGTTGCAAAACTTTCAATTCTCTTTATTGATAATATTCGATAAGGATGGTGAGTTCACAGGATGGGCAGTTTGCAGGATGGGCAGTTGCAAAACTTTCAATTCTCTTTATTGATAATATTCTATAAGGATGGTGAGTTCACAGGATGGGCAGTTGGCGGGATAGGCAGTTGCAAAACTTTCAATTCCCTTTATTGATAGTATTCGATAAGGATGGTGAGTTCACAGGATGGGCAGTTGGCGGGATAGGCAGTTGCAAAACTTTCAATTCCCTTTATTGATAGTATTCGATAAGGATGGTGAGTTCACAGGATGGGCAGTTGGCGGGATGGGCAGTTGCGAAACTTTCAATTCTCTTTATTGATAGTATTCGATAAGGATGGTGAGTTCACAGGATGGGCAGGTGGCGGGATGGGCAGTTGCACAACTTTCAATTCCCTTTATCGATAATATTCAATAATATGGATGGGGAGTTTTCTGGATGGTCACTTCACAGGATGGGCACCTACAGAACATTGAATTATATCATTAATTATATTTGATATGGATGGTGAGTTGCAAGGATGGCCAATTTGCGGGATGGGGAGTTTATTTTGCCTTTAATTATTAATTTAATTTCGATCATTCGAAGGTATTAGATGAGCAGTTTTCAGGAACGTTAGTTTTCGGGATGGGCAGTCTGCGGGGTGGTCAAATGAAGGCATCAATTCATTTTCTATTTACAGCCAAGTCATTTTTTTACATGGTCATTTGAATAAAGTAAATGTATACAAATTCAATTGAATGTCCTGCAGTGTGGCCTGAGACGATGGCTAATGTTAGCAATGAGTATGTGGTATATTCACCAACTAATATCTAATACGTGATAGTTACTGTGATTTATGGATGCAAATTGGCCCTACAAAATTAAATCACAAAACAATTAAATACATACTCGATAGTTGGGTTTCGTTTGTTTTTTATTTCAACTTCAAATATATGTGCGGAAAATGAAATTGTTCGAAATGAATAATAGATTATGGTAGCACAAAGCAAATAATATTAGTTTCATGTTTTGACATGAGAAAATTGAAATGTATAACTTGAAAATGGAAAAATAATTTCACTCATCACAGTAGGCCCTATGACATGGGCCTACCTGTTGTTTGAAAGACCGTAGTTGAAACTTCAAAGATTGATCTGTGCTAAAATACAGTTGAACATATTTTATTTATATTGAGTTATAACGATCGACGCACTATACTGATGACTAAGATCTATTGGCGTCGGTGGATGATATACGAGATGATGGGATTATGAGATGGAGGGTTATTTTATCAGGTGATTTTGGATAGTGGGGTGGAGTCGGCCGTGGCCTGTTGTTGAGGAACCATCCCAGTATTGACCTGAACGACAGAAGAAAAACACGAGAAACCCCTGTCAGGATGGTCGACCATGGCAGGAGTCAAACCCCAGTCTCCTGAATGGCGGTTCAGTGTGCTAGCCACTCGACCACTCGTCTCAGTTTGAAGATCTTGATCCAGTCCCATCATAACATACTTTACTCTATTTGACCTGGGCCTACATTAATTTCAATGTAATAACTATGTATGCTATGCAAGTATATGCTACCGGCACATTTAGCTGAGTGGTTATTTTGTATTAATTCATTTTGTATAATATCTGTATTAATTTGATTAGCACCACACTGATCCATGAAGTTGATCAATGGAGCGCGATCGAATAACCTGATTTTCCAATCAGTGTTTGGCTCAGCGGGCATTAGTCAGAAGGTGTTGACAATGTTTCAGTCTGGCACATGGGATGTCGCTGCACAGGATGCAATAAGCCCACATGTAATTCGGTCTGCCTTCTCTGGCCAACACCCCCCCCCCCCCTCGCCCCCTTCTTTTCGCCATCGTCACATTGCATGGTACCTCGTAGTTCTTACGTACCCTGGTGGGGGGGGGGGGGGGGGGGGATACATACATTATACATTTTAAACTCTTATTTATTCATATAAGGTAATTTTGTATAAGTAATTTTTGTCTGAGAGGGCTAATTCTTATTTTATTTATTTGTATTTACTTACCGACAAGAGCTTGTTTTTAGAAATAGCTTGCGCACACTAGAGCTTATTACTCGTATGCGGGCTTCTCTCTATTCATACCAATTCTGTTTTTATTATCCTGTGTATTATCATGTATTCATTATCATTATGTATTTTATTATCAATGGAGAGAGTAAAACGTTTGTTCAAATTGAAAAAGAATTGGATATTGGGTTTAATGACGCACTGTACTGATGACTAAGATCTATTGGTGTCGACGAATGGTATGAGATGATGGAGTGATGAGATGATTGAGTGATGAGATGATGGAGTGATGAGATGAAAATTTATTCTATTATGTGTTTTTGGATAGTGGGAAGGATTTGGTCGTGGCCTGTTGTTTAAAAACTATCTCAATATTAACCTGGATGACAGAGGGAAAGCATGAAAAAAAAACGTCAGGATGGTCGACCATGATGGGAATCGAAACCCGGTCTCCAGAATGACGGTTCAGGGTATTATCCACTCGGCCACGCGTCTCAGTGTTCTGAATAGAGTATTAGGAATCAGCATGTATTGCGTATACACATGTATATCTATTGTATGAAGCAAAGAAGGAATTTATACCGACAACAAAACTGCAGTAAAACCCTACAACGCCTTACAAATATCCTGGAGTGAATTCTCTACCATTTGAATTATAATATCGAATCGGTTATTTAGAAATTGAATGATTGAAACGTGATTTCAATAAGGAAAAGAAAGAGACTGCCTATGCCTGCCACCATATCCCATCCAATGCATTTCCAGTGAGTAATATTAAGATTAAATAAATAACAGCTTGAAAATAACTTGAACAACTTGGAAGAATAATTTTATTACTAGTAAAAATGAAAGCAAAATCAGGAATATTCATATTACGCACAATAATGATATACTGAATGAAATTAAGGATGCATATAAATTGGGTATACATTTTCAGTATTAGTGGAGGTGCCGAGTATAATTTCATTTCATTTTTGGTGATTTAAATGAAATCTGTTGAAACCAACAAGTTGTGTGTTGAGATGGTGTTTGCTGATGGAGTCGTTTGACCTCACTTGGCCTAGCTGTTGACGCGTCGTTCAGCAGTAGCCTTGATACATCAGTCCCCATACGGTCCAGATGTTTGAGGGACCTGTAATGTTACGTTTGTACATTCCACGTAATAATACTATATATAGGTTCTGATAATCATTAGAGAGGAACAATGGTATATACCACTTGGGTCGTTAAGCAGAAACATAATTACTGAAATAACGTAGCAGTTAACGGGTCGCTGAACAGAAGTATATTGGCATTCCCAATGAAATGATCTTATTGTTGATGAGGTCGTTAAACAAAGGAATTGATAGATTTCACAAGAAGTCACCGATGTATTAGGTTCCCGAAAAGCAGCAGGCTTACTGGACATTTCTGTCACTGTAAGACCTGGCTGCTGATGAGGTCGTTAAACAGTATCGTAGATGAATATCTTCTGAAATCAACTACCTATTGATTCCTCATGAAGCAATAGTATTGGACATTCCCATTATTATTATTTGGCAATTTATGGAGTCGTTAAACAATTACATGTCTTCAGAAACAAGCTAACAGTTAGCATGTAGCATACTGGACATTTGTCACGATCGCTCCAAACAAACAACTAACTCTCTTCCAGAACACTTGTACATTTCTCTTCGTCGAGGCACTTGCTTAGCTTGGCGGTTTCTACTCCTAATCTTTCTTCATCCTTGTTGGACCACCGTGTGGGGGATAATCTTACCTCCCCTACATTCCCCTCACTCGGTTCATTCATTCATTCTCTCCCCCCCTCTCAAGTGTCTTACGAGCCACCGGCTGACGTAGGTATGTGGCTAGTGGGCTGACCTTCGGCTCAACCCGCCACCCTGTGCCGTGTCGCGCCGTCCTGGGCCGTGTCCCGCCTCCCTGAGCCGTGTCCCGCCTCCCTGAGCCGTGTCCCGCCTCCCTGGGCCGTGTCACGCCGTCCTGAGTCGTGTCCCGCCTCCCTGGGCCGTGTCTCGCCACTCAACCCACCTCCCTGTGCCGTGTCACGCCGTCCTGAGCCGTGTCCCGCCACCCTGGGCCGTGTCCCGCCTCCCTGGGCCGTGTTCCGCCTCCCTGGGCCGTGTCACGCCGTCCTGAGTCGTGTCCCGCCTCCCTGGGCCGTGTCTCGCCACTCAACCCACCTCCCTGTGCCGTGTCACGCCGTCCTGAGCCGTGTCCCGCCTCCCTGGGCCGTGTCCCGCCTCCCTGGGCCGTGTTCCGCCTCCCTGGGCCATGTCCCGCCTCCCTGGGCAGTGTCCCGCCTCCCTGGGCCGTGTCTCGCCACTCAACCCACCTCCCTGTGCCGTGTCACGCCGTCCTGAGCCGTGTCCCGCCACCCTGGGCCGTGTCCCGCCTCCCTGGGCCGTGTTTCGCCTCCCTGGGCCGTGTCCCGCCTCCCTGGGCCGTGTCCCGCCTCCCTGGGCCGTGTCCCGCCTCCCTGGGCCGTGTCACGCCGTCCTGAGTCGTGTCACGCCTCCCTGGGCCGTGTCACGCCACTCAACCCACCTCCCTGTGCCGTGTCACGCCATCCTGAGCCGTGTCCCGCCTCCCTGGGCCGTGTCACGCCGTCCTGGGCCGTTTCCCGCCTCCCTGGGCCGTGTCCCGCCACCCTGGGCCGTGTCCCGCCTCCCTGTGCCGTGTCACGCCTCACTGTGCCGTGTCCCGCCTCCCTGTGCCGTGTTCCGCCTCCCTGTGCCGTGTCACGCCACTCAACCAACCTCCCTGTGCCGTGTCACGCCGTCCTGAGCCGTGTCCCGCCTCCCTGGGCCGTGTCCCGCCTCCCTGGGCCGTGTCCCGCCTCCCTGGGCCGTGTCCCGCCTCCCTGGGCCGCCTCCCGCCTCCCTGGGCCGTGTCTCGCCACTCAACCCACCTCCCTGTGCCGTGTCACGCCACTCAACCCACCTCCCTGTGCCGTGTCACGCCACTCAACCCGCCACCCTGTGCCGTGTCTCGCCACTCAACCCACCTCCCTGTGCCGTGTCCCGCCACCCTGGGCCGTGTCCCGCCTCCCTGGGCCGTGTCCCGCCTCCCTGGGCCGTGTCTCGCCACTCAACCCACCTCCCTGTGCCGTGTCTCGCCACTCAACCCGCCACCCTGTGCCGTGTCTCGCCACTCAACCCACCTCCCTGTGCCGTGTCCCGCCACCCTGGGCCGTGTCCCGCCTCCCTGGGCCGTGTCCCGCCTCCCTGGGCCGTCTCCCGCCTCCCTGGGCCGTGTCTCGCCACTCAACCCACCTCCCTGTGCCGTGTCTCGCCACTCAACCCGCCACCCTGTGCCGTGTCTCGCCACTCAACCCACCTCCCTGTGCCGTGTCCCGCCACCCTGGGCCGTGTCCCGCCTCCCTGGGCCGTGTCCCGCCACCCTGGGCCGTGTCCCGCCACCCTGGGCCGTGTCCCGCCTCCCTGGGCCGTGTCCCACCTCCCTGGGCCGTGTCCCGCCACCCTGGGCCGTGTCCCGCCACTCAACCCACCTCCCTGGGCCGTGTCACGCCGTCCTGGGCCGTGTCCCGCCTCCCTGGGCCGTGTCACGCCGTCCTGGGCCGTGTCCCGCCTCCCTGGACCGTGTCCCGCCACCCTGGGCCGTGTCCCACCGTCCTGGGCCGTGTCCCGCCTCCCTGGGCCGTGTCCCGCCTCCCTGGGCCGTTTCTCGCCCCCCTGAACCGTGTCCCGCCTCCCTGGGCCGTGTCCCGCCACCCTGTGCCGTGTCACGCCGTCCTGAGCCGTGTCCCGCCTCCCTGGGCCGTGTCCCGCCTCCCTGGGCCGTGTCTCGCCCCCCCGAACCGTGTCCCGCCTCCCTGGGCCGTGTCCCGCCACCCTGTGCCGTGTCACGCCGTCCTGAGCCGTGTCCCGCCTCCCTGGGCCGTGTCCCGCCTCCCTGGGCCGTGTCTCGCCCCCCTGAACCGTGTCCCGCCTCCCTGGGCCGTGTCCCGCCACCCTGTGCCGTGTCACGCCGTCCTGAGCCGTGTCGCGCCTCCCTGGGCCGTGTTCCGCCTCCCTGGGCCGTGTCTTGCCTCCCTGGGCCGTGTCCCGCCTCCCTGGGCCGTGTCCCGCCACCGTGTGCCGTGTCACGCCGTCCTGAGCCGTGTCCCGCCTCCCTGAGCCGTGTCCCACCTCCCTGAGCCGTGTCACGCCATCCTGAGCCGTGTCCCGCCTGCCTGTGCCGTGTCCCGCCTCCCTGTGCCGTGTCCCGCCGTCCTGGGCCGTGTCTCGCCTCCCTGGGCCGTGTCACGCCTCTCTGGGCCGTGTCCCGCCTCCCTGGGCCGTGTCCCGCCACCCTGTGCCGTGTCACGCCGTCCTGAGCCGTGTCCCGCCTCCCTGGGCCGTGTTCCGCCTCCCTGGGCCGTGTCTTGCCTCCCTGGGCCGTGTCCCGCCTCCCTGGGCCGTGTCCCGCCACCGTGTGCCGTGTCACGCCGTCCTGAGCCGTGTCCCGCCTCCCTGAGCCGTGTCCCGCCGTCCTGGGCCGTGTCTCGCCTCCCTGGGCCGTGTCCCGCCGTCCTGAGCCGTGTCCCGCCTCCCTGGGCCGTGTCCCGCCTCCCTGGGCCGTGTCTCGCCTCCCTGAGCCGTGTCTCGCCTCCCTGGGCCGTGTCTCGCCACCCTGGGCCGTGTCTCGCCACCCTGGGCCGTGTCCCGCCTCCCTGAACCGTGTTCCACCGTTCTGAGCCGTGTCATGCCACTCAACCCGCCTCCATGGGCCGTGTCCCGCCTCCCTGGGCCGTGTCCCGCCTCCCTGGGCCGTGTCCCGCCTCCCTGGGCCGTGTCCCGCCTCCCTGGGCCGTGTCTCGCCTCCCTGGGCCGTGTCCCGCCTCCCTGGGCCGTGTCTCGCCTCCCTGGGCCGTGTCTCGCCACCCTGAACCGTGTTCCACCGTTCTGAGCCGTGTCATGCCACTCAACCCGCCTCCATGGGCCGTGTCCCGCCTCCCTGGGCCGTGTCCCGCCTCCCTGGGCCGTGTCTCGCCTCCCTGGGCCGTGTCCCGCCGTCCTGAGCCGTGTCCCGCCTCCCTGGGCCGTGTCCCGCCTCCCTGGGCCGTGTCTCGCCTCCCTGAGCCGTGTCTCGCCTCCATGGGCCGTGTCCCGCCTCCCTGGGCCGTGTCCCGCCTCCCTGGGCCGTGTCTCGCCTCCCTGGGCCGTGTCCCGCCGTCCTGAGCCGTGTCCCGCCTCCCTGGGCCGTGTCCCGCCTCCATGGGCAGTGTCCCGCCTCCCTGGGCCGTGTCCCGCCTCCCTGGGCCGTGTCTCGCCTCCCTGAGCCGTGTCTCGCCTCCCTGGGCCGTGTCTCGCCACCCTGTGCCACCCTTCGCGCTCCACAGGTCAGACGAAAATTCAAAATCAATTGAAACTTGGCACACACAAGAATCCTTATCCAATTCGATACTATTAAGTTTTGAGGCGTGATCGGTTGGACCACTTCTGAGAAAACGTATTTCAAAGTTTTCAAAAATCCCATAACAATAACCCAGAGAAAAAAATGCATGAAGAATATTTCATCCGAGAGAATTCAAATTCTCAGGAAATTTCAATCTGATAATGATACACATTGTAACGAGCTTTAACTCAAATCGAATCAGCCGTTTTGATGCAAAAAAATATATAATGTAATTTTTGTGAATCATTCAAAGCTATCAAGATACCTATTAAATTCAAGCTACAGGTGTCACCACTTAATTGTAAACGATTGAAAAAAAGGCCTTCTTTATTATCATTGGATGAGCGAAGCGAAGACTCAATTTCGTCATGCCCGAAAAAAAGTGGCTGTTTTTTTTTTTTGGTTTTTTTTTTTTTTTGTTCGGGCTCCAAAGGTCAGACGAGAATTCAAAATCAGTTGAAACTTGGCACACACAAGTATCCTTATCCAATTCGATACTGTATAATTTTGAGGCGCAATCGGTTGAACCACTTTTGGGAAAACTCATTCCAAAGTTTTCAAAAATCCCATTAAAATAACCCAGAGGAAAAAAATCTTGAAGTTTATTTCATCTGAGAGGACTCAAATTCTCAGTGAGTTTCAATCTGATGATGATACACATTATTCCGAACTTTCACTCAAATCGGATCAGCCGTTTAGATGTAAAAAAAATATATAATGGTATTTGTGTTAATTATTCAAAGCTATTAAGATACCTATTAAATCAAAGCAACAAGTGTCACCACTTGATTGTAAGCGATTGAAACAAAGCCTTCTTTATTATCATATAAATTAATAATGGAAAATAAGATGGCAGTGATGTAATGGTTTGGATCTCAAGGTGTATATATATATATATATATATATATATATATATATATATATATATATATATATATATATATATATATATATATGATAACCAATCCAAAGATAAGTTGATATGTTCCAGCTCATCCATCAACGCGGAAACACATAACGCGTTTGCCTAGTAGAAATTAATTGGATGAGCGAAGCGAAGACTCAATTTCGCCATACCCGAAAAAAAGGTGACTGTTTTTTTCTTTTTGTTCGCGCTCCACAGGTCGAACAAAAATTTGAAATCAGTTGAAACTTGGCATACACAAGGTTCATTATCTAATTCGATACTGTATAGTTTTGAGGCGCAATCGGTTGAACCACTTCTGAGAAAACTAATTTTAAAGTTTTCAAAAATCTCATTAGAATAACCCAGACGAAAATATTCGTGAAATAATTTACATCCCAGACAGTTCAAATTCTCATGGATTTTTTTTATAATAATGATACACATTATTCCGAACTTTCACTCAAATCGGATCAGCCATTTTGATGTAAAAAACTATATAATGTAATTTTTGTGAATCACTCGAAGCTATTAAAATACCGATTAAATCCAAGCCACAGGTGTCACCTCTTAACTGTAAACGATTAAAACAAAGCCTTCTTCATTATCATAGAAATCAATGATGAAAAATAAGATGGCAGTGAAGTAATGGTTTGGATCTCAAGGTGTATATATATATATATATATATATATATATATATATATATATATATATATATATATATATATATATATATATATATATATATATATATATATATATATATATATATATATATATATAATAACCAATTCAAAGATAAGTCGATATGTTCCTGCTCATCCATCAACGCGGCAACACATAACGCGTTTGCCTAGTAAGGGAAAATACGCTTACAAAAACCTATGCCTTGAGCGGGACTCGAACCCACGCTCAACTTGACTTCAGTTTCTGAAGTGATGTATCAGCTGACTGAGCAACAGAGGGTGACTCCATCAACCACAACCAAACCGCCATCAATCTTGGGGACTGTCATAAATTACGTCCACAGTTCAAGGGGGAGGAGGGGGGGGGGGGGTTACCAATAATGTAACAATGTGTAACAAGGGAAAGAAAAAGGAGAAGGGGGGCATTCACTTTGTGATATCCACATTCACACTACATATATTATTCATTTCTTTCGATTGCCAGGAAAATCAGTTTGCGTTACATGATTTGTATAATTTTGAAATTAAATTGTATTGAGAAATTAAGGTGGCAGTGAATGGTTTTCATCTTTGTGATTGAACTTCATTGCCCTTTGCCTGAATAATACAACATACATAATATATATATATATATATATATATATATATATATATATATATATATATATATATATATATATATATATATATCAGGTGGGGGTGGGTGGGGGGCACTTGCTGGGAGGTGGGGGTTGGGTGGGGGGCACTTGCTGGGAGGTGGGGGTTGGGTGGGGGGCACATGTTGGGAGGTGAGGGTGGGGGGCACATGTTGGGAGGTGAGGGTGGGGGGCACATGTTGGGCGGTGGGGGTGGGGGGCACATGTTGGGCGGTGGGGGTGGTTGGGGGGACGACATGTTTGAAGGTTCTCACAATACAGACTAAAACCTCTTCCATTTCACTCACCTGCTTTGACGGACTACAAAGTTGATTAGTAGACTCTTCTTAGTATGTAGAAAAAAATAAATCTTATTAAATTCAGCTTGAATGAATATGGAATACTGAGACGCGTGGCCGAGTGGTTATACACTGAACCGTCATTGAGGAGATCGGCGTTCGATTCCCGCCATGGTCGACCATCCTGACAGGGATTTTTCCTGGTTTCCCTCTGTCGTTCAGGTTGATACTGGGATGGTTCCTTAACAACAAGTCACGACTGACTCCTTCCCACCATCCAAAAACACCTAATAGAATAACCTTTCATCTCATCATCCCATCATCTCATATATCATTCACCGACGCCAATAGATCGTAGTCATCAGTACAGTACATTGTTGAACCCAATATAAATGAATAGATGATTACTAGACTCATGTTGATCGGTGGAGGAGAATAAATGTTGAATCAAAGCTCAAAGGAGTAAAAAAAATGAAACTTTTCAAGTCAGTGATATTAAATGATCAGTTACGTTCAGGTGATGAGGTATGATCAGGACGAGCGTGACGGAGTTCACTCCTCAGAGCTTCCTGAGCATGAGCACATCACAGGTCAAAGGTCAGACAGCTGACGTGAACGGCGCGTCACTTGACAAGGGGTTGCAATTTTAGGTCTGTCCGATTTATCAGTAGGCCTAATAGGCAAACGCAGCATATGCGTTGTAGGATGAGTGAGCTATCTATTTAAAGTATAATCGAAAACTCTACACACCTTGACTCACATAAAATGGACTTCATTTGGTTACTATCAAATCCAGAAAATTGTATGAATAAAACACATTCATTAGACCATTCTTTCCAAAACGGCTGGTCCGATTCGAATACACATTTGTAAAAATGTGTATCATTCATGTGTTTATACATTCAGTGAAAATTTGATATTTTCTGAAAGAGAGGTATTTCATTTCTCAAATTTTCTCGCCCAGCCTAATCTTATGGGTTTTTTGGAAGCTCTGAGATGGTGTTTCTTAGCAATTAACCAACCGATTAGACCCCAAAACCAGAAAGTTCCAAGTTGATTAGGTCCTTGTCCATGACCATACATTTTCATGGCGATCAGTCAAACCGTGGCGACCTGTGCAGTGCTTACAAACAAAAAACACGGACAAAGAAGGTCCAAAAATGTGGGATGGAAGTCTTTGCTATCGCTTATTTGGAAAATCCTGTGCAGTGCTTACAAACAAAAAACACGGACAAAGAAGGTCCAGAAGAGTGGGATGGAAGTCTTTGCTATCGCTTATTTGGAAAATCCAAACGAACACAATTGCGAAAAACTGAGATAAGAATAATAGCATTGATGATACATAGTTCGTTGTTTACCATTTAGCTGTATATACAGACCGCCACTGAATGTCGTCGAGTTGTGAACATTCATTCTTAGCTTCCAGGCGAACCCTTTGAGCGAACTTTCAGTTTTTGGCCATTTATGTAACTTGAATCAGAGTTACGTGATGGAGATGATGATTATTCATTTCTCTCCACAAAGTGACTACTTTCTATTTATGAAATGCGAAGCAAAATATAAACAAATCAATTTGCTGAATGAACCGGTGAATTATTTAGGAAACTTCGACTCGAGCTATAATTAAAGTTGAACATATTATGAGTTTCATTCATGCATCCATACATTTCCATGGATACATTACATTACACATACACACACACCCACATACGTATATATATATATATATATATATATATATATATATATATATATATATATATATATATATATATATATATTTAATGATTTTTAAAACTGTTTAAAAATTACGACCTCCCCCGGGACTTGAACCCGGATCTCCAGATTGCCGGTCTGGGAAATCATATATATATATATATATATATTCATATATATATATATATATATATATATATATATATATATATATATATATATATATATATATATATATATATATATATATATATATATACGTATATATATATATATATATATATATATATATATATATATATATATATATATATATATATATATATATATATATATACGTATATATATATATATATATATATATATATATATA
>OZ023327.1:7810942-7818442 GCA_964007535.1 Brachyptera risi | reverse complement strand
CCTTGAACCTCAATATCCCAAATCTGGAAATATAAACATAATCTATGTTCCTTTTTTGAATAATTTTTATTTTGTTTTCTCTCTCCGCAGCGAAACAACACCGCTGGCTAAAATTCTTTCACTTGAGTTTGCGAAACACGTAATTTTTTGTTCTTATGGTGTTCATTTTTTAAAACCCCACGTCAAGATTCCTTTGTGACGTAGTCGCCAGTGTATCATGTGAGTACAGTCACAGTCAGAAGCTGGTTCACGCCACGAATGAATGAAGTCAAGCAATGTTCAAGGTATGAGATAATAACCACTCGGCTGTTCATTGATTATTTAGTTTGGACAATACGTTGTTATAAACGAGGTCATGTCGACGACTAAGAGAGAATTAAGTGGTTTTTACTTACCTAATATTTATCACACTCAGTTAAATGAATCAGATTTACGAGTGAAAAGTTTATTTTTCAATTATGTCAAGTTGAACGACGCACTGTACTGATGACTAGGATCTATTGGCGTCGGTCAGTGATATATGAGATGATGAACGACGCACTGTACTGATGACTGATGACTAGGATCTATTGGCGTCGGTCAGTGATATATGAGATGATGAACGACGCACTGTACTGATGACTGATGACTAGGATCTATTGGCGTCGGTCAGTGATATATGAGATGATGAACGACGCACTGTACTGATGACTGATGACTAGGATCTATTGGCGTCGGTCAGTGATATATGAGATGATGAACGACGCACTGTACTGATGACTAGGATCTATTGGCGTCGGTCAGTGATATATGAGATGATGAACGACGCACTGTACTGATGACTGATGACTAGGATCTATTGGCGTCGGTCAGTGATATATGAGATGATGAACGACGCACTGTACTGATGACTGATGACTAGGATCTATTGGCGTCGGTCAGTGATATATGAGATGATGAACGACGCACTGTACTGATGACTGATGACTGGGATCTATTGGCGTCGGTCAGTGATATATGAGATGATGAACGACGCACTGTACTGATGACTGATGACTGATGACTAGGATCTATTGGCGTCGGTCAGTGATATATGAGATGATGAACGACGCACTGTACTGATGACTGATGACTGGGATCTATTGGCGTCGGTCAGTGATATATGAGATGATGAACGACGCACTGTACTGATGACTGATGACTGATGACTAGGATCTATTGGCGTCGGTCAGTGATATATGAGATGGTGAACGACGCACTGTACTGATGACTGATGACTGGGATCTATTGGCGTCGGTCAGTGATATATGAGATGATGAACGACGCACTGTACTGATGACTGATGACTGATGACTAGGATCTATTGGCGTCGGTCAGTGATATATGAGATGATGAACGACGCACTGTACTGATGACTGATGACTAGGATCTATTGGCGTCGGTCAGTGATATATGAGATGATGAACGACGCACTGTACTGATGACTGATGACTAGGATCTATTGGCGTCGGTCAGTGATATATGAGATGATGAACGACGCACTGTACTGATGACTGATGACTAGGATCTATTGGCGTCGGTCAGTGATATATGAGATGATGAACGACGCACTGTACTGATGACTAGGATCTATTGGCGTCGGTCAGTGATATATGAGATGATGAACGACGCACTGTACTGATGACTAGGATCTATTGGCGTCGGTCAGTGATATATGAGATGATGAACGACGCACTGTACTGATGACTGATGACTAGGATCTATTGGCGTCGGTCAGTGATATATGAGATGATGAACGACGCACTGTACTGATGACTAGGATCTATTGGCGTCGGTCAGTGATATATGAGATGATGAACGACGCACTGTACTGATGACTAGGATCTATTGGCGTCGGTCAGTGATATATGAGATGGTGAACGACGCACTGTACTGATGACTGATGACTAGGATCTATTGGCGTCGGTCAGTGATATATGAGATGGTGAACGACGCACTGTACTGATGACTGATGACTAGGATCTATTGGCGTCGGTCAGTGATATATGAGATGATGAACGACGCACTGTACTGATGACTGATGACTAGGATCTATTGGCGTCGGTCAGTGATATATGAGATGATGAACGACGCACTGTACTGATGACTGATGACTAGGATCTATTGGCGTCGGTCAGTGATATATGAGATGATGAACGACGCACTGTACTGATGACTGATGACTGATGACTGATGACTGATGACTGATGACTGGGATCTATTGGCGTCGGTCAGTGATATATGAGATGATGAACGACGCACTGTACTGATGACTGATGACTAGGATCTATTGGCGTCGGTCAGTGATATATGAGATGATGAACGACGCACTGTACTGATGACTGATGACTGATGACTGATGACTGATGACTGATGACTAGGATCTATTGGCGTCGGTCAGTGATATATGAGATGATGAACGACGCACTGTACTGATGACTGATGACTGATGACTAGGATCTATTGGCGTCGGTCAGTGATATATGAGATGGTGAACGACGCACTGTACTGATGACTGATGACTAGGATCTATTGGCGTCGGTCAGTGATATATGAGATGATGAACGACGCACTGTACTGATGACTGATGACTGATGACTGATGACTGATGACTAGGATCTATTGGCGTCGGTCAGTGATATATGAGATGGTGAACGACGCACTGTACTGATGACTGATGACTAGGATCTATTGGCGTCGGTCAGTGATATATGAGATGATGAACGACGCACTGTACTGATGACTGATGACTAGGATCTATTGGCGTCGGTCAGTGATATATGAGATGATGAACGACGCACTGTACTGATGACTGATGACTAGGATCTATTGGCGTCGGTCAGTGATATATGAGATGATGAACGACGCACTGTACTGATGACTGATGACTGATGACTGATGACTGATGACTGATGACTGGGATCTATTGGCGTCGGTCAGTGATATATGAGATGATGAACGACGCACTGTACTGATGACTGATGACTAGGATCTATTGGCGTCGGTCAGTGATATATGAGATGATGAACGACGCACTGTACTGATGACTGATGACTGATGACTGATGACTGATGACTGATGACTAGGATCTATTGGCGTCGGTCAGTGATATATGAGATGATGAACGACGCACTGTACTGATGACTGATGACTGATGACTAGGATCTATTGGCGTCGGTCAGTGATATATGAGATGGTGAACGACGCACTGTACTGATGACTGATGACTAGGATCTATTGGCGTCGGTCAGTGATATATGAGATGATGAACGACGCACTGTACTGATGACTGATGACTGATGACTGATGACTGATGACTAGGATCTATTGGCGTCGGTCAGTGATATATGAGATGGTGAACGACGCACTGTACTGATGACTGATGACTAGGATCTATTGGCGTCGGTCAGTGATATATGAGATGATGAACGACGCACTGTACTGATGACTGATGACTGGGATCTATTGGCGTCGGTCAGTGATATATGAGATGATGAACGACGCACTGTACTGATGACTGATGACTAGGATCTATTGGCGTCGGTCAGTGATATATGAGATGATGAACGACGCACTGTACTGATGACTGATGACTGATGACTGATGACTGATGACTGATGACTAGGATCTATTGGCGTCGGTCAGTGATATATGAGATGATGAACGACGCACTGTACTGATGACTGATGACTGATGACTAGGATCTATTGGCGTCGGTCAGTGATATATGAGATGGTGAACGACGCACTGTACTGATGACTGATGACTAGGATCTATTGGCGTCGGTCAGTGATATATGAGATGATGAACGACGCACTGTACTGATGACTGATGACTGATGACTGATGACTGATGACTAGGATCTATTGGCGTCGGTCAGTGATATATGAGATGGTGAACGACGCACTGTACTGATGACTGATGACTAGGATCTATTGGCGTCGGTCAGTGATATATGAGATGATGAACGACGCACTGTACTGATGACTGATGGCTGGGATCTATTGGCGTCGGTCAGTGATATATGAGATGATGAACGACGCACTGTACTGATGACTGATGACTGATGACTAGGATCTATTGGCGTCGGTCAGTGATATATGAGATGGTGAACGACGCACTGTACTGATGACTGATGACTAGGATCTATTGGCGTCGGTCAGTGATATATGAGATGATGAACGACGCACTGTACTGATGACTGATGACTGATGACTGATGACTGATGACTAGGATCTATTGGCGTCGGTCAGTGATATATGAGATGGTGAACGACGCACTGTACTGATGACTGATGACTAGGATCTATTGGCGTCGGTCAGTGATATATGAGATGATGAACGACGCACTGTACTGATGACTGATGGCTGGGATCTATTGGCGTCGGTCAGTGATATATGAGATGATGAACGACGCACTGTACTGATGACTGATGACTAGGATCTATTGGCGTCGGTCAGTGATATATGAGATGGTGAACGACGCACTGTACTGATGACTGATGACTAGGATCTATTGGCGTCGGTCAGTGATATATGAGATGATGAACGACGCACTGTACTGATGACTGATGACTGATGACTAGGATCTATTGGCGTCGGTCAGTGATATATGAGATGATGAACGACGCACTGTACTGATGACTGATGACTAGGATCTATTGGCGTCGGTCAGTGATATATGAGATGATGAACGACGCACTGTACTGATGACTGATGACTAGGATCTATTGGCGTCGGTCAGTGATATATGAGATGATGAACGACGCACTGTACTGATGACTGATGACTAGGATCTATTGGCGTCGGTCAGTGATATATGAGATGATGAACGACGCACTGTACTGATGACTGATGACTAGGATCTATTGGCGTCGGTCAGTGATATATGAGATGGTGAACGACGCACTGTACTGATGACTGATGACTGATGACTAGGATCTATTGGCGTCGGTCAGTGATATATGAGATGGTGAACGACGCACTGTACTGATGACTGATGACTGATGACTAGGATCTATTGGCGTCGGTCAGTGATATATGAGATGGTGAACGACGCACTGTACTGATGACTGATGACTGATGACTAGGATCTATTGGCGTCGGTCAGTGATATATGAGATGGTGAACGACGCACTGTACTGATGACTGATGACTGATGACTAGGATCTATTGGCGTCGGTCAGTGATATATGAGATGGTGAACGACGCACTGTACTGATGACTGATGACTGATGACTAGGATCTATTGGCGTCGGTCAGTGATATATGAGATGGTGAACGACGCACTGTACTGATGACTGATGACTGATGACTAGGATCTATTGGCGTCGGTCAGTGATATATGAGATGATGAACGACGCACTGTACTGATGACTGATGACTAGGATCTATTGGCGTCGGTCAGTGATATATGAGATGGTGAACGACGCACTGTACTGATGACTGATGACTGATGACTAGGATCTATTGGCGTCGGTCAGTGATATATGAGATGATGAACGACGCACTGTACTGATGACTGATGACTAGGATCTATTGGCGTCGGTCAGTGATATATGAGATGATGAACGACGCACTGTACTGATGACTGATGACTAGGATCTATTGGCGTCGGTCAGTGATATATGAGATGATGAACGACGCACTGTACTGATGACTGATGACTAGGATCTATTGGCGTCGGTCAGTGATATATGAGATGGTGAACGACGCACTGTACTGATGACTGATGACTGATGACTAGGATCTATTGGCGTCGGTCAGTGATATATGAGATGATGAACGACGCACTGTACTGATGACTGATGACTAGGATCTATTGGCGTCGGTCAGTGATATATGAGATGGTGAACGACGCACTGTACTGATGACTGATGACTGATGACTAGGATCTATTGGCGTCGGTCAGTGATATATGAGATGATGAACGACGCACTGTACTGATGACTGATGACTAGGATCTATTGGCGTCGGTCAGTGATATATGAGATGATGAACGACGCACTGTACTGATGACTGATGACTAGGATCTATTGGCGTCGGTCAGTGATATATGAGATGATGAACGACGCACTGTACTGATGACTGATGACTAGGATCTATTGGCGTCGGTCAGTGATATATGAGATGATGAACGACGCACTGTACTGATGACTGATGACTGGGATCTATTGGCGTCGGTCAGTGATATATGAGATGATGAACGACGCACTGTACTGATGACTGATGACTGGGATCTATTGGCGTCGGTCAGTGATATATGAGATGGTGAACGACGCACTGTACTGATGACTGATGACTGGGATCTATTGGCGTCGGTCAGTGATATATGAGATGGTGAACGACGCACTGTACTGATGACTGATGACTGGGATCTATTGGCGTCGGTCAGTGATATATGAGATGGTGAACGACGCACTGTACTGATGACTGATGACTGGGATCTATTGGCGTCGGTCAGTGATATATGAGATGGTGAACGACGCACTGTACTGATGACTGATGACTAGGATCTATTGGCGTCGGTCAGTGATATATGAGATGATGAATGACGAAATGAGAGATTATTTTATTAGGTGTTCCTGGATGGTGGAAATGAGTCAGACGTTCATGACCTGTTGGGGAACCATTCCATGCAGTATTGACCTGGACCACAGAGGGAAACCACGAGAAACCCCTGTCAGGATGGTCGACTACGGCGGGAATCGAACCTCGGTCTCTTGAATGACGGTTCAGTGTATTAACCGATCGGCCACTCGTCTCAGTGATTGAAAAGTTTCATCCCGTCAAAATATGTGGAACATTTTGATTCTGCAATAGAATACTATAACATTTACCTGATCGTGTCATTGTTAGTTTCGGGGGGGGGGGGGGGGCAAACTTTAAATCCAAGTTGTGCATAACAACACGTTATTCCCTGTCAGTGGCAATGACGTAGTAGTAGTACTGTTTCTGGGAGAGTTGGGTCAATTTTCATCCACATCGTATCCGGTGGAGCACGAACCCTAAGAGATGAAGCACCTTCTGGAGCGTGGTTAGTGGTTACAAGGATATGATAATTATTCAGGACTGAAAATTATGCTGATAATTGATCACGTACGTTGTCTCTTTTGTACACATTTTTTCATACGTGGGAATTTTAGATATGTTTTTGATGTTAACCCCTTTGAAATGGGTATAATTACTTCGTAATGGAAAAAATATAGTTCCATCGGTTATGTGTATTCCCTCGTGCCCTACATCGGAGGCATATATATATATATATATATATATATATATATATATATATATATATATATATATATATATATATATATATATATATATATATATATATATATATATATATATATATATATATATATATATATATATATATATATATATATATATATATATATATATATATATATATATATATATATATATATATATATATATATATATATATATATATATATATATATATATATATATATAT
>OZ023327.1:7793212-7810742 GCA_964007535.1 Brachyptera risi | reverse complement strand
ATATATATATATATATATATATGGATATAAATTCATTTACTCTTGATTTTTTCAATTATACGTATATGTAAATATATAAATATATATATATATATATATATATATATATATATATATATATATGTATATATATATATATATATATATATATATATATATATATATATATATATATATACATATATATATATATATATATATATATATATATATATATATATATATATATATATATATATATATGTATATATATATATATATATATATATATATATATATATATATATATATATATATATATATATATATATATAAATATAAATATATATATATATATATATATATATATATATACAAATATATAAATACATATATATATATATATATATATAAATATATATATATATATATATATATATATATATATATATATATATATATATATATATATATATATATATATATATATATATATATATATATATATATATATATATATATATATATATATATATATATATATATACATATATATATACATATATATATATATATATATATATATATATATATATATATATATATATATATATATATATATATATATATATATATATATATATATATATGTATATATATATGTGTGTATAAACTATAAATGTATGGCTGAAGAGGGTTCAACAGATCCTCCAAATCACAATCAATAACAAACGGAATGACTATTTGTAGGCCTACAGTTTACCTATAGCAAGGCTCTCCATGTACATGGGACCACTACCTTAGGCCTATATCATGCTTTTCACACTTCGTCATCAAGAGAACAATCACTACAATCGAACGTGAAACTTCGTCCAGATTTGAACGATTTAATTTCGATCCATCCAAACGAACGTTGATCATTCTACGTCTCTTGAATGAGAATCATCATCATTACCATGAAACACAAAGATCGAGTGACAACTGAAATTCGTCCGTGCCGGAACGATAATTATATACGCGGTAGAGAAAAATCAATCCCGTTCTATTTCCATCGTTTCGATCGATACTAATCTGAACCCCACTCTTCCTTTACCCGCCATATTCACTCAGATCATCTTATTCGTTTTACCTTTTCTTGATGAGGATGAGTTGTTTTTCAGTTGGGTGGTTATGGCATCAATTGAGTGCGGCATTTATTGGCAGTGTGTTGCCGCTTTCTCTCCGGCCATTGTCTCAGATCTCGGGGATCTTGAGCACAGCATCCCGCCTCTACGGTGGTCCTCACCGTCCACAGGGTGTACCTCAACTAGACGCACGCTCAACCAACTGGTTTCTCGACAATAGAAGGGTGCGATTGTTAGCGTAGCCTCACAGGACAACAGCATCAGTGTTGTTGGTTATATGGACGTTGAATTCGATGTGTATTAATATTTATTATTCATTTATATTGGGTTTGACGACGCACTCTGTTCTCTATTCTCTATTCTTCTTTATACTCTATTATTTTGTACTATGATCTATTGGCGTCGGTGAATGATTTATGGGATGATGGGATGATTCATTTATCTATTTATTCGTTTTCGTTTCCGTCCAAGTGGATTACAATATAAAATGGAATATGTTTGAGTGAATCATATGTATGTGAAGAAAGGTTATTTTATTGGGTGTGTTTGGATGGTGGGAAGAGGAGACGGTCGTGGCCTGTTGTTGAGGAACCATCCCAGTATTGATCTGAACGACAGAGAGTTACTACGATAGCCAGGATGGTCGACCATGGTGGGAATCGAACCCCGATCTCCTGAATGACGGTTCAGTGTGCTAGCCACTCGGCCACACGTCTCAGTGTAGTGAAAATGCCATGAATACTGTTGTTCTAATGAAACATATGGCCAGTATTCAGACGATGATTAAGACGAGTGGTCGAGTGGCTAGCACACTGAAACGTCATTCGGGAGACCGTGGTTCTATTCCCGTCATGGTCGACCATCCTGACAGGGGCTTTTCGTGGTTTCCGTCTGTCGTTCAGGTCAATACTGGGATGGTTCCTTAACAACAGGCCACGACCGACTCCTTCACACTATCCAGAAGACATCCAATGAAATGACCCATTTAATCTCATCTTTCCGTCATCTCATCCATCACTCACCGACGCCAATAGATCCTGGTCATCAGTAGAGTGCGTCGTCAAACTCAATATAAATGAGAAAGGTATATTCAGATGGATCGTTGCTGGTTTCGTTGCAAATAACCAACCACCAACTACTGATTTAGAGACTTCAGAGTTTTTGCTATTAATAATCTACATTCACCTATTCTGCAATGATTTTGTATTCAGTTTTTTCATGTGCGGAATAAATTCTGTACCTCCCTCCGTAGCTCAATCAGCCAAGGCATCGCTTCAGTAACTCATGTCACCGTTGGGCGTGGCCGTTTGGGTTCGAGTCCCGCATAAGGTATTGGTTTTTGTAAAAGGTCCTTTCACTTATCATCACATCATAGTTACATAATCACTTGCTCATTCGTACCCCCATATAACCCAGCTGTTGGTGGGGTCGTTGAGCAAACAATAATCAGTCAACTTTGTTACGGGTTCTGATATTAGTTTGTATCTTACTTCTATTCTAGACTTGATAACATTTGCAAACAAAGTCAAGTTACTTAAGTTGATTTAGTTAACTAGTAAAGTTTTTAGTTAAGTTGAGTATTTAGTATTTAGTTATTTAGTTACGTAGTTTGAGTTACTTAATGTAGTTAATTTATTAATAAGTTACTTGTATACAATGCTGGAAATACTGAAACAATTGAAGGGAGATGGAAAAGCCTATACCTGCAATGTTAAACTTACTGCTCTCACTCAGTCTACCTTTTCCAATATATCTATGAACTGACAGTACCGAATTTTTTGGTGGTAATTCTGGGTGTCGCTAATACACATTCTAAAATCAAGTTTGTTCCATTTGAGTGCCCCAATTTTTTTATGGAATTTAGAATTTACACTTTTTTTGCAGGTAAAAATCCCACCTATTTCATGTTTCTACATTTTTATATTTTCTGTTTCCGAAGATATCCACAAGAATTTGGTTTAGACATAGTGGATATATCTGATACATATCCATAAAAAAATCACGATCCTAAAGTACAATAGTTTCTGAAAAAAGGTACATTTGTTAAAAATGTCATGTAGCTGAGTTAAATTGACTATAACATAGCATTAAAATTAGACGGTTGAACTAGATACTCGGAGCGCAATCACAAAAAAAAACAATGTAATCGAAAAAAAATTATAATTGTAAAAAAATGTCGACTTGAATGAGTATTTTGGGAATGTTGAAACGTGCTTGAAATAGTTTGCATTGTTGTACTCAAATATTCTTAAAAAATATTTGAGAAATATATAATGACCAAATGAAACTTCTGAAAGGTAGAAAGATATGTATATAATTATAACGTATTTAATTACAGACTATAAAAAAGAGGAACAGAAACAAATTGCTTTCCATCTTCCCCTGATACAAATAACATCTGATATGAACAAAATAATAACCCGATATGTACTTTCTAATGTATGAAAGAAAATCAAGTCCTTTTCTTTTGACACCGATTCGGATATTTTCTTGGAAAAACTGTGGCAAGCGATTTCATACTTGAAAATGATCAAAAAATGAGTCGATGAAGACTATTGATACAAGTTATACCTGCTCACTCTCAAATATCCACAATGAGTCAAATATTCACAATGAGTGCGTTTTCTTGATTTTCATTCATTGTTTATGATTAAATATGAGAAGATTGTTATTGAAATACCAGATATTTATTTGATTCACGGACACTCAGTTGACACACAAATCTACACTCTTGGTCAAAATAATTGATCTAAAAAAATAATAAAAAAAAACATTTTGTATCTACTATTAGGAAATATATTTCGACAAACATATTTGTTGTCGTTTTCGCTATATTGAATTGACATTTTCATAATCGATCAAAGCGCCGCGCGACTATGATTGGGACTAGGACTTTACGACTGTGGACTGTGAAATTACGGCCCGGGGGGGGGGGCGACTCTGTGTCTCCCTTCCCCCAATACACAGCTCCACTCCTTATACATTTTAAAATAATTTTGAAGATAAAATTAACCCAGATCTGAAGCTAGAAAAATATTGGAGTGATACAGAAATATATATATTTTTTTAATTCTAAATTATCTGCTGGATTTTGAAAGAAATTGTACCTTCAACAAGTTTTGTATTATTTTATAATTACCGGCATAGGTAGCTGAGTGGTTAACGCACTTGCTCCATGTGACCCAGGAGATAGTGGGCATGTCGAACCCGGTTCGATCCCCGCTACCGTCCATCTTTACAGGGGTTTCTCGTGGTTTACCTCTGTAGTCTAGGTTATTGCCGGGATGGTTCCCACAATATAGGCCACGACCGCTTCCTTCCCACTATCCTTCCCATTACCCATAAAAACCTTCATCTCATTATCTCATTAATCATCCATCCGACGCCAATAGATCTTAGTAATCATTACCGTGCGTCGTTAAAACTAAATATAATATATTTCATAATTAAGGAATATAATACTGCATCTTGACAGCCTGTCATTCTGTTTTTCTATTTTTTATTATTGGTTCATGTTGTAATTCACGAATTGATTATTCAATATAATTTTAAATTTCAGATTTGTCACTATATTGTACTCTATCTAGTCCAGTTTGTTTTTCTTGCATGTACCAGTACGACTATGACATAAGATTGACCTATTACATTCCTATTACATTTTACATACACTACATTACTAGTGTACAGTGTACTATAGTGTACTACATATACTATTACATTTTACTTTACATTTTCCTATTACCTATTACATTGATCTATTACATTGATCAGACTAATCAAACATTCGTATATATTATGTTTTTCATCATATAGGCCAGCAACAAATGCACATTTTCGTCACCAATATTGCATCCCATTCGGGTTATTGGATTAGAATGATTTTAAGATGATTGTGAGAATTCCCATTTTTGTTTACAGCCACTAAAAGGCCGTTGACACATGAAGTCTCGAGGACTTTGTGTCCGTCAAGTTTCCTTCAATACACATGTATTGTTAATCACATAATGCTAGTCGAAACTTACACAGGTCAACTCAAATTAATTGAAATTCGAACTATTTAATGAATCACCAGGAGCTATGAGAAATTTAGAATCATTATCAAAATTCAAAATGGAAAAAAAACTTCTTTCAGGCAAAGCTTATTATTTTTTGAATTAATATTTGTTGACATGATGACGTGGACTCAGAATGTCTCTTAAAATATACTAATTGTCAATAAATCAACTGACCTACCTTAATCAAGATGCAATTTATTATAATTATCTATTGTTTCAAATGAAATGTCTCAACATCCTTTGATGACATAATGTGAAGTGTTTTATATACTAATTGTATGTGAATTCAATAGAGACAGTAAATATATTATTATCATCATTATAATCACTATCATTATTATTATTATTATTATTATTATTATTATTGATACAATGATACATTTATTGTGCATTGTATTTGAATAAAGTGTAGTTTATTTGTTGCATAGAGCTAATCGTTATTTAAGTTCTGGTCGCTTAGTTGATGCAAATACTATAAGTATTTATTATTTAGAGAGTAACACTATATTTTAATTCATTAAAAAATTGATGATATGAATTGTCTTATTCTTTCCTCCAGATAGAAATTATAAGACTTTAATTTTATTTGTTATTACTCTTTCATAATTGGATGAGCGAAGCGAAGACTTAATTTCACCATACCCGAAAAAAGAGGACTTTTTTTTTTCGCGCTCCACAGGTCAGACGGAAATTCGAAATCAGTTGGAACTTGGCATACACAAGTATCCTTATCCAATTCGATACTGTATAGTTTTGAGGCGTGATCGGATAAACCACTTCTGAGAAAACTCATTTCAGAGTTTTCAAAAATCTCATAAGAATAACCCAGAGAAAAACATTTATGAAAAATATTTCATCCGAGAGAATTCAAATTTTCAGGAAATTTCAATCTAATAATGGTACACATTGTATCGAACTTTCATTCGAATCGGATCAGCCGTTTTGATTTAAAAAAATATATAATGTAATTTTTGTGAACCACTTGAAGCTATTAAGATACCTATTAAATTCAAGCTACAGGATAGCTTTGAATGATTCATAAAAATTACATCATATATTTTTTTACATCAAAACAGCTGACCCGATTTGAGTGTAAGTTCGGAATAATGTGTATCATTATCAGATTAAAATTCCCTGAGAATTTGAATTCTCTCGGATGAAATATTTTTCCTGAATTTTTTTCTCTGGGTTATTCTTATGAGATTTTGATCTGTGGAGAACTGACAAAAAAAACATAAAAAAAACAACATAAAAACGACAACCAATTTTTTTCAGTATGTCAAATTGAATCCTCGCTGAAGCTCGTCTGATTATTATTAGACGAGCTTTAGCGAGGATTCAATTTGACATACTGAAAAAAATTGGTGTTCGTTTCTATGTTTTTTTTTTTTATGTTTTTCTGTCGGTTCTCCACAGATCAAACGGCTACAGCTATCAGATCCAAACTTTTTTTCAATATGGTTCCTCACCTAACTTAGATTTGTATAGTTTTGTGGCATCATCGGGTGATAACTTTCATTTTTATGAATTTTAGAAATTTCAAAAATACCCATTAGAGTAACACGGCGGGAAAAAAATAGGGGTATTTTTATTTTCCCAAAAAAATGAAATTCTGTGTGAAGTTGAATTACATCTTGATACACATTTCTGAAAATTCTCAACTTGATCGGGTGAGCCATTTTGAAGAAAAAATATGAAATGTGCTAAATTTGTACCACTCGAAGCAGTTTTCACCCATTTATAACTTACATGTCACTCAATTGGCGAATTTAGGCAAAAGTTTGGCAAAGAAGTCGACATACTATCACTTTCCGCTCGTCCAACAACGCGTATATAGCGTTTTCCTAGTTACTATGAAAACGCAGTTATTTTAATTTTTTTCTTCAAAACAGCTGATTAGAATTGCATACAAAATGATGATGATGTGTGAAGTCTATGTATACACATTCAGAAAAATTTTTATCTCGTTTGGAGAGATTTTATTTTTTAACATCTTCCGCCCACAGCCAAATCTTATGGGGTTTTTAGAAACTTCAAAATGATATTTCTCAAAATCGATTCAACCGGTTCATTACAAAGACTATACAGTTCTAAGTTGGCGTAGTTAATGAGTTTGCGTGAAAAAAAAAAGTTTCATGTCGATCCGTCGAACCCTGCGACCTGTGCAGTGCCCACAAACAAACAAACAAACAAACAAACAAACAAACAAAAAACCACAGACAGAGCCCTATAAGAGTGGAATGGAGACTTCGCTACGCTCATCCAATAATAATTACTTTATTATGGTTATACTGCCATGCACTGTGGTAAGAGTAGATAATCCTAGGTTGGGCAGACTACGAAATTAGGTGGAGGAAGCTAAATACATGGGTTATTTATACTCTAACCTGCAATTAAGTGGGATGTTTATGAAGTGAATTACAGACACACACCATCATTTCGAAATGACCGACTGGAACTCATTTCTTTAGTCTAACAATTGTCGAAACATACTTAACAGGAGAACAAACTGCCGACACTAATATGAAGTAGGCCTAGAGAATCGGGAAATGTAGAAGCCAATGTATGATTACAAGCCAAACGCGAAATATGCGTTGTAAGATGAGCGATATATCCGAATAAGGTATAAAAGTTCTTGAAGTAGTTCTACCCTTGCTACTTTATCGACTCTGGTATTCTACACACCTTGATATCTGAATAAGGTACATATAAGTCGTTAAAGTAGATCTACTCTTGCTACATTATCGACTCTGGTATCCTACACACCTTGACGCATATAAAAATACTTCATTGTTGGGCAAATATTGAATCTAGAAAGCAGTGAATCTCGGCAACCCAATTCTGTCACATTTTTATGATATATTTGATGAATAGTACCAGTTATTTTAATTGTTTTCTTCAAAACCGCTGATTAGAATTGCATACAAAATCGTGATAATGTGTAAAATCTATGTATACACATTCAGAGAAAATTTCATCCCATCTGGAGAGATTTTATTTTTCAACATTTTCCGCCCCGCCAAATCTTATGAGGTTGTAGAAACTTTGAGATAATATTTCTCAAATTCGGTCCAACCGATTCATTCTAAAAACTATACAGTTCTAAGTTGGATAAGTTTGCGTCTGAAAAAAAGTTTCATGTTGATCAGTCAAACCCTGAGACCTGTGCAGTGCCCACAAAAAAAAAAAAAAAAAAAAAAAAAAAACACACAGGCAAAGCCCTATAAGAGTGGGATGGAGACTTCGCTACGCTCATCTAATAATCTGTAGACGAGTCAGTTTTCAGTCTACCTGCAGACAGTGTGACGCATTTAGCCTGTCGATGCCTTCATTTTCACTTATATTGGGTTTAACCGTTTAACGACGCACTATACTGATGACCACGATCTATTGGCATCGGTCAATGATTGGCTATATGAGATAGGAAGAGATGAAAGGTTATTTTATTGGGTGTTTTTGCCTAGTGGGAAGGAGTCGGTCGAGACCTGTTGTTGAGGGACCATCCCAGTATTGGCCTGAATGACAGAGGGAAACCACGAAAAGCCCCTGTCAGGATTGTCAGCCATGGCGATAAATGAACCCCGGACTCCTGAACGACGGTTCTGTGTGTTAACCACTCGGCCACTCGTCGATGCCGAGGAACAAACAAAAGAGAGGAAGAACATATTCGGAAAAAAATAAAAAATACCAACTGAACAATTTGCCGGAACCTAACCTAACCTTTCCGGCCTTGTTTTCTCACTGGAGTCGCCAAATCTCTCGGGATATATTTAACACCATTTTACCTCCACGTTTTGAGAAATCCAGTTGGATTTCCACGATTAACGCATAACGGCTCATTTTAGTCGCAATGTTGCAAACAACGACCGATCAGTGACGAGTGCGACGCGGCAGCCGGATGTTGACCTGGTCCCATAGTGACCTCGTCCCATAGTGACCTCGTCCCATAGTGACCTCGTCCCATAGTGACCTCGTTCCATAGTGACCTCGTCCCATAGTGACCTCGTCCCATAGTGACCTCGTTCCATAGTGACCTCGTCCCATAGTGACCTCGTCCCATAGTGACCTCGTCCCATAGTGACCTCGTCCCATAGTGACCTCGTCTCATAGTGACCTCGTTCCATAGTGACCTCGTCCCATAGTGACCTCGTCCCATAGTGACATCGTCCCATAATAACCTCGTCCCACAATGACCTTGTTCCATAGTGACCTCGTCCCACAGTGACCTCGTCCCATAGTGACCTCGTCCCACAGTGACCTCGTCTCACATTGATCTTGTTCCACAATGACCTCGCCCCATAGTGACCTCGTCCCACAGTGATCTCGCCCCATAGTGACCTCGTCCCATAGTGACCTCATCTCATAGAATATGACCTCGTCCCATAGAATATGACCTCGTCCCATAGTGACCTCGTCCCATAGTGACCACGCCACATAGTAACCTCGTCCCATAGTGACCTCATCCCATAGACTTTGACCTCGTCCCATGGAATGTGAACTCGTCTCATAGACTATGACCTCGTCCCACAGTGACCTCGCCTCATAGTGACCTCGTCCCATAGTTACCTCATCTCATAGACTTCGACCTCATCTCATAGAATATGACCTCGTCCCATAGTGACCTCGTTCCATAGACGATGATCTCGTCCCAAAGACTATAGGCCTCATCCCAACTTTTCCTCTTCTCTCTAAGCGGAAGCGGAATGCTAATATTCGGACCAGTGTGGGGGTTGGCCTATATGTTCACCTTGGGTTTCCCGATGTCGATACGGGGTACAGTGAGTGTAGCACACTTGACCCTCCGAATCAAAACCATCATGTATAATTATTGGCATGTGACGTATTAACAACTCTACTGAGAACAAGAATGTATTTTTAATGAAATAAGCATAATTACAACAATACAAAATTACGATTAGGTTATTTGAAAAATAAGTTTGTTTGTTTTTCTCTTCTCTATCACAGCTTCATTTTATTGTTCTTGAGTGAATATAGCTTTCCAGTAACAATGATATTCACCCGAGCAACGAATTTCATACAAGAACTTTTTCAGTTTCCGTAATATTTTATACGATTGACTGATTTCTGATTGGCTATACCCAACTCTGTTCTTCGTTGTGGCCTGGAAGATTCAGACTCCATTTCTCTCTCGTCTACAATCTCTAACTTGGAGCTGAATAGGCTCGACGTGGATTAGAATTCAGCAAGAGTAAAAACAGTCATAAAAATCACCCCCTCTTTCCCCGCCCCCTCCTTTTCCCCTTAGTGTTTGCACAGATATCAGTAACCGACCTAGAATCAAATCACAAAATATGATCGCAGTAACTTTGACTGACAAATTGTCCCCCCCCCCCCCTCCTGAAACAGGTGCCATGACAAATTGTCCAAATTGTCCTTCCCCTATGATCTAGCCTGGCAAGTTGTCCCCCCCCCCCCCTGAGACAGGTGCCATGGCAAATTGTCCGCTGGCAAATTGTCCTCCCCCCATGATCTAGCCTGGCAAATCCCCCCCCCCTGAAGTAGGTGCCATGGCAAATTGTCTGCTGGCAAATTGTCCTCCCCCCATGATCTAGCCTGGCAAATCCCCCCCCCCCCTGAAGTAGGTGCCATGGCAAATTGTCCGCTGGCAATCCTCCCCCCATGATCTAGCCTGGCAAATTGCCCCCCCCCCCCTGAAGCAGGTGCCATGGCAAATTGTCCGTACACCAAATATACCAATACACAAATCATAAAAGAAAAGTGTTTCTACAATTCCCTCTTCCCATAACCAACATTGGTGATCAGTCATACAAAAAAAAAAACTTTGAAATTTTACAACACTGACACACATAAAAATGAAGTCTCTATTACTCTATTTTTATATCTCGAAAATAGAGACTGAACATACACATTCCAAACGCTTCCAATTATAAGCACGTTACCTTTGTGTATCTGCCTTTGGTGGACTGAGCTCTGGTCAGTCTGCAAGTGAGCATTAGTTCAGTCCAATCTTGCTTGGTGTCGAGGATCTGTATACCTGCCGTGCCGCCCAAGACATGAGACTCTCTCAGGTAGCTTCAGCTTCAGTGTACCCACCTTGACAACATATTGTTCTTTCGACTGATGTTCTATTAGGAAATAGAAATGTACTTTAAACGGTAAAAAATGATGTTTTCTCCTCTGATTTCTCATTTTTAATAAAGATTCCCTTTTTCTATATCAGTGAATTTTATTCATTCATTTATATTGGGTTTAACGACGCACTGTACTGATGTCTACGGTCTATTGACGTCGGTGAATGATATATGAGATGGTAAGATGATGAGATGAAAGGCTATTTTATTACGTGTTTTTGGAAGTGGGAAGGAGTCGATCATGACCTGTTGTTAAGGAACAACCCCAGTATTGACCTGAACGGCAGAGGGAAACCATGAAAAACCCCAGTCAGGATGATCTACCATGATGGGAGTCGAACCTCGGTCTACTGAATGACGGTTCAGTATGCTAGATACTCGACCGCTCGTCTCAATTATTTCATTAAAATTTTGGAACATTGTTACCCAATTATGACTATTGTTTTAGGATGAATTAATCCAATGAGCCAGTTGTTCGGAGGGGCCCCCCCAAATAACCTAACTGCTATGGGGTCGTCAAGCGGCACCTCTTGGGGCTGCCTGGTCATCAGATGAAATAATCATCAGTATGGACACATTATGCATTGAAAACATTCAACTTCATCTCTGAGCCGTTTTGTCCGTTTTCTATGAATAGAATCATTAATATATTTCATTTTCATTTTCATTTTTTGTCCAAGTGAATTAACAATAATTAAAATGGTACATGAGATAGTGAATGCTATGGATATTTAAGGTTAAAATGGAATACTCTATAATTATATATAAAATACACACAATGTTGAAAATTCAAACATGATGCAACCAATAACAGATACATTGACACTATAATATATGAATGATAGATGCTATTTTTCATAAATCCTGATTAAACCAAATTAAGTAGTGAAATCAGGAAACGAATTTTGCAATTATAAGACAAAGTCAATTGGTCAGTGGTTTAAGTATGAAATTATAGGTCAAAATTTAGAATGAGGGTCATATATTAAAATTACTTCGGTAAACAACAATAGTAAATTTAGTGTACACCTGATTTCAGATTTCAAAGAATTTCAGGGAGATATCACGGGATTTCAAGAAGATTTCAAGGGATTTAGAGAAGATTTCAAGGGATTCCAGGAAGATTTCATGACATGTGAACACCAGATTTCAGAAGTCATGTTAACCCCTCGGGAATGACGGTAGAAAGTGTGCTTAAAAATCTTCAATATGGCAATTAGTTATCAAAATTAAAAATGGAATCAAAAAACTTCTTTCAGGCAAAGCTTATTATTCTTTGAATTAATATTTGTTGACATGATGATGTGGGCTCAGAATGTCTCTTGAAATATACTAATTGTCAATAAATCAACTGACCTACCTTAATCAAGATGTGATTTATCATAATTATCCATTGTTTTGAATGAAATGTCTCAACATCCTTTGATGACATAATGTGAACTGTTTTGTACACTGTAAAGTGGGCTGACTTTGCCCTTTTGTTGGAAAAAGTTTCAAACTGCCACAAATGAGAAAGTTTCAATTTTATCGTACCTATTTTGATACTGGTACGTATCTATTGCGATACAAAAAAAAAGTGGATACGATAAAATTAAAACTTTCTCATTTGTAGCGGTTTGAAACTATTTCCAACAAGAGGGCAAAGTCACACCTCTTTACCGGTACTAATTGTATGTGGAGTCAATAGAAACCATAAATATATTATCATTATTATTATTATTATTATTATTATTATATATTATTATTAAATGTTTTATTTATTATTAAAAGAGAAGTAAAGAAGTTTTTTATGTGTTCAAATTGTAATTTTAAGTCAACTAGCTGCTATCCAGACATTTCTTGTGATGTACATTTTTGTATGACAACATAATTAGTAGACCCTCAGACAAGTCTGTTTGACTTTGTGGGTCTACGATATTGTAAACAACTTATATTTTGTGAAATAAATGAATCTTCTCAAAAAAAAAAAAAAAATAATTATTATCATTATTATATTTTTAACCTACAGATAAGCCTTCCTAGGCTTTGTGGAAAAGAGTTTAATTTTATTCTCATATGTATGTTCTTTGTTCTTTTGTGCGATAAAAAAAAAAAATATATTATTATTATTATTATTATTGTTCCCGGGACAGTTTATTTCTTTATTGTAATATCTTATCGGCTACGAATGTATTCAACCAAGCAATAATGATTCAAAATTACTTTTCGGAACAATATAAACAACTCCCAAATCATATATACAGCACAAGGAATGAAGAAAACGAGTACTGCATTTGTACCTACCTATATAAACAATTATGGTGTAAACGAATTCTGAAAATATCTGTACCAACTTTACTAAATGCTATGCCAGCACATCTTCGTTATATTAAAACTATGTCTCAGCTGAAAACGGGTTATAAATTGTGGCTTATTTCCTCAAATTAGAAGTATTCTACAATGCTATTAGTTTTTCGCTGTGATACGATGTTGAAGTAAATTACAATGTGTAATTTTTGTTTTTATTTTATTTTTTTACGTCTCCTTTTTGTGGGTAATAAAATTTCAAGTCGATTTTATTTGTTTTCTTTCCAATTTTTCTCCAAATGATTCATTATATGTATGTATGTATTTTTTTCTTCTATTATTCAATAATTACATATCTGTGCTGAATGAGTCACGAGAATAATGTATGTGTTTATTCCATTGTACTTTCTGCTGACAAGCTGATTCTGTAGCTTAGCGGAAATCAATATATGTATATTGTACGATTACTAATTCTTGTGAGAATAAAAAATTATTATTATTATTATTATTATTACTATTATTATTATTATATGTAATTATATATATTATATGTACATTATATTCCAAATAACTGAAAATAGTTCATAATTTCAAAATGTGGATTCTTATCACTATGATTATTTTTTTATTAAAATTGATATTTTCATCATTATTATCAAAATGTACGTGCATAAGTGTTCAGACTTGATATACTTATTTGTAATTTGTTTATCTTATGTATAAAATGTTAGTAGACCGGCAGACAAGTCAACTTTTTGTGACTTTGCGGGTCTACGAAATTGTACTGAAATCTATGTGAGAACACGAATAGAAAATTTTTAAAAAATATATACATTTTTGGTTTTGAATACATTCATAAATGTAATTTCAGCATATATCTATCCTGATCTTGCGCTCTAGAGCTCGAATACCTGAGAGTCTCGAGCTGCATTCCACGGCGGCAAGGTCAGCTCGACTCGGCCGGCTATTAGTGAGAAGACCTATCCGTCCATCGCCATTCATATAGTGTTTAACGACGCACTCTCCTCATGACTACGATCTATTGGCGTCGGTCAATCATATATCAGATGGTGGGGTGATGAGATTATTGTTTGCTAAACGACCCCACCAACAGCTAGGTTATACGGGGGTACGAATGAGCGGATAATGAAATTATGAAGAAGTGAAAAGAAGTTCACAAAAACCCATGCCTTATGCGGGATGCGGGACTCGAACGCACGCCCAACGGTAACTTCAGTTTCTAAAGCGGTGCCT
The DNA here is from genome assembly GCA_964007535.1 of Brachyptera risi. Lineage (NCBI taxonomy): Eukaryota > Metazoa > Arthropoda > Insecta > Plecoptera > Taeniopterygidae > Brachyptera > Brachyptera risi. The sequence goes on along the minus strand of OZ023327.1, from coordinate 7,795,931 downwards.
CAGCTGACCGAGCTACCGAGGGTGGCGGGATGATGAGGTGAAAGGTTATTTTGTCAGGTGTTTTTGGATAGTGGGAAGAACTTGGTCGTGACCTGTTAAGGAACCATCCCAGTATTGACCTGAACCACAAAGGTAAACCACGATGCACTCCTGTCAGGGTGGCCTTCCATGACGGGAATTGAACCCCGGTATCCTGAATGATGGTTCAGTGTGCTAGCCACTCGGTGTCAGTGGCAAATACCGATCACTCATACATCAATTCTATTATGGATATTGTTCTATTGTGTAACCGTGCAGTTCGTTTTGTACCGACCGAATGATTACGAAGGCCGGCCGATTGTATAAATACTTCCCACACACATGCTTGTGTAGCTTGTCTCACATTGGACGGGACCAATGGACCTGACTTCCGGTCAAGACCTCACACCTCCCCCCCCCCCTCCCCCGCTACCCCAGCCCACTCATTACACAACAATATACACGACATATGAAGTGATCAGGAAAAAACTCATGGCCGATTAAAATGGCAGATCGGATAGAAATTCAGGTTGAAAATCTTACTTTAGTTTGACGCGATCCAGCCCAGAGGACCACGCGCTGCTACATGGGTGATCCTCCACTGAACCCTGTCTCTTGCTCTGTTCTGCCATGTGTCCCATCCTGGACCTAGTCCTCTCTAGACTCTGGACCTAGTCCTCTCTAGACCTAGTCCTCTCTAGACTCTAGACCTAGTCCTCTCTAGACTCTAGACCTAGTCCTCTCTAGACTCTAGACCTAGTCCTCTCTAGACTCTAGACCTAGTCCTCTCTAGACTCTAGACCTAGTCCTCTCTAGACTATAGACCTGGTCCACTCTAGACTCTGGACCTAGTTCTCTCTAGACTATAGACCTAGTCCACTCTGGACCTAGTCCTCTCTAGACTCTAGACCTAGTCCTCTCTAAACTCTAGACCTAGTCCTCTCTAGACTCTGGACCTAGTCCTCTCTAGACACTGGACCTAGTCCTTTCTAGACTCTGGACTTAGTCCTCTCTAGACTCTAGACCTAGTCCTCTCTAGACTCTGGACTTAGTCCTCTCTAGACTCTAGACCTAGTCCTCTCTAGACTATAGACCTAGTCCACTCTAGACCTAGTCCTCTCTAGACTCCCTAGTCCTCTCTTGACTATAGACCTAGTCCACTCTAGACCTAGTCCTTCCTAGACTCTAGACCTAGTCCTCTCTAGACTCTAGACCTAGTCCTCTCTAGACTCTAGACCTAGACCTAGTCCTCTCTAGACTCTAGACCTAGTCCTCTCTAGACTCTAGACCTAGATCTAGTCCTCTCTAGACTCTGGACCTAGACCTAGTCCTCTCTGATCCTGCCCACTGGCCCTCTGCCTCGCGGAACGTAGCTGGTAAACGATGAGCGCCCATTCGAACGACGTGCCCAAAATCTGCAGTCTCAAAATCTATACAAAATATTTGGTTTTGTGGTTATGAGAAAAACAGTATAAAATGCACCGTGGTATAAAATATTGCGGGTTTGCCTGTTTAGAATATGATAACTTGATCGTGTATGTGAATCACTGGAAAAATATCGTTGACAATTTTTCCAGTAAAAAATATCTGGAAAGATTATCCCAGCTTTATGGTTGAATGGATATCGCCAAGAAAAAATAGCCATAATTCCTGGAATCCAGGAATATCCACAATAATTTCTGGAAGAACTGAATGAGGAAACTCAACCGGACCTAATATAAGGCCTTGCCTGACCTGAAAAAAATTATAGTACGCATGACTTGTATCTTGTTATTCTGTGCTAAGCTGAAGAATAGTTATGAGTTTAAATTCAAGAGCAGTCTTCTAAATCAATTTCAAGCAGCCTGTAGAATCTATTGGATCAAATTCCGGAGCTATTTTTGCTCGAGTCCTCAGTGATATATATATACTCTGTCCGAAAATACAAACTGCTGTGTAAAGCTGAGTGAGCGGTGAAACCAGGGTGAAACATCCCAGTGGAAATATCCATTGGAGAAATATACTCTTGAGAAATATCTCTTGAAGACAATATACTCATGAGAAATATCTCTTGGAGAAATATATTCTTGAAAAATATCTCTTGGAGAATATACTCTTGAGGAATATCACTTGGAGAAATATACTCATGAGAAATAACAAATATCTCTTGGAGAATATACTCTTGAGGAATATCACTTGGAGAAATATACTCTTGAGAAATATCTCTTGGAGAAATATACTCTTGAGAAATATCTCTTGGAGAAATATACTCTTGAGAAATATCTCTTGAGAAATATCTCTTGGAGAATATACTCTTGAGAAATAACAAATATCTCTTGGAGAATATACTCTTGAGGAATATCACTTGGAGAAATATACTCTTGAGAAATATCTCTTGGAGAAATATACTCTTGAGAAATATCTCTTGGAGAAATATACTCTTGAAAAATATCTCTTGGAGAATATACTCTTGAGGAATATCACTTGGAGAAATATACTCTTGAGAAATATCTCTTGGAGAAATATACTCTTGAAAAATATCAGTTGGAGAAATATACTCTTGAGAGAATATATCTCTTGGAGATATATACTCTTGAGAAATATATCTTGGAGAAATATACTTTTTAAAAATATCCCTTGGAGGAATATACTCTTGAGAAAATATAACTCTTGGAGATATATACTCTTGGAAAATATCTCTTGGAGAAATATACTCTTGAAA
>OZ023327.1:7780712-7788212 GCA_964007535.1 Brachyptera risi | reverse complement strand
TACGTCCCTCAGACATTGCGTTATGATTACTGCCATGCCATGTCTTGGTACAAATACCGAGAGGGTGGGACTCAATTGTGATTGAACTGGCCAGAGCCCACCGAGATCTGTCTCCACCCAATTACTTCCATCTCAGGACACATTGCGTTATGATTACTGCAATGCAATGTCTTGGTACAAATACCGAGAGGGTGGGACTCAATTGTGGTTGAACTGGCCAGAGCCCACCGAGATCTGTCTCCACCCAATTACTTCCATCTCAGGACACATTGCGTTATGATTACTGCCATGCAATGTCTTGGTACAAATACCGAGAGGGTGGGACTCAATTGTGGTTGAACTGGCCAGAGCCCACCGAGATCTGTCTCCACCCAATTACTTCCATCTCAGGACGCATTGCGTTATGATTACTGCCATGCAATGTCTTGGTACAAATACCGAGAGGGTGGGACTCAATTGTGATTGAACTGGCCAGAGCCCACCGAGATCTGTCTCCACCCAATTACTTCCATCTCAGGACACATTGCGTTATGATTACTGCAATGCAATGTCTTGGTACAAATACCGAGAGGGTGGGACTCAATTGTGATTGAACTGGCCAGAGCCCACCGAGATCTGTCTCCACCCAATTACTTCCATCTCAGGACACATTGCGTTATGATTACTGCCATGCAATGTCTTGGTACAAATACCGAGAGGGTGGGACTCAATTGTGATTGAACTGGCCAGAGCCCACCGAGATCTGTCTCCACCCAATTACTTCCATCTCAGGACACATTGCGTTATGATTACTGCCATGCAATGTCTTGGTACAAATACCGAGAGGGTGGGACTCAATTGTGATTGAACTGGCCAGAGCCCACCGATATCTGTCTCCACCCAATTACTTCCATCTCAGGACACATTACGTTATGATTACTGCCATGCAATGTCTTGGTACAAATACCGAGAGGGTGGGACTCAATTGTGATTGAACTGGCCAGAGCCCACCGAGATCTGTCTCCACCCAATTACTTCCATCTCAGGACACATTGCGTTATGATTACTGCCATGCAATGTCTTGGTACAAATACCGAGAGGGTGGGACTCAATTGTGATTGAACTGGCCAGAGCCCACCGAGATCTGTCTCCACCCAATTACTTCCATCTCAGGACACATTGCGTTATGATTACTGCAATACAATGTCTTGGTACAAATACCGAGAGGGTGGGACTCAATTGTGATTGAACTGGCCAGAGCTCACCGAGATCTGTCTCCACCCAATTACTTCCATCTCAGGACACATTGCGTTATGATTACTGCCATGCAATGTCTTGGTACAAATACCGAGAGGGTGGGACTCAATTGTGATTGAACTGGCCAGAGCCCACCGAGATCTGTCTCCACCCAATTACTTCCATCTCAGGACACTTTGCGTTATGATTACTGCCATGCCATGTCTTGGTACAAATACCGAGAGGGTGGGACTCAATTGTGATTGAACTGGCCAGAGCCCACCGAGATCTGTCTCCACCCAATTACTTCCATCTCAGGACACTTTGCGTTATGATTACTGCCATGCCATGTCTTGGTACAAATACCGAGAGGGTGGGACTCAATTGTGATTGAACTGGCCAGAGCCCACCGAGATCTGTCTCCACCCAATTACTTCCATCTCAGGACACATTGCGTTATGATTACTGCCATGCAATGTCTTGGTACAAATACCGAGAGGGTGGGACTCAATTGTGATTGAACTGGCCAGAGCCCACCGAGATCTGTCTCCACCCAATTACTTCCATCTCAGGACACATTGCGTTATGATTACTGCCATGCAATGTCTTGGTACAAATACCGAGAGGGTGGGACTGGATTGTGATTGAACTGGCCAGAGCCCACCGAGATCTGTCTCCACCCAATTACTTCCATCTCAGGACACTTTGCGTTATGGTCATTTTCACCTGAGAGTATGTGGTACAATCAGTTCACCTCTTGTATTTGTGTTTGTATCTTCTCTTGTACTTGTTTACCTTCAAAATGCACTTTTCTCCTTTTTTTCCAATAATCAATTTATTTGTTTCGTCTTTTTTCTAAATATGCACATACAAATCTCTTTCAAATCTGATATAGGCCCATAGTTTTTTGGTGAATAAATAATGTGTATCACTTGGTAATCTCCACATATGAGGAATTTCACTTTGTTTCAAAGTAGCCTCAACTTCAAGCCTGCTTATATAAGAATTTCAATTTACCACGCTTTCATAAACTTGTAACAATAATTTATGTACTAAATATTGAGATGGGAGGCCGACAATTTTCCTGTTGTTGAATTTCTTTATTACAAGAGCATGATAGTATGAAGGATAATTGCAATATGTGTGATGGGTGATTTTTAATTTACAATCTTAAATTATTTTTGCCCATAAAGTACAAGAAAAAAAATACCGAATATGTAAGAATTTAAATACAATACTTCTAGTAGTCACAGTACTATAACCCTTCATACTTTCACTCCATGATGTCTTGCGAACAAATTAAGACTTAAATAAGCATTCTATTGCTGATGGAAACTGAGATTTCTTGTCACAAATTTTGTCTGTTTTCAACAATTAAAATTGTATTTTTCTTTCAAATAATGGAACAATGTAAAAAATAAAATGAAAAATATGTCACATCTAATTGAATTGAGACCAACTTGAATCAAAAGAAAAAAGTGTAAAAATATCAAAATTGTAGATTTTTCAGTGCAAGGTATACAAGTATACCTTAAGAGTCCATGAGAGTTGATTTAGAGAAATATCAGTTTTTTGGTGATAACTTTTGAACGGTATGAGATATCGAAATACTGATATGTGAGAAACACAGATAATCATAATAGCTTCAAGACGGTCTAAGTCATAACCATTTAAGTCATGTTGCATAACTGTCAAGCGTATCCAGCTAACAAAACACATTTTTCAGCTGTATACGCTCGAGTAGCTCGACAGTTATGCGACATGACTTGAATAGTTATAACTTCTATCGTCTTGAAGCTATTATAATTATCTGTGTTTCTCGCTTGTTAGAATTTTTATATCTCATACCGTTCAAAAGTTATCACCAAAAAAATGATATTTCGCTAAATTGACTCCCTGGGGAGTCGATTTAGGTAATAACTTTCGAATAGTATGAGAAATCAAATTCTAATAAAAGTGAAACACAGATAATCATAATACCTTGAAGATGGTATAAAATATAACTATATAACCCATGTCACATAATTGTCAAGCGTATACAGCTGAAAAGTTTTTTTTTTTTTTTCAGCTGTGTAGAGTCTATTAGCGGCAACATGGTCCAAATAGTTACAACTCATACCATCTTCAAGATATTATAACTATTTGTGTTTCACCCTTATTGGAATTTTGATATCCCATACCTTTCAAGAGTTATCACCAAAAAAATGATATTTCTTCAAATCGACTCCCATGGACTCTTGAAGGTTTTTCAAGAAGAAGTCAAATAGTTTGTGTATGCTATTTTGGTTATTTGAATGAGCGGTAGCGGAGAAATACGATCACACTCTTATGGAGCTCTGTCTGTGTTTCTGTTTGTTTGTTTGTACTTACTGCAAAGGTCACACGGTTTGACTGATCGACATGAAACTTTTTCTGGATACATGGATTTATCTAACTCAAAATTGTCCAGTTTTGAGCCAAGCCGTTGAGACCACTTTTCAGAAATACCAGCATGAAATTTGAATTTGAGAAAATTCGAGAAATTTCAATTTCAAATGAATTCATTTTTTTGCTGGACGTGAATACTCATGATACACTTTATTACATTTTTTCATCGGGATTCGGACCAGCCGTTTCGAAGTAATAATGATTCGATGAATAAACTTTCATCAAATAACTTGAAATAAGTTGGTGGTTATTCTTTATTCAGTATCTTGCGCACTGTGGCTCGCTGCTTTGCATGTCAACTTGACCGTTTCTGCCATGGTGTGCACAATTCTAGTCTATATTTCAGAAAAGTCAACGAATGCCAAATTTTCGAGTAGACTTCATAGAAATATCTCGTCCATTTTACAACGCATCTGCTGCATGCGTTTGCCTATTATATAGTATTAGCTGAAATATGACATAAGATAGCTGTTTTGCCCTGTATGGAACTATAGTTCGCATATTCCACACAAAAACTGTATTGAAAATGTATAAAATAATTATTTTGTCGAAGACAGCTCAAATGTTGATTGAGACCTACAACTGATTTTCTACTTCGTTGTATTCAAGTATCAGATTTACGTGCCAAATTTTCATTTTGTTCAATTGATTATTATAGAGTTAACATAGTGTAGAGAGACCAACTAATATCGGTGCACCCCGGATGTAGTTCCGACTTCCGGTCCTCTTTAGTCCTATACAGTGTTTCTATCTCACGTTCTTGCTAGATTCATTATTTGAGTAATTATTCATAATACGTAATGAATCACAGATTTAACTAATCCAAGGTAAAGTGGTCACTAATATCAAAATCTATTCAACTTACAGCCTTATCACAACTTCTCATTTAAAGTACAAAGTCCGTCAAATGTAGTCTTTTCATCAAGCCTGACACGACATCGAAGAAATCGTGACTTTTACGAAATCTGAATAATTTAATAGTTGAAATGGCATGTTATGTTAATGAGTGTGTAGGAAATGTTGAGATATAAATGATTGGGCCAGCGTGTTGGTACTGATTACTTTCCAATACATTGGTGGCTAGTCCGACACAAAAGAAGAGCCGTGATTAATTTCCCTTGAAGTCACTTCTGGAAGGTTATCTGTCATTATTAGCATCCTCTGATTGTGCTGGCCGGTACAATGACGGAGGTGGGTGTTGGTGGCGGGGAGATATACACTTCATCTTGTGGATCAAGGAGAGAGGGGGAAATAAGTGAATGTCATACAACAAAAGAATACGATTGATATTGACCCATTTGAAAGTGTGAAATTTATTTTGCAAACTCCCTTCCCCCTCCCAGCAGGGTCAACATTTGCGCTCGCTGTGTGTGTGTGTGTGTGTGTGTGTGTGTGTGTGTGTGTTTATAAAAGCTATGGCCTTAATTTGGTCGGAAAGTTTCGTTTAGTTCGACCCTAGACAAAACCTTCCATATAATTATATGCTGGGAGAATGATTTGATTTCTCATTTATATTCGAATTATGAGAGACGCGGGATATTGACCAACTAATATCCGTCAAAAGATAATTGTTAAACCTAACACCACTTTATGACATTTACATTTTACAATATTCTATCTTTCATTCTTTCGTAATATTTGTGTTTATATATATTAATTCCTTGTTTTGTTAATGATTGTAAGAATTCGGGGTATATCTTCAGGACAAACTTGGGCAACAACGGGGACAAACATCTAGATGTATGCTTTGGGCAAGTTGCTCAAAGTTGCTCAAGTTGGCATGCTCTGAAGCGATTATCAATTATTACGTATACATATTTGCCATCAGTTTGATTGACAGCGCGGAACAACCGTGTTTTCCAGTAAATCACGTACCAAGGCGTAGGACTACAATAGCATGTCAGGCAGATTCAGCCATTGCATAGAGGACCGATTAGGGCCAGGGCCGTAATAAGGCACAGGCCCACTAGGCCCGGGCCTAGGGCACCAAGTAGGCCTACGTCAAATTTTCACCAGTCCATTAAAATTGAAAATAAAAATTACATCAAGTTGTATTTATTTGAGAAGAAGTGTATTTAATATTGAACAATATCGAATATTGCACATCCGTATTGAGAGATGTCAATTGATGAATATAAAGTGAATCAAAGACAAAGCTCAAAACACATTTATTGAGAATATCTATTTGATGGTAAATTGTTTTTGAAGTGAATGTGTGGGACGCGGGCAATAATTGTCGAACCTAGGGGCGCAGAATGTCCTAGCACAGCCCTATAGCTAGGACTGAGATCTTCAGAGACGATATAAACAAACTCCCACAGATCCAGCAGTGGGCCTACACTGTTCCAACTGCATCACAACTATTTCAAACTCTATATTTGTACTTTCGAATATATATTTCACAATTAAACTAAAATGTGATCTTCTAGAGAATTGATCACTTCCGATTTGATACTGACGTAGTATGGGTCTTTGAAGATCCTACTTGGTAAACATGTATCACAAGTTTTGCTTGTCCCCTTTTTTAACAAGTTTTTGTTTAGATTGAGTCTGTATTAATCTATACTTCCGAGAGAGTTTGATCGGTCATTTTGCAATGGAAAGAATAATCTGATAATCATCGCTCGCCAATGCTCATTTATTTGATTGTTATCAAAATTGAATATAAAGTCGAAATGCTGTGGTTTCCTGAGGTTCATATATATATGTATATATATATATATATATATATATATATATATATATATATATATATATATATATATATACATATATATATATATATATATATATATATATATATATATATATATATATATATATATATATGTATATATATATATATATATACATATATATATATATATATATATATACATATATATATATATATATATATATATATATATATATATATATATATATATATATATTCATAAATATATATATATATATATATATATATATATTTAAATATATATATATATATATATATATATATATATATATATATATATATATATATATATATATATATATATAACATCTGATATTCATAAATTATCACGTTGATACCTTATTGTCTGATAATGCAAATTTTAGTAATAAGTATATTTCAAGTACCGGTATTTGAAGAATGTTCCAACTTGACGCCCATTTTGGGCCATTCAATGCTGATATACGATAGGCGAGGAAATCAATTAAGAGACAGTATTTATTCGAACAAAAATTTGATAACTCGGACGAAAAATGTATTTTAATGCTATTGTGAACAAGCAAATGCATCTGGTCATTATGAAGCAACAATATACCACACCGAATTGAAGTGCATGATGCTAAGAAATGGGTAACTTCACGTTCCTGACACAGGGAAACGTAATACGAGTCAAGAAATTTGCCCTCCCCCTTCCATTTTCTATTCTAAATTGTAGTTTCCTACCAACTTGATGATATTTAGTGGGTAGTGAGTGATTGGGAGAACTTGAATTGAGAGCCTATACATTTGATTGGGGAGCACACTATCTGGAAAAATTCACACGCTAAAAGTGCATATAACCTAAGTTACAAATATCTTGTTAGATTTCGTGAAGTAGGTTTTATGAAGAAAATAAAATACTCAATTCACTTACAAAATCAGGGTGTAATTTCAAAATAATTTCAAATTGTATTTTTATTTTTATTCGAAGTTATAATTCGTTCTACTCCAATGAGGAAATGTATGTCCAGGTCAAAGTCAGTCTTGGCCTTCTTCCGAGCTACAAATGCAACATTCATTTAGAAATGTGGATATTCTGATAAATTAATAACCAATAACGCGACAGTCTCCATGAGACCATGCGTGAATTACGAATATGTTCG
>OZ023327.1:7770712-7775712 GCA_964007535.1 Brachyptera risi | reverse complement strand
ATATACATATATGTATGAATATATTGATATATATATATATATATATATATATATATATATATATATATTTATATATATATATATATATATATATATATATATATATATATATATTATATTTATATATATATATATATATATATATATATATATATATATATATATATATATATATATATATATATATATATATATATATATATATATATATATATATATATATATGGATATTTAAATATGTTGGATATCACACATTTCATCTTGTCCGCGGTATTCGAACACAAGGACTTCTCATTTTTCGGAATGCTCTTACCAACTGTGCCATCAAAACAAGACAAATCTCAGAGTGATGATACTTATCCTGGCAAGGGACTTCCAAAAGGGCTCAGATTTTTCCAAGTTGTGATGATTGTACCCCACCACTGGTCCTTGAGTTATTCGTTCCACCTTAAGAGGCCGCAGGCGCTCGTATTTCACGCCGCAAACTCTCACGGCCGTAATTTTTGAGATATCAATATGATTGTTTTTGCATTCTGTTGATAATTGAAAGAGGGAGGTTGTCGCATTCACAGAATTTTGAACAACAAATTTGTAATTTTTCAAATTCTTCAAATGGAAAATGAAAAAATTTCTAGTTTACGGAAACCTAGATATGTTATTTTTGAATACCGAAAAAAATATGGACTGTGAAATATATCAAAAGTGCGAGTAAGGGAATTAACGGCGTTTACGAGAATATGAGTTCGGCGGGCTAGTCTATGGGCTGCGCCTAGCACACGATGCATGTTAAACTCGAGTCTGAAGCAGCGAACAACGAGCGCGTATAGCGCGCCTGCGGCCTCTTAAGAGGCCTCTTTACAATATGTTGCCTACCGGCTTGATTGCAGACGTTCGGGGCCCAAGTTGGCAACGGAAAACCAATCATCGTATTGACTTACAGTTTTCGGTTAGATGATCACTAGTATTCAATACGTGCTCGTACTAAGAGCTTTGGTCCGTGGTGTGTTGTCAACCCTCTCAAAATAATTGTCAACAATCAACATGTTTCTACCTGTCTTTCATTGTTTTTACAATTTTATCAGAGTGATATAATATAGAACTATGATTTTTAGTGAACGTAGAGGCACAGATATACTCATTGTTGTTTCTTGTTTTATTGCAAAGAGAATTAGACTGATTGGTTCTACCGTTTGCCCCACCATGTGTTGGGAGCTAAAGGCTTGTATTGACGCTTTTTGTCCTGTTTTGTTCGTTCCCTTCAGGTTTTACTCATGGGTTGTGAGATGTTTAGTAGCCTCTTAACCTAGTAGGCAATTAGTGAGGAGATGAAGGTTACTTAGGTAATAGGAAGGAGAGAGGGAAGGAAGCGGTCGTGGCCCGTCATACCGGCATTCACCTAGACTACAGAGAAAAGTCACGAAAATCCCCATGTTAAGATGCATTGTGGTGGGGACTGTATCGATGTCGAATCTACCCTCATCAGCAGTGCTACTCGAAGCAAGCGAGTTACCACCGGTCTCATTTTCATATTATGTATACACATCCAAATAAAAATAATTCCTCATTGCCTAAACTTTCGGCCATACCTTCCGATAATTTCAGTCTACTGAGATTTCGGTTCATTTACACGTATCTTGTACTAAATGAGAGGAAATAAAAGGGAACCGAATAAACATGGCTATCTTCAACAAAACATAATATTCTAGTGAAAATGTTTACACCTTATTTTAGTAGACCCTTCAGAGTTCCGTCATTCATAACAATCTGGAAGAAAAAAAGGTTCGAATCATAATTTGAGAAAGGTAAAAAAAAGTACTCTTCGCTTCAGAAATAATAGCACACGGAATTACAATAAAAAGTCGTCCACATTTCTCTATGTATGTGATCCACTTGAGTCAATTGAACAGTCAACTGAATAAAACAAAATGTTTTGTATTTGCTCCTGAAAAATGTGACACCAATCACAAACATTATACAAGCATGTATATTAGTATATTCAGTAGAAAGCTAACTGCATGACGGTACGTACTCTTGTTCAACGACAAGTCACTCGCTAGATTAGTGAATTGAAAAAAACAGATTGAAGAGCATACAGCCCTTACACACCAACAAATCCTAGTTGTTGTTTTTTTTTAGCGGGCTCCCTCGCCATCTATTTTAGGACATTCATTAATCACTAATGCGTTTCCCATACGTGTTCTCTTTCTTGCCTATGTTCTCATATCTTCTGATAGCTGACCGCAAGGCAGTGGGCCTTTGTAAACGACTATACAAGTATCTATTGGAATGTTTTGGTTCGAAAAGGCGCTAAGAAAGCCGACAGCGGCCCCCCAAACAATATCCGATGCAGAGTCATGAAAATATCTTCAATAAGAGGGAGTATTTCTTTTTTTCTTCTTCTTATTCAAGCTGAAATGAAAAACGACACCCCTATTATAGGGTTGGTTGAATATCGACTGCAATCAGGGTGGGAAGGTGCGGCCGCTGCTGACCAAACATTCCTGCACGGATCACCGGGCGCCCCAAAACACTCATCCCACAGGTGTTATTATGTTCCTTCCAAATATGCGTACTTGAGTTGCAGCAGTGACCAGGGTTATGGCAACACATGTAATAATAATACATGTTCAGATCATATAAATCGTGATAACAATGACACTCATAGGTATTCATTCGGATGTCAATTGTACGAGTATTGAAATACGTCAAGTTATAAATATGAAAGTCAATATAATGTGAAAATATGTGAAATTAGTAAAAGTGTTTTTGAAGGGGATAAAATTAGGTTGAAGTTATTCCGACAGGGGGTTAGGGAGGTGGTGGGGATAGGTATAGGGATAGTTAGGGAACTTGCCACCGCGCATTTATGTGCAATTGTAAGAGTTCAAATGATAATAATATTTCCACATCGTGTTGAAGTCATATGTTTTTGTATATTCGTCAACAACATTCAATCATCGTAATTGTTTCCTTTGATTTTTGAACAGTAATCACACCTGCAGTTAGGAACATTTATAAATTCGTCAATATTATACAATTAATGTGAAATAAGGAAACTTTCAACGTTTTCCTCCAATATTAATCATAACATGTTGTACTTTTCTGAAATAGTTTGAAAATTATTATGAAGAAGCTTCTGGGCTTTCTGGGTCCCCCTCCCCCCCCCCCCCCTCTCGTACCATTTAGACAATTTAGCAGCAAAGACATATGTTCTATGAGTGAGCATTGTTTTCAATACTCTTTTGACTGAGGAGCTGACATTTAACGATACGAATCTTTGCAACATTAAATACAATTCTTTTTTAATTAATACAACTCTATTAATCTATATTGGATGGAACGACGCACTGTAGGCCTACTGATGATTACAATCTATTGGCGTCGGTGAATGATATGCGCTAATGGGTTAATGAGATGATGGGTTATTTTTATAGGTGTTTTTGGATAGTGGAAAGAAGTCGATCGTGGCCTGTTGTTAAGGAACCATCCCAGTATTGACCTGAAAGACAGAGGGAAACCACGAAAAAACCCCTGTCATGATCGACCATGGCGGGAATCGAGCCCCCGTCTTCTAATGTGTTTTAAGGACTCGGCCACTCGTCCAAGTAATACAACTTTATATAGTAGTGCATGCATTTATCATTTCAATGGGAATGGGCTGGTGAATATTTGGCGCCCTAGGCGTGGGCCCAGGGCGCTTGTGCCTTGATGGGGCCCTTTCAGTAACTGAATCTGTAAGTGGATCATTATTTATTACAACGTATATACGTCGATAGGGAATAAAGATACCTTATTCATCAACCATGATCTCTAAGCACATTAAGCTCTATGTGTGAAACATTATACATTGATTCAACTGTACTTGTTTCAGATGAGCGACAGTGATAGCTCTCGAAATAAATTATATCATGATAATTATTCTCAACAAGGGAGTATATAAGCATCTAAATGCAGTGCATGTATTTCTATTCTAGGTTGGGGAAAGTTTCGAATTCAATTGGTCCCTCTCTTTTAGCTTGCAGAAGCCAATATCTGTTCACTGTGTGTGATTCGGCGTAGGGGTATACCTTGCCGTGACATTATCAAATATATAATCATAATGATAACGACACTGAAAATAATGATAATGATCATTATGATACAACGTTCAAATGTTACAAGTGTTTGACGAGACAGTTTTCTTGTCAATCTTTATTGCCATTACAAGCCTTAGATAATCATAGCATAGAAGTCATACGTACGTTCTCAGATTCTGTGCGTATTTTCATCGGCACAGTTGATTCTAGATTTCATCTGGACCCCTATTCCTGAGATAAATGAGATGTGAGAAAAATAAGAATGAGTGAGAAAACGATTATCTCACTCAAAATGGCCGATTGTTAATGGTAAATCGGCCATTTTAAGTGAGATAATCGTTTTCTCACATCTCATTTATCTCAGGAATAGGGGTCCAGAAGCCTTAAGTTAGTTTGATCGACTCGAATCAATATTCAATTAGTTTTTTCATTGATCTCAAGTTCGTTACTATGAACAATCTATTTGGTTGACGTTGAAATGTGCGACACGGCAAATTATAATCGACCCTGGAGAAAATGTAAGACTTGCGCACTAAACCAGCTGCCCATATTATATTGCATAGGATTTAACAGGTTTCAAACGACAGAACAGACTTTTACTTATGTCTCAAGCCGTACGCAACACTATGAAGTAAATAGCAAACGCGGCAAATGCGTTGCGAGATGTTTGTATGAAGTACTAGCAGGTTGCGCCCGTCGTATACGACGTGCCATGATTATGAACTAAATAACGCCAAGCGAGGAGCGCCTTCATCCCCCCCCCTCCTCCCTGGGCACAGTTGCGCATCACAGAGTAGCCCGAGCCGAAACCCTCGCGCGGTCAAACCGCAGCACCCACTTGGCGTTTTCCCCGCCTCCTCGTTTTCCCCTATTTGACACTAGCCTGTTCAGAGTACCCGAAGCCCTCGCCCTACCAGGCATTTC
>OZ023327.1:7460772-7770512 GCA_964007535.1 Brachyptera risi | reverse complement strand
TATATGTATATATATATATGAATATATATATATATATATATATATGAATATATATATATATATATATATATATATATATATATATATATATATATATATATATATATATATATTTATATATATATATATATATATATATATATATATATATATATATATATATATATATATATATATATATATGTATGAGTATATATACATACCGGTATATGGTATTTTCATAACAAATGCACTCTCATCAGAGTTGATTTCAAAGTCTCGAAGAGACAGAAAGCTTTGAATGAAAAACAATTAAATAAGTATTCTGTGAATAATTATCTACATATTGTACGTCCCAAGTGAGATCTTCTCGGCTCCTTTCTGGCATAGCTTTTGTAACATGAGAGTGTGTCTGACTGTTCTCCGCACTTCCTAGAAAGCTCCACCCACAGCTAGAAAGCAGTAGAGCACTTGACAGAAGCGGGATGGAGTATTCATTGACGTCTCTGGGCTCAGGCACGGGTGGCGTGAATTGGGCCTCTAGGAGGCGACCTCACCGTGCCATCAACACGAAGGGCGAAGTGATTGAATGAGCAGAAGTGATCAGCCAAGGTGTGTCGATTGTTCGAGTAGACTTGATCCCACCAAAACCCTGACGGGTAAAAACTTGAATCCAAGTCATGAAATATTTTAGCAACTACAAAAACTTCCTGACATAAGAGATGTGAAATCAAAACTGTATACCAAGTGCAACTACGCCCTGGAAAAGCAATGCTAAGTACGGCCTGGAAAATAACAGGAAACACTTGGCTCATTGCCCCCCAGGTACCCTCATATAACACCACCCCGAATTGAAGTGAAGTGCATGATGCTAAGAAATGGGTAACTTCACGTTCCTGACACAGGGAAACGTAGTATGAGTCAAGAAAATTTGTAATTTACGCATGGTCTCATGGAGACTCTGTCGCGTTTTAGTTAGAGAGATAAGGGTGACATTTGTGCTCGTTATCTCCTATTCTCGACCGACAATTAGTCTTTACGGACTGTGGAAGATGGTTCCTGTGACCATCAATGAGCTACTACGGCCTGCTCATGTGAGGGTGTCGGCGGCCGCGTCACAATTGAACACCAGTATAGCTAGTGAACAGGTTGAATGGGTTCTCCCCCCCCCCTCCCGATCTCTCCCTCTCCCTCCCTCAAGCTTGTCGTGTCGGGGGGGGGGGGAGGGGGGAGGGCTGGCATACCCACCACACAAGGAGTGTTTCCAGACACCCCCATTAGTGACGATCAATGAGCCGAAAGGGCGCCAGTAGAGGAACAAAGACCTTGCAAAGTGGCACACACAATTTCTCCATGCTATTCACTGGATTCAACAACGGATGGAGGACATTGGCGTATGGCTTTCCCACAATATATTACATCCCGAACAGTCCCCCTCCCACTCTCTTCTCTCCCGTCACTCCCTCACCCCCTAACACTTGGCTGATTTATCCTATGCCCGTAGGAACACCCATCAACAAACAAAGATATTATGATAACATTGTGAAAAGCCTGAAGCAAAATAATTCACCTATTTTAGAAAATGAAAAGTTCTTTTCTATAGTTCTATAGTGCAATATGAATTACAATTCATAACTTCAACCTTCTGACCTGTCGAGTATTTGACCTATGACACCGAACTCAACGTAACAATTAGTCAGAATGGTAGGGAGAAATGACATTCTCCAAAAAGTTCGATTTAGAACCAATTTGATCTCCAGGAACTGACAAAAAATGTGAAAACAGTTCTGGCAAATCGGTGTCTCCACCATTTAGATTTATCAATAGAATATAAATGTAATTTCCTGGAGCCAATCAGTTTGATTGTAGACACGTATGCGACCGAATGTACACCCCTATTCCACAGTCATCATCTTACTTATCACTTAGCAAGTCGAGATCTACTCTCATCTGATCTACATGCCATTCCTTCAGGTACATGTGATTCATTCCCTTATCATCAACCTGGGCCTTACTTCGTTATCATCATTTCCTAATTGAATTAATTGAGTGGCATGGATAGAAGTTGTTACTGTGAGGAACGTATGGTATGTGCGAGGAGTGACGCTAACTGGAGATTGTCGGCAATGTAATCTAACTCCTGTATATTCTACGCGGCAATCATAGACCTACTAAGGGTGTGTTAAATTCCTAACAAGTGCATGGGAACACGCACAGGCTGTTACCAAACTAGCAACATAGTTGAACTAAAAAACAATTTTTCAGTGAGTACTTTTTATGAAATTAAACTTACCAAATATTCGATGTCATCGTCATACATGAGTATACAATTAAAATGTGTTCTCATTCAAGTGAAAGCATCACTTTCCATTGATCGACTTTGATTGTAGTTGGATATAAAATGGAACCCCCTGTTTAGGTTTGCGGTCAGAACGGACCATTTCTCAGAATGACTGTATAAGAAAACTACCCTTGTGTAAGATGATGAAGAAGAACCCACCCTATCCAGTCAGTTCTCATGGTATGGACCATGAAAGAATGAAAAGAAGACTTTTCGGTTTGTGATGGCCGAAATGCCGAAATATTTGACGACGGGTTGGGCGCCATTTGAAGGCTGTTTAGGGGTGTGAGGCTCATACCACACTCCCATGCCACCGTCGAGGAACAAGTGCAACGAGAAGGGAAGGGGGAGGGGGAGGGGGAGGGGGGGGGCGGGAGGATGTGATAAACAAACAATAGTACGAGTAACTAGACAACTAGGCCACTCATGGAATGTCCCATATGTCTTGAATGCATGGTTTTAACAATTGTAGGAATGTTTTCAGCGTATTTTTTACTTTATTTTTTGCATTTTGATTCATATTTTAACATCTAGATATAGGTAGAATTCTGTAGACCCGTGAAGTGACAAATAGTTGACTTGTCTGCGGGTCTAACAACATTTTATACATGAGAATCAGATGGATTACAAATAAATATATTGTCTGAATAATTTGGAGAAAATCTGTATCGTCTTAAAACTAACCGTGATGAATCGAAGACAAGAAAAAATAAATAAAGATGATTTTATTTTTTATTCTCACAAGAAATAGTAATCGTACAATATACATATATTGATTTCCGCTAAGCTACAGAATCAGCTTGTCAGCAGAAAATACAATGGAATAAACACATACATTATTCTCGTGACTCATTCAGCACAGATATGTAATTATTGAATAATAGAAGAAAAAAAATACATACATATAATGAATCGTTTGGAGAAAAATTGGAAAGAAAACAAACAAAATCGACTTGAAATTTTATTACCCACAAAAAGGAGACGTAAAAAAATAAAATAAAAACAAAAATTACACATTTTAATTCACTTCAACATCGTGTCACAGCGAAAAACTAATAGTATTGTAGAATACTTCTAATTTGAAGACATAAGCCACAATTTATAACCCGTTTTCAGCTGAGACATAGTTTTAATATTACGAAGATGTGCTGGCATAGCATTTAGTAAAGTTGGTACAGATAACAATGACAATAATAATGATATATAATAATAAAGTTTATTCATTTCATCAATAAAAGTACATTGATATTGAAATTGAAAAGCTGAAGCAGCAAAAAGAATACACTTTGTCAATAGCATGGGAATCAGCAAATAGGAAGTGATTACTTTACATCAGTCATTATATCACTAGGAAAACGCGAGATGCGCGTTGTTAGACGAGCTTAGGGGTATAGAAATCTAGAATGAAAAATAATTTGTCAACCCAATCTACATCTACAGACCTTGGATCACTCCAAACGTTCAAAAACCTTACGAGAATCAGTTATGTCACGGCCTTCCTCTTCATTCATTTCAATCGTTCTGAATTAATTGGTGACACTTGTTGCTATAGATTTAATTGGTTCCCGTAATAGCCTAAATTGATGGGAAAATGATTTATAAATGCGTTTTCTTCGTTATTTCTCATCCGATTGATGCGAAAAATCTCTCAAAATGTGCTTAATAGTTTCCTTCATACTCGGCGAAAATTTGAGAGGTCTTGAAAAATTTTGATTTTTCAAGTATTTTTCTCCGGGTTATTCTAATGGGGATTTTTGAAATTTCTAAAATTCATAAAAAAAAAAGTTACCACCCGATAATGCCACAAAACTATACAGATCTAAGTTAGATGAGGAACCATGACGAAAAAAAGTTTGAAGTTGATAGCTGTAGCCGTTTGACCTGTGGAGAGCCGACAAAAAAACATAAAAAAAAAAAAAAAAAAAAAACATAAAAACGAACACCAATTTTTTTCAGTATGTCAAATTGAATCCTCGCTAAAGCTCGTCTAACAAACACATAAGAAAAGCAATTTTGTGCAGTATTTGAAAACTTACTGAATGTATTGGGTAGTTTGAATAAAATCGAGATAAAACACAACAATATTTTCTTGTTATCTTTTGTAAGTAAAAGATGAATGTTGATCAACTGAACTTTTTGACAATTCCTTTTGTAGACGCACTTGCACAACACTGCCTGATTCAATTGACGAATCATTCTGATTCAGATTAGACGAGCTTTAGCGAGGATTCAATTTGACATACTGAAAAAAATTGGTGTTCGTTTTTATGTTTCTTTTTTTTTTTTTTTTCAATGTTTTTTTGTCGGTTCTCCACAGGTCAAACGGCTACAGCTATCAACTTCAAACTTGTTTTCATTATGGTTCCTCATCTAGCTTAGATCTGTATAGTTTTGTGGCATTATCGGGTGGTAACTTTTATTTTTATGAATTTTAGAAATTTCATAAATACCCATTAGAATAACACGGCGGAAAAAAATTAAAACATTTTTATTTTCAAAAAAAATGAAATTCTCTGTGAAGTTGGATAACATCTTGATACACATTTCTGGAAATTCTCAGCTTGATCGGGTCAGCCATTTTGAAGGAAAAACATGAAATGTGCTAAATTGGTACCACTCGAAGCCGTTTTTACCCATTTATAACTAAAATGTTACCCAATTGGCAAATTTAGGCGAAAGTTTGGCAATGAAGTAGACATACTATTACTTTCCGCTCGTCTAACAACGCATATATAGCGTTTTCCTAGTTGATAATCATTGAACAATGAGCACACAATATGAGTGTCGATTTGCAGCTCATGATGCGACTCAACTTGGTACAATGAAATCACAATCGGTTCAGACATTTTTCTCAATTCAAAATTTTAAACTTTTTAAATATAAAATGTGTGTCTATAAGCGTGTTACACTTAGCTACGAGCCCATCACACAAGAATACGAAAGTGTTTCAAACAGTTTGATTGAGATAACTAGGAAAACGCGGGATGCGCGTTGTTAGACGAGCTTAGGGGTATAGAAATCTAGAATGAAAAATAATTTGTCAACCCAATCTACATCTACAGACCTTGGATCACTCCAAACGTTCAAAAACCTTACGAGAATCAGTTATGTCACGGCCTTCCTCTTCATTCATTTCAATCGTTTTGAATTAATTGGTGACACTTGTTGCTATAGATTTAATTGGTTCCCGTAATAGCCTAAATTGATGGGAAAATGCTTTATAAATGCGTTTTCTTCGTTATTTCTCATCCGATTGATGCGAAAAATCTCTCAAAATGTGCTTAATAGTTTCCTTTATATTCGGCGAAAATTTGAGAGGTCTTGAAAAATTTTGATTTTTCAAGTATTTTCCTCCGGGTTATTCTAACGGGGATTTTTGAAATTTCTAAAATTCATAAAAAAAAAGTTACCACCCGATAATGCCACAAAACTATACAGATCTAAGTTGGATGAGGAACCATGACGAAAAAAAGTTTGAAGTTGATAGCTGTAGCCGTTTGACCTGTGGAGAACCGACAAAAAAGCATAAAAAAAAAAAAAAAAAAAAAAACATAAAAACGAACACCAATTTTTTTCAGTATGTCAAATTGAATCCTCGCTAAAGCTCGTCTAACAACATATTAATGTGTCCACTTTATACATACCATCCATATCGTTAGTTACACATGCAGGCAAAGGGCAAACGCAACATATGCATTGCAGGATGAGCGACACATCTATGAGGAGTAGAATCGGAAACTCTACACACCTTGACTCCAATCAAATATACTTCATTCGTCAACTATTGAATCTAGAGAGCAGTCAATCTCGCACTATTATGAATATCTATTTGTTGAATAAAAAATAGTTCGCTTCAATTGCATACCCACAATTATTGTTATAGTGTGTATAATCTAAGTGTTTACATTTAGGAAAAATTGTAATTTTTTGGAAGAGATTTTATTTTACAAATTTTCCCGCCCAGCCAAATCTTCTGAAGTTTTTAGAAACTTTGAGATGATATTTCTCAAAGATGGTCCAACCCGGTCTAACCGATATGACCCAAAATCTATACAGTTCTAAGTTGGATAAGCCTACTAGTACAGAAAGAGATGCATGTCAATCAGTCAAACCGTGCAACTTGGGCAGTATTTACAACAACAAAAAAAAGAAAAAAATCCTCAATCGAGCTGCCCGGGAATATTTTTTCCATTGATATTTTTCCCAGGGCTATTCTTTCCTGGGGATATTTTCATTTATTCATTCGTATTGGGTTTAACGACACAGTATAATGATAACTGAGATCTATTGGCGTCGAATGAATGATTGGTGAGATGATGGGATGATGAGATGAAGGTTTCTAAGGTGGTGGGAAGGAAGCGGTCGTGGCCTATACCGTAGAGACCATCCCGTCATTAGCCTAGACTATAGAGGGAAACCATGCACGTAAAACCCCTGTAAAGATGAACGGTGGCGGGGATCGAACCAGGTCCGATATGCCCCTCACCTCCCGGATCACGTGAAGGAACTAGCAACTGAGCTACATGTGCCGGTAGTGGTTTATTGTTTTCGGGTATATTTTTCCGATGAACGACTGAACAGCTGTCAATCAGGAAACTTGTTTGGTTCCCGTCATAGTCGTCCGTCGCGACTGTGGTTTACCGCGGTTTACCTCAGCCGTCAATAATCACAAGCACTGTCTAAAACATCTAATCCCTCTTGACCCTTCCCTCTTTTGTCCCCAGCATCTCAATCATAAACACCGATGCCAATAGATCCAAGTTGTATACAATCAAACTGACATATTTCATAGGCCCTGATTATTTCCGTCACGTCAAATGTTTCTTTGTCTAAATGTATCAAATTGGATTTTGTGAAATGATGCAGCGTTAGTAGAGTCCAAGTATACTTCTAGTTCATACAAATTTGACAATACAATTTGATTAGACTTACAGGTACCAGTTGACAAGAATACTACATATACATGTCTGTTATTATTTCAAAGAAAAACTGTCTCGTTAGTAGATGTTGCCGATAGTAGGCCTACTTGTTCACCAACAACCCCCAAATAGATCAAGGCCTCCTCTTCATCGCCTTCCGTGTGACGGCTCTCTACTTGGCTCTCTATACCGTTTCTTGGAAGACCAACTTGACAAAGAAATCGAACACTTTATGTGACAAGGTAGGAACGTTATTGTATGAGTATAAAAGTCGAAATTGGTCAGTCACTAATGGTTTTTAGGTCCTCTTTCTGTAGTATGTAGGTCTCTCGAATTGCCAAGCTTATAAAGTAATAGTTATGGTTTTTGCCCATCTTCTTTTGACACAGTTGTGTATAGTCGAACAATCGTCACTTCACACTTCAAGCTAGATCTTGACGTTTTATCAGGTGAAGCGAAATGTCTACAAAATACTTGACTAGCAGAAAGGAAGATAACCTGTACATATATACATACCTTTTACATTCATAAAAACATCATTTTTCAAGTTTTGTACTTTTGTCGATGTAAATGGTGGCTTTTAGTTGTTCATTAATGGTCACCTTTTTTCTTGGTTTACATTATATCTTCACCGCTATTGCCCATTACTTTTGATTTTTGAATTGCCACCGACATTTGTAAAGAGCAAAGTGTCCCGTAATTTCTTTCCAGACGTTTTTTTTTGTAGAGTCCATATAATATGTCATGTTGCAATTAGTTATATTTAATTATCAATCATTATAATACATATTATAATATAATATATATATATATATATATATATATATATATATATATGCATTGGCGTCGGAACCGGGGGGGGGGGCATTGCCCCCCCAACTTTTGGTCTAGGGGGGGGCAAGGGGGGGCAAGAAAAAGGTCTTGCAAGACTCAATTTGTCTAGTTGTTTCCTGTTGAAACCCACTTCGTTAAAATTAGCTGTCATTTTTTTCAACTTTTATTTTTTCATTAACTTATCATAAGGTCATACATTGTCGAATGTCAATTAGGCCTGTGAATCTGTCACAACTTAGTTCGAGAACTGTCGTGACACCGTGCCATGTCGCGGGCGAACAGGCACACGGGGGCCCGCTGCACTGAAACGAGAGATTGACTGATCAACATATAACTATTTCACGCAATTCACCTAATTCAACACTCAACCTATGGTTGTATAGTTTTGAGGTACAATGGATCGGAGATCGAACATATTTCTGTACAAAACACGAGAGGAAGATCCAGATACCATGCACGAAACCAAAACGAACGAAACCGTAGATCAGAGGGTAGGTAGGTAGCTAGTTCTGTGGGCAGGCAGACAGGCAAAAGGAAAAAGTCGTATTCAATTTATTTGTCTGTGAATATTCGAGGAAGAGCGTGAATTTACTGTACTCTCACGAAATTGCTATTGATTTCATTTATGACACTCCCATAATATGTGGTGAATAAATTGAAAAATGCGAGAATTATTATTGCTTTCGTGCATTTTCCGTCTGGCTGTAGGTTACAGCGTTAATTCCCGCTCATTCCTTTTGTCCTAATATTGCTGATTAGTCCTTATTGGCTCTATAATCATGCCGCGTACTAGTAGTAGTAGTAGTAGTAGTAGTAGTAGTAGTAGTTTTTTTTTCAAAGTTCTTTATTTATTCAATGTACTTGACGTATTTATTTCTAGACCCACTAAGCCACTAATGTGGTTTGTCTGTAGGTCTATTTTCATAAATAAATTCCTTTTTATATTTCTGGATCACGTACATAAACTAATTATAATATATGTAGGCTACATGAAGTTTACATTTTCATAAACTAATTATAATATAAACATAAAGTTTACATTTTGCATTCAACTTATAGTAACCTTTTTTTAACTGAACATTAGGTTTATAATTTTTACGAAACATGTTTATAGCAAAACATAAGTACCGAGAACACAATAACAAAAACATAGAAGATAATATTTCGAATATAGAAAAAAAAAAGTAGTAGTAGTAGTAGTAGTAGTAGTATGCTACTTACACCTTTTCCACTTCTTTACGGACTCAGCTGTAGCATCTTCTCTTTGCTCCCATGTCATCGCACAAAATGAAAGAATCATTTGGCTCACAAAACACACCGTTTAGTCGATTGACGAAGACGCTACTGAAGTGTGAGATCGCGGTATACTTATAATTGCGGGACAATTTACTTACCAACCACGAACACAAAATCTCAGCCAGTTTCGTTCAAAAATTATTGGAAGAAATCAGGTAGTAAGTAATCCTTTTTTTGTCAGGTTGTACGACGTCACATTTAAGAAAAAGCGCGAGACAAGTATTCAAAACGCCTCAAAATCAGGGACATCGTTAGAAGGTCCAAGAAGGGGGCGCGCGCCTCACCAATCGACATTTTCGCCCCTCCCCCAATAATTTATCTTTCTTGACAAATATATACGAATAAACACACAATAAAATACGATGAGTGGATGACTTATTAATATGAATTGTATCAGTATACACTCTACTACTTTACACTTCCTTTTTTCTCTTCAATAATAATTCAATTATTAGATTCCAAAAGTGCTCATGAATCGCAAAAATCACTTGAAAAATAACCATATTTGAAAAAAATATTACTGCTGGGATTTTGGTCTGTGTTTTCTGTTTGTACCCACTGCAAAGGTCGACATGAAACTTTTTCTGTGCACGCAGGCTTATCCAACTAGGTACTGGATAGTTAATAATAATAATAATAATAATAATAATTTTTTTATTGATGCAGTTTGATCAAGTACATGATATTGTCATCGTCAAATTATAAACTAAATACAGAGAAAATAAAATATATACAATGGTCAATAATATTATTGACCCCAGTTTTTTAGTTGAGTCGGACAAACCATTTTTGAAGAACACCATCTCCTAGTAGGCCTATCTAAAAACCTCATAAGATTAGGTTAGGCAAGAAAACTAAAGCTAAAATCTCTCCAAAACAATTCAAATTATCCCTAATGTGACAGATTATCCCTAATGTGACAGATTATCCCTAATGTGAAAAATTATCCCTAATGTGAAAAATTATCCCTAATGTGACAAATTATCCCTAATGTGACAAATTATCCCTAATGTGACAAATTATCCCTAAATGTGAACACAAAAATGATACACACTCACAAATGTGTATGCAATTCTGATCAGCCGTTTTGAAGTTAATAATGTCATAAGAAGTTTTCCTTCAACAAATAGACCTACGGTAGATAGAAATGTTGACATCATTATGTGGGAGAGATTCACCACTTTCTAGATCCGATATTCACCGAATTAAGTATATTATATTGTATGAGTGGTGAAATCACGAAAATGTCCAAAGTGATTCGATCATTGCACTCCAAAACTGTTTGTAAATATCAGAAATCACTTAGAAAATGACATGAGCCTACATCAAAAAAATTCTTGCGGGGCTTTGCTGGGAGAAATCACAAGGGTATAGCTTCGAAAATGTCCATGTTGATTGAATTATATGAGCGACTCCAAAACCACTAGTTGATCGCAAAAATCACTTCAAAAATGTCCATATTTTCAAAAATTCCCTGCGGGGCATTGCTGGGAGAAATCACAAGAGTATAGCTTCGAAAATGTCTATGATGATTGAATCATATAAGACTCCAAAACCACTAGTGGATCGCAAAAATCACTTCAAAAATGTCCATATTTTCAAAAATTCTCTGCGGGGCTCTGCTGGGGGACTTTCGCCCCCCAGACCCACTTTTCAGCATGTGTCCAGCTAGGCGATCATTTTATTCATGTAACCTGTGTGTGCCCCAATACACACATCTTAACGACGTCCCTGCTCAAAACTATACAATTAGTTGGATATTATATATATGCCCAATTTCATCAACATTTTTGCTTCTGTTTGAAGTGTGGGGTGCGACCAAAAATATCATTTTCGATTCAACAGGTACGGTAGAATTACTTGTTCGATTACGTACATTCAATTATTTTTTCTTAAACTACGAATTTACTCATAAAAAACATTTTTTACAGAAATTTAATTTTTTCCGTAAAATCAGCCTTAACGAAAAAAGAAATGTTCAAGAGAACCCCTCGAACAACTCATACTGGAAATATTTGTTGCGCCCCCCCCCCCCCCCTCCCGTGACCCCATGTTCAGGAATTATCAGTCTTGCCCCCCCCCCAATCTTTCAAAACGTTCCGACGCCCCTGTATATATATATATATATATATATATATATATATATATATATATATATATATATATATATATATGTATATATATATATATATATATATATATATATATATATATATATATATATATATATATATATATATATGTATATATATATATATATATATATATATATATATATATATATATATATATATATATATATATGTATATATATATATATATATATATATATATATATATATATATATATATATATATATATATATAACTATATTATAATATGTATTGAAATATGTTCCGTTACTCAATATGTTTTATGTTCAGCGTTCTCCTACGTTGTTCGTGTTATCCGTGGCAAAAAGAAACGTTTGACGCAAGTGCAATATGCCGTGTAGACAGTTCTTTGGATGAACAAAGTGAGGATTGGCGACTGAGAAGGATCTAGCCTAACCTAAACCCGACTAGAAATCAAGACAACATCCAAATTGTGACTTGTGGTGTAATTATTATAAATGATGATCAGCACGCGTATTTTCCTATTCTGTGATCAACTAATGAATAATGATTCTTTGCGTATTCAAAAGCAGTCCTCAAAATAAAGTTTAACCAGCACATAGGCCTACAGCCTATGAAAACAAATTCAAACCATCTTTATGTGGAGTGATACTTTTCCGAGTATACTTTTTCCAGTGGAATTTTTTTCCAAGTGCATGACACTTTTCAAGGAGATATTTTTTCAAGGTATATTTCTCCAGGGGATACCAGGATGTTTTTCCGCTTACCGTTTGGAATATCATCACAGTCATCACATTCCAGCACGAATGTTATTATTTTGATGTATATTTTAAAAGTTGTCCATTTTTGATCTCTCTAAGATCCATGGCACCATGAAACCCACTTACCAACGTATCTCCAATGACCTCCTTGCATGGAGCCATAAGGTGACAGAAGATTTAAGAGGGTAGTTGGTTATTGATAGATTCCATGCTGCTGAGGGTAGTTTTTCTACTCATAAATTATGAAACTTGGATCCTGGTTACATATTATATCATTTCAAATATATTACACCCTGTCTCTTCTGACGTATTAATTGCCATTATTCAGTTACCTTTTTTCCGTATTTCTTCCATATAGGACTAAATGTAGGATAATCACCTTGGGAAAACTTGAAACATATTTTTGGTTTCGATGTTTTGTTCAAATGGGTAGTAGGACAATTTGCCAGCGGACAATTTGCCAGGCACCTGTTTTAGAGGGGGAGGACAATTTGCCAGGCTAGATCATGGGGGAAGGACAATTTGCCAGTCGAAGTTTGGGGGGAGGACCAATTTGCCAGGCTTGAGTGTGGGGGGAGGACAATTTGCCAGACAATGTTTGGGGGGGGGGGAGGACAATTTGCCAGGTTTGACTGTGTGGGGAGAACAATTTGCCAGATAAAGTTTCGGGGGAAGACAATTTGCCAGGCGTGACTGTGTGGGGAGGACAATTTGCCAGATAAAGTTTGGGGAGGAAGGACAATTTGCCAGGCACAGTTTGATATATGGCAAGGGGGAGGACAATTTGCCAGTCGAAGTTTGGGGGGAGGACAATTTGCCAGGCTTGACTGTATGGGGAGGACAATTTGCCAGATAAAGTTTGGAGGGGAAGGACAATTTGCCAGGCGCGTGTTTTTGAACTATTACTATTCGCTAAAAGTTGTACGAAATGAAAGAATGATTGATTGAAAGAATGAACGCCCACATCATGGAAAAAGTTATATTCTACACAATTGTATAATAATTGTATATGACCAAACAGTAATTTGATGACGTTTTAATTGAATTAGTGAAGCTATGTGAATGAAGAATTTGATCACATATCTTGATTATCAATGTGATGAACTAGGAAAACGCGGTATATGCGTTGTGAGATGAGCTTAGAAAAATGGAAATCCAGACTAGAAAATATTATCTCATCTCAATCCACATCTACGGACATTGTATTACTTCAAACGTTCAACAACCTTACCTGCAACGTATTGATATCTATTGAGCTGCCACTTGTCTCATATTATAGGCCCACACTTTGCAAAACCAATTGAACTCAATATCTTCGTATTCAGTGAAAATTTTCAAGTTTTTGAAAGAATTTCATTTTTCAAGTATTTTCCATGCGGTTTGTTCTTATGGGGAGTTTCCAAACTTTCCGATTTTTCCGGAAAAACCGTTCGAACAATTTTCTGAAAAACAATCACAACCTATTTTGGTATGACGTCAATATGTGGAAAAAATTTGGAGTTGGTTAGATTGTTTTCCTGACTTATATGCCACGTACAAAATTACAAACATAACAAACATAAAAACGAAGCCCAATTTTTTTCGGTATATGGAATAGAAATCTTCAGAAAATTTTTTTAAAAATATTCATTTAAAAATTTAAAAATTTAAAAATTTTTAATCTCTTAAAATCATTTAAAAATATTTAATTCATCAATTTCGTACAACTTTAAGCCAATAGTAATAGCTCAAAAACACGCGCCTGGCAAATTGTCCTCCCGCTTGCAATATATCGAACTGTGCCTGGCAAATTGTCCTCCCCCCCAAACTTTGTCTGGCAAATTGTCCTCCCCCCACAGTCAAACCTGGGAAATTGTCCTCCGCTCCTCCTTCCCCCCAACTTTGACTAGCAAATTGTCCTCCCCCCCCTAAAACAGGTGCCTGGCAAATTGTCCATACACCGTTCGAATGAGTGTAATAACAAACAGGCAATAACATAATGATAACAATGGTAATTATTATTATTATTATTATTCGTCAATCTATAACTGGCGTCGAATGAATGATTAATGAGATGTTGAGATGAAGGTTTCTTAGGTAATGGGAAGGATAGTGGAAAAGAAGTGGTCGTAGCGTATATTGTAGGAACCATCTCAGCATTAGCCTAGACTACAGAGGGAAACCACGAAAAACCCCTGTGAAGATGGACCCGGGTCCGATATACCCCTTCACCTGCCGGATCACATGTAGCAAGTGCGTTAACCACTCAGCTACATGTGCCGGTATACATGCGAGAATTATGAATATATTATATCTTTATACAATAAGCAGCACGATGAGACAATTAGAAGAACTCTTGAAAATGAAATATATATTATTCAAAATTTAATTGCATTTGTTGATCGTACAGATAATTCTTTAGGATAGCGTCAATATACATAATTATGTTATGTCGAGCACGAAATACTAAGAACTATTATTTGGGTTTAGTGGCTTTTTCTGCCATTTTATGATGAATGATTCATACATTTTGAAGTTTAGAATACGCGTGGCCGTGATAAAAAAGCAGCGTGAATGCTAAATTATCCCCAAAAGCCGGCTCTGTGGAGGGCTTTTGGCAGCCAGTCTGCGGGGGTCCCATTTTCTACTTTTCCGGGCCTCCCGCATTTTCACACTACCAGCCGCCACTGCATGTCACACTAAGACGAGTGATCGAATTGTTAATACACTGAACCGTCATTCAGAACACCGAGGTTCGATTTCCGCCGTAGTCGACCATCCTGACAGGGGTGCACCGTGGTTTCCCTATGTCTTTCAGGTCAATACTGGGATGGTTCCTTAATAACAGGCCACGACCGACTCCTCCTACTATCCAAAAACACCTAATAAAATAACCTTTCATCTCACCATCCCATCATCTCATTCATCATCCACCGACGCCAATAGTTCATAGTTATCAGTACAGTGCGTCGTTATACCCAATATGGATGAAAAACCATATTAATATTAAATTTATCGACTCTTCAATTATATGGTAGGCAATAGATGTGATGACAATCACTTCTACAAAGCCAATAATGGTTTATCTGTGGAATACATAGTTGAAATAATTCCTATATTTTCGGTACAGCA
Source organism: Brachyptera risi (assembly GCA_964007535.1). Classification (NCBI taxonomy): domain Eukaryota; kingdom Metazoa; phylum Arthropoda; class Insecta; order Plecoptera; family Taeniopterygidae; genus Brachyptera; species Brachyptera risi. The sequence continues at coordinate 7,755,156 of OZ023327.1, read as the reverse complement.
TGAATGTATATGTATACATTGCGAAAGTAATATTGAAATACTGATGGGTATATATGAAAGACTATTGGTTGACAGTATTTGATTGACAGGTGATAGCACGAGAAGCTCTGATGAAATATTATATCCATAAAAAAAAATCATTACCAATCACTTTCATTTCAGTATTTATGATTTGAAAGTACCATGGAATACTTATCAATTAGGTAGGCCTACATCACATCAAATTCTATAGTAAGAGTGTATATATATATATATATATATATATATATATATATATATATATATATATATATATATATATATATATATATATATATATATATAAATATATAAATATATCTATCTATCTATCTATCAAAGTTCCTTTTTAAATTAATAAATTGAGCTGCATTTTCATGCATCTGAAGGTAAATATCATAAATATAGGGTCCAATGTATTCGACATGTTTTTGGCTGATGAGTTTAGTTCTCTAGGAATGTGTCAATTAAATGGGTAATATAGCGTTAATTGCTCAAATCGAATGCGCAAGAGGTCTATTGCCAAGTTTTTAAAAGTTGAACTATCTGAATGTATGTATAATAACTATTTTCAGAAATATTAGTCTTATGTCCAGCATTCCAAAGAATAATTTAGAATTGTATTGTTTTTGCTTCTTTAGAATGAGTTCAAGCAAAAGTCTTTTGAGTAGTTCTAAGAGGTTGCATGACAACCTTATTTTTGCTCCACCTCAGCCACTCGTACCTGTTTGGAAAAGAGATTGCGCTAGTTATCATGATCATCATGCGATTATAATGAAAAAATATTCCTCACATTCATTTCCATGAAAACTTCAATAGTTGAAACATGAGGTAGTACATCTATCATGTGAGAAAGTACTCTAGTCTTAATTGTTATTCCGTAGAACTGTATGCACATGAGAGATCCAATATTATGAAATGAGAGAGCAATCATTAGCTATACGTAGTATTTTCCTGATGTTTAATTTTCCATGTTTGATTGTGAACATACTAGCGTAGTCTATATTTTGGTCATAAAATCTATGTAACCCAATTCATCTCACCAGATACCAGGGACTGTTGAATTGGTATAGAGAACAATTGATTATTTTAAAAATGCCAATTTAGTATTTACAAATGTAACTACTCGGGATATATTTGATTTAAGTAAATGCAGCTTTGTTACATCAGGTACCAGTTGGTACCAGTGAAACAAATTGATGTACAACCATTCAAGATGGCCCGAAAAGACAGGTCAACACTGTTCAAAATTGGAAAATTTTAAATACTATTGATTGAAATTGAATTTCGGCATGATTAAACCATCATGAGCTTGTAGCTGGACCGTGAATTTGCGATATAACAAATAACATACCGGTATATTTTCATGTAGCCTGTTGCTTTTACATCTATAACATTAGTTACATTACCATGGAAAGTCAGAGAGCATAACTGTTACAAGTCTTATCACAGTAACAACATTTTTACAAAAAACCCGATTTAAACAAAAATTGCGTGGCTAGGTGGGAGACCTTCCCCATGCCTTGGGCATTTGGCTTCAATCACCTATCGCAATTATTATGGTGACTGTTGTTCTTTGTTTGAAAGAAATTACAGTCTTGCATTTCTTCTACTCTCCTCTGGATTTCCCACAATATACCTTCAATGATTATGCCTGGTCTTTGTTTGCCACATGATTGCAGCAGGTAACACCTGTTGTATTACAGCACTCAGATAGCACAATCAGGTACACATACCAAACATGTGAAAAGATCAAGATTAACAGTTGTTTTACAATCACATCAGCCAGTTACTTACGTTTATGAATGATGGAGGTTACAAAGACCCATGCCTTATGCCGGTCTTGAACCCACGCCCAACAAGGCTCGTTTTTCCAAGGTAGTAGCTTTGCCAGTGGAGCCAGACGTGAGAACAAGTATGATAAATATTGGTAAGGAGAAGAAGTGATGTGGAACATCTTTAAAACGAAAGGTGGAACTCGGGCATAACGTGTAGATCAAGTGGACTACATTCTTGCCGCCAGTAACATTTACTAAACGTACACCATTCATACCATCAAAAACAGATGATTGATTGAATCGAATAAAAAAACATACTAAATTGTTCATCAATTTTTATTTTAATTTACAACAAAATATGATACAAAATACACACTCTTTGGCCAACTGTTCATATATCTTTCGGAAGTGATCTAGGCACACCCACGATTCAGCACAACGGGTAAAAAATTGCAGCACTGATGTGCGTTACATTATGCTTCACTTGGAAATGTACCATCCTGATCCACTGACATTTACCAGCAGCAAAAACCAGCCGACCACTTTACATAAACGTCATCGATCATTGAAAATGTGACGATACTATTCTCTTCTAGTTTTCGTCACTTCCTCACTATATTATTAATACCATCTGTAAGTTTTACTGGTGAATATGGTATGTATTGAAATGTTGAAACCCTACTATTGACATCCCTAGTCAGACTGGAAGGCACTTTTCCCAGTCGGATTGGTAACTTGCTATCTCAAGTGAATCATTGTCAACAGAGAGAATAGACCAAAACAAGGACAGGGATGAGTCTAATACTTGTCAACTTGTAAAATATTCAACAAGCCCAATAGATATTTATTTGACATCATCAACAGTCCATTTAGTAGCTACTAGCTATCGACTAAAAACAGTACATACACAATATTGCTAGGGATCAGAAGTCGTCAGAAGAGCTACTATATCCTGTGCACATTGTAGATAAGATGGCTACAATACACGACATATCTTTAGCCTAGTTTTCCATCGACGCAGATTCAACTTGATACGAGTAAAACAGTTTGAGCGGGAACACGGCCATTCAAGTCAGTTGGCATCCGCTTTTGCTCTTCACTTTCTATTGTCCGTTTATTAACTAGCCTAACTGCAGTGTGATAAGGTATAGAGGTGCAATTCAAAAGCCACTAGCTAACATTAAATAAATCATAAATAGAGCACTAGAGAAGATATTTCTGTTCTGGAAATTAAGAGACTACTGTATTTACGATTAAAATTAATGAAATTGACTTGATCCACGTTACGGTTAAATTCTGGCTCTAGGCCCGAAGTCATAGTCTCTCATCTACCGTTTGGAAATGAGTTACAGTGCATTTGGCTCGGAATCTTGGTTGATTCGAATCCATTATTTAAGCTATTATTCTACTGTTTTCACGAAGAAAGGTAAGTTCTGACGATAGGCCCATATTGTTTCACAGTCAACCTATTTGAAAAGAAGGTGTTGACAAAACAAGAGAATCAAGTATCAACTCCTCTTTTAGTTACCAATCGGATGTACTTTGCATCCAGAAGAACACAGAATTAGGTAAACACAAAAATCATTGTTGAGAATAGTACTGCAGGCTACTGTGATTTGCTTGTTATCTAATTGGGGCTGACTGGTAGGGCCTACTTACTCAGATTACAGTTTACAAACTTCTGGGAATTGGAATTACAAATTTATAGCCGGACCTTCAAGGTCATTCACCATCAAGATCAACAGCCATCATAAATAAATGGACTTCTTCTGAAAACAGCTGCATCCCTTTGGCAGTACACTAACATAACTTCTGACTATGTGTTTGAAAAGCAAGATTTGCTCAGATTAAAATATATCACATTCAGCACCGAATTTCTTCCAAAGTAGCAAAGACATTTGTAAAACTAAAATATCTTCCACTTTGATCCATCACCGCCCCTCTCTGCTCCTTTAAATATTCATCACTCTCGGTGTACTAGAAAAAAGGAGAAAAACTGTCACGTACCATACTACAATAGTGGCCAAGTGATATTTGCATGGTACAGTTTGAACCAAGAGTGGGTCTCTCTTCCGCCTGGCCAGGCCAATCAACCTTGTGATGTTGCATGGGATCTAATGAGCACAAACGGATTTCACGTTTGGTTCAAGCCCAACAAAAATGCAACACAGGCCCATGGGTGTTTCACATAAGCAATGTTCGTACTAGGCTGAGATCGCGCGTCGTCGGCTAGCCGAGAAACACAATCAGTCTAAATTAGGTTGCTGGTTGGTCGCATACCAAATTGACTGAATTCCAAGCGGGAAGAGGGATGATTCTCGTGGAAAAAGAGTATTTTGATTAATCAGAATTGTTATAATTCGAAATCATTTTTTTAGGGTCCCTTTCATTTCAGACTAACGACTGTTTACTGTACAGTGAAACCTCTACGCATCATACCCAGATACACCGTTGTCCCGCTTATATCATTCATTTTGTCCAACCCTACTCCCATACGGCCAATGTTAATTTTTCCTGGTCCCTTGAAATACAATGCATAGAGGTTTCACTGTACGTATATCAATACATACCTATATAAGAGTGACCGAGTTACAAGTACCTAGTTTACGATGGACCTTGCACCCGATTAGAATGAGAAAACTTCACGGATAGGTGACTAAATCACATGACCGTTGAGTGATGTCACACGGGAAACTTGCTAAATGGCGAGTTTGTAGCATGTTTCCACTTTAAACCCGAAACTAGACACAGAAAAAAATGGAATATTCTCACCTTCGTCCCCAGATCCAGTTGAGAAGTGTCTCCGATGTGCTTTGGGCATCCCTCGCTAGAACAAGATAACTTGATATTAGGTTGAAATGAAGGAAATTGGCTGGTCACTTGCGAATACTCTCGACAGCTTGCCACGTTTTTGCACCGCAAAATTTCAGAATGTATTAGTAGTTACCGGTATTCCGCTGGTCTTACAGAAAAAATCTATTTTAAAAAAATAGATGAAGAAATAACACATTAAATAGGCCCAAGCATTCATTTGGCAAGAACAAACAACATTAGTTAGGGTATATCTACACAAACGTCATCCATCAAATTATGCAAAGCAATGAATAAATAAATGAATAAAAACAAATTCAGCATCTAATATATTCTTCATTACATTATCCAACAAAATTGTGAACAATATTCTATAAAAATTCTATTTCATAAAAACTGAACATATGGGTAGGCCTACATAAAAGGTAACGAAATTTTGAAATATAGTCAACATACAATCAAAATAAGAATCATCTTCAACGCTGAGTGGGATAATTTCAATAACTAATCATTCACTACCAAAGATATTAACCAAATCATGCATAAAATAGGTTCAAACAATTTTGAGCTCTACAGAGTAAACTGATTCATTTCTTTCAATCTGTCTATGTACCGTAGCGTAGAGGGTGGGTACCAAACAATATCCATGTCCTTATTGTCTAACATCCAGTTTTACGAATAATAAATGAAAGGATAAAGTGATCATTATCAACTGGCAAATAAACTTGTTATTACCTTTGGTTACCAATACTATTCTCATACTTCGATTATCAATTAGCTTAAGAGGCCGCAGGCGCGCTACACGCGCTCGTTGTTCGCTCGCTTCAGACTCGAGTTTAACATGCATCGTGTGCTGGGCGCAGCCCATAGACTAGTCCGCCGAACTCATAGTCTCGTAAACGCCGTTAATTCCCTTACTCACACTTGTAATATATTTCACAGTCCATATTTTTTTCGGTATTCAAAAATATATATCTAGGTTTCCGTAAACTAGAAATTTTTTCATTTTCCATTTGAAGAATTTGAAAAATTACAAATTTGTTGTTCAAAGTTCTGTAAATGCGATAACCTCCCTCTTTCAAATGTCAACAGAATGCAAAAACAATCATATTGATATCTCAAAAATTACGGCCGTGAGAGTTTGCGGCGTAAAATACGAGTGCCTGCGGCCTCTTAATCAACACATTCTTATTTCTGTGGACGGGGTCGTTATTTCAAACAATTTCTCTGGCCAGGAATTCATGCTATTTGGTAATTTGCACTGTTATGATTACACGTGCTTAAGTCAAGTCAGCTTGAATGACATGTGTCCACATCAATACTGTATTTACTAACAAGTTTCAAATGTTTCTGTTTGCGCAGACGGCTAATCTGCTGATGTTGTTTAATACAGTATATAAGGCATATTATGGTAAGCTTGCAAGACATTTGATTGCGACCAGATGTCTGCCCAAGAGTGTGGTGGTAAGTACGTGACCGTTCATTGTAACCGTCTAGCCCTTGAATAATCAAACTGAAGGAGGTGAAATGTCATTTTGGCAAAGCAAAATTATAGGAAAAAAGTGAACAAACTATAATATCAATGAAAAGTGAGCCATAAATTGAAATTTGAAAATCTGTTTGAAACTTTTCATTGACTGGTTCATATTTTGATGAAAATTGCTTAGGCCTACATAGCTTGAAAAAAAGGAATATTATTTCTTCATTTTTTCATTTTATAGTGGATTAAGAGACGCGCTGTACTGAGTACGAAGATTAATTGAGATGTGAGTACCAAAAAGCTCTCATTATCTGAAAACATGAACTTTTCAAGGTGAACTCCTTTATTATCTAAATAGCAGTTTGAGCAGTATGTAATCCCTAGAGACATGTAAACATGGCTACTATTTTTTCTTTTCATAGCATTTAGAATTTCAAAAGTAGCAACTATTATTTTGAAGCATCGTGTTTTGTAGCGCAACAATGTTCTGTAGCATAACAACAGTACCGTACCGGTAAAACCACTAGATAGCGTACAATAGGCATATAAGAGAAACACCACAATTGATATATTTCAGAAGCATAGTCTCCACAAACAAGTTGAACCTACGCCTCATCTGCTGCCTGCATTTGCAACTGCACTTTTTTCCAAATTCCCTAACTAACTTCACCCATTTAGGCCTACACCTCAATTGAAATAATTTTGGGAAAAATGGCATCTATAATGCTTTTATTGCGAATAGAGCATCTATATCGGCAATACATAGAAACGTAGCAGATTCAGACGTTTTTAGCGCTTTGTCGCCTCTTCAAAAACATGATAAAACATCAAATGTAGTGAAAAATTAAGAAATATCAGAAAAGCATGTAAAAAGCACTTTTAAATTTCATCGCTATTAAAGCAATTGCTAGTTTCACATGTCTAGTAATCCCGTTCAATCTATCATGACGTTCAATCAAGATTGGCTTGACGTCAACTCGTCAAAATTGTCGACTGATTCAATAAAGCCTAGGTACGTGCACAACGTCACTGAGCACGTTATTCTACCCGACCCAACCCCGCACCTGTCCAATACGGGGGTCTTCAACCCCAGTCCATCTACGTCCTACTCTTGGGCAATCAAGTCTAGCCTCATTCACCTACAGTTGAAAAACATTTCGTAAAACTAGGCAAACGCGAAATATGTGTTGTAAGATGAGCGAGATATCTGAATAAGGTATAATAACAGTCCTACATTTGCTACTTTATCGACTCTGGTATTCTACACACTTTGTCCTTCATTTAATTGCTACTTCATCTTCTCTGGTATTCTACACACCTTGACGAATATGAAGAATATTTAATGCTTGGGCAAATATTGAATCTAGGAAGCAGTGAATCTTGGCTCATTTCCATATATTTGATGTATAAAAAACAGATATTTGAATTTTTTCTTCGAAACGGCTGGTTCAAATTGCTTACAAAATGGTGGTTATGTGTATCATTTATGTTTGAACACTCAGAGAAAATTTTATTCTTTTCAGAGAGGTTGCATTTTTTCAAATTTTCTCACCCAGCCTAATTTTAAGGGTTTTTTAAAACTTTGACATGATATTTCTCAAAATCTAATCGATCGATTCATTCCAAAAACTATACAGTTCTAAGTTGTAAAAGTTGGCCCGTACAAAAAAAGTTTCATGTTGATAGAAAAAAAAACACAGACAAAGCCCTATAAGAGTGGGATGGAGACTTTGCTACGCTCATCTAATAACTAGTGCCATTGCTTAATTAGACAGAGAGTCACGTTCCGATGGATTGCCATTCAATATTCAAACGACATCACAGCCTTGAAACTAGATCAAGTCTTTTTGTCCTCCAGGACCCCTATTCCTGATATAAATGAGATGTGAGAGAAATAAAAATGAGTGAGAAAACGATTATCTCACTTAAGGGGGGGGGGGGGATAATGGTGAGAATTTCAATAAAATCATCTTTTTTTTTTTTTTTTCATAATTATTAATTTTAGGTATCTAAAAATCAATTATTCAAGTACTCAGTATCTTCAATAAACTACTTGAGAGTTCAAATGAATAAACAATGTTGAAAAGCGTGAGATCTTTCATCAATTCTATCTATCTTTGTTTGTGGAAAACTGTACTAAAAGTAGGCAAGACTTTGAGGTTCAATTACTTAGAATTATATTTTACTACACAATTGCTAACAAAGAATAGTATATCTCAGTGAATTTTTATTAAATCTTCTTGATTTTTTTTTCAATGTATGACCTAGCAGCTCATCTAAAATCTCAAAGAAGGAATTTTAAATTTTTTGTAGTTAGGTCTTTAAAAAAATGTCTCAAAGTTTTTCATATAAAATGTAATATTATTCAATGAAAATAAAATTTTGTCAAGTCAAAAATAATGAAGATATGAAAAATCCCCTCTTACAGAAGTTTAATTATGTTTAAATGTGTAAGAAAAAAAAAATTTGTTACTATCTCATCAGGTCTTGAAACGCCATTATTTAATACAAAAGTACAATTTTAGGAAGAATTTTGAAATTTTGGGCCCCAAATTTTTTTTTACAAAAAAAGTGAAATAGCAAAAATATTTCTTTTTATGGTTTCAACAAATCATGCAAGTTTGATGAAATTAGTATTTTTATTAACCAAGTTAGAAATCTCACCATTATCCCCCCTTAAAATGGCTGATTGGTAATGGTAAATCGGCCATTTAAAGTGAGATAATCGTTTTTTCACTCATTTTGATTTTTCTCACATCTCATTTATCTCAGGAATAGGGGTCCAGAAAGCACGAGTCATGACTGATTCTGTATAGAAACATGAACCGAGTAATATCTACGTCGTGATTCAGAGAAAGGGCCGGGTCCTGGAGGACAAATAAATAGATGATAATTTCCGAAATTGAGGTAATGAGTCGACTCATCGTCATTAATCGTTTTAATCTCGTTGGAGGATTGTTAAGAAGTGCTGAGGTACTTACAAAGAGTGTAGTTCGCGTCAAGTGCAGCGCTACCAACCCGCTGCTGTTGAAGGGCCATCTGCCGTTGCTGGCGTCCTACGCTACGCAGTTGATCCAGCCTGACAACAAAAACAATTACAACTCAGTTTTGCTAGTCTATTTTCATGTGGCATGTAGCATTTTATAGCCTTCTATGGTCACAGTCAGCACTGCCCTCGTGTCAAAGTTCATTGTTTTTTAATAATTCAAACGAGGTGGTAAAATGGGCAGCCTTGTGTTCCAAATGATCCATAGCTTTAATTAGGGAACAATGATTTTGTACCAAGTTTTGATGTTGTTGAAAAAAAAAATGTATAGCAAACTCTAGTTAAACAACTACATAATTATAAATAGAAGTTCCACATTCTTTCAGAACGTCTAGTCTGATGCTGGAAGCTGTCTGAATACCACTCACTGTTGATAGTTATTCCAGGTAAGAGCAAATATTATATTGGATCACACTTTTCGAAAACAATTACTCATATATTACAGCTCATTGTCTTTAAAATGTAGCTGAATGCTCTGATGAACACATTGATGGTGAAAAATAGTGAGATGAAATATCTGTATTGTTGAATGAATAGAAATATCATGAAACATAGGCCCAAAGAAAGCCAAAAATATACTATCCTTGTGAAATATTTACATTAGACGGTCCATTTGATTAATGCTAAATTCTTACATCTCTAATTGAAATGTCTTAATTGGAACATCAACAGAGTAAAACACTCTAGAACAGATTTCGGTGAAACGAAATCGAGAACACTCGAGATAGGAGAGAGAAGACGAAGGCGAAAAAGAAGATGGAAGATTCCTTTCTCAACACAAATGATGGGCTTGCTGATTCCCTGAACCTATCCATTCATGATTATATTTCTAAAATTTACATTTCTCACTACTTTTTTGAAATCACACAATTCAACAAAATCACTGATTCACAGAACAGTATTTACAATCTCCCGCGAATCTTCTCCTATTCTCCATGACCAGTGTTGAGTAGTAACTTTTAAAAAAGAAAGAGGAACTTTCAAAGATATGCATTTCTTTTTCTCTAAAAGGAACTTTAAACCCTGAAGTTACAAATTTCCGGGAACTTTTAATATAGACATAAACGTTCATTTGAAAGTTCTTTTTGGCATTGACTGTACTTCATTTTATAAATCCCGAATCCGTTCCATTTATCACAGTCATCTGTTTATTATATTCGAAAATAGAAAATCATTCAAATATCCAGCCTTGGAATGTGGCCAACCCTAATCACTTACTAAAAGCTTATCGGCACTGGGATCGGAAATTGATGATCGCACATGCAAGTGCGTAGCCTAGACTAGTCTAGCGTGCTTCGCACGATGGGGTTTTCTAGATGATACCTTCGTAGTTATGGTACTTATTGACTTTTCAGAAGACAATATTAGGTAACCGAGAAAATCAAGAGATCTATTAAACAGAAATAGTCATATTGAGGGGCGGGGGTGCATACATTCAGCTAGTCGTCACATTAGTACCCTGCGACACAGTGTCAAGTGGCATCATTCCAGTTGGTACTGGCCAATTGTAAACATCGTACGGTGACGGATCTCACATTAGTACCCTGCGACACAGTGTCAAGTGACATCATTCGAGGTAGTACTGGCCAATTGTAAACATCGTACGGTGACGGATCTCACATTCTCAGTTTCTGTGTGAACCAATAATAATTGAACATTTTCAGTGTGTATTTAGTTTTTAGTATAGAACTCATTAGCTATCGCAGTTTAGCAGTGTATTGATTGTTTATATATAGATTTGTTTGTTTTATTATTTGATATGGCACTGCGACCAGATGCCCATGTTTCATCATTTTTTCATCTCGACGAAAAAAACTCAATTGGAAACAATCTAACAGCGATGTGTCGTTTGTGTTTATTAGAGCATCGACAAGGTATTGTTTGAATCTTCTCAGGAAGCACATCATGGTGAGGAGTTCAATTTTTCAACACTTATTTAAATTTAATTTAATTCCAATTCCTAATTTTAGTAAATCACTTTTAAACTCATCCTGATATGCAGGCAAGTGGCAACCAAGGCTCTATGACCAAGGTACCGTGGTCGTATCTTTTGAAAACATTAGTAAAGTCAAAAGTGATCAAATAGTAATCAAATAATCATTTTGTGCATCTTATATTACTTGAAAATTAACATTGTAGTCTTGCTATCATCATAACCAATGAAGACAAAGCTGGTATACAATATTAATAAAGAAGAAAATTAATAACTTTTCACTTGATAATTTAGTGGTTGATAGGCCTACACAAAAGTTGGAGGGGTCTGAAATGTGAACAATCATTCAAAATAGGCCTAGAGGTCCAGGCTCAGGCCTACTCCATTGGCCAGTGGTGAAGAATCAAAGTACTATGATGTTTTGATAATTAATGAATACGTATTATTCAATTATTAGGGCCTATGGTAGATTCATGATAGCCTAGGTCTATCAATGAAGACAATAATTATGCTTTTCACCTTGGCCCAACTTCCTTGACCTATATCCTATATCCCGTCATTCATCCGCTGAAGTAACTTTTAATGGTAACTTTTCAATAATCAGGAACTTTTGAGTTCCTTTTTTTCTGAGGAACTGTAACTTTCAAAGTTCCTTATAGACATTAAGGAACTTGACTTTCAAAAGTTCCTATATTTGAGGAACTTACGCAACACTGTTTATGACCCTCAGTTCAGCGCTTCTTGAATCAACTGCAAATCCAATCCTGATCCATCATCACCTCTTTTATCATCACCGCTCAACTTATTGATTCTTTTACCTTGATTTTACTACTCAATTCTACTTCTGGCAATTATAATTACAAATGTATAGTAGTAACCAGCACATGCAGCGTAGTGGTTAACGCACTTGCTTCGTGTGATCTGGGAGGTGAGGGGCATATCGGACCCAATTCGATCCCTGCTACCGTCCATCTTTACAGAGGCTTTTCGTGGTTTCTCTCTGTAGTCTAGGCTAATGCCGGGATGGTTCCTACAATATGGGCCACGACCGCTTTCCTTCCCAGGCCATTACCCAGAAAACCTTCATCTCATCATCCCATCATCTCATTCATCATTCATCCGACGCCAATAGATCTTAGTCATCATTACAGTGCGTCGTTAAAACTTAATATATGTAAAAAAAAAAATGTATAGTAACCTGGACGCTTTCTGCGACTGCCATTATAGGCCCGCCCAGCTAAAATGCTCTTCGGAACTCTTAGTCGGGGGCTTAAGTTGCAGTCGCGGTAAGCGTACTGGACCTTCATGGTCATTCATGGTCACGTTGAATGGCCGTCATTAATGAATGTTAGTTGAATAAGTTCTATTATTTATAACTACCGGCATGCCATTTCCGAGCATGCCGCAAGAAACAAGTGGATCGAGTCAAGTGCAAACAAGAAGCTGTTCCTCCAGAGATATCGGACAAATACAGGATGCCAATCTTTTCTGGAGAGGTCGATCCGCTTATGGAACGCGATCCCACAGGAGATGGAGGGAATAAACCATAATCTCAAGACTCATAGCAAAATGATATCAGATTTACACTTGCAAACTTGGGATATTAATCATTTTACAGAAAATTCAAACTACTACATTCAGTATTATATATTTGTAGTAGAAAAGCCATCAGCCACGAGAAGAGTGAGACCTAGCATTATAAATACTTGCTTGACACTGTATATATTGATGTGGGGGAGTAGGAGGAAGTGTGGGACGAGTTTTTGAACAATTTTTTATTACTCAGTCAACTTGGTATCTTTTATTATTCTATTTTGTTTACTGTGTCATTGGAGCTTTCCTGGTCATTCTGAATTGATCTATTAGCTATTAAATACACAATTTGATTGATAGAGATTATTTAAAACATGTCTGCAAAGTGCCCTTATGTCTCCTGGGGACGGGGAGAACTGGGAGGGACAATGTGCCTAGTCACAGATTATATAGGCCTACATATTGCAAATTATGGTTAACGTTCGGAAATTGACGTCGTGCAGACACATTTTCAAATCGATCTGTCTACTCACATTACCTTGTATACTAATTCTAACAGCAGTCGTTTTTGTGAGAGAAAACTTCGAACTTTTCAAATGTAATCACCACATTCATACGCACTATAAAAGAAGACGCGACGACCTGCATCTTGACAAGCACAGGCTTGCTCTGTACAATAGAAGCCCATATTACCTGATGTCAGTTTTATACAACAACTTGCCAGTGAACATAAAGTCAATTGTAAACATCAACATATTCAAGAAAAGCGTAAAGAACTTGTTAGTTTTGCATGCTTATTATTCTGTTGATGATTATTTAAGCCATCTGTGAGTGTTACTACGATCATTGTATTTCTAGAACATGTTCTTACTCTTAATGTTCTGACTTTTATTATACTGTAATGTACACAGTCGCCGATAATAAATATATATATATATATATATATATATATATATATATATATATATATATATATATATATACTGTATATATATATATATATATATATATATATATATATATATATATATATATATATATATATATATATATATATATATATCTCAAACCCAATAAACCAATTAAATTGGGCCAGGGGGTGTTTCCACCAGTTTTTCTAGGGCAGACTTCTCACATCAATCGGTTCCTGCCAGTTCCGACTTCTTCCTCCTCTTCTTCACTACTGCTAGGCCTATCCTCTGTTTCTTCTTCTCTTCATACGAGTTCCCTCCATCGTTCTCTATTCTCCCACCATCTCTCGTCTTACACTTCTTCCCATTTTTCTCCTCGGTTGACTACCCCGAACTTGACTCCCTCCTGCCAACTTTCTCTTAGTCTTCCAACTCTTCTCTTAGCTCCATTGTTTTCTGCTATCTCAAACATTGCTCTCGGTACTCTCTCCTTTTCCATTCTCCGCATATGCCCGTACCACCCAAGTCTCTCCCTTACCACAAAAACCACAATATTCAATCATTCATTATTATTCAAATTTCAACTAATCCTCTTTTCTTTGTTTTCTTATTCACACATCATAATTCAATCATAAGCATGAGACATTTACTCATGTTTTTTTTCCAAGGTTGGCATGATTATTATTTCATTTGGATTATAACTATTTCTAGATTTCAATAACTTTCATTCTGTTTCCTGCTCTTTTGTTACTTGTATTCCATTATTCTTTCAAATATATTATTGTATTTTTATATTTCATCTAATTGATTTTCATTGTGTGTTTTTCAGCATTCTCAAGTGGAAGACAGAATGTTCAATAAAGATATATACATAGTAGGCCTATCTACAGATGCAATACATGCATTATGAGCACCATATGGCATATATCGTGTAGCTTTTCAAGGAGGCACCATTGCGTGGACCAACTTGTCAAGTTATATTCAAACATATTAAATACTGAAATAGTGAATTGTATAATATATAAAAATTTTAGCTGCATGGAATATAATTTCAATGAATTAAGAATGCTGATTTGAGTCACTTTTTGGTCAAAATCACATATAGTATATGTAATAAAGCTTTTATTGTGCATTTTGTGACTAAAGCATGAAACTTTTAGGACTTGTTCCTGACATAAAAAAACATGATTTTGGATATGGACGTCGGCTGGGTTCTGCCCCCGGGGGGCGGTATGCCGCCCCCAATTGTCACTACGCGCGCGCTTGGTTTTTATTTATTATCTCATCAACTATATATGTTACAGGAAAATGTTTGATATGAAACGGAAGAAGAAGAGTGACTCTTCATAAAAATATTTGATTCTTGAGGATTGGGCCAACTATGTTGGAGAAAAAAAATGTTAAACAAAATTACTGCATCTTAGATTTTCAGTTTTTGCTCAAGAAAAGTTGAAACAATAAGAACTCATCATTTAAAAAAATACTATTCATATTTCTCATTATTTTTACATCATAATATATATTATATGTTACATTGACGCAATTAGTTGTTACACAAATAATTATTGAACATGTTGAAGAGCGGCCGTGAGCGCGTCCGCCGCCGCTCGTCCCTTCCCGTCTATCGTCTAACCCGCGCTATACGTGTTCTCGCTGTCTCGCTCAGCCAGTCATATTATCCTAGTAATTGTATTTAAAACATTGAATTTTTCACTTTCATGTTTTAATACTATCTTTTACAGAAATGTGTCACTTGTTAAGTCTTCTTTAGATTTATGTTCCTCAATTAGAGCTGATAATTTGATCTTAGAAAGCGATGCAAGTTCTACCAATGTTAGTACCAATGACCCTCTAAAAGTAGATTTAGCAGTGAATTAAAAGTATATCAACATATTTGATATTGGCATCACTAACATATACGGAAGGTAATGAATAATTGTTTATATATTAGCGTTCTATCTTAGATAGTCGAAACTGTGCTGATTTTGCGGTCATTCACAATGTTTTCAATATGATAATAAATGTAGAGAAATGTAAACAACATCAGTTTTAACTGAGAATATATTGTTCGGCTTTGCTTATTAAAGCCCCCTCTCCCCAACCTTCTTCGTGAATAAGCATAACACAACTGAGACGAGTGGCCGAGGCCCGAGTGGTTAATACAATGAACTGTCATTCGGGAGACCGGGGTTCGATTCTCGCCATGGTCGACCATCCTGACAGGGGTTTTTCGTGGCTTCCCTCTGTCGTTCAGGTCAATACTGGGATGGTTCCTTATCGACAGACCACGACCGACTCCTCCCACCATCCAAAAACACCTAATGAATAACCTCTCATCTCATCATCCTACCATCTCATAATCATTCAACGACGCCAATAGATCGTAGTCATCAGTAGAGTGCGTCGATGAACCCAATTATGAATGAAGTATAAATAAAACATGAGCATAACATTTTGTTATCAATTTGTTCCAAATTTGTTCGACAATTTGTTTCGAGCATTTTTTTGAAATGATAGGTCCGAATACAATCGACGTGCAGTACAATACAAGCAAACTCATTAAGTTAGTCCTCCATTTCACATTCTCCTGAGCACTTGCAGAGAGCCGTATACATACGAAGTTGGATTTAAGACACTTCAATTTACCGGGCAATTACATTTAATTAGTTCCCTCATTGAATGTCGGGCGTCTTGCAAAGTTGACCAGAACGGCACCCAACTATTGTCTTACTTATTCCATCACCAGTCTTCAGGACTCGGATAACTTGGTATTTGTGAAATAGCTGTCCCCACACGTGACCCCCTTGACATGGAGCCCACATGATATGTTGATGTATGCAGCACTCGAGGGGGAATATTTTCAAGAGATCTAAGTTTCTTGGTAAAAATTTCCAGCCTCGCTTCGTTTTGATTTCCATTTGAAATTTGCTCGATTTGATTTCCAATCAGAGATTCAGTAAGGTCTGGAAGGGTGCTTAATTTTTGCCGACACCCAAGAATGATGAAACAGCGTCACAACCAGATAATGAATGAAACATTGGCAAAGCTGTCGACCGATGTGGTCATGTGGTCCTATAGAGCTAGCAATGAGATGTGCACCAATGTACCTATAACACCTTCCAGTTCCAAAATCAATTCACAGCTCATCTGAACGAACTTTAGCAACTACTGATACAGCTAAAACAACGACGTCTGTATCTACAAGTATTCTAATAATGCATTTTGAAAATCCTTTCTGAATTGCATTCTGGATACGAAGAAAGATACTCGTATCGGCTTCTTCATGAAAATAAGGTGATATGTTATGAAGGCCCTCTGGTTCATCACTCACAACATAATCTTCGACGGTACCACATAACCATTTTGTAGCTATAGCAGATTGTACCTATAGCAGATTGTGAAATTGTTATTATAGTATCTGCTATAGGTATCTCCTGCTATCTCCTGATATGCTATCTCCTGAGCACTCTCCAAGTGCTCAGGAGAATGTGAAATGGAGGACTAACTTAATGAGTTTGCTTGTATTGTACTGCACGTCGATTGTATTCGGACCTATCATTTCAAAAAAATGCTCGAAACAAATCGTATGTTATGCTTATGTTTTATTTATACTTCATTCATAATTGGGTTCATCGACGCACTCTACTGATGACTACGATCTATTGGCGTCGTTGAATGATTATGAGATGGTAGGATGATGAGATGAGAGGTTATTCATTAGGTGTTTTTGGATGGTGGGAGGAGTCGGTCGTGGTCTGTCGATAAGGAACCATCCCAGTATTGACCTGAACGACAGAGGGAAGCCACGAAAAACCCCTGTCAGGATGGTCGACCATGGCGAGAATCGAACCCCGGTCTCCCGAATGACAGTTCATTGTATTAACCACTCGGGCCTCGGCCACTCGTCTCAGTTGTGTTATGCTTTTTCACGAAGAAGGTTGGGGAGAGGGGGCTTTAATAAGCAAAGCCGAACAATATATTCTCAGTTAAAACTGATGTTGTTTACATTTCTCTACATTTATTATCATATTGAAAACATTGTGAATGACCGCAAAATCAGCACAGTTTCGACTATCTAAGATAGAACGCTAATATATAAACAATTATTCATTACCTTCCGTATATGTTAGTGATGCCAATATCAAATATGTTGATATACTTTTAATTCACTGCTAAATCTACTTTTAGAGGGTCATTGGTACTAACATTGGTAGAACTTGCATCGCTTTCTAAGATCAAATTATCAGCTCTAATTGAGGAACATAAATCTAAAGAAGACTTAACAAGTGACACATTTCTGTAAAAGATAGTATTAAAACATGAAAGTGAAAAATTCAATGTTTTAAATACAATTACTAGGATAATATGACTGGCTGAGCGAGACAGCGAGAACACGTATAGCGCGGGTTAGACGATAGACGGGAAGGGACGAGCGGCGGCGGACGCGCTCACGGCCGCACTTCAACATGTTCAATAATTATTTGTGTAACAACTAATTGCGTCAATGTAACATATAATATATATTATGATGTAAAAATAATGAGAAATATGAATAGTATTTTTTTAAATGATGAGTTCTTATTGTTTCAACTTTTCTTGAGCAAAAACTGAAAATCTAAGATGCAGTAATTTTGTTTAACATTTTTTTTCTCCAACATAGTTGGCCCAATCCTCAAGAATCAAATATTTTTATGAAGAGTCACTCTTCTTCTTCCGTTTCATATCAAACATTTTCCTGTAACATATATAGTTGATGAGATAATAAATAAAAACCAAGCGCGCGCGTAGTGACAATTGGGGGCGGCGTACCGCCCCCCGGGGGCAGAACCCAGCCGACGTCCATATCCAAAATCATGTTTTTTTATGTCAGGAACAAGTCCTGAAAGTTTCATGCTTTAGTCACAAAATGCACAATTATGCCCTTTTCTTGATTTTAAAACATATACTAATAGGCCTATGAATAGAGGCATGAAATTATAGCATTAATTATTCAGTTTTTTAGCATTGGCTATTCTAAAAATAGCATTTCATAGCATCAGTCAAATTTGAAATTAGCAATTATTTAGCGTCAAATGGTCTCTGGAGAAACGTTGAGGTTCCGGGACATTTAAATGATGTAGGCCTACACATATATTAGAAGCTATTTTCAACATATTCTCAGCTTGAGCAGTGAGCAAGTTCTGAAAAGACAGTATACATAATACACACATTGACGTCGATATGCCCAACATTAAAACACCAATTGAACTGCACAGAATAAAAGAACAACGTAAGTGACTGCCACAGGCCAACGAATGTTGACAAATAGACATTTTATTAAAACGGATTGGAATAAAATATTTCGAGTTTTCATGGAACTTCAATCCAAGTTGGAAAAAAATGAGTGTAACTGACAAATGTTTTCAGAGAAATTTGCTATTTTCTCACAAATAGGACTTATTTCGTCTAAATGTTGTTTCATCTTTGCAAAAGGCATATATCGCTTTAATTAGCAGAAAAGAACGTGGCCTTAAATGGTATGAACATCACAGAACATGAAGAAAACACCAAAAACGATAGTTTTGGATGACTCAATTCTATAGCGCTTAATGCTTATAGCTAATGCTAGAATGTCATGCCTCTGAAAGTAACAATTTTCTCAACAACATTTGAACATAATCGGGAGCTAGTCATTTCAAAGTGAAAACAAATTAGCGGTTATTATTAAAACAAGAACAGAGAAGTATAATACAGCTGTATGTATTTATAGCATGTAGCTGATATCTGAACGACTGCATACAGTGCAATATTACTAGTGTAGGCCTACCGTCACCTCATCCACATTCTGTCCATTGATATAGGCCTACCCTTTTCTTTGGTTATTTATTTATATGTATTGTGTTCGACGACGCACTGTACTGGATCTATTGGCGTTGTGAGTGATGAATGATATGACGAGAAGATGGATGAAAGGTTATTTTATTAGGTGATTTTTGAATAGTGACAAGTAGTCGGTTGTGAACTGTTAAGGAACCATCCCAGTATTATCCTGAACGACAGATGGATACCATGAAACAAACAAATGAATGACGGTTCCCTCCCCCATTCTATACCCCACACTGCTGGCACAAGCCATGTGTTATCTCTCAATGACTCAATAGCTTACTTCACATCATTGGAAGAATATCATATCATCTCCTCAGAGAATATAAATTAATAAAACGGTACAGTAAATATAAAACAAAAAGAGTATAAAATGACACAAAACCATTTATGAATAAACCATTACCATTCAATTTATTTAGGCCTACTCTACAATCAATTGGAAGGGGACAGTATTGGAGGGTGTAACTGTATTGTCCCGAATATAAGCCGACCCCCCAAACTTTTAGATCAGAATTTGAAAGAAGAATTTCTCCTTTTTTTCCACGTAAATCATCGGTCTTCCTGGGTAGAATTTAGTCAATTTCGTAAGAGAAAGCTATGTCACCGGCCGAAACGACTTGTGAGAAACTGGTGAGAGGTGCCCCAAGTGATTGTCATATGGCCGGTTTCTATTGGCGCTCGGCCGTCTCAAGTTGTACAAACGAGAGTCTCATGCTCGTCAAGGTCAGACCACACACGTCACGCAGACGCAGTAGCGCGTAATAGACTAGTAGGATGACAGACGCCATGCAGCAAACAGCTCCGTGCTTATGTTTATAACTGCGCATCTAATAAAAATGATGAAAGTTGATGAAATAATGCTTCTTCATGATAAAACATTTATTAAACGTGTTTTTAGTGGAATATCTCGCAGTTTCTACTCGATTCCGCTAATACCAGTGTATGGATGCAGTACGCCCAATTAAAATGAGCAAAAAACGTATTTTTGACCGATTATAGGCCGAGATTCACATATAAGCTGAGGGTGACTTTTGGGCTTGAAATTTCCAGAAAAACCCTCTGCTTATATTCGGGACAATACGGTACTTTTAGTTCGAGCAGTGAATGCACACTGTATATGAACTTACTTATCAGCCAACACCTCGGCGTCGGAGGAAGTATCAACGGACGGTTGCTGGCTGGCAGAGACAGGACTTGACGGCACCGGAATCGTGGCCGAGTCTGCGGGAGGACTAGGTCGACCGCTGGCTTCCGGACGTCGCAACTCTTCGTTCGAGCGAAGAGCAGTGGACAGTCGTAACTGTAGAGTATCACGCTCTTCTAACAGCTGAAAGTACAATCAATGTCTTTGAATATTGACAACAGCTAGGTTATTTGGGGGGATGAATGAGCATGTGATAATTAAATTATGAAGTGATGATATGTTGACAGAAAGCAATGGGATCCTCATACTGCACTACTCACTGAGGAAATAAACAAAGTCCAGAAAAAAGCTGCACGCTACGTCATAAACAAGCACAGACGGTGGAACTCGACTTTTAATAAACCAGAAGTGAGTATATCCAACACAATGTCAAACCTTAAGTGGGAAGACCTGAACACAAGGCGTAAACAAGCTTCCATGCGGTGCTTCTACAAGGTGCTTTCAGGGGTTCCTGCCTGGACAGATCTGGATAAATACGTATCAAAAGCACGTCACTTGAGTAGAAACGACCACAAGTACAAACTACAGCTTCAACGTTACAATACCAATGTAGGACTGCATTCCTTCCTCGGCAGAGCTACCCGCTTGTGGAACAAGATCCCGTGCAAGCTGCTAGAAAGTTTCCCAGACCAGACACAAATGAAAACAATATTAGACTATGTAAAGTAGATTAGAACTCAAAATATGTCGAACCTCTAGTTTATTATCATTCACATTGTCTATTAAATCAATATTGTTCTTATATTCTTACTGTATATTAATATTTTTAACTTTGTTAAAGTAGAGCAGAGTAGATTCCTGCAGCCACCAGAATAGTATTCAACTAGAGTTAAGAGTTGCTAAATGTGTTCAACTTCCAAAGCTATAAATAATAAATAAAACTAAACTATGCGGGACTTGAACCTCCACCCAAGAGAGACTTCAGTTTCTCAAGCTGCGCCTTGGTTGACTGAGCTACAGAGAGCGTCTCATTCAACAGGTTATCTTGATAAGCCAAGTGGTCAACTACTTCTTGTGGGAAGTTGAACCCAACTATACGGTTTGCGCTAGACTAATGAATTACGGCCGACTTGTTGTATTCAACAATACTTTACATATGGAGACAGAAAGAGTTTACCAAAGCATTGAAATCATGTACTAACGGAAGAAAATATGGAAACTAGATGTGAAAATTTATCAAGGATTGAAGGAAATGTTTACGAAGTTCATGATTCTTCAAAATATCTCTAGGTCAACTTCTTATTTAGGCCTATGGTAGGCCTACTTATTTATTTATGTGAGGATTAGCAGGCTAGATCATAGATTCAAGATAGAGAGAACCAGACAAATGAGAAAGGGTCTGAATTCAATGGTAGCTCAAGGAGTCGTTGACTGGAACGCGTTATCTCACAAGGTATTTGAAGATTGGCCATCAGCTAAAACCTTCAGGCAAAGAGTATTAAATATAGAATTAGGTTAAGGCTATAATTAAGACTGAAGTATGAGAACATCAGACTATTGTTAAATAATTATTCAGGTTATTGCAATTTGAATTTTCAAGTTATTTTAGATTTATACTTTAAGAATTATATTATATCATTAGTTATTATAGATATTGGGACATTTACCACCGAATACTCATGTACTTTTACTAACGTATTGTATTCTAAGTAAATAAAGATTCATTCATTCATTCATTTAATGAAGCGCTGTCCTGAGCACTAGGAATCTATTGGTGTCGGTGAATGGTCACTCAGATGATGGAAAGATCAGATTGGAGGTTATGAGTGTTTTGGATAGTGGGAAGGAAACAACTGTAGTTTGTTGTTAAGGTGTTGACTCGGATGGAATTTGTTTTTTTTCAACTTTTGTCATCATTGCTTTGGATGTTTACTCGAGTCGTATGTTTCAAAATATTGGAAAATATCAATAATCATACATGAAATAAATTTCTTAGTGTCACTGTGCATCGAGCCGTCTGCTCGTTTTCAACATATCAATTTACATTGTCAATCTTGATAAGGCATTTACTGCAATACACTTTTTTTCACAAAACAACAATTTGTTTTTTAGGCTTCGTCCATATTGTCTTGATTTCTTTTTAGTGTTCACTGTTAGTTTATTCGGGGTTGTACATATCGCTTTTTCGATATCTCATCCAACAATGGAGATGAAAAATATAAACTAATTCATACATTTCATATAAAATTTGATTTAAAAATAACACATTGTGAATAAAATCATATCTTGAAATATAAAAATGATATCGAAAAAAAGATATGTACAACCCTGAATCAATACTTCAACAACATTTTCATGAAAAAAATCAAATTACTAAAAATTGTATGAGAAAAACGAAACGAAAATTTTGTTGCTGGAATATTGGTAAAAACCGATTATTCATGACCCAGATGTTGATTTTTTTTTTTAAGTTTCAGTTTCAGTATAATAGGTAATTAGGTATCTATGTGCAGAATTTGAAGTGTATACAATCAATATTGACAAAGATAGGATTTTCACCCGAGTCCCCCCTTAAGGACACATCCCAGTATCCACCTAAACAAGACAGGAAAACCACGGAAAAACTGTCTGGATGGTCAGCCGTGGCGGGCATCGTTGTCCTGTCTGATGGCCAACTTCTGTTTTGGTAGTGAAAATCATTAATCTACCGCTATACGTCGATTGGTCGAGTCTCGATCTATTTCTACGGAATAAATGATAATGGCGTGTTTACCTGCATCAATTCAAGCGTCAACTCATCACAGCGTACTTCCTTCTGATGTAACAAGTAGAGGGCGAGATCCAACTCGCCTCCGTCTTCGTTTTCTGCCTCGCCATCGTCGTCCCGTTGATGCCCGTCTTGCACCGACTTCAGTAGCTTTATGACATTCAGCTGTTCTTTCAGCTCTTTGGACATATCTTCCACCTCGACATTACGAATTTCAAGACGCGCTTTCAGGTTACTCGCATCCTGTTCACGTATCAGATAGCTCTCGCTGAGATCTGATAATTTCTGCTGTTCTTGGGATAAAAGGTCGGTAAGCGACATGATCTCGCGTTGACGCTCTTCGTCAATACCACTATGAGCTTGGATTAGGTTTCGCATTTGCTCATTTTCGTTTGATAATGTGACGCAAAGGTTTCGAAGTTCGTGCTCACCTAAATGAGCGAAATTCAATGACATCGCTACCGTTCTGTCGTGATCAGACAAAACATTCAAACCGTTCGTTTGTTCGAAGGCTAGTTTCAACTCATTGTAAGAACTCTGTAAGGATTCTAGCTGGAATTTGATTTCCTTGTTTGCCATCTCCAACTTCATATTCTGATTTTGCAAATCCAGAAGAGTTTCATTGGCATTGTTGAGGGTAGAGGAATGTAAAAAGCCGAGAGGATGACTTGAATCTTGTAATTGTGCGTGATTTGAGAGGAGTTGTTCAGACTCATGCTTGGAAGACGTATCGTGACCCGAGGTTGTCTCGAGGCTATGTAGCCTCTCAATCTCTCTACAAGCGTTGTTGTACATTGTTTCCAATTCGGCATATCTTTGGCGATACATATCCAATTCAATCTTGGTTTCATGGAACAAGGACTGTAGAGAAACCAACGACGAATCACTCGATTGCGTGGATAGCATGATTTTCAGAGATGCTACTTCTTCCTCACTTTCTTTCAATTCGAGTTCTAATAAACGAGAAAAGTTTGATACCCCATCCAATTCTTGTTTCAAACTTGCATTTTCCATTGCTACTGAATGTTCCAAGCTAGTGCTGTGTACTGATTGCGCAAGCTGTGGCACAATATCAGGTTCTTGGCTCTCGGGCGGATTACGAGAATTATCGCGGCACCTTTCCATCTGATTCTCATGACCGGGATCAAACATGGTCAATACTTTTACATCATCCAAAAGAGCTTTGATAACTGACGTTGACTCTTCAATTGTATTTTCTTTTTCTTTAATCTGTCTTTCACACCAATCGATGGACTCCGACATTTTAGACTTGTCTTCTGATAATTCACTAATTTGCCACTCTAAAGCCTCGGCATGATATTTCAGCTGTTGCTTTTCTTTCGCAGTAGCTTCCTTCTCCGCTTTCAAGACAAGCATTTCCTTTTCAAGCGAGCTAATTTGAAGTGTAAACTCTTTCTCCATGGCAAGGTCTAGACTATTTGGTTCAACTGATTTCGGTTTGTTTTCTTTCAACTTTTTCAGGAGTTTTCCGTTACGTACTTGAGCTGCTTTCAGCTCAGCTGCTAATTTTTCTTTTTCCGCCTCAAGTCCACCAACTTTAATTTGTAATAGTGCCAACTGATTGGTAAGGTCAGGTATATCAGTGTTATCGGGAGAACTTTCTTTTTGCTGATTAACATTTTGGTGTTCTTCCTCAAGTTTTGCTTCTTCGGTGCCCCACGCCCATTCTTCATCTGCAGTTTCGTTCCACGAGCCACATAGGTCAACAGAAACTTGATCTGGATTTGCCTTTTCTTCCGATTTGTTACCATCTACTTCTTTCTGGTCAACATTCATGTGGCTTCCACTTTCCCCACTCACTCCAACATGCTGTTCAGAAAGGCTGATGATGTTTGATACATCTTCCTCGCAAAGCAGTTTCAAAGTTTCTGTTTTGCAAATCAATTCCTTCAAATTGCTGTTTTTTTCTGTTAGAATGACCAACTTACATTCATAGTCATATTTCAGAGATTCCACTTGCACTTGTAATAGAAAGTGGTTGCGTCTCTCTTCTTGTAATGCTCGTTTCAAAGCTTCCACCTCGTTCTCATAAGATGAAAGTTTTTCCTCTACTTCTAAACAATATTGCTGAAGCTGGGCATCAGCACTACTCAACTTATTCTCAGTCGAATCTCTACGTTCTTGTGAGGTTCTCGACAATTTCTCGCTATCATTCAGTTTGGAGTTCATCTCATCGACGTCCATTTCAAGTCTTGCTATTCTCGCTAAACTGTCTTCAAGTCTCAGACTTGAATCTTCTAAATCACCTAACAAACCAAATCTCTCATCTTGTAACCTTCCACACTTTTCTACATACAAACGTCGCTCTTCATCACACAGGTCAAACTGGGCACAAACAGCATCCAAGTTACTATTTGCGCTCTGCAAATCGTTCTGCAGAGCATTGTACCTCTGTTCAACAACAACTGAAGACCGGTTCAATGCCATCTTCAAGCCATCTACTTCATCATGTGACTGCAACAACTGCTGTTCAAGAGGTACTAATCGTTCATTTTCTGCTTCTATTACTTTAAGCCTATTTTGTGCATTGGATAAGTTCTTTTCCAACTCTGGTATCTTGGACTTCAAGTCGGCTATCACTTGGCTGTATTCGACGTTGACTTCTTGTTGAGACTGGAGCTCGAGTCGCAACTGATCTGAACCGGACATGATTCCATGCAGCTTCTCTTCGAGCACATCTTTCTCTTGAGAGATCAAATCACGAGATGTAGCTGATTCTTGCAGTTGTGCAACAAGCTCATCGTTCTTATCCTCTAGCATCTTCCGAGTGTCCATGCCATCTTCTAGGCTCACCTCCAACCTTTCAATTCTAACTTTGCTCTTCTCCAGTTCAGCATCGAGCGATTCAGTGACAGCCTGTTGTTCTTGCAGCTTGGCATCGCTTGCAGCCAGGCTCTGCGCAGATTGGCGTTTATTTTCTGCCGCCGCCTCTTGTGCATTCAATAACTGAACACTTTGTTCAGCAAGTCTTTCCTCTAGTTCTCCAACAGATTTCAACGTGGCCTGACTACTTTCACAACGTTGCTGGAGTTCTTCTATCATCGAACGTTGTCGAGCAAACTGTTCCGAATACTCCGTTATCTCTTTTTCTTTGTCATCAATATAACACTGAAGAGACGTCATCTTTGAATTGCAATCCAACAGTTGGTTGTTATGAGCTTTATTCATATTGTTGATGTCAGTGATCATTTTTTGGATGGACATTTCTTTTTGTTGCACCTTAGCCTGCAAACCCCGTATTGCATCGTCGGTCTGCTGATTCAGCACAGCGACCCAACTTTCAGCAGTGGCCAATTCTTTAGCTGAACTGTCTGAGAAGGCTGCAAATTCTTGTTCAAGATTAGAGAGTGTACCCTCCAACTTGACCCTAATAGATTTTTCTTGTGCCAAACTTAGATTAGACTGTTGTAGCTGATCCTCAATGTTGGCAGTATTCTGCATAGTGTCTATCATAACTTCAAGTTCTGAAATCTCAAGTTTCAGCAAAGCAATTTTATTCTCGGCCAAAAGAGATGCCTTTTCTGAATTTTCCTTGAATGCCATGAATTGGTGTTTGAGAGCAGATAACTGGGCCTCCCACTCGGCACTAATAGACTTCTCTTGCTCAATGCTCGAGGCATTTTGTTGTAACCTTAACTCGAGGGCCTGGGCACGTTCTCTAACCAAGGCCAGATGTGAATTTTCATCATTCAGCCTAGATATTGTTTCTTGAGCACAAAGTGATTGCCTATCCGAGTTTTCCCTGAACGAGATGAATTCCAGTTCGACAGCAGCCAAGTGCTTCTCCAATGCAACCCTACGATCAGTTTCACTGGTCATGTTTGATTCATTGGCGACTATGGAATCTCGAAGGGACTGTTCTTGTTTTTCAAGCTGGCGTTGTTTCTCATCTATGTCGTGTTGTAGTTGATCAATTATAGAATCTTTTTCTTGGATTGACAACTTCACTTCGTTCATACTATCATTATATCCTTTACATTCCAGTGTTCTTGCTTTGAGATTGGCAACCAACTTCTTCATTTTTTCAGTCTGCTTGGAATGTACAGCCACAGATTCCTCTATCTGGGTGTTTTTACGTTCTAGTTCTCTTTGCATTGCATTTAGATCTTCAGATAGCTTGCCTATCAGTTCATCTTTCTTGACCAGTTCATCATTATTGATCACTTGCTGAAGTGCCATGTTTTCACTATCAACAAGACGTTGTTGCTCTTCAATACTGTGATTCAGTTGAGCAATAATAGAATCTTTTTCTTGAACCAACAATTTTAGCTCATTTATACTGTCGTTATATGCTTTACATTCAAACGTTCTTGCCTTAAGATTGGCAACTACCTTCTTCATCTTTTCAGTCTGCTTGGAGTTAACTAAAATAGATTCTTGTAATTGAGTAGTTCTATGTTCAAGGTCTCTTTGTAGGACATTTAGGTTTTCAGTGTGCTTGCCTATTAGATCATCTTTCTCGACCTGTTCAGTTATCTTGTCTTGCAAGGCCGACTCGGTTTTTCGTAACTCTTGTTCTCTCAGCTGAAGCTGTTCATCTTTAAGAACAAGGTTTGCACACAATTCATCCACTCGACTTTCTAGAGACTGAATTTTGTTTCTGAAAGAGTTGATTTCATTGACACAACTCTCAAGTGACGTATTTCCTGTGCCTAAACCAATTCCAAGCTGATTTTCAATCGACCGAATACAATCTATCTTCTCGTTGAGTTGCGCGGTCAGATCTGCATGTTGTTCAGCTTCTTGAACACTAGAATCAACGGTTTGACTCAGCTCCTTCGTCGATACGGTATCGGCTCTTTCCACTTGCAGCGCTTGTAACGCGTCGGCCAGGTTGGATTTCTCTTTGACGACCCGATCGACGTCTTCCTCGAGTTCTATGACACGGAGCTCTGCTCGTATCTTCATCTCTTCCACTCGACCCAACGCTTCTTCCAGCTTCTGAACCCGCATCTCCGCTTCGCGTTCACTTTCAGCCTTCAACGTCGCTAGGCGCGATTCAAGTTCGACAATCAGTTCTCCAGAACGGCTTTCTGAAACTAACAGAGAAACAGAATGTGAAGACGTTAATACGACAACGCATGTGGCGGACTGTTCAATATGTCCGAGTAGATGGATTACTCTTTCACTACTTATCACATAACAGCTGCTATATTAAAAATGTCTCACAATAAATAAACCTCCTGTAAAATGAAAATAGCAATGGACCTATCTATATCAGGTTGAGACATAATGGGTGGATCAAAAATGGGTTTGAAAATCAATATTTGAATATATTTTTCATTTACTGGCAGGTCTCAATGTCTCACTCATGACTGGCCCACATTGAGAAATCAATTGTGTGTTTGGTAGTTGGCACCACATTTTACTCGAGTATTAACAGTGGTCGAATTGGGAAATTTCTTATGGGGGGATGATAACTCGAGTCACAAAAGGAAGCTCTAAAAGTATAAATGGGGGAAGGGGGTGTGGGGGGAAGGGCCCCCCACAGGGACGTCGTTAGGATTTGTGTATTGGGGGGGCACACAGGTTACATGATTAAAATGACCGCCCAGCTGGACACCTGCCACGCGCAAAAAGGGGGTCTAGGGGGCAGAAGCCCCCAGCAGAGCCCCGCAGGGAAATTTTCAAAATATGGACATTTTTCAGGAGATTTTTGCAATTTGCAAGTGATTTTGGAGTCTTAAAATTGCATCATCATGGACATTTTCGAAGCTATACTTTTGCAATTTCTCCCAGCAAAGCCCCGAAGGGAATTTTTTTGAATAGAACAATGTCATATTTCAAGTGAATTTTGATATTTACAAGCGGTTTTGGAGTTCAATGATTGAATCACCATGGACATGACGAAAGTTATTTTAAATAGTATAATCATTATGGGCATTTTCGAAGCTATTTTCGCGATTTCTTCCAGCAAAATTCCCAGCAGTTATTTTTTTGAAACATGATCATTTTTCGAGTGATTTTTGTGATTCACGAGCAGTTTTGGAATCTAATAATTGAATACCTATCAAAAAGAAAGAAGGAAGTGTAAAGTAGTAGAGTGTATACTGATACAATTCATATTAATAAGTCATCAACTCATCATATTTTATTGTGTAATTACTCATAGGTCCACATTATATATTTTAAAGGAGGATAAGTTATTGAGGGGGCTCAAATGTCGATTGGGGTAGCGCGCGTCTCCCCCCCCCCCCTGAGACGCCCTAACGACGGTCCTGCCCCCCCTCCCCACAAAGCCCCGCAGGGAAAATGTGAAATCATGATTTCCCAAGTTTTGAGAGTCTGTAGGTAGTCATACACTATATTACTATATGTATTCAAGTATTTTATAAATTAAATCAATTGTTGGGATAGGTTTTGCGTATAACGAAGCGACGAGGAACCAATATTTTGTAAATAACTCAACGATGAGTCACCGTCTCACCGGTGAATTACCGCAAAATGTCCATGTTTTCGCTCAAAAGTAGGCCTACCGCGACACTGGTAAACTGGACTATGAAAACTAGTATAACATGTAAATACAGGCAAATTATGCAAGTAAAACACTAGATTTTAAAATAACTTTGTTGATAAAGTATTAATCAATAATCAAGATACTGTATAGGAGGAAAACTAATAACTGGAATGGTATCGGTATCGGTTTTAAAACACGTAAGGAAAATATAAAAAAAGAATAGTAAAAAAACATTATTTTAGGGGGGATGGTGTATGCCACCTTTTCTCTTTGGGGGGATGGTGTAAGCAACGTTTTCTCTTTGGGGGGGGGGGGGGGGATGGTGTAAGTGACTATCTCTTTGGGGGGATGGCACCCCCCCCCCCCCCCCAATTCGACCACTGAGTATTACATTTTCTTTTGTAATGTGTCCAACATCTCGACCTATGTGCATACATTTCTATAGAATGGACTAACGAAATCACAAAGAGTTGGTGAGAAACAATTACCGTAGTTGGACATCATTCAAGAGAAGAAAATACTCTCCCTCCCCCTCCCAAATATATCAAGAGGATATATTTCATATTGATATGAGATGGCCATACACCTTCATTTTATTCATTCTACAAAATTCCATTCCAAGTCTGCATCACTAGAGCAGGGTTTCCACTTTCCTTTTTTTCTTGCCGTCTAACACGATTTCTTCTACTGACCAATCACAAGCCAGTATTCACCTTAACAATATGGCGGACTTCGAAGCGGATTTTATACTGCGAGTATGATTCGACTGCTTCCGTTTGTCAAGATGTATATCAAACGACAGTGAAGAAGAATTGACTCACGAATATATCGACTAAACCCTCTACTTTCAAACACCACAAGTTTTTTGGATTTGTATTCATAAAATATTATGCCATTCGAAGTTGGGCAATTTACTCAGGCGGTTCGGGACAGCCCATGTCTCAGTATAAAAATTAACGCAGCAATCTCTTCAGGTGTCGTTTCATCTTACAAATGCGTGACTTGAAAAAAGTGCGCCGAATTGTAATCTGACAGCTCAGTTCTTCAGAGAAGCCTTGAGTTTGAAGGCAATGAAAGCTACGACGTCACAGAAACGTTATGGTACGGCCAGGTGGAAACAGGGATGACAAAAATCATACCGAAATCGTGTTAAGAGTAAAAAAAATGAATGGAACTGGAAATCCTGCTCAAGTCATGAAATCATAAAACATTATATATTTTAATATCTAGTAAACATATTCTACAGAATATGACAATGTAGGTCAAAATTTTGCCATATTTTGCCATATTCAAGGCATTTGGAATCCTATGCTGTATCTGCCTTGATATAAGACCTATCCCAGGCCAACACGTCAAGAATACATAACAAATTAATCACATATGTTTTTCTTATAAGGTTTGAGAAAATGAAAGCTATGAAAAAAAAGGAATTAAATGAAAAACTGAAATGACTGAACACAAAATTACCTGAGGCCTTTATCTAATCTGAATGAATTTAATCGACAACAAAAAGGTTGTAGGCTCTAGTGTACTCTACACCGATCAAGGTACACCCTCAAAAAATATGAAATCGGACCTACAGAAACAACACAAAACAAGAAAGAATGCGCGCTAATGAGCACACGCAAACACACACGCACACACACACAATCACAAACAAGAGACACCCAAAGCAATAGATTTGAACAAAGATGTAATTGCTGAAACCGTAACTAACTTTCAACTACGTATAACCCATGAAGCCTAAGCGTTGAATATGGCAACGATTGAATGAAATACGCCACATCAGAAGAACATTATCACAGAAACGGTTTTTACTTATAATGTGTTCCGGACTTTCGGAAACTGAAAGACTTGTTATCTGCGGCGGAAATTCATGGTCACCAACAGCACAGTCTTGGTGTTGAAGTTCATTGGTCATAAGCATTTAAAATGGGGTGGTAAGATCGCCCTTGTGGTGCCCCGTCCAAACGATCCTATCTTTCAGCCACAGCCTCAATTGGGGAACAATGATTTTGTATCAAGTTTTGATATTAAAAAAAAAAAAAACATCAGAAGTAAGGTGACAGCCACTTGGAATAACGTCTGGCTAGCTTGTTGATTACCGGTATGTCATGTTGACTGAAACAGCTAGTGACTGGGGCTCTTTGAACCACTTGAAAGCCGTGACTGCGTATGAACGTCTATGCCATCGTGCTGCACAAGTGTGGACGCCTAGGTGCGTTCTTGCACTTTCCCATACGTTTCCTTCAATATCTCCACATGGAACTTTCAACAATAGATTGACGAATTGGTGTACATTTTTCCCCGCCAATAGAATATGCTAATATATTGAAAAGTGTTATGATACAGTCAGCTGTTATTCCAAAACCTCGTTCTAGGCTATGTGTGTCGAATTGACGAGCCTTTAAATGCTGAATAATACTAATTTAGAGATTTTGGCAAATTTATTGTTTCACATATCATTCAAGTACAACAATATAGAGTGGAACCTCTCTAGTACGTTTTTCGGGGGGCCAGACAAAAAACTTACCAAAGTGAAAAACTCACTAAAGACACCATTCAACATGTAGGAGCATATGGTTGGGATCAAAAAATAAAACTCATCAAGGCAAAAAATGTACTTACGAGAAACTTACTAAAGAGGTTTTACTGTATATCATTACAATAGAACCATTTGTTTGTGCTACAAATGTTATGAAAGGCCTTCTAAACACGCGACATAACCGCAAGATGACCCGGCCTGGGAGGTAGGGTCGTGACTACGTAACCTGGTCGTCAAGTGGTGGAATATAGGACTAGGAGCCTCTTGGATACGCAGTTAACAGCGCACAATGTACCGGTGAATAACACTAGTTTACTATTAAGATAGGAAGCAATGCTGTCGGAACTCATTTGTACAGATGTAGGAATTTAGCATTACTGAAATAGACTATCATATCCAGATATTTTACAAGGATTCACATTTTCGATATTCTTTGTGGTTCATAGTACCCTATTTCAATTCATTCTACATCATATCCTATCCCACTGTTCCTCAATATAAATGTCTTTTTCAGAGCATTTAGCTATATTTAGCAATTTCGTGAACATTTTCACAACTTTGAAGATATTGAGCTGAGTTGTGCAAAATATTATTTTTGAAAAGTGTGTTCAAATATAAATTTAGCTAGAGTAAGCAAATGTCAA
This sequence comes from Brachyptera risi, assembly GCA_964007535.1. Taxonomy (NCBI): domain Eukaryota; kingdom Metazoa; phylum Arthropoda; class Insecta; order Plecoptera; family Taeniopterygidae; genus Brachyptera; species Brachyptera risi. The sequence continues at coordinate 7,722,203 of OZ023327.1, read as the reverse complement.
GTTGAAAAGAATTGTTACCTTTTTCCTTGAATACCGATCAAAAATGAGTGATAATCAGACCACTTCCTGCCTCGGACTGGAAAGTCCGAAAGAATCTGTCATTTTTGTTGATCTAGAGTTTGCAGCTCCTGATTTGAGTAGTTTACTACAAAATGCTATATTTCACGTAAATATAGTCTACTAAAAAACTAAGAATAAATGCTATATTTCACGTAAATATAGCCTACTAAAACTAAGAATAAATGCTATATTTCACGTAAATATAGGCTACTGAAACTAAGAATAAATGCTATATTCCTACAACTCTACAACTGTAATTCAATTTGGCATTAAAAAGATCTAGGCCTAATATAGGCCTACTTGTTATGAAACACATTTTCAAGCACAACACAATTTGTTCAGGATTCAAGGATGAACTAAAAAAACATTTGTACTATTTGCTCAACAGTAAAATGATAGATCTACTCACAGAGTTATTATTATGGTACTGGTTGGTATGTTGAATGATTATCATAATTGTCAACGATGAAAATTTGATCAATGAGTTGCGATATGAATAATTTTGGATGGTTGATTGATTGAGTGTTGAAGGAGAATGCCAGTTACTAGGAGTGTTCGGGTACCTGAGATTTCGGGACGGGTCGTTTTTTTTTTACCCAACCCGACCCGACCCGATCTGATACTCATGTAACACTAAAATCGGGTTTTTCGATATCACGCGGTTTTGGCGCCATTCACTTCATTTGTTGACTGATCCACTGCAAACAACTACTAGAAGTTCATACTACTAGTAGATGGCAGCTTCGTGCACACAAAATTGGGATTTCTTTGTTTCCAAAGCTTTTTGAAAACAAAGATGGAGGCAAAATTTTGTTGAAAGGTGTTGGAAATTTGTTTCAACTTGGAATTTTTTACCATGTAGGCCTAAGCTACATCTATCTCGTGATGAGTGAGGAGGATATTGATGGAGATCTCTATTTGGAAGCAAATATAGATCACTTGACTGGCTCTAGGCCTATACCTTCAGTCGGCCTAGGCCTGAATCCAGTAGATAGGCCTATTTGCGTAACTTTTTCATTTCGAGGTTAAAATACCGTGTTTGTCCTGAAACCCGAAACGAAACCCGAAACCCGAGTTTTTTCCCCTACCCGACCCGAACCAAAAAACACTACCCTTACACCCCTACCAGTTACATTTCAATGTTGATAATTGTAGAAGCATGCTTAGGCCTGCATAACATAGGGCCTGTGGTTCATTTACATCAGGGGCCCAAGTATTATTTCAAGTTAATTGTGATCGTCAACACCTCAGGTTTTAGGTTTGCTAAGAACGTAGGTAGGCCTATATCCATTAGTAGGTGAGGTACTTTTCTTATTCATTCAAAATGCAACTCGTTATTAAAATATAAAAAAGGGAAGGCATGCATCATACACAATGTGTGGCCTTAGTGGTGAGCAGTGAAATTTTCTCCAATTTTAATGTTGATAACTTTCAAGCGAAATCAAATACATTCCTGAAGTGAAAGCATAATCTCTATTTGACATTGGATCTGAAAAACCAAAAAATGAGAAAATTGCGTCACATATAACATGATATCTCGGTTCAAATGAGAAAAGAGTAGGTTTGACCACAGCATTTGTTGAACTTTGTTTGACAGTTCATATTTTAGAAAATCAGAAACCATTTTTTTCAAATCAACGTGTCGAAACCAGAAAGTAGTCGGCTATTGTATACCGAAATGAAGACATGTTGTACCACTATGAGATATGATCGAGCCTCCTTGCATTCATACAACCAGCTGTGCTCAGTGGTGTATATGAGCCGGGAGCATAATGTAGCGTGTACCGATACCTAGGTGTTGTGTTTGAATGAGCCCGAACCGCAACCCAGACAGGTAAGCCATGTTAAGGTCAGTGGTGCAATTAATTTCATACCTTTCAATTCATCAAAGTCTACGACATGTAGCTGTAGGTTACCTTTCTCCTCCTCCAGTTCTGCTATCCGGTTCTGAAGTTCGAGTATCTCGCCGTTAGCATCCGAGACCTACGAGGAAATACAAGAATGAACAACAATAGACGACATAATAGGTTACAATTACAAATACAGTGGAACCTCTTTTATACGTTTTTCAGGGGACCAGACTAAAAAAATGTATCAACGTGAAAAACTTACTAGTGAAACTATTCAGCATGTGGAGCATATGGGTTGGATCAAAAAAGGAAACTTATAAATGTAATAAATGTATAAACGAGAAACTTATAACCGAGGTTCTACTGTAGCAGGCCTGGATGCGGTGAAACCTCTTCTATTCCCGCTTCTATCCTTCATTTAGTTCCGCTCCACTCCCATATAACCAGAGTCAAATTATCGTGCAAAGATGGTTTTTTTGCATGGACGGTTTTTCCCCAGGTCACTTGGAAAACAATAGATTGAGATTTTACTGTATATTAGTATATTGTTTACTGATCAGGTAAACAATTGAATAAACTAAAACAACAAATGGAACATTACGCTGTTCTCAGTCTGGTGAAAAATGCAGCACTCACTTGCTATTCATTGTGAGTGACTAATGGAAAGATCCCGCAGCAATGTTCTATTAGTTTTTGGTGTTTCAAATAGATAGATAGTTATGTAATCATAGGCAAAAAGAGACAGATTTGTCATTGCCAATCAACTTTTGAATGAAAGAAACAGTCTGAAATATTTATAAATGTCATCAACAAAATTGTTAGCGGGCATCACAATGCTGAGACTAGATTTCAACGAGAAATTACGACATTTATTCCCCTGATTTTAGAGTAAACTAAGAATCATCATCTCAATTTCAGAAATAATAAGTCATTCATTTGTCATCCAGGCCCTTTTTCTGAATCGAGAAGAACACATTACATACTCGATTCTGTTCATGTTTCTACACAGAATCAACATAGTGCCTACGTTTTGATTCATGGTCTCTAGAGGACAATAAAAATAATTATAATTTCTGAAATTAGATGGTGATTTTCAGTTGGGGAATGAATATTGTCATATTAATTCAAATCTAGTTTTGGGCTTGTGATGACTTTTCAGGAGATCTTTGAAGACTACCTAAGTACTACATAGACCACTTTTTTGACTTGGAGCAGATTACATAACATATAATCAATTGAAAATCAGGTTGGGACCACACTAATCAATTACCAATCATTTTACATACATCTGGAATTCAGTTGAATCATTTTTCTTGTTAAACTGATCAAGTACTCAATGCTACGATTTTATGTTATTTTTTATTTTTTTTATATTGGGTTTTAACGACGCACTGTAATGATTACTAAGATCTATTGGCGTCGGATGAATGATTATTGAGATGATGGTATGATGAGATGAAGGTTTTTTATGGGTAGTGGGAAGGATAGTGGGAAGGAAGCGGTCGTGGCCTAGGTAATTTTACTGATTAACGTACCATGGTCAATTTTTGTCCTATGTTCGCGTTTTTTGTGTTTTCTGATAGATCTTGTTCATAACTATGGTGTGCAGTTTGGACATTTTGTATTTTGTTTGTTTTAGTATGTTTTTTACTCACTTGAAGTTGATGCTTTGTGATTTGACTAAGATGACAAAGGTGGACAGTAGGTTAGGTTAGGGTCAGGTTAGTGTATAAACCTCGCGTAACGGAGCTAATAACGGGTATAAGTATAACGGAGCTTATATACTTTAAAACAAATGAAGAAAAAATTGAAAAAAATTGAAAAAAATGGCGTGGTACGTTAATTAGTAAATTTACCGTGGCCTATATTGTGGGAACCATCCCGGCATTAGCCTAGAAATACATCTATCTATGTATTTCATCCAACCTGTACCCACCTCATTATTCTCACATCACTAGTTTCTCGTAACCTGCATCATCATTAATCATTCATCTCATATCGTCCATTACAAAATAATATTCTTTAAATCAAGTCCTACTTTCCAATAATATCAACACATTAGCTATTTCAATTTCTTTCTAGTCAGTATTCCAACTACTGATATAAATATACTGACACTCGACCAATTAGACTGATTGGATTTATCTATTTTAATTGTAAGTCAGTATTCCAAAACTGATATACATATACCAACTTATTTGAATAAAAGTCTATGCCCTATGTAGGGTCAGTATTACTACGTAGGGGTCAGTTAAGAAGACACTAGTAAGCTGAGATTCACTTGAAATGCAAGAGTATTTTCATTTCAAACTGATGGAAAAGCATGAGACAGAATTGGTTAAAATTTGAAAGTGAATTAAGCATGACTCAATGAAGATTTCTGTACATAGAAATGTAATGAGGAAATTTTCATAAATTGGTAAAAATGGTATGATATTATATGCAATATATGTAATATGCGGTCACTCCTCTGAGAAATTGCTACCGTACCTTTTTCAAGCTATTGAGCTGCTTCACTTGCTTCTTAGTCTGTGCTTTAAGCCTGATAATCTGCTTATTCGCATCTGAAAGTGATGTCGTCAGCTGATCAATTTTTTCAAGTTGTTGAGCCATGTCAACGTGTGCAGGAATGCTGTCCGCCTTTCCCCGCAGCTCGTTTATCTGCCTGTTGGCATCGGCCAGTGACGCTGTCAGCGTTTCGACGTTCCGCTGGTGTTCTACGACTGGTACATCGTCCAGCTTCTCTTGCAGCTTGCTCACCTTCTGGTTTGCATCTGCTAGCAATGCTGTCAACTCATCAACCTTCACCTGGTACTCACTGTTGTCAATCTGTGCAGATTGTGTCAATTGACCTTCCAACTCGACGACACGATTGTTTGCGTCCAATAATGCCATCGTCAACTCGTCAATCTTGACCTGGTGCTCGCTGTTGTCAATCTGTGCAGATTGTGACAATCGAACTTCCAACTCGACGACACGATTGTTAGCAGCCGATAACGACATTGTGAGTTGTTCGATCTCTGTCTGGTTTTCACCGTTGTCAACGGGTACAGAAAGTGAGAGTTTCTCTTGCAATTCAATCACCTCTTTATCTGCGTGGAACAGCAATGCTGTGAGCTCTTCTATCTTCTCCTGTAGAGCCATGTTATCAATTGGAGCGCATTGCTCCCACGACGCGTTATCTACCTTCTCCTGCAGTACGACGTTCAGTTGATTCGCGTCAAAGAGTGACGTTCTGAGCACTTCAATCTCTTCCTGTTGAGCCATGTGGTTGGTAGGTACTGGAAGTTCTGCAATAGAGTTGTTAAGTTTGTCTTGGAGCTCGGAGATGTGCGAGATCAGCTCCGAGCGGATCGTCTCAAGCTTGTTGTTGGCTTCTTCTTGAAGAACCAACCTAAAAATCAAATTACAGTTCAATTATTAATTTCCAGGGTTGTCAGTTTGATGATTGAGTATTCTTTACTAAACGACCCCACCAACAGCTGGGTTATACGCCCGTACGATTGAGCAGGTGATTATAAAACTATCAAATGACGATAAGTGAAAAGACGGTTACGAAAACCTTTGCCGTTTGCAGGACTCGAACCCACCCACCCACCCACGCCCGACCTGACTTCAGTTCCTAAAGCGTTGCCTTAGCTGACTGAGCAACGGAGGGAGACCGATGTAGCTTCATATTTTTTCAATGTATTTGATAATCAATCATGATTTTAGTAGCCTACAAATGTATCGAAGTAATCGATTCTCATTTCCAATTGCCAAAAATATATCAAACGCCTTGTAAATGTATCCAATGAAAGAGTATGGCGGGAGAATGCTTGCACTTGATTGGTTAAGGCCTGGTGAGAGCAAGTGTCGTCTAACTTACTGAACAGACAGCGCTTGGGTCACTTTGCTTGAATAGCACACGGAACACGTCAACGTCAATCTAAGCTGCGAGAGACAAGTTTGAACTCTCATCGTACGAAGTCCCTTCCTTTATTCACGTCAACCAATAATAAACTCTGCCTTTGCATCTCCCACAACACTCCAGCTGGCCAAGCAAGGGAACAGTGTGGGATAATGATAATAATTTAATGTCGCACATTTATGGTATAAGCCCAAATTCTGCTAATCCTAGAAGGTTACTTTGACTTCCTCGCTCCGATGGTTCGAGCAGTGATCCCTAGTTTTCAGACTTTATGTTATGTTACCTCCAGTTGATGTTATCCCCAATACACATGTTGAACAAACTACGAATGAACAGTAGGCCTACAATACCGTTTACCGTTCACTGTGATGGTGATTGTTCAATAAAAAAATGTCCAGCTACTGTAGAACCTAGTTACAGTAAACCCTCGTTAATCCAAACTCAGTTAATCTGAAATTTGACATATTTCGAACTTGGAGTCGGTCCGCGGCTGAAGGTAGGCCTATAGGCATTTCAATGTTAATAAATATTAGGGCTGTGCGAGCAGAGCTTTTTGAGTTTGAGCGAGTTTCGAGCGAGATTGCCTTTTTTCGAGCGAGTTTCGAGCACTAGTTTTTAGTTCGAGCGAGTTCGAGCACAAATTTTAGTTCGAACGAGTTCGAGCACAAATTTTATAGAAAATTTAATTTAAAACATAAACATCGTAAATAAAATCATATCTTGAAATATAGCAGGAATATCAAAAAACGATATGACCAACCCTTGAACAATACTTCAGCAACATTTTCGTGAAAAAATTGAATTGAAAAATATTATTGTTTGAGAAAAACGAAAAATAAATTTCATTGTTGAACATTTCGTAAAAACCAAATAATCATGTCCATTATTGATTTTTATTTTATTTTCATTTTTTTGCAGTTTTAGCATGATAGTTATCCAAGTGCAAAATTTGAAGTGGAAAAGATAGCCACGAAAATCATCACTTCCCGGATAGAATTACGACAATTTTGTATTGCGTTCGAGAGAAACCGGGCGAAACTACTTGATAAGTTTGCTACTGATGAGCTACTTGATCGGCTAACTTCGCCGATGACGACGCGCAAACTTTTTGCCATTGGCGCTTGGCCGTCCCGAGTGTCTTGGAAACACGTGTGATGACAGTTAATCTGTCCTTGAAGATTTTGTGTTGGGGGAGAAACTGAGGAAGGGAGAGACGCGTGTGCGTGTCTGGTGGTAACTGCGACTCAACAGAATTCTTACTCAGTCACTCTGAGTTAGTCACTTTGGTGCAACTGACATTGTGAAATGATGCGCGTTGTTATCATTCAGCAAGTTCAATATGCAAAATAGAAGGGAGAATTGCAGAAACAAAACTTTTTAATAAGTTTCAGACACTATATATTTATTATTTAATATCAATTGCTTTCTCTCGTGCGCAATACGGAATTGTCCCAATTCTAACCGGGAAGTGTGTTTTTTTTCATATTGGGTTTTAACAATGCACTGTAATGATGACTGAGATCTATTGGCGTCGAATGAATGATTAATGAGATGATGGGATGATGAGATGAAGGTTTTCATGGGTATGGGAAGGACAGTGGGAAGGAAGCGGTCGTGGCCTATATTGTGGGAACCATTCCGGCATTAGCCCAGACTACAGAGGGAAACCACGAAAAACCCTGTAAAGATGGATGGTGGCGGGGATCGAACCGGGTCTGATATGTCCCTTCACCTCCCGGTCACACAAAGCAAGTGCGCTAACCACTTAGCTACTGTGCCGGTCCGGGAAGTGTGAAAGGCTAATTTTGGTGGAAAAAGTTTTTTGGTCAATCCGAAATTTCATGAATCAGAATCATTTTTAGGGAATCCCTTACATCTCACATTAATGAGGGTTTACTGTAGAAGTTTTTTCTTCCAACACATTTGTCACCTGAGAAGGTTTCATTTTTTGACCCCATCCATATGCCTTCTCAACTTGAATAGTTTTTTCTTTAGTATGCTTTTCACATTAGTAGGCCCAAGTATTTTCAGTCTGGTCCCCTGAGAAATGAACTCAAGAGATTCCACTGTATGAGGATCACTAAACCAGCACTGGTCATACCTTTTGCTCTTGGCTTCAAGTCTTCGATTCAGCTCTTCTTTTTCGTGCTTCATATCCGTCTCGTGAGCGACAAAGTTATTCTGCATTCGTCGCATCTCTTCCCGAGTCTCTTCCAGCTGATCGACGGTCGACTTGGTCTTCCGGCACAGGTCTTCCGACATCAGAGCAATGGCCTTGGTGCGAGCGTCGATCACAGAGTCCTTCTCGAGTAGGTTCTCGTTGAGCCCGACGATAACCGCCTCCAGCGCCAGCACCTTGTTGCTCAGCTCGGCAATCTGGTAGTCCTTCGATACCGGCAGTCCAGACGCTTCTTCCACAAACTGAAACACGTCAAAAGTTCTTAGAAAAAGCAATGTGAAATGATAAAAGATCAAATCTTTGTTCTGTTTATTTATATTGGGTTTACGACGCACTCTACTGATGTCTACGATCTATTGGCGTCAGTGAATGATATATGAGATGGTGGGATGATGAGAAGAAATATTATTTTATTAGGTTGATTTAGGATGGTGAGAAGGAGTCGGTCATGGCCTGTTGTTAAGGAACCATCCCAGTATTAGCCTGAACGACAGAGGGAAACCACAATGCACCCCTGTCAGGGTGGTCGACGATGGCGAGAATCGAACCCCGGTCTCGTGAATGACGGTTCAGTGTGCCAATTACTCGACCACTCGTCTCGGTCAAATATTTGTTAGGAGATATATTCCAAATATAGGACATCCAAAAAGAGTACCCTAAAGCAGGGTGACTCCAAAGTGATTAAAAGTACAAAACCCCATTTTTCATTCAACTATTAAAACATGACAGTATCTTTGTGTAACATCAAAGTAGGACATGTGAAAGTATATTTAAAAAAAAAAACAGTTCCTTCTAGTTGTACAACATAATTTAATTGTTTTTTATTGTTGGACATAATTTTACTTCATTTAGAAGTTCCCGCTCTTTCATCAGCCATACCCTCAATTTTTTTTTCCAATATATTGGCTAACATGTGCTGATGTCAAAGCACTAGAAGGTTTTCATCTTTGATGTCTAAATATGGTGGGAAATCTTAGTTCATGACACTACTATGCAAATTCCTGCAAAAGGGGTGACTTTGGCCCATGCTTTCCATGGAAGATTGAGGTTATAGGATATGCTAAAACAGGTATGTACCAGGACTTGGATTAATTACACGCCAGTCATTTTGAATATATTTAAACTTGATCACATGAGTGATAACTTACAATTTCCTACTTAAATATTGACATTTCAGTTATATATTTGTTGAATTTTATGTTGGGCCAAAGTCACCCCTAAGTCAGGGGTGACTGCCCACCCACATTTTGATTGATATCAATAGATTCAACATATCAATGAAAAGAAGCAAGGTAGTGGTAGTCTAGTCATGAGTATAAGACTATGATAGAGTAAAACCTCTGTTATAAGTTTCTCGTTTCGACCTATAGGCCTACATTTATTACATTTGTAAGTTCTATTTTTTGATCCAACCCATATGCTCCACATGTTTAATAGTTTCATTAAGACGTTTCTCACGTTGATACATTTTTTTAGTTTGGTCCCCTGGAAAACATATAAAAGAGGTTCGACTGTATCCTGAAATTTTAACTTTTTTAACTCTATTATTACGATAGATAGGAGACGATGAGGACCTCAAATGGGCCAAAGTCACCCCGCTTTACGGGTTCGACAATAAACCCTCATGACGGAAAATTCAATTTTGTGTTATGTGTAATTATAGGCGTGATGTGAAATATTGACTGGGTCAGCATTTTCCCCCATAATTCAAAAAGTGGACGCTTCCGAGTTGGCCTGAATTAGAAATGAAGAGCAAAGAAGTGTGCACAACTGTATGAGTCAAGTAGACAAGAAAATGGCAATGGCAGCATGCTAAGGCTTCGACTGAAATTTATGAGCCACACAAAATTTGCTTGTGCCTGCCAATAAATTCATCAACACTTTAAACAAGACCAATAATAATGTGAGTCTTGTTCATTTGAAATTTGCTGTAATTCAATATTTTCTATCTATAATATTAATAATATATAATATTATATATAATATTTTCATTCGTAATTATAACACTTCATTTCAAAATCTCTTCAAACTCAGCAGAGGCTATTTTATAAACAAAACCTGCTTATCAAGCGTTACTTCACCTTTATTCATCATGCATCGGCAAAAAAGTACGGTAATCATAATAAATTTAATGCCAAATGATAATATTTAATATTGTTGGCTTTGAACAGAATAGTTAGGTACTCAAGTAGGCCTAGAAGCAATTTAAATTGGAGGCCGATATACTGTAGTGTATGGATTGGTTGGCTGCGAGTATGCACCAGAATTGATTTCTATCTGTTGGATAATGTAGGCCTATTCAACTGAACAATCAGCTATTGAAACAAGTTGAGCTGTATTTTATACCAGCATTCTACATTTCCACACACCTTTCATCCAGCAACACGACAAGTAGTATCGTCGCCTAGTTGCTCAATGATATCTTTTTTTTTCATATTGGGTTTAACAACGCACTGTAATTAATGATGACTGAGATCTATTGGCGTCGGATGAATGATTAATGAGATGATGGGATGGTGAGATGAAGGTTGTATGGGTAATGGGAAGGATAGTGGGAAGGAAGCGGTCGTGGCCTATATTGTGGGAACCATCCCGGCATTAGCCTAGACTACAGAGGGGCACGGTTCGACTGATCGACATGAAACTTTTTCTGTACACGCAGATTTATCCAACTTGCAATTGTTTAGTTTTGGGGTTAAATTGGGCAAACCATTTTCGAGGAATATCATCTCAATGTGTCTAAGAACCCCATAAGATTAGGCTGAGCAAGAAAATTGAAAAATTCAATCTCTCCAGAACAATTCAAATTTTCCCTGATTGTGAACTGAGAAATGATACACACCATTACGAATGGGTATGCAATTCGGATCAGCCGTTTTGAAGAAAATAATTTATTAAAAGTTGTTCATTCATCAAATAGATTGAAATGTGAGCAGAATTATGTTGGCGAGATTCACGGCTTGCTAGATCCGATATTTACCAAATAAAGTCTATTTGATATGAGTCAAGGTGTGTGAAGTTCTCTCGCTCATCTTCCAATGTATATTCTGCGTTTGTCTTGTGATAATACCTCTTGGTGCACATAATGCTGGTCATATCCAGGTACGCCACTAGTCCTGGTGTGGGTCACCGTCGGTGAGGCTTGCAGTTCACGTATTGTGCTGTCACGGTCATCTAGCTGGGCCTTCAGCTGTTCCACCATCACCTGAACACCTCGTTTACTCTCCGTCATCTCACGACCCCGCTGCTCGAAAATCACCCTTCATCACAAAACAAATACTTACATCAACAAAGACTACAACATAGAAGTACACATTTGAATATATATATATATATATATATATATATATATATATATATATATATATATATATATATATATATTGGGTTTAATGATGCACTGTACTGAAGATCTATTGGCGTCGGTGAATGATATATGAGATGAATGGTTATTTTATTATAGGCCTAGGTGTTTTTGGAAAGTGGGAAGAAGTTGGTTGTTTCGTGTTGAAGGAACTGTTTGTTAAGTTAACGACAGAGGGAAACCACAAACAGGATTGTCGACTGTGGCGGGAATTGAACACTCGTCTCCTGAATGACAGTTCAGTGTGCTAGTTGACAGTTCAAGTACAAAATTGATGACAAATAGGCCTAGTTGAACATTTCGGTCTATAGCAGGGTTGCCATATGATTCAGATCAATTCGACTTGTCAGGATTTTGATTTGTGCGTTTCAGATGTTGATATCGGACGACATTAACGACAATAGCACAATGTGGATGGGAAGTTCTTATTGCACTCTAAAGAGAGAATTTGTCACATTGAATCCAGCAACCAATGCTATGTGGAACTTTGAGATTAATGACATTCATCAACATGCAAAAGGAAAGAAAACAATTAGACTTTTGTGTGGTATAGGTCCAGTGGCGTAACTAGGAATTTTGGGCCACGGGGCAAAGGACTCACTTGGACCCCCCCCCCCTCAAAGAAAAAATAAATTAATTAATGCAAATGATGAAATTTCGATATCATTCAACATGCAACCTCCATATTTCATGTTTTTTCAATTTACTATTGAAGACGATTGAAATACACTCGAAATTATTATCAAAATGCATTCACAATTATGTCATTTTATAAAAGAAAATGGTTCTAAGAGAGGAAAAATAGTTGACTTTTTACCAAAATGTAGTCAAAGTAGCAAGCTCATTTATTTCAAGTGCTGTAAGTTCAGCAAAAAAATATGAAAAAATATGACAGTGTTTCTGATACGATTCGTATTCAAGAATATACTTGTTTAACTGAGTTCAACTTGAATTTCCTCATGATAGAATTATTTTTAAAATTAGTCAGGTAATTTTCAAATAAATTCAGGCAATATTAAAGAGTCTTTTTTTCAGGTATAAATACGTTTATCATTTTTCTGTAATCGTTGTAACGTATCTATGATGATACAGCATGGGCCCGGCCCCTCTGGGGCCATGGGCTCCATGGGCTGCCCCTGCGGTAGTTACGCCACTGGTAGGGTCATTCCATTTCAGTTCACCCAATGGCTGTGCTCGACCAATTTAGATTTAAAAATAATATCATGATTATTGAAAATTTTGTTCAGAGTTCAAATCCGTCATCCAAAAAAAATTGGGACGAACCGTTTTGGAGATGCGACCCTTCAAAGCTTGGTCAAAATGGCAAATTTGGGTTTTGCGGGCAATATTGAATAATATCACAACATCTGAACCAGCAGAGATATCCAAAAAATTCAAATGGATAAAATGATGTACTTGTTCTTTTCTTCAAGGTGAAGCATATAACATTATATTATTTGTGAGTTCACCTTGGTTAATAAGGGATGGAATTCAAGGTACAATAGTAGTCTTTTTCACAAGTTCAGCTCCAATTCTCACCAAGAAGGGTGAATAAATACCGTATGATTTTTTGTTAAATGTTCATTCAGTCTATGCAACCATATGATTCAGGATGCATCAAGAAATTTTTTGTATTTTCATCCCCTTCATGCCTAAAAAATTAACAAAAACAAGAGAAATCCTAAAAACCCCTTTTTGGGGGTGATAAATCTCAAAGGGGGTTGAAGTGAAAAATGGTGACAAAGTGGGTTTGAAGCCTTTCTATGTGAAGACCAATCCCTGAAAACTTGATCATGTATTTTGCACTGGTTTGAGAGTTACACATTTTTCAAAATGAGCAGAATCACAGATAATTTTCTATCATTTATTAGACATGTTTCAAATGGACAACAGTTGACTACTGTATAGGGAATTATTGTTTCTGCAGCTGCATAGGTGATGATTATGTGCATGTATAATAGTCTTTTTTAGTCGGTTAGATTTCAGTTTCTCATCAGATCAGTTGTATTGGCCTAAAATGTGGTGTTCTATAGGAAAAAGTACAAATGAAGAGTGTAATAATGAATCTTATGGAAAGTGTGACAGAAGGGTGTCAGGTATTGAAACGTTTACAGAAACTCAAAACAAAAAATGACTTTCATTACGTGTGGGTTTGGGTATTGAAACTGTGTGAGTACCACGAAGAAAAAAAATTAGCCAAGTATAACCACCTGTTTGGATTCAAGTGTTGCGGCCCCCATCAAGGCCACAAAAAACCGATTACATAAAAGAAATCCTTGTGTGAAATTACTCTGCACTTTAGTAACACCAATCCGACTTTAAATATCATTCCTGGCAAATCTTTGTGCACTTCCTGCTATATAAAAATATCAGACTTATGATTAAATGTAGATCAAGAAGAAATCGAAGTAGGCCTACTGTACGAAGCATCCTTATGAGCTGTCAATGAGGCTTGTTCTGCACTTGGTGTTTCTCCCGTGAAGATTCAAAAACTAAATGTTGATCGACGAAGTGCGGCGGTTAAAAATAAAATTTCTCAGATGTGTGACCAAGTTGTAATTAAACTAACCAATGCTTTTGGGCTTCACAAGTTGGATAACAAGTCAACAATGGTGACGGGTAGATCGCATAATATAAGCAACAGCCTAATTGTGGAGATAACTAGCATGATGTCATCCAATCAATAAGAAAGATGAGTGAGTTAAAGATACCGGTACTTCATTATCAATAGTTGTGTGAATCTATGACATTTGTCTGATATGAAATATATTTTGTATTTAAGACTATAAAATGTAATTTGTATTGAAATAAAAAAATGTGTAACTCTCAAACCAGTGCAAAATACATGATCAGGTTTTCAGGGATTGGTCTTCACATAGAAAGGCTTCAAACCCACTTTGACACCAATTTTAACTTTAACCCCTTTGGAGATTTATCACCCCCAAAAAGAGGTTTTTAGGATTTCTCTTGTTTTTGTTAATTTTTTTAGGTATGAAGGGGATGAAAATACAAAAAATTTCTTGATGCATCCTGAATCATATGGTTGCATAGATAGAATGAACATTTAACAAAAAATCATACAGTATTTATCCACCCTTCTTGGTGAAAATTTGAGCTGAACTTGTGAAAAAGACTACTATTTTCGTACCTTGAATTCCATCCCTTATTTTAATAGGCTTTAGTAATGGTATAAACAATTAATAATAGGGTTAGGTCTAGCCCACGCAAAATTATTGAACCAATCACCAGTGTAATTATAATCGAGTACCCCCCTGTAGCCGGGTCAATTCGTCCATGAGCGCGTTTTTAAATTAAATGTTTATAGGATGTTTTGGATTCCATAAAATAGGATTTTCCCTGTAATAATCAGATCACTCCTCGAATCAATCAATAAGAATCACTCCTCTTTCTGCACCTTTTTCGGCAGCATTTTTCTTGCTGCTATTTGAAGTTCTGCTGTGACGTCACAGCAATCATGCATTCTCATTGGCTACTGAGCCAATCCAACCTTCAATCAGCCCTTTCAATGCTTGATTATGGAAGCAAGCTCTAAACGCAAAGATTGAATCTGAAACGTGTGACACCGCTATGGGAGCCAGTCCACACACACGGTTTGAATCGGCCAATTGAAGGGGAGGTTGAATCTCGCCCATTGCAAACCATCGTGTGGACCGGTCTTAACACCTGGGGGTGCGCTCCTGTACAAGATTAATTGATAATTGTTTGCATAACGATCCCCACCAACACCCAAGTCATACAGGGTACGAATGAGCAAGTGATTACGAAACTGTGAAGTGATGAGTAATGTAAGGACGTTTACAAAAACCCATGCCTTGTGTGGGACTCGAACCCACACCCAACGGTGACTTCAGTTTTTAAACCGGTGCCTCAGCTGACCGAGCAACCGAGGGTGGCTGTACATGATTGACCCAGTCCCAATTTGAATCCAAGCTTAAACCTGTGCTAAACATGTATTGAGGAACCGGAAGTAGGCCTATCCCGCTAAAACAGTGTTGAAACGTACAGGAATGCGCCCCCAGGAGTCGAGAACTGAGTTTGTTCCAAATTAGGACAAATTTTTCAAATCTGCATGTAGGGCCTATAGATTATTGTTTATGTACGTACCTATTCTCATTTACTTTCTGGCGAAGCAATGTGAGACCTTTGGATGGAGTCAATTTCTCTGGTTCAATGCTCTTCAAATCTTTAACAGGAGTTTTCCTAGATGGTAAAGTGTCGATCGAACCATCAGGTTTAGGACTCAGTAGTTGTGATTTCCGCGACCTTGATTTGATGCTGCTCAACTTGTTGGCATACTCCTGGAAACCAGAACATTTTTGACATTTTGAAATGTATCAAAGTTGAGCAAGAAGTTGAAGTTGAATACCATGAAGAGAACTTGGCAGTCATTGAATGAGCGAGAGACATTATCAACTGTACTACAAACAAACTCATCTACAGACACACTCTACTACAGAAAAACTCATCTACGTACAAACTGTACTACAAACAAACTGTACTCAAGTTTCAATTCTTGAGCAACCTGTAGAGAGAAGAAAGTGGGGGACAAAGGCTCCTCCCCTTACGCATAGACACCTCCCATCATAGAATAATACGTGTCGTAGAGATGATTTTTAGATTAGTTTGTGTGTAGATGAGTTTTTCTGTAGTACAGTTTGTTCGTAGATGAGTTTGTGTGTAGATGAGTTTTTCTTTAGTACAGTTTGTTTGCAGATGAGTTTGTGTGTAGATGAGTTAGTGTTTGATGAGTTTTTCTGTAGTACAGTCGTGTTTGATGAGTTTTTCTGTAGTACAGTCGTGTTTTAGATGAGATGGTATAAATCAACGTATTTTTCTATGATGGGAGGTGTCTATGCGTCAGGGGAGGAGCCTTTATCCCCCACTTTCTTCTCTGTACAGGTTGCTCGAGAATTAAAACTTTAGTACAATTTGTTTGTGGTACAGTTTGTCCGTAGATGAGCTTTTTTGTAGTACAGTGTGTCTGTAGATGAGTTAGTTTGTTTGTAGTACAGTTGACCCATCCCCAATGAGCGATAGCAAAGACATCCATCTCACTCTTATGAAGCTTTGTCTGTGGTTTTTTTCTGCTTGTTTGTACCCACTGCAAACTGCAAAGGTCGCAGGGTTCGACTGATCAACATGACACTTTTTCTGTGCACGCAGACTTATCCAACTTAGAACTATACCGGTATAGTTTTGTGGTTTTGAAGTAGATTGGACCATTTTTGAGAAACACCATCTCGAAGTTTCTAAAAACCCCATGAGTCTAAGCTGGGCAAGAAATTTTGAAAAATAAAATCTCTCCAAACAAATTCCAATTTTTGCTGAATGTAAACACCAAATTCAAATTGCAAATTATCGCAAATTTGTATGCAATTCGGACCAGTCGTTTTGAAGAAAATAATTCAATGGGTACATGTTTTTCATTCATCAAATATATATAGAGATGTTAGCAGAATTATGTTGGCAAGATTAATGGCTTTCTAGATTTGATATTTACTGAATGAAGTATATTTTATATGAGTCAAGATGTGTGAAGTTCTCGATTATACCAGAGTCTACAGGAGGTAGAACTACTCAATCAACCCTGATTACCTATTTAGATATCACGCTGATCTTACAATGCGTATGCTGCGTTTGTCTAGTGATTAATTAGATAGGGCATAAATTCATCAATCGTGAGAACACTGAATTGGTACAGAATATGACATGAAATTATTCCAGATCCTGGGTATTCTTACATGGGTATATTTAGTGGGTATAGCCATATTCTGTGTTTCTAATGCACCTCTAACAATTCAAGATTTTTGTCTTTATATTGGGTTTTTAACGACGCACTATATTGATGGCTACGATCTATTGGTGTCAGTGGATGATGAATGAGATGATGGGATGATGGAAAGGTTATTTTTTATTAAG
The DNA here is from genome assembly GCA_964007535.1 of Brachyptera risi. Lineage (NCBI taxonomy): Eukaryota > Metazoa > Arthropoda > Insecta > Plecoptera > Taeniopterygidae > Brachyptera > Brachyptera risi. Next base: position 7,704,900 of record OZ023327.1, on the reverse strand, counting down.
TGTTTTGGATGGTGGGAAGGAGTCGGTCGTGGCCTGTTGTTAAGGAACCATCCCAGTAGGCCTATCAACCTGAACGACAGAGGGAAACCACGAAAAACCCCTGTCAGGATGTTCGACCATGGCGGGAATCGAATCCCGGTCTCCCGAATGGCGGTTCAGTGTGTTACCACTCGGCCATGCGTCTCGGTAATTTAAGATTTATAGTGACTAAATGAGAAATTACCTCTGCTACTTTCTCTTTCTCGGACAGCTGCTTTTCATTTTGACGCAACACATCTTTCATTTGTGTGATTAACGTCTGCTGCTGTTTGAACTGTTGTTCGAACTTGCTGGGATGAGGAGGCGGCTCCTCGCCCGGCCCATCGCCCGAACCTGACATCATCGCACCTGAAATAACAAAATGAACACATCTTTCATCTGTAGAGTGAAGAACATAGCCTACGGCACAGGTTATAATAGAAGTTGATATTTTATTGAGACAATCGCTCCAAACCTTGATAAATTAATGGAAAGTGAAAACAGTCAAAATTGAATGAGAAATAGTAGTATAGGCCTATGGAATTGAGTTTCAATTGTGAGTTTTGTGGCTAACGAATCAAACTTTCGGGACTGGTTCATGACATTGTAACAAACGATTGTTGATATAGACGTTGGCTAGATTCCGCCCCTGGGGGCAATATTCCATCCCCAATTGTCACCAGGCGACCGCTTGGTTTCATTTACTATCTCATCAGCGATATGTGCTACATAAATTCTACAAATACATGACTTTATTTGAAGAGTCACTTTTCATAATGATGCACCGGTAATAGTATAGGCCTGACAAGTTTAAATCCAACTATGATGGAGAAAGAAAATGTGAAGCAATATAAATGCATCTTTAATTTCAGTTTTTGCTGAATTACATTAAAGAAAAAGTAAACTCACCATTACAAAAAACACTGGTTCCATCGTTAATTATTCCCACTCAACAATATACCTCATTTGTTACATCGACTTGTTTGATCATCATACAAATTGGTGAAACATTTTGTACTGGTATTAATTATACATAGTTTCCTAGATCTGTACATCTGCCTGTCCCGTAACCCAGCCGCAGGTGGGCAGATCCCCCCCCCTCCCCCACCCCATAACCAACCCAACCTAGCAGCTTCGTTGAACGGGAACCGTGTTATTTTAGGAAATAGCGCGTAATTGTATTTATTCATTGTTAACCTCGCACGGGGGAAGACTGTGTACATATCATTCGACAACGTGAAGTGATTATTTCTTCGAGTAGTTGCACTAATAGTACAATAGTAATCAAATATCACAAGAAAAGAAGAAGAGAAGAGAAGAAGTTGAAAGAAGAAGAAGACCAACAAACACTTTTTTTATCCATCCTGACTTGGTTTTTCGTGGTTTCCCACAGTCCTCGAAGCAAATGCTTGGATGAAGTACTAATTGGCCACGACCTCTAATTAGTAGAGTGATAGGCCTAATTACAACAGTTTAGGTCCATCACTCATTTTTTTTTCATTTTGTATTATGATGAACTTTACATCTGCTGTTTGTTAATGGAAAGAAGTGATCATTGCCCGAGCGACTTATTTCAAAGTGGAAGATATCAACATTCGTGTGTATTGTTTACTCGCAACACCAATGCTGATAATGTCCGGATATATATCACAGAAACGGTTTTTACTTATGTGTTTCGGACTTTCGGAAACTGAAAGACTATTATATGCTGCGGAAATTCATGGTCACCAACAGCACAGTCCTGGTGTTGAAGTTCATTGGTTATTAACATTTAAAATGGGGTGGTAAGATCACCCTTGTGGTGCCCCGTCCCAACGATCCTATCTTTCATCCACAGCCTTAATTGGGGAACAATAATTTTGTATCAAGTTTCGATGTTATTAAAATATAAAAAACAACTAATAGTACGTCAATGTGCTTCTTCATTCTGTCCCTCATATGTCAGTCTCTACGATACTGTTTCCCAGGTGTTTCGAGGTGATGTTCTACATGACGGGTCCCACTAGGAGAGTGGAAGGGGGAGGGACTGCGTATATCAATCGACAACGTCAAGTGAATATTTGTAAAGTAGTTGCACTAATAGTACGTCAATGAAATAAATTTCTGTTATTATATTTGAATGAGATTGCCAATGTTATTCCAAGTGAGCTTTGATTTGCACAATCCATTTTGTTCATTAGAAAGAAGGTTTTCTTTTGGAATGAAGTTAGTAATCGAATATGAATAATGGACTTGAAATTTTTGGAATTTGCCGGAAGGAGTGAAATTGGATGGTAGCTTTACCAAAACTGTCTTTAAATATTGCTTTTTTGAAGAGCGGCATGATTTTTGCCATTTTCAGTTGGCTGGGAAAGTACTTTCTTCTCAACATGTGTTGAATATGTGAACTGTGAATATGTGTTGAATATGTATGATATAAATTGAATAGGCCTACATTTTTTACGGCATAAGAGGAAATGTGACCAATTGATGCCAGATGAATATTAGTTGTAGAATATTAGACTTGTAGATTGTTGACCATACGATTTATTTCCGAGACAGATGTTGGGTTCATGAATGAGTTCATAGGTGGAACATTTTTGTAGACCTTGTTAGAGAATGGAAATTGTTTTAGAAGATTTGTAGAAGATGGGACACACAATGTTGAATCTCTATAAAAGCAACCGTGACGGCTTAGCATAAAGAACAGCTGCTAGGTACTTTGTTCTTTTCATTTATATTGGGTTCAACAACTAACTGTTTGATGACTACGATCTATAGGTGTCAGTGAATGATATGAGATGATGGGATGATGAGATGAAAGGTTATTTTATCACGTGCTTTTGGATAGCAGGAAAGAATCGATCTTGGCCTGTTGTTAAGAGACCATCTTAATATTGACCTGAACGGCAGAGGAAAACCACGAAAATCTGTCGGGATAAAAACGACCGTGGACGGAATCGAACCCTTGTTTTCTGAATGATGGCTCAGTGGATAGCCATTCGACCACTCGTCCCAGTGCAAGACACTTTGAATTCAATAACCCATCAAACAGTAAGAGGCCTTCTGCCTCATTGGGACTCTAGTGTCTGTTATATCTTTTGGACAGTATCTAAAGGAGGTTGTCCGATGCAATGGGTTATTGTTGACATAGCCCACACACACAAACAATTGTGGACAGTATTTTACACAGTCTAATTTTAATCTTGTAGCTTTTTAGAGTAAATTTGTGTTACTCGGTACCATCCCTGATTTTGTAAAAAAAAATCCTAAAAATTGTGTTTTTGAATAAATTAACATTAAACTTTTTCAAAAACCACACCTGGCAACACAAATTACCACCAAAAAATTAAAAACCGAGTATATATGCTCCGTTCCGCCTGCCGGCGATATGCCCAAGGGGTCATTCCATGAGAAATCACCCAGGACTGGTTGCTGACACATTTTAGATTATTTTTGAAATTTGCTCATAGATTCCCACATGTCAGTAGATTACAAAACTGGTTGAATTTTATTTTTAGAATCATTAGTTTAGAAGATATGGGCATAAGAAGATCTGCTGGCGTAGCAAAAATGGTACTTTTAGAGATTAGCGGTTAATTACACCACCATCAAAGGGGTGAACCGATTGTGACGAAACTTGGGTTACAGGGATTAAAAAATGAGATCTACAGGAAAATAAGTTCAAAATGCTTTTCTTTTTTTTTTTGGTGATATAATTCAAGGTCAAAGTATTTCTATCGGAACGTGATTTTTCCATACTTTGGGGTGCCATAACTTGGTGAGGGTTGAAAATATTGAATGTTAATATTTTTATTCAAACACTTCACATATATGTGTACTTGAAAAAAAATATACATCAGTGATTTTGTGCACCCTTAGTACCAAAATTAATTACTAAATGTGACAAAAACTCGAAAATTTGGATTTTCAAGGCTACACAGCAAAAAAGGGGTAAGTCCCAAAAAATTGAAATTTTTTATTCAGGTTGAGATATATACAAGGAACAATAATCCAAAAACTTTGAGTTGATTTTTCATCTATTATAGAAGTTACAGCCCTTCTAATATGGTCATTTTCAATGTCCAGCAAGCAATTCGTGGGCACTCGGTAAACTCTACAATCATTCACTTTGCCATTATTATCTATATTCAAATCATAAAAGATATGATCAAATAGGATTACATACATTTACACATCCTTCAAGTATTATTTCTCATCAGATTGCCTATCTCAATGCTCAAGTCATAACTGATGTTGTGCGATCGACCTGTTGCAGTGGATAATTCGGATGCTGATAATTTCCTCAAAATGTTGCACTCCTTAACCCACGACTTGTCATTAGTTGTTAACTTGAATGCAGTTCCAGGTCCAGCAGGACTAAAAAAATGGACCTCATAGTCCTCATTATCTTCGCAATGTTGCTTCACGATACCTAAATACCACATCTTATCGTAGACACATGCAACTTAATCGTTAACTTTAACTTCACCAGAAACTACATGTTTTTTAGAAGATTTGCTGACAGTGAATTCAAAGAATGGGATTGATTTCGAGTTTAAGTTGATGCACAGATGACGAAAACTCCCTCGTAATTATACGTAAATTTTGGGCCTTCCTGATCACTTTTTTGTGAACAGCTAAAGGATCACAACATATTCTACCAAAAAGGTGATGATATTTATTCAAAAATTGACTTTCATGATAAAAACACACTGTCTTGATTAATTCAAGTCCACTTCTCATGAGTAATAAATTTTGATCTGCACTTGAAAATTCTTCAATGTCTTTTATTATGTCAGATTTACCATAAGACACATTGTTACAGCTACTATTTAAATATAATCCAATTGAACACTCCATGCTTGCTGATAAAGATGATGTGAACAGTAAGAACTGTTGACATGAACTGACTTGCCACTACCATGAGTAGCTGAAACTTGTCTGATTGTGTTTGTCTCCAAACTTGCATAAATTTGCCTTTCTCAGAAGTAAATAGCTGAATAATGTTGTACATATGTGTACTTACAAGAAAAATTAAACTAATGGAAATATAAATAAATAACTATTCACCTAAATATTCAATTTGAATATAGATAATAATGGTAAACTGAATGATTGTAGAGTTTACCGAGTGCCCACGAATTGCTTGCTGGACATTGAAAATGACCATTTAAAAGAGCTGTAACTTCTATAATAGATGAAAAATCAACTCAAAGATTTTGGATTATGGTTCCTTGTATATAGCTTAACCTGAATATAAATTTTCAATTTTTTGGGACTTACCCCTTTTTTGCTGTGTAGCCTTGAAAATCCAAATTTTCGAGTTTTTGTCACATTCAGTAATTAATTTTGGTAATAAGGGTGCACAAAATCACTGATGTATATTTTTTTTCAAGTACACATATATGTGAAGTGTTTGAATAAAAATATTAACATTCAATATTTTCAACCCTCACCAAGTTATGGCACCCCAAAGTATGGAAAAATCACGTTCCGATAGAAATACTTTGACCTTGAATTATATCACCAAAAAAAAAAAAGAAGAGCATTTTGAACTTATTTTCCAGTAGATCTCATTTTTTAATCCCTGTAACCCAAGTTTCGTCACAATCGGTTCACCCCTTTGATGGTGGTGTAATTAACCGCTAATCTCTAAAAGTACCATTTTTGCTACGCCAGCAGATCTTCTTATGCCCATATCTTCTAAACTAATGATTCTAAAAATAAAATTCAACCAGTTTTGTAATCTACTGACATGTGGGAATCTATGAGCAAATTTCAAAAATAATCTAAAATGTGTCAGCAACCAGATTAATTCAAATTGGGTGATTTCTCATGGAATGACCCCAAGGTGAGTAGGTCTACACCAACCTGACCTACCTAACCTAAACCACTAGATCTGTCATCCCAGCTGTGACAGCATAGCAAAACATGGCTGAGTATACGTGATATCAGAAAATCGACATATTAAAGTAAGTCGCAAACACACCAAACGTAACAATTATAAACTTAAGGTTAGGTACGCCTACTCCAAAAAACACTTCAAACCACAAACTACAAGAAAACACCAACATTACCCACAAACCATAAAATCTGAATTTGGTACCGAGTAACACAAAATTACCGAACCCTTGGTCAAAAGCCTTCAGGCCCATTATTTAATTTTTTAAAATTAAAAAACATGAATGAAATTGGTCGCAATGCTTGTTATGACAATTTTACCGACAATTTTACCCATCCCTGACCCAGTTTATTTTAGGTACATCCTTATATTAGTGCCGAGAGTTTTAGACTAGGCCTAGCCTAGGTGAGTGCACCACAATGCACCATCAGACTCTTACTTTCAACACTTGTCAGCCTAGTAGGCCTAGGCCTAGGCTAGGCCTACCTTGTCGATCTAGGCCTAAGCACTCAATGGTCTAAGCCATGCCCAAGCCTAGGCAACAACACTACTCAATGGCCTAGTCATGAACCAGGTCGAAAAAGGAAGGTACTAACCTAAAATGTTTCAGCTGCGCGTAGCGCCTACAACTTATTGCCTAGGCCTAGGTCCCTCTCTCTGGAAACGACTTAGAACCAAGACAAGTTGGCAAGTAAAATGCTTGTCCCCCATATGTCGTTTTAATCGTATTCGAAATCGTTTACAAGCTTCATGTAAGCTACATTAAATAATTAAAAGTCTACATCACATTGCTTCTGATGAATTAATTCGTTTTAAAAGGTCAGAAACAATAAATGTTCAACTAACTTTCACTTGCATAGGCCTATCTATCATCTACTGAAAGTCCACGTTCTGACGTAACAGTTGCCCAGCTGTGGCCCAAAGACAATTTCTCAGGCGGAAGTGGTTGGTAACATGTGCTAGGCCTACGCAACATTGAAGTCAGCCGTCCAACTATGAATAATTTATATATACTTTACAATATATAAAAATATCCAATAAATAAACTATAATACTAGTTTTATTTCTCACACTAGTAATACTGATTCAAATGCAATTTATACCTCAACTGAATAGTTTCATTCTGGATTAAGCGCGGGCTTGAGCCAAATTATGAGAAGTGGCTATTTATCGTACCGGAAGTACTTTTGCTATCTGTGTATATATGGCAACGTCGCGCAACTCAAGTCTGAGCGCCTGCGCGTACGAGCTTTCACGTCTGCGCCCCTGCGTGTACGAGCACCGCGAAAAGTTTCAAAAGATTTGAATTGCCCTGCCCAACAACAATAACCTAATTTCCATTTCAACCTTTTGAACCTTTTTAAATGATTAAGTTATATTTGAGAATCACTCACAATTTGAAAAAAAAAAAATAAGTGAAAAATCAACATTTTACTCATAATTTGAAAAAAAATTTATTCTAGGTAGTTTCAAGTAGCCTACCATTATTTCAGAAATAATAAGTGAAATGACCGTATATTTGAGAATCAACATTTTTACCCATAATTTGAAAAAATTTATTCAACATAGTTTTGAGTAGCCTACCATTATTACAGAAATAATAAGTGAAATGATTACGTTATATTTGAGAATTAACAATTTACTTGATTTGAAAAAAGAAATTATTCAACATAGTTTTGAGTAGTTTACCATCATTTCAGAAATAATAAGGCCCAGTTTTACGAAACTGGATTAAGCAATAGATAGCGGATTAACTTGTTATCACCATTGGTTACAAATGTTATTTTCGTACCTTTAATCAATAGTTAGTGGATTAGTACTTCAACTAAGATTGGTAAAACCGGGCCTAAGTAGAGTTAGAATATCTATTTGTCTCGTTTCTCCTGGGACAGTCCCATTTTTGGACATCTTCACCTCGGTGTCTATAACTTTCGGGCAGGATTAATTTTGTCACATTAACAAAACGTTGTCAAAAAGTGTTTTTAAATTATATATACAGTTGAGAAGTACATATAAAATCTATTTATATGGAGAAATGAGAATTTATGAATTGATGAAAAATGTATTTATATAAAATATATATTCCATCAACATGTGGAGAGCACTAGCAATTTGATGTGGCAAGTGAGGAAAGCTGATTTCAAAATTCTTGATTTGAAGCTTGCCAAACTAGATTTTAGCTGTGATTAGTTAATAATAATAATAGGTCTACTTTATTTGCATACAAGTATAAATATACAAAGAGGCAATATTCAGTGTATGACAGCTTTCATTCTCGTGTCACATTGACTGGTCTACCTCATAACCCTATATTCTATTTTATATCTAAGGTGAACAAAAAGTTTTTCTCACTTTTCTTTTGCTCTTCCAGTAAGTCTGATTTTATTCTTGATTTAAATGCATGATGGAAGCTTGATAAGTAAGTTGATGGAACCTTGTTATATAGTTTTGGTGCAATGTATGAAAACGAAGATTGAAATTCAGCTGTGCGGTGAAATGGTATGTCGAGTGTTTCCTTATGACTGATGTTCGCTGAGTGCACGGTTCTCCTGTTTTGAATTTTTTTGAAAAGATATTCTGGAGTTTTTGAATTGATAACTTTATGGATATTGTTGATGCAATGTGATTTTAGTCTATATTCCATTATAAGCCATCCAATTCTGTTGATCGTTGGTGTGATATGATCCCGATTATAATCGAACGCGAATCGTACACATGAATTTTGGATTTTTTGTATTACCTATAGTGAGCTGGCTGAGAGGTTTGGACCGTACACAATGTCACAGTACGATAGTTTTGAAAGTATTAGCGCATCCGTTAGTTTGAGTCCAACAGTTGAAGGCAGGAAGTTCTTGACGCTGTATAGTACACATAGTTTTGCATATGCACTTCTGCACATTTTAGTGACATGTTCGAATTTCAATTCATTATCAAACCATAAACCTAAATTCTTAACGTTGTTTGAGACGGCTATTTCTGAACCGTTTATTGTTATTTTAGTTCTAGACTTGAGTGCAATGCTTCTAAAATATCTAGTACCTACGAGCATAGGAACGCATTTCGACGGATTATATTTCAGTGCATGGTCCATTGCAGTTCTATAAATGGATTGGAGATCTTCGTTTACCATTTGCATTGCTTGCCCACTTTGCTCAGGATCGTATGCCATATATAATTGAATATCGTCTGCATACATGTGTACCTTGCAGTGCTCAACATCTCGGCATATTGTTGATGTGTACAGGTTGAACAATATCGGCCCTAGTATTGATAAAAGTTGAAGAATGTGCACATATGTATCGATGGGATGAACGCTCAACGGTGTGTAATGCTCTTGCCAAGCTGCGAGGTACAGCCCAGAAATGGTATCAAACACTGTCATCAGTACAGCGAAGCTGGGAAGATTGGAAAGATGTACTGCAAGAAGCGTTCCCAAGTGTTATTGGAACTCAACGACTCTACCGTGAAATGGAGTCGCGACGTAAATTACCAAACGAAATGGTCGAAGAATATTATCACGATAAGGTAGCCAGAGCCCGAGCGTGTGGTTTACCAAATGAAGCAATAATCGACTATGTGATCACAGGATTAAACAACGTTAGTTTAATTCAAGCAATTGGTGCACGGACATACGAATCCCCACAAGAATTGCTTTGCAGTATTAAGCAATGGGAGGAACGTATGGAAATGTCAAGGGCAGTAAAAAGTTCGAATCCGGAAATGTCAAGAATGGTTAAAGGAGCCAATTCGGAGAAACGTACCGGTATGAAGAAAAATACGAACGGCGAAGGTAATGCAAAACCAAACAAATTACCACGTGTCAATGACGCAGGTCAGCCTCTATGTTTCAACTGCAATGAATATGGTCACATTTCTCCGAAATGCACTAAAGAACAGCGACGAGCGAGGTGCCATCGTTGCCAACGAGTGGGTCATTTTGTCAGTGATTGCAAGGTAAAACTAGAATCGTCGGCTAGCTCTAATCAAACTAAGCCCAATGTGATATATGTCGAGGATAGTAAAGCAGAGGGTAAGACGAATACAAAATATTTTTTTGACGCTACGATTAACGGTCAACCAATAAGGTCATACGTGGATTTAGGGAATAGTTGCGTGACCATACAGGAAGCAGTTGCTGATGACATGAAAATCCAGTAGGTATCATGATGTGGGACTACGGTGTACCATTGGTGGTTTTGGCACAGCCAGAACTAAACCATTAGGAAGAGCTCGCGCTATTATTTCAGTTGATGAAGCGACAGCTGAAGTTGACCTTTATGTCGTGCTAAATCACATACAGTCAGTACCTCTTTTGGTTGGGCAACCATTTACTGATCAGAAACACATAACAGTTATTCGAAGGCGAGGTACTATTAGATTGTTCGAAGAGCAACCGAATGATGAGGAAGAAGAGAATGGATGTTTAAGTAACATTAGCATTCTGTCTCTTCCCGAGAGGCCGATTATACTATGGGCAAAAACAGCAACTGTTATTCCTCCAAACTACGTGGGATTTATCGACCTAGTGACAGATGCTGAAGATGGCGATTATTTCATTGATAATCAATATCGGTTTCAAGAGGGACGGGAATACTGTTTTCCACGATGTATTATTTCATCGAAAGAAGGTGGTGAATGTTTTGCTCCTATCATGAATGTGTCCGATCATACCCTAGAGTTTGAATCAGGAGACCGATTGTTTTGAGCATAGTTATGCCAAGAAGAAGATCGTTCAAGCATGGACGTGTTGCACAATAGTTTTGATGGGCGTGCAATCAATGAAGACAAGATCCACGTAGTTTCAACAGTGACGAAAGAACAAAAGGGTGATCTTCACGACTTGATATGCGAGTACCGCGATTGTTTTGCCTTAAATCTTGGAGAGTTGGGACAGACTAAAGATGTTTCAATGAAGATTGAATTAACAACTCCAACACCTGTTACTTTTCGTCCTAATCGGATTTCCTATTCTGAAAGAGAGAAGGTGCGCAAGATTGTAGAAGATTTCAAGAAAGAAGGTATTGTAGAAGACTCTACTTTTGTTAGTGAAGAAGAAGACGGGAGAAGAGAGGTTATGCATAGATTATCGAGCATTAAATCGTATCACAGCAAAGGACAAGTATCTGCTTCTGTTGATTGACAATCAGCTAGACAGATTGAGTGGTAACAAGTTCTTCACAAGTTTGGATTTGGAGTCTGGTTATTACCAAATACCCATGGAAACGGAATCAGAGAAGTTCACGGCTTTTATCTCTAATGACAGACACTACCAATTCACTAAGATGACTTTCGGACTAACGAACGCACCTGCTGTATTTCAGCGGATGATCAATGCTGTTTTAGGACCTTTACGATTCACGATTGCCATGGCATACATGGACGACGTTTTGATACCAAGCAAGTCGGTGGAAGGTTTAATTAACTTACGAGTAATATTGGAAGTTTCAAGGAATGCAGGTCTGACACTGAAGTTATCCAAATGTTTCTTCTTTCATGAACACATTGACTATCTTGGGTATACGATAACAGCACACGGTATACTACCAGGACAACGTAAAATAAGAAGCGTTGCTGAGTTTCCGAAACCAACCATGGTTCATAGTTTACGACAATTCATCGGTTTGACTAGCTATTTCCGGAGATTTGTAAAAGGATATGCTATTCTCACGAAGCCATTGATAGCACTCTTGAAGAAAGATCAACCTTGGGAGTGAAAGAAAGAACAAGAGACTGCTTTTCAAGAACTCAAAAAGAGACTAGTTGAAGAACCAATACTAGCGCTCTACGCGATTGATGCTGAGACAGAAGTTCATACGGATGCTAGCCAGTTGGGACTTGGTTGCATATTGCTCCAGAGACAGAAAGACAACGTCATGCATCCAGTGGTGTATGGAAGTAGACAGACGACCAATGATGAGCAGAAGTACCACTCAAACGAATTGGAAACTTTAGCGGTTGTCTGGGCACTGGAGAAGTTACGTGTTCACCTATTAGGTATGCAGTTCACTGCAGTAACAGACTGCAATGCTTTGAGAAGCACTTTTACAAAAAAACAGTTGATACCAAGAATTGGACGGTGGTGGATGAGCATACAAGAATTTACGTTCAAAATTGAGCATCGCCCGGGGGAGAGAATGCAGCATGTTGACGCCCTGAGCCGTTCCCCATGGACACAACCAGAGGAAACTGATGTTCAAGATGGTTTGCACATATTTACGATAAACATGGATGACGAAGATTGGTTGGTCACCGCTCAGAAAGGAGACGGATATATTCAAGAATTGAAGACTCAGTTATTGAAGAAGACGCAATTGTCAGAAAACGACAAACGAGTGCAAGAACAATTCCAACTTCAACATGGAAGAGTATATCGAAAAATGACAGACGAAGCAGGAGGTACCAAACTCATGTGGGTGGTACCGAAACGAGTTCGATGGCAGATAGTGAAGCGTTGTCATGATGACAGGACACTTTGCACTCGACAAGACTATCGATCGTATGAGAGAGAAATTCTGGTTTGGTGGAATGAGGCTTTACACAAAGCAGTATATTGGAGCGTGTCTGGAATGTCTATTCAACAAGCGTCCAGGTGGCAGAAGACCAGGAATGTTGCACTCAATCGAGAAGATTGGAGTACCTTTTCAAACAATCCATATGGATCACCTTGGTCCATTCGTTTGTAGCTTGAGAGGTAACATGTACATCTTAGTTGTGGTCGATGGATTCACAAAATTTACGATACTTGGGGCTGTACGTAACACAAAGGCTGCACCAACAAGACGAGTGCTTGAAGAAGTTGTCGGGACTTTCGGAGCACCTGAGCGAGTTATAACGGATCAAGGAACATCCTACACAGGAGCATTATTCGAGCGAAATTGTAAAGAATGTAATATTAAACACATCAAGAACTCAACAGCAACACCTCGAGCAAACGGGCAAGTGGAACGTTACAATCGCACCATTTTGCCAGCCATCGCATCCATGTGTAAATTAGAGTCAAGGAAGGATTGGGATGTTGGACTGAACATTATTCAGTGGGGCATGAATAATACCTTTCACAAGGCCACGAACGAAACACCATTTCGGTTATTGTTTAACTATGACTCAAGGAGCCCAAACGGAGATGTAACTCAGCAGAGCTTCAATCTAGAGGGTGAATTCAATACCAAGATTGTACTAAAGCGACAGTCAGCAATCGAGAAAATAAAAATCGATCAAGAGAAACAAAGGACACGATTTAACTTGAAACGATGCCAGGCAGTGGAGTATCAACCAGGAGATTTGGTGGTCGTGGAGAGAGACCCTGTACAAACAGGAGAATCACTGAAGTTGGCACCGAAGTACCGAGGCCCTTATGTAGTGACTGATAAGTTGCCCAACAATAGGTATCGAATTGAAGATCTACTTGGAAGTTAGCGCAATCAGAGATTCTACTCAAACACAGCACCAATTGACAAACTGAAGCGTTACGAAATACTTGAAGACTGCAGTAGCGAGGAAGAGTTACCTGAGGGGGATACAGATGAAGACGAAGAACGTCCTGTGCCTCGACCGGCTCGAGTTCGGAGACGTCCAGCTAGATTCAATGATTAGATCTTTTTTTAAAAATATTATCATCCACCAAGGTTCTTATGTTACTGATACGAATTGTAAATTTAGAGAAAATCAGAGGACTGTTTTCCTTTAGGATGACCGAATGTTAGCGATCATGTGTCATTTGCAGTTAGGTTGTTAGTATATGTTACCAGGTAGTAACTTTCATTATTGTTATGTTGACGACAGGGCTAGTTGATTAATACACGCTCTGGTGTATGTTTTAAGAGTTAAGAGATAGGTAGTTTGGCGCCTTTAAAAATGTAAGCCTATAGTTGACCACGTCTTGTATCATTGTTTAACATGATTTGAGCTGTAATAAATACATTTTGTCTTCTATATTATGTTTCAATTTCAAGTGGAAATGTAGAACCTATAACACCTCACGAACCAACGTTATTAGTTGGTAGTAGTGAAGGTTTTTAGATGTTGGTATCTTGGGACGCACCAGATGATTATTAATCTTTTGGTGAGAATGGTGTATGAAATCTTCACATGTCTCATACATGTGTTATATATATATATACCCTTATGAATAAAGTGGTACGTTAAGCACATGACGGTGGTATTCAAATAATGACTGAGAGAGTGACTTATGACATTTACACGGATATTGAAATTGACATGACATTTCATAGTATTAAGGTTTGACACGACATAACATTACATTAGTAATTTCACATGACGTAGTGACATGACATAATAGCCTAATATTGACAAAGTGACATGACGTAATATTTGACATGGTATAGTGACATGACATAATAGTACATTGACAGAGACATAATAATGTTAGAGTAGATCGTAAGGATTACTATAGTCGGAAGAAAACTGCGACACATTCACAATTATTATTGACACTATAGACATACACGATAATACTTAAAACATATATAAATGAGTCACACTAATTGTCGCCCCACGACAGCGCTCCCCACTACCAAAGGTTTGTCAGTGGTCCCAATCGGAGCTCTGCAAACCGATGAGGGTAGTTGGAGGTGCTTAGTTAGGGTTATTGTACTTTAAAGGGATTTTATGAGTTGAAAGAATGAAGTGGAAAAAATAATATGGAGAATTCACTGTTCAAATACGGATAGAGAACGACACTTCAACTATCAATGTATATATCATATACATAGTATAATACATATTATATATTATATATGTTTAATATTATACATAATATAATATATTGGCTCGTATTCTTCCACAAGGAACCCGAAACGATCCTTGCAGATGTCTTGATGAATTGGTGGAAGTGTTGTTGAAGGGGGATTATTGATCGTTGCTGGAAGTGTTGTTGAAGGGGAAGTTTATAAGTCGATCGGGTAGGCTAGACCATTGAGATTGTAATATTACAATCTCAATGGCTAGACTACCATAATGATGATTATTGTTTGCTTAAAACGACCCCACCAACAGGAAGGTTTCTTTCTGTCCTATAATATCCTTCCTTATTACTAAGCTCAAGTTTACATCCAAGTTCTCCGACTGATTTTCACTTCAAGTAGGCCTAGGCCTACATCAATTGATAAGATATTAGGCCTAGCTATGGGCCTGTCCTATACCGGTACCTAGACAGAAAGTGATCTCGGCCCAATTATATTATATTATTTCCATACTACTTTTAAGAAAAAACTGATTACATTGCCTTGTATTATAAGTTATGTATGGACATCATTGACAATAATTTGCTAGGCCTACTGAAGGCTACATGAAATATAGGTATGGGGCCTAAAAACTCAGTGGCTATAGGTACCTACGTTATTTTACTATGGAAAGTGACCTGGGTTAGCCCCTCATTAGATATAGGCTCGTGCCCAACTTATCATAAAACATATGCAGTATAAATTAGCCTACAAACCCAATGCAGGGTCTAGGCCTAGCCTTAGAATTTGTAGTGGTATCAATGCCTAGGCCTATCAACTATAGTTGATTTTTTTACGTTCAAAGCGTATAATATATCTATCAGAATGAATGTGAGTTCAGCATGTAGTTTCATAATGTATTATTAACATTATTTTTACCTCGAATTGTGTTGTCGTTTTCCACGTGAAGCTAGACCAAATTCAATGGCTACACACTGACACTGAGAGAATAGGATTAATACCGTGGCGCACCCTGGTATCACTTTGGTACACTGAATAATTTTCAACATGACAACACTAAGATAGCTAATCATTTTACATTAATAGCGTCTCTTTTGATTTTTTAAAGCCAATAGATATGGCTATATAGATATAGTCATATATGGATATAGCCATATATAGGTATATAGGTATAGATATATATAACAATAGATATAGATATGTTAATAAATAACTAACATCATTTTTAGCGGATTTGCATGGAAACATTGCTTGTTCCCGAACCTGTATGGTTAACAGAACCACCAATCATCTTACACAAAAAAGATGAATTACACATAAAACATACCCGTATTTTCACTGTTCCTTTCGCTAAAGTGCCCAAGATAATTTTTATATTGCAAATATATTCATTTTTAATCATTATAATTATTGAAGACAACAAATAACGAGTGTATTTGTGAAATATCTCATCTTCCTATTTGATGAAGTTTTGTTGTGGTGGCTGCACGAATCCTATTCTCTCATTTGTAGACATGTAAATCCCGCCATTCTCAAAGGCAAACCAAATCCACCGGTCGGTAGCTACACGATGTAGTGTATTTTACCAACCTATTTTATCATAATTATGATGAAATAGGTTCGTATCACTACATCGTGGTAGCTACAAACTACAAACCAAAAGATGTTAATATGGCCTGTTCAGACGAGGCACGATCGTGCCTATCCTATGCATAGACATCATATAGCTATCAGAAGTCTAGCTAGACGCTGTCTAAACCACGACCCCGGCTCATGTCTCTGCAATCCACCCTAAGAGAATACTGGAAAGCCAATTACATTCCTAACCTAGGGCTTGGGTACATAAGTTCAACAATCAGCATTTTGAATTAATATGGAATAATGCTGATTTAATGGATGAATCATTTTGTTATAATAGAAGCCGGTAATTTTGTGTTACTCGGTACCAAATTCAGATTCTATGATTTGTGGGTAATGTTGGTGTTTTCTTGTAGTATGAGGTTTGAAGTGTGTTTTGGAGTAACCTTAAGTTTATAATTGTTATGTTTAGTGTGTTTGCGACTTGGTTTAATGTGGCGATTTTCTGATATCACGTATACTCCACCATGTGTTTTGCTATGCTGTCACAGCTGGGATGACGTATCAAGTGGTTTAGGTCAGGTTGGTGTACTTACCCCGCATATACCGCCGGCAGGCGGAACGGAGCTTATATACTCGGTTTTTAATGTTTTAGTGGTAATTTGTGTTGCCAGGTGTGGTTTTTGACAAAGTTTGATGTTTATTTATTCAAAAACACAATCTTCAGGAAAATTTTTACAAAATTAGGGATGGTACCGAGTAACACAAATTTACCTAGAAGCATACCATAATCATCATCTTTTACAGGCCCATTAACTAAGCGGAAACAATTGAAAAAGAATGCTTATCCGTCGTGTAAAATACCTACTACTTCACACACTTCAGTCAACAATGAAAGTCACGAAGCTTCGACTTCAAGAAGGGCTGCAAGAGTTGCAGAAAGGACAGAGAAAGCATTGCGATTGAGCGACATTCAACGGTAAGGATAGGCCCTGGTGTGGTTTTCCTATTCATTCATTTCTTAATGTTTCAATTTGTCACAGTTTACCACCATATGGTTACCGGTATTACAATGTTGGGTAATGAACTTTTAAAATAAACACATCTGTATTTTCTGAACTTTTCAATGAACGCGTTACATATACAATCAACGATCTTGAACTTTATTCACGTTCGATTTTCCGGTGATCTCTAACTAAATAAAACATTCATTCGAAAGTTCATCATTTTAGATCACTCATAATCCTATTCAAATAGATTGCACTATCCGTACTTCCCCGTCCAAATTCCAAGTGAGATCGACTATTTTACGGTCTATCCCGAATGTATAATATTCCTTGTTCAGGATTTCATCATGTGATCACTTGTCACGAGGCGAGCCGGCAGCCACGTGAGGTCAAAATTGACGTGTTTTGTGACTTGTAGTTGTTATAAATCCCTATTGAACTTGAGGCATTCATTGTAGAAAATGTACGGTATGTGTACATATATATTATTTTCAAACCCCTTTTTTCTATAAAATTTCAAGGTGAATTTTTGAACGGACTTGTTCTTTTTTTATTTCAACTTGAACTTTTACAGCAAAGCCACAAAAACAGGCGTTGAACTTATTAAAAGGATTTATTTGACATGAACTAAACTTTTCAAAAGTTCCTTTCAAAAGTGAACTTCTTCAACACTGGATTATTAGGTCAACAATTTGTTCGTCAAGAGGTTCTCAATAACAAATTATCAATGCAAAAGTATCAATTATGTATCATGGATTCATATTTAGTGTGAATTACATTTTCTCTTCAGTCAGGCTTTAAAGTAAATTAGAATGTTGTTCATTTTCCAGTGATTGTTCTGGTGCATGCAGCCTTAAAGACTCAGTTGGCGAAGTACCCACCGATGGTATTGATCGAGAACTTGCTGCAGCAGAAGCACTAGTTGAACTTCAAACTACGTCAACAGAGCAGGAGAACGACAGTGAAGATGTAGCAGAAAAGTTGATGTTTATTTATGCTGCGTGCCACTGCCATTTGCAAGATATGGTTTCATTTGTTATTAGTGTTGGATTCATTGTTTCACTCTAGGCCTATCGGTCAAGTAATTAATACGATTCACGTTCATTTTATATTTAATCAATTTACCTTCATTAAACCAGTTTGTTTGTCCTTAATCAATCTCATGTGATTTCTGAAAACCCAAACAATATCCTGACTTGATCCTGCAGCTTCACTCCTAGCTTGAACATCAGAGAAGGTGAATAGATAAAAATTAATTGTACTCTTTGTTGATTGTAATAATATTTATTATGCATAATGGTAATAGTAGAAAATAAAAATGAGAAAACATTTGAAAATACATAGCCTACACTATGCATATATTTGGATTTTTAAGCAATAAACAGCAATCGTTATAAATAACAAACTTTGGTTCCAACCAGTCCAAAGCTTATGTTGGCCTACCTTCAAAACTAATAATAAAGACATAATTTACGCAGTTGAAGTCAATGATGTGATAACCACAGAAAAACCAACAGTATAAATATTCTAGAATTTAGGTTAGCAATGAAAATTATGCAATTTTTCATACTGATGTGATGGTGAAGACTGTTTGAGCAACGACCTCACCATCAACTAGGTAATTTGGGGGTATACGAAAGAGCAGATGATTTAGGAATGCTTCCAGAAAAACATCTAAGCGGGACTCGAACCCAAGTCCGACTTGAGTTGCCACAAAGGCTTGTTGATGTTTGTTTAAAACTCCATAACCACGCCATGGTCTCAACAATCTACGAGGTCTTTTTATTTCAATGTGGAAGGGTTAAACCACGGACAAGAAGAGAACTCCACATTAGTCTGTGAAGTTAGGGATAGTTAACCCAAGACTGGCTTAGACTTAGGGCCTAGGCTAGTCTTGGGGACCTGCTTGGGCCTTGGGCAAAAGCCAATGCATAGGGCCTCGGCCTAATAATGCATTTCAGCACAATATTAAGGCAATACAGCTGATAGAAAAATGAGCCAATAGGCAAGGCCTAAATTAAAAGAGCATTAGGTCTAGGGGCCTGGGCTAGGCACAATGCATAGGCCTAGTAATGGGTCTCAGCACTACAGCTGACAGAAACATGGGTCTGCCCCGCTGGAAACACGGCTAGGTTCTAGTCCATGTTGATGACATGAAATGAAGTCTGGATTTGTGTAAGGTTGTCACGACCTGCAGTGTAGACTACAGAAGGCTTAGATTTATGGTTTGTCTGATTTGTTTTATTGTATAAATTCTTTGGCGATTGTTGTGATTTTGTTGTTGATTGTTGGGATATTTTTGGATGTTCCTAGTGAGAAAAATAAGAATAGAGTCTGTGAAATAGATATAGTGAAATTGATTCAATAAATAAATAGATATAACAAATAATATACAATGAGTTGTGCTAGTTTTCGAAGTGAAATAATAGATGTTAGCGGCGAAGACGTGTACGAGGCCTTGCCGACTCACGTTGCAACCGTGTCAAGGTTAGGTTCAGTTGCACATCTGACAGCTACGATGTTTTGACACTTGTTTGATCCAGCTTTGCAGGAGCAAACTGCATTTACACTTGCCTAATTTACGTTGACAACCACACTGATTTCGTGTTATTTTCTATCAAGGTACGATGTTTGTAGGCAAAGACCTAGCAAAGTAATTGAATGTGAATCACGACAGAACCACTAGTAGGCCTACAAATTCCCCCATTAAATAAATGGTTTTAATTTGAAAACCTCACCCTCGATATTGATGGACATCGGACCACCAACCCCACCATCCTCGCAGAAGAACTCAATAACTTCTTCATCCTTGCTGGTAACATTGCTCCACCCATAAACCACACCACGAGTCCCCTTCCTAGACACAGCCCCGCCCAAACCATATTTCTTCATCCTACCCACACCACTGAAGTAACGAGAATCATCAAAACCCTCAGTGGAAAACACTCCTGTGGCTCGGATGGAATTCCAGGCTCCCTCCTGGCCAAATCCTCTCATCTCATTGCCTACCCTCTCACGATCATTATCAACAGCTCTCTAAATGCTGGTGTCTTCCCTCTAAAACTTAAAGAAGCTCTTGTAATTCCCATCCATAAAAAAGGAAAAACTACAGATATAAATAACTATAGACCCATATCGCTCTTATCCTCTTTTTCTAAAATCCTTGAAAAAATTATGCTGTCCAGACTACTTCCTTACCTAGAATCACATAACATCCTCGCTCATTGCCAACATGGATTCCAGAAAAACAAATCCACCATCACTGCCGTATTTAATTTTCTCACCACCCTCCACACTGCTCTTGATAGAGGTGACCACTCTGTTGGTCTCTTCTACGACCTCTCCAAAGCTTTTGACACTATCGACCACAACCATCTCCTCACCAAACTCAACTCACTTGGGATCCGGGGCATCGCCAACAAATGGATTGCCTCGTTCCTCTCAAATCGAACCCAAGTAGTCAGAATCCCATCATTGCCCACTCCCACAACTTCAAACCCACTGGATGTTCTTAGCGGCGTACCTCAAGGCTCAGTCCTTTCTCCTCTCCTATTTCTTCTCTATGTAAACGACCTTCCTCAGCTCCTTAACTCGGGACACCTCTTCCAATTTGCCGATGACACCAACCACCTCATCACAACCTCCAAATCGAACCCCTTTTCCTCCCTCACCGATACTGTGAACACCCAAACCTCTCTCATGTCCAGCTACTGCCTCAATAACAAACTTGCTCTCCAACCTACCAAAACAGTCTATATACACTTCCACACTAAATCAAACCCTCCCTCTTTCTCTCCCCTCATCAGAGTCGACAACAAAATCATTCCCAGCACCCATTCCACCAAGTTCCTAGGGATCCACATCACCCCTTCCTTAGACTGGTCCATCCACATACATCACACCCTCAATAAAATTAAAAGTGGTAACTTCCTCCTTCGTAGACTCAAGCCCATCGTCAGCCCCCACTCCCTGAAGCTTGTCCACCATGCCCATCTCCACTCCCACCTCTCTTACGGCCTTCTCTTCTGGGGAACTTCTCCACAAGCAAAACGAATATTTATCATTCAAAAACAGGCTATCCGCGTGATGGCCGGCATCTCCCGACAGAGAACCTGCAAACCTCACTTCACTAAACTCAAAATCCTAACACTCACCTGTACACTCATCCAAATCGCTAGCACATTTGCTCGAAACCACCCCAACCTCTTCCTCACAAATGCAACCATCCATAACCACTCAACCAGAAACAGCAGCGCCATCCGCACCTTAACCCATAATCGCACCCTTTTCACTCATAGCCCACTTCACCTTTGCACCACCATCTACAATAAACTACCCCTTCACATCACAAATTCAACCAAGCTTTCTACTTTCCTATCCAGTCTCAAAGCCTTTCTAATCCAAAATCCCTTCTACTCTCTTGAAGAGTTCTTTTCATCGTGAATTAGGCATATAGGCATACCGCTAATCACTTGTAATATAACTCCTGCCCTCTATTATTCAACTATTTAATTTAGTCACTGATCATAATTATACTTTGAAAATGACGATATCTATATGTATACCATGTATATGTCTAACGATTGAAATAAAATACAATACAATACAATACAATTTCAGAATGGCTTTAGGCCTAAAAATGGTTGAGTGCAAACTCCCATAATCTCCATGATATCATGGATTTGTATCACTGGTATGGACATTTCATTTATAGATAAATCGAATTACCAGTACAGCTAGGTGAAAAACACATGTGTATTCCCTATTTCACTAACTTTTGAATCTGCACTAGGTCAGCCATATCATGGCCATATTGAATATCGACGGTGGCGCCCCTGGATCACTTTTAAACGCGAATAGCAGACAGTGATGCCACATGTAAGCAGTTCGTTTGGATCAGTGGCTAGCTGTCAGGCAAAGAGCTTAGCTGTCATGCAAGAGCACAGTCACGACTGTTCAGAATCACCGCCGACCGAAACTAGAAATCGTTTGTTCAATATAAAAGTTTATTTGCATGCACTTTTGAGTCTTGTACTTTTGCATTTGCAT
Source organism: Brachyptera risi (assembly GCA_964007535.1). NCBI lineage: Eukaryota > Metazoa > Arthropoda > Insecta > Plecoptera > Taeniopterygidae > Brachyptera > Brachyptera risi. The sequence goes on along the minus strand of OZ023327.1, from coordinate 7,682,662 downwards.
ATCTATTCGTGTAGGCCTAGGCCTGAGCCCATAGCGACGAGTTTTTCAGCTTTTAACTAGCGTTAAATCCATTTCTGTTCTCTTTTCTGTCATCAACATCTTTATCATGGAAACCAAAGCAGCCAAGGTGGGATGCCTGAAACTTCATACATGTATAGATGTAGCCTACATTTCAAAAACAATTTACAGGTTATGTTGTTTTCTTCCAGGCTCTGAGACTGATTAGCCTACCTAAGAAAGGACCGTTTGAAAGTGAAATTGGCTCGAGGATTCCTGAAGCGTACAAAAAATTCTACCGGGAATGGAAGTGGATGAAGCCTGCTGCAGTTCATCATGTCCCGGAGACCAAGAAATATGATTGCGATCCTGTCACAGGAGAAGTGTAGGTGTTTGTTGGTGCTTACTTGTTGATTACGTCTCGTATTTGTGGAGCTCTAATTTGTATTTTTGTTGATTGTAGTAAACAGTTCCAAGATTACCCGATACCAGTGCAGTATCCTAAAGAACATAATGAAGGTTTATGGGGTGGAGAAGGGGTAGTTCGAGGATTCCAGAAGCGGCATCCTTTACGACGCAGAGTTGCACACTTCTGGGTACCCACTTTGAAGAAGTCTGTAGTCTATAGTGAAGTACTGGACAAACATGTGGTTGTCACTGTGACCGAAAGATTCCTGCGATTAGTTCATGAAAATTACGGTTTTGATCACTATCTTTTGAAGGTAAAACCATACATAATTTCCCAGTGCATGTTAACGTAACCATGTGTGCTGTAAAATTAGTAGGCCTAGATATATTTTTCACCTTCTATCTTGAAAGTTCCCAACATTGATTTCACCAAAGTGTGTCACTGAATAGGTCTATTATAGGCCTACTAATACCCCGTTCACACTATGATCACTAACTGCTGTTACGTCACTAAAGATGGCCTCACAATGAGAACTAAGACTAAGGCCCAGTATTACCAAGTCCAGTTAGTATTTATCTGAGAGTTGGTAAAAACAAATAGCACAGGTAACCATGCTGATAACAAGTTTGAACTGTCAGATAAAGGCTAACTAGACTTGGTGATACCGGGCCTAACACTGATATAATATAATAATGATCGTTTATTTAGCGCCACTGCGCTATTCAATAGTACATTACATAATAAAATGATACATACACTATCAATTGAATATATAATAAAGAGTTATATCTTGATACAAGATTGAATTTTAAAATAATAAATGATTACGGTACCTACATAAAAAATGGTACATACACTATCAATTGAATGTATAATAAAGAGTTATAACTTGATACAAGATTGAATTTTAAAATAATAAATGATTTATGAAATAAGGATTCTAATAACATCACAATTGAAACTAATCAACTTCCTGAAGTAATATATTTTATAACTGCATTTTTGAACTCTTTTTGTGATACTGAATGTTTTATGAGGTTCGGTAGACTATTATACTCACGAATACCTCGATATAACAACGGCTTTGCGTTTATCTGTTTGGAGCAACTACTTATATATAAATTATTATGGTTTCTTGTAGTATAATCATCAACAGAATTAACAGACTAACGCTAAGAGCTTAGATTAAGAGTTGGCAGATAGGAAACCAATGCTAGCTCTCACAGTGCAGTGCATAACCTTGAAAAGTTGACCAACTTTCAACTCTTAGTTCTTAATTCTTAGCCATGAACTCTTAGCTCGACCAATCAGATGGCGTCATTTGACATGTGACACCCACAGACCAATGGTGTATCCTGTAATAGTAGCTAAAATCAACCGCTATTGTGAGTACATCATTTGTTACTGTTAATCTTAGCCTTGGTCATAATCTTAATTGTTAGTCTTAGTTTTCATTGTGAGGCCACCTTAACTGATGTTAACAAAGTTATGTGAACGGACTGCAGTTACCACTGAACGACTTTAAGCTGTAACTTCGTTCTGTGAATGCAGTTAGCTTCTTAACAGAGATCAAAATTCACTGCCTTCTGAAAAATAACATCATTCGCATCGTCACATTGTTGGTTCAAAGCAGGCCCATCCATATTATTCACATCATGTGAATTACATAAATGGCTTTGTTCGAAGGCAGTGCGATATTTCGACAAAAAAATCTGCGAATCTATAAACACGATTTAAAAATGAACAGTGAATTGGACAGGGAGGTGGCAGTACATGACGTCGCTAACAACCATTTAATCGCTATCAGTGTGAACACCTTACCTACTATTAGAACGGTATCACCCATGATGCTTTGCCCACAGTTAACCTGCTGTTAGCTTAACAGCAGTTAGTGATCACTGATCATGTATAAGCTACTTATAGGAGGCCCAACAGGTTGGTCCCTAAATAAAAATATTTTGCAATATATTCAAAATTGTAAATATGCCCAAGTATAACAAAAGTAGTGCTAGGCGTTTGTGTTACCATGGTGATGAACATTGTACCGGTAGGCCTACTCACATCATTTCTTAAACTCATGAAAAATGTTGATAAAGCACTGCAAATTTCCCCAAGTTTTTCTCCAATAGGCCTATACTGCAGGTCACTGGTTTTATAATAAGCAACATAAATGAAGTATTTTTACTGTAGGCCTATACGGTAGGCCACACAGCAACTAAAAGTTAGTGGATCTGTTTGTTCTTTAAATTATCAATTAAAACTAATTGCCAAAGGAATTATTACAACTTCAACAGGGTCATGGTTCCCTTTTGCATGAAATTGCATACTGGTCCTACATCTCAAGGCAGGCATCCCCCTGCTTTTATTTTATGGGCCGTGACAATAATTGCTATCAATAAAGATGAAGCCTCTTGAAAACTTTTGTTGTTAATTTTTATTGAATAATAATAATAACAAGGCCAGCCACTCAACAGGTTTTTGATGATAAATGTATTTTCATTGCTATTTTAAATACATTGTTGCTTTTTCAACTTATTTGGCTCCATTATTGAATTGTTGAAACAATCATCCGTGTTGGGTCTATATAGATTATAGACTAGAACTGCGATCTAAAATGCATGCATGTTGCCTAATGTATCGATTTTGAAGCCCTCCCATCTTTTTAGATTGCACATCAAATCAACTGAGTAATTTCCCTCCCCATTTCTGATTCTGATGAAATTCCTACCAGTTGTGCCAACCACTGACCGAGTCAACCAATCGTACAAATTTTGTGCTCCGGAGCCCTTATAGTTGTCAAGTTACGTCATGTAGGTCTACAAAAATTCCAAATTTTGCGCGTTATGCACCGTTCCGAAATTTGCTACTTCTAAACCGTTCAACGTGGAGACATTTTTTTGCTATCATCAAGTTCTGATTTAATGTAATTTAATGGCATCAGATTTGATACCGGTACTAAATTCTGAGCAATGGCCATCAAGATATCTGTATTTACAATTATTGGTTTCACCCCACATAAAAAAGATGCATTTGAAAAAAAAAGAAAAAAAGATGTATATATTCAACACGTGGAAAAGTTATGCTAGGAAGTGGTCAAATGATGGTAATAGGAGATATCAGGGTCAAGGTCATGCTACGATTGTGTATGAAAACTCTCAATATGAGAGTTGTCGAGATTCAAAACTCGAAAGAATGATGATTAGGACTGTAAGCAAAAGGTCTAGATCTAGTCAAACTATCAATTTTTCATACACAATCGAAGCATGACCCTGTTATATCTCCTAATACCATCATTTTACCACTTTTTAGCAAAACTTTTTATGTGTTGAATATAGGCCTACATAGGCCTATCATTTGATTTTTGATTTTTTTAGAACACACCTTTTTTATGTGGGTGAAATGATAGAATGTAAACACAGATATCTTGATGTTCATTGCACAGAATAGTATCAAATCTGCTGCCATTAATTTACACTGAATCAGAACTTGATAATGGAAAAAAATGTATTTACGTTGAACGATTTGAAAGAAGCAAATTTAAGAACGGCGCAAAGCGCACTAAATTTGGAATTTTTCTACATGGCGTAACTCGAAAACTATTAAGGCTACAGAGCCCAAAATTTGTAGGGTTGGTTGACTCTGTGGTTGGCACAACTGGTATGAATTTCATCAGAGACGGTGAAGGAAATGGCTCGGTTGATTGGGTAATGAGCTACACAGTGGCCTACATAAGTTGCATACCAGTATCAATGAGCAAACAGGAAAGAGCAACAAATGCTCGCATCTTATGATTTTTTGCTCTCGAAATTTAATGTGTGTCAGATGAAAATATGTTTCTACTCATAATTTTCATTTTCTAGGCCTACTGATGAGTAAATTGCTTCTCGTAGTTGTCCTCTTCCACAAATTGTGTCACTGAAACAAGTGGTCGAGTGGCTAGCACACTGAACTGTCATTCAGGAGATCGAGGTTTGATTCCCACCATGGTCGATCATCCTGACAGGGGTGCATCGTGGTTTCCCTCTGTCGTTCAGGTCACTACTGGGATGGTTTCTTAACAACAGGCCACGACCGACTCCTTCCCACTATCCAGAAACACCTAATGAAATAACCTTTTATTTCATCATCTCATATATTATTCACTAACACCAATAGATCATAGTCACAGTAGGCCTACAGTGCGTCGTTTAGCCCAATACAGATGTCTATGAAATGAAAAAATGAATAGTTTCTGTATATTTTTTCTTTACCTGGGCTGTACTTGATCTAGCAACTCTCTTGTAAGTCTAGTGTTGCAGCACACCTTCAGGTCAACAGTCTTTGTTACCAGAAAGCTATTTATTTCAACTCGATAGGTATTGTAGTTGAGTTTAATAGTACCAGTGTGCCAGCTCACTCTTGTACAAGTGGATATTATACAATAATTTTCATCATTTAAGCCCTACCAAAATATAACCGTAAACTGTCCAAAACATGAAATTACAGTGAAACCTTCATGCATCGTTCCTGGATCCATTGTTTTCCTGCTTGTAACGCTCATTTTTTCTCACCCCACTCCCATATAATCGATGTCAAATTTACCTGGATGGATCGTTCTCCTGCATGAATGTGTTTTATTCCTGGTCCCTTGAAAAACAATGGCATAGAGGTTTCACTATAGTTCAAAGATATAGGCCTATAACTTGATTGACCTGCTTTTCCAGACTCCAGCGTGTGACCTAAAATCTGACTTGGCCCTGAAATTCAAACGCAAGATATTATTGGCATTAGAAAATAACGATTTCTACCCCGACAATCCCAGTAGGAGACAAGAAGTTTACAACATGTACAAACACTATCTGACCAAGGTAAGTGTTTTGAAATCTCTACAACAATTCACTCCGCATACATACACATGTATAACGTTTATATTGAATCATAAATGTTCTTTTACAGTATAACCACGAAGATATTGAATGGTATGGATTGACCTTAGGAGAAGCATTCAGAAAACAAATGCGAATTGATGAAGCAAATAATGTGGCGAAGCCTCTGAAGACTCGGTACCGATTGGATCTTCTTGAGCGACTGAAAGAAGCTGGGATTGAGGAAGCATCTTCAGACATTAGTAGTCATGCCCAAAGGTAGGAATCTAGTCGAGCTCGACGGGAGCCAAGTCCGCGCCAAGTCAGCTACACGCTTACACTGTACTTCCAGGCGGTTTTGAGCATACCGTATCTCCGGAACTAACAAACTTAGATACCTCTAGTTTGTTGTAATGGAATAAGGTGCCATACATGACACGACATATCAAATTTGAGCTGTATCGGACCAAACGTCTGGAAGTTATAGCACTGTGAAAGTACTTGTTTTTCCGTTTTCTTCTCCTCCATCTCCTGCTTCCGTCATCACCTAAGAACTCGGCTACAGGCCAAACAAATCGTCCGATTTGTCTGATTTTTTCGGAATTATGTGAACTCATATGGAATTGTAACTTTTGCATGTTTTAACCGGAAGTTGCTTTTGAAAACCGAAAGTAAGGTCATTTCACACTCATTTTTCAAGTTATTATTACTTTTAAAAATCATTTCATGACATATTTCAATGACATTTCAAAAATATGTTTGTATGAAACCAGATTGATTGTGTGTGCGAGATTTGTCAATTAATCATTTTTAACCGCAGGAGATTGGAATAATAACTTTCAGGAATGCAAAATACTGTCGTATCGACGATCAAATCACGGCCACCAATGAACCATCAAAAACTTTGGGTACTCTTTCTCCACTCTATCTATCTGATTGCTTGTCACCAGACTCAACAGAGAGATAATGAATGTCAAATGAAACAGCTGATATGCATACATTATCACGTTGATACCTTATTGGATTGCCTGATAATGCAAATTTTAGTAATAAATGTATTCAAAGTACCAGTATTTGAAGAATATTCCAACTTGACGACCATTTTGGGCCATTCAATGCTGATATGTACGATAGGTGAGGATCAATTTGAAGAGACTGTAGGCCTATTTATTCAAACGAGAATTTAATAACACGGACGAAAAATATATTCCGATGCTATTGGCCTATCGTGAACAAGCAAGTGCGTCTAGTCATTATGAAGCAACAAAAATTACTGATATCCCACCAAAAACCCTGACGGGGAAAAACTTGGAGCGAAGTCTTGAAATATTTTAGCACTACAAAAACTTCCTGATATAAAAGGTGTGAAATCAAAACTGTATGCCAAGTGCAACTTATTATTCATCAATACGGCCTGGAAAATAGCAGGAAACACTTGGCTCATTGTCCCCCACGTCCCCTCGTATAACACCACCCCGGATGATTTTTTTTTCTGTACCTCATGGAACAAAAAAGTGCATCAGTGAAGTGCATGATGCTAAGAAATGGGTAACTTCACGTTCCTGACACAGGGAAACGTAATATGATTCAAAAAACTTGACCTCCCCAGTCCATTTTCTATTCTATATTGTAATTTTCCATCAACTTGATAACATTTAGTGGGTAGTGATTGAGAGAACTTGAATTGAGAGCGTACATTTGATTGGGAAGCACACTATCTTGAAAAATTCTCACACAATGTATAATATGTTTCTTTATTAGCATAGTTTGCTATTCTACATCGAATACAAATTTCAGATTAAAACAAATACAACATGTTAACGCCGGTCTTTTGAGACCAGCTAGCTCGTTTTCCCTAGTTTGTCAATTGAACATGAAATCATTCGATCACGTCATGGAATGTTGTTTACATTGCAAACCGTGTTTCTAGTCGACCTTCCTTTCTCATTGCTGGTTGGCTGGTGGGTTGTCACGCCATGTGTGCGTCCAATCACAGCTCGCCTTTCGCGTTGCGTGGCTGGTAGGTGGTCTCGCCTGTTCAGTTCTCTGCTATACTCGATTCAGACCGGACGTCTCGAAACGGCTCTCGTCGAGTATTCAGTTCAGTTCTTCTCCATACTCGATTCATATCGGACGTCTCTTAGTCGCTCGTCAAGTGGGTGAATTCGCTCATATTCTCGACCAGCTCTTGTTGTGTGAGCATCTCCCGTCCTTCTCTACTTTGTTAGAGTTCGGACGTACTGTACATTATTTCGCATGTACGCAGTTGTTTCTTTTCTATTTTTCGTTCTTCTTGAGTCGTTAATAGGACCTCTTTCCATACTTTCTTGTTTCTAATTCTTCACATTTGTTTTGGTCTTTATCATTTACGAAGTTGGGTGTTTTGTTTTCTCTCAAGCTTTTGTTTCTTGTTTATTCGAATGGTGTGCGGGGACACCACTCAGGTTTGATCTATTTTGTTTCGCTTTCTATTTATTCTTTGATTTGGTCAATAACAACGTCAAGTCGACGTAGACCAAATACGTATCGTTTTGGGGTGAGGCATAATCCGAGTTTGGATTATGCTCGCCTGATTGTTAATGCCAAGTCGGCATCCGAATACAGTCCACTGGTCTCTCATCGCCATCTCTAAGATCGGCGGTAACATTTTGGTCCCTGTGAGCCGGAGATTATTTTTGGTTCCAATTTCTCGTCATTCGTGAGGCGGAATCCATCTCCGGATTCTAATTTCGTTCTCTTGTTGGAATCCATTTGTGAATTCCATTCTTTTCACCACGCGGAGTCCATCTCCGGATTTCAATTGCTTTTACTTGTTGGAATCCATTTGTGGATTCCTTTCTTTGCACCACGCGGAGTCCACCTCCGGATTCCACAGTCATTTGTGTCAGCACCCGCGATCAGGCATCGCATGGGTGACTTCTTTGTCCTCCGCACTGAATCGGCTTCCACATAATTGGGTTTCCACGGTGCAATAATTTATTCTGTTTGTTTGCGAGTTATTATCAACAATTGATTCAACTTGTTTTATAGACATTCAATTCTTGAATTTTGCATTGTTCTTTTTCTGTGCATTTCGGCCGTATTTCTCCGTGATATTTCATATCATTAGTTTTTGGTCCTTGTTCTTGTTTCGTGTTTTTGCAATCTGTGGTTATTCATTCGCTACAATGGCGTCTAAAATCTCGAAACAACAAGCAGTGCTCACGGCAAAGCGAGAGCGGATATTCGCTTCATTACAACGCTCCTACGATGCTTTCAAAACGCTTGATAGTGCCAAAGCTCCGTTGTACAAACCTCGCTACGACAAACTTGACGTTTTGGAAGCCAACTTTGAGGAAGTTCAGAGAGAAATAATATCTTTGAACGCTCAGCTTGACGAAGGCGACGATGCCTTACCGGTCGACGCTGTTGAAGCCAGCTTCGAGGAAATGTTGTACGCGACTCGTGGGCTGTATCTCGCCGCCGTTGCCGCGACGACGCCTACTCCGCCTCCGCCGCCAAATCAAAATGGTTTTCAAGCCATCTCATTGCCGACAATTGCGTTGCCGGCATTCTCTGGTGATATTACTCGATGGACGGAATACTATTCGCTATTTAAATCTCTCGTCGACGAGAACAACGACCTGAATCAAGTTCAGAAATTCCACTATTTGAGGACCACCCTCAAAGACAACGCCTTGTCTGTCGTCTCCGGGTTTCCGATTACGGAAGCCAATTATTCTGTGGCATTGGATGCTCTTGTCAGTCGGTATCATAACCCTCGGTTGTTAGCCACCACGTATGTTCAACAGGTTTTAGAATTTACGCCTCTCAAAACCAATTCACATTCTGGGCTGCAATCATTTCTGAAAGTTCACAAAACTTCGATTGAAGCGTTGAAAGCTCTGAATATCGAAGATTTGTCAGATTTTCTGCTTTTCACGTTAGCACTGACAAATCTCGACACATCAACGCGCAAGGCTTTCGAACAGAAACATTCTTCGCACAGCACTCCTAGCTACGCGTCGTTGATCAAATTCATTGAAGAGCAGTCCAGGACGATGGAATTGTGTGGTCTCGACAAACAAGCAGCTAGCTCTTCAAAAGCTATTCCTCCTTCCACAAAGCGAATCAATTCGTTGTTAGTTGCGAATCCTCCGCCCGTCAGCTTTAAATCTCGCGAGCAGAGCAAATCAGCAAGCTCGACCACGAAACAATCTTCGTGTCCAGTCTGCAAAGGGGAGCATACTCTATACTCGTGTTCCGTATTTCGGCAACAGTCCGTTGACGACAAATACAACACGTTACGTCGCCTACAACGCTGCTTCAACTGCATGGGCGCTCATCTCAGACCGCAATGCACCTCTAAGAGTGTTTGCGGTACTTGTCACAGTAACAAACATCATTCGCTGTTACACACCGCACGAATCAACCCCTTGACTCGTGACACAATAGCAACCGAAGTCTCTTCTCATCCGGAGACCACCTCGCCTCATCCTCAAACTCTCGCTTGTCAAGTCAAGACAAGCAAGCCAGTGCTACCCACAGCTCTGTTGGGCACTGTTCGCGCCTTGATCCGCGACTCTCACGGTCAACTGCAACCTATCCGTGCGGTTATCGACTGTGGTTCACAAATCTCTGTTCTCACTCACTCGTTCCTTCAGAAGCTAGGATTGAAAATCAATCCTTGTCATTCCGAACTCTCTGGTATTGGTCACGTTAGTGCTCGGGTAATCGGGACTGTTCAATGCAGCATCGCTTCCCGGTTCACCCCTGCAACCTCTCTCAGCGTACAAGCCTACGTTATGCCTGCGATAGCGAGTCAACTTCCAACCACCACCGTTCCGCTTGAGGTGTTTGAACGTTATCGCTGTCTCTCTCTTGCCGACGACCGCTTTCATGTGCCCGATCAGATCGACTTTTTGATCGGCGCCGATTTATACCCTGATATTCTTGAAAAGTCAGGTGATATTGTGATGAGTGGCAGTCCATCTGCCATAAACACGGTCTTCGGCTGGGTGGTTTTGGGTCCTATTCGGTGTTTGGATGCCGAGTTCCAGCCTCCGCTCTCTCTGCTTGCTTGCACTGGTTCTCCATTGGATCGTACTCTTCGATTGTTTTGGGAATCGGAAGAAGTTTCACGTCCTCTTCAAGTTGATCCGGACGATGAACTTTGTGAGGAGCATTTTCTTTCTACGCACTCACGGAACCCTTCCGGACGCTATTCGGTAGCACTCCCTTTCAAGAACACATCCTCTCCTCTCGGATATAATCGTGAGGCCGCCCTCCAGAATTATTTGAGTCTGGAGCGGCGACTGAAACGCAATCCTCAGCATGATGCTGCGTATCAAGCATTCATGCAAGACTATATTCAATCGAACCACATGCAACTTGCAAGCACCTCTTCGAACTACGTGATTCCGCATCATTGTGTGCACAAGATTACCAGCTCCAGCACGAAGCTGAGAGTGGTATTTAACGCCTCTTCTCCAGATAAGAGAGGCCCTCTTTGAATCAGCTGTTACTCAGTGGTCCCAAGCTTCAGAGCGAACTCCCGGGCGTTTTAACCCGATTTCGTTCTCATCCCATCGCAATTTGTGCTGACATTCGTCAGATGTATCGTCAGATTCTGGTCCAACCATCTGACCGCAAATATCAGCACATATTTTGGCGACCCAATGCAGACTCTCCAGTAAAAGAATATGAGCTCAACACGGTCACGTATGGGCTCGTACCGTCAGCTTTTCTTGCTCAACGAGTGCTGAAGCAGCTCGTGCACGACGAAGGGGCTCCTTTCCCCAATGCTTCGCGTGCTTTAATATCTCACATCTACGTGGATGACATCGTGTCTGGCGCAGCAGACGTCGCTCAAGCTCGCATTCTTCAATCGGAATTACAGGCTCTTCTAGCTAGTGGAGGTTTCGAACTCCGAAAGTGGGCCAGTAACCTCCCAGAAGCATTGAGTGCACTTCCGGAGGATCATCTAGAGACTCCAGTCGTGTTTTCGGATGACGATCAGGGCATCAAGATCCTTGGTCTGTTCTGGGATCCCCGATCGGATGATTTCTCATTCCACACCTTACCATTCGAAGGCGTGGTAACGAAGCGCACGGTCTTGTCGTACATTGCGCGCATTTTTGATCCTTCGGGATTCCTCACCCCGCTCGTATGCTGGATGAAGATTTTTCTTCAGCAACTTTGGTTATCGCGGGTGCAGTGGGACGACGTTTTACCACCGCTTCTTGCTCAAAGGTGGTTGGACGCGGTAGCCGAGATCTGTCTTCTCTCGAACTTCCGAGTTCCACGCGCATTTCCTGCTTCACAAGGCATACATCGACTTGTAGGCTTTTGTGATGCCTCCGAGAAGGCCTACGCTGCGATACTTTACCTTCACACAACGAATCATGCAACTTCGCATATTAGTTTGTTGCGAGCAAGGAGTAAAGTATCCCCGGTCAAACCCTTGACCATCCCTAAGCTTGAACTCTCTGCTGCTTTGCTTCTAACGCGTGTGCTGAAAGATACTCTTCCCTCATTCAGCACTCTTGTCGTGGAGTCAGTAACCCTCTACACTGATTCGACTATTGTGCTCGCGTGGCTTGCCACCCCTCCACATCGACTGGAGACATTCGTCGCCAACCGAGTAGTGGAGATACTCGACAACTCCACTCCTACCAATTGGGCACACGTGGATTCCGAAGAAAATCCCGCTGACTGCGCTTCTCGTGGAATACTGCCTTCTCAGCTCATGGAATACCCGTTGTACCTCTCGGGTCCTTCTTTTCTCAGGAGTCCCCATGCTCTGTGGCCTATCTCTGTGCCTTCCACTGATTTATTGTCTGAATTGCCAGACATTAGGCCTTCCATGGTCACTTTGGCCACAACGGTCAAAGTAGATCCTCTCCTGGTGAATTTTCGAAAGTTTTCCACACTTCTCAAAGCACAACGGGTCTTTGGGTATGTAGTTCGATTTGCCCGTCTCTTATTGGCGAAACGATCCAAGATTCTCCCTCCTACGGGTTCTTTAAAACCTGTGGAGTTGCAAGACGCTCTTGAACTGATCATAAGAGTCACTCAAAACCACTTTTATGCAACCGAGATCAGCCAACTTGCCAAACAGGGACAGGTTTCATCCCGGATCGCTTCGCTGAAACCTTTTCTCGAACCCTCGGGCTTACTCAAGGTGGGCGGAAGATTGCGTCACTCTTCTCTTCCTGAAGAGGCTCGGTACCCAATCCTACTCCCCAAAGAAGCTCACCTCGCATCTCTCATTTGCGATGCCTTCCACCGAACATCGCTACATTCCGGCCCGAGAACGGTACAGGCGCTGATACAGCAGCGTTACTGGATCGTTTCTCTGCGCGGTTTGTTGCGACAGCGTATACACCAGTGCATTACTTGCCACAAGTTTCGCGCAAAGCCTATGCAGCCTCCAATGGCAGATTTGCCTCCTTCACGTGTTCAAGCTTCTCGCGCTTTCTGCCATGCTGGAACTGATTTTGCTGGCCCTTTCCAGGTCAAATCCAGTAATCGTCGTAAGGCACCCATCACCAAGGGTTATCTGTGCATTTTCGTTTGCATGTCCACAAAAGCGGCGCACCTAGAAACGGTGTCCGAGCTATCCACGGACGCCTTTTTGGCTTGCCTAGATCGGTTTCTCTCCAGACGAGGACTCCCGTCGCACATTTACTCCGATTGTGGGAGAAACTATGTGGGTGCTGCGCGACATCTGCGCGAGGTTTATGCTTTTCTATCTCAAGCTGAAACCTCCGTCTTTGACCATCTTTCTAAACGTGAAATAGCTTGGCACTTCAACCCTCCGCAAGCTCCCAACTTTGGAGGACTCTGGGAGGCCGGTGTAAAATCGGCGAAATCCCTGCTCTACCGTCTAATAGGGGACACACCTCACACCTTTGAGGAGTACGCCACCCTATTCTCCCGCATTGAGGCCGTCCTCAACAGTCGACCTCTCTGCGCCCTCTCATCTGACCCTGCCGAAAGCTACGACTTTCTAACTCCCGGACACTTTCTAATCGGCACCGCTTTGTTAGCTCCACCTGAACAAACGGTGCCAGGAAACCACTCGCATCCTGATCGTTGGGTACGATTGCGCCAACTGCACCAGGCCTTTTGGACGCGTTGGTCGTCGGAGTACTTGAATACGCAGATGCAACGCCGTAAATGGGTTCGGGGCTGTCCCAACCTGGCTGTCGGTGATGTGGTATTTTTCCACGATGCCACAAGCAATCCTTTGGCCTGGCCAATCGGCAGAGTGGTCGAGACTCACCCCGGGCTAGACGGCACCGTTCGGGTCGTCTCTGTTCGCACCTCAACCGGTACTTATAAGCGCCCGGTGAATAAACTGGTGTCACTCCCGACTTCCGAATAGTCGAGTTGATATTACTTCGTGTATTCTTTCTGTTCAAAGCACGCATTGGTGCTTTGATCATTTCTTCATGTTAACTTTCTTGTTGTTCTCTCTTTTTTCATTTTTTTTGAAAAGTCAGCGACCATTGGATAAAATGGTTGCGTTTTCTCCTCAATGAATCGCTCGGATCATGTGCGATTTCTTTGCTGTTCTCCGATCCAATTGGGAAGCAATCCAATTACTCGGTGAAAATCTTTTGCTCACGTTGCCTATGAAGTTACAAGGCTTCTTACGAACAGTTTGCTGTTCTAATTTCATGTTCCTTATTTTCCGTATCGTTTACCTCAGCTTTAAAATGTTCATTTTGGTGGGCGGTATGTTAACGCCGGTCTTTTGAGACCAGCTAGCTCGTTTTCCCTAGTTTGTCAATTGAACATGAAATCATTCGATCACGTCATGGAATGTTGTTTACATTGCAAACCGTGTTTCTAGTCGACCTTCCTTTCTCATTGCTGGTTGGCTGGTGGGTTGTCACGCCATGTGTGCGTCCAATCACAGCTCGCCTTTCGCGTTGCGTGGCTGGTAGGTGGTCTCGCCTGTTCAGTTCTCTGCTATACTCGATTCAGACCGGACGTCTCGAAACGGCTCTCGTCGAGTATTCAGTTCAGTTCTTCTCCATACTCGATTCATATCGGACGTCTCTTAGTCGCTCGTCAAGTGGGTGAATTCGCTCATATTCTCGACCAGCTCTTGTTGTGTGAGCATCTCCCGTCCTTCTCTACTTTGTTAGAGTTCGGACGTACTGTACATTATTTCGCATGTACGCAGTTGTTTCTTTTCTATTTTTCGTTCTTCTTGAGTCGTTAATAGGACCTCTTTCCATACTTTCTTGTTTCTAATTCTTCACATTTGTTTTGGTCTTTATCATTTACGAAGTTGGGTGTTTTGTTTTCTCTCAAGCTTTTGTTTCTTGTTTATTCGAATGGTGTGCGGGGACACCACTCAGGTTTGATCTATTTTGTTTCGCTTTCTATTTATTCTTTGATTTGGTCAATAACAACGTCAAGTCGACGTAGACCAAATACGTATCGTTTTGGGGTGAGGCATAATCCGAGTTTGGATTATGCTCGCCTGATTGTTAATGCCAAGTCGGCATCCGAATACAGTCCACTGGTCTCTCATCGCCATCTCTAAGATCGGCGGTAACACAACATAAGATGAAAAATTCAACTGAAGAATCCAGTTTTACATCAAATACATTTGCTCAAGATTAGATTTAAATTTGCTTAAAGAGGTTGCTTCAAGTAAATTGGTAGGTGACAAATTAAACTGTCTTATACCTGAATAAAAAATGGACTTTGTTATAATATTTTTACTTTTACCTTCAAAAAATATTGATTGCACTGCCTAGTATTGTGTATGTACCGGTACTTCATTGATTTTAGTAAGCTTATTACGTACCTAAATATTTGGGAAGCATATCATTCTTAATCTTGAAAATGAAGCACTTTCCATTGAACGTCAAATACGGTAATCTCTCACATTAAGCCAGTCTAGAACCGATAGCATTTGCTCAGTACTAACACCTCTACCACATCTTAATACCACTCTCATTCCTCTATTCTGCAACATTTGCAGTCTTTGTATATCTGAGAGAAATGCCTAATAGTGATAGAGAATTGTTATACAGAATGTAAAGTGCGGTTTTACTATAGTATTGTAGATAAGTACACGTGTATATAATGATAAATATGAACTGATCCTATTCAGATAACGTATCTTTTTCCGTATTTTATTTTGGACATGGTCAGTGTGCTTTAAAGTTTAAATTACAGTCCAAGATTACTCCCAGATATTTAAATGTATTCACAAATTCAATGGTTTCTGTTTTTAATTTGACAAGCCAATCGCGGTTATTTTACTAGGGAGTATTCTTTTAGGCGACCAGTACCAATGAACATTCCTTTGGTCTTATCAACATTTAACTTTAAGTAATTAATACATAGCCAGTAGTCCACTATTTCTATAACATTATTCATTCCCTCATACATGTCTTCCAGATCTTTTCCATAACAAAATGATACTGTGTCATCATTATTATAAGTTCATAGAACCCAACTTACAAGTACAGTATCTTGTTAGATTTCGTGATGTAGGTTTTATGAATAGAAATAAAAATATTCAATTTAGTTTAAAATTCCAAGAATAATTTCGAATTATTTTTATATTGTACTTTTATTCTCATTCGAAGTTATAATTCATTATCCTCCAATGAAGAAATGTATGTCCGGGTCAAAGTCAGTCTTTGCCTTCTCCCAAGCCACAAATGCAACATTCATTTAGGAAGGTGGATATTTTGATAATTTAATAGCCAATAACGCGACAGTTTTCATGAGTCCATGCGTGAATTACAAATTTTCCCAACTCATATTACATTTCCCTGTGTCAGGAAAGTGAAGTTACCCATTTCTTAGCATCATGCACTTCAATTTGGGGTGGTGTTATATGAGGGGATGTGGGGGGCAATGAGCCAAGTGTTTCCTGTCATTTTCCAGGCCATATTGATGAATAATAAGTTACACTTATACACAGTTACACTTACATACAGTTTTGATTTCACACCTTTCATATCAGGAAGTTTTTTTAGTGGCTAAAATATTTCAGGACATGGCTCCAAGTTTTTACCCGTCAGGGTTTTTGGTGAGATTAGATATACGGTAAATATGCAGGTGGAGTTTTTCAATTAATCCTCAAATCTATGGTACAGTGGAAAATATTATGCATTTTACCGGCACAAGCAGCACAGTGACCAACACGCTCGCTTCATGTGATCTGGGAGGTGAAGGGGCATATCAGACTTGGTTCGATCCCCGCCACCGTCCATCTTTACAGGGGTTTTTCGTTGTTTCCCTCCGTAGTCTAGGCTAATGCCGGGATGGTTCCTACAATATAGGCCCACGACCGCTTCCTTCCCACTATCTTTCCCAATACCTAAGGAACCTTCATCTCACCATCCCATCATCTCATTAATCATTCATCCGACGCCAATAGATCTTAGTTATCATTATAGTGTGTAGTTAAACCCAATACAAATAATAAAATATGATGCATTTTATTGTTACAGTGAAAAATCTTGGCTGTCCAAGATCAATCCATTTTCCAAGGAAGATAAATCTACTAGATCTGATAAAAATACTTGAACAGCAATAGAATCAAGTATCGCAGAAGTAAAAAGAAATATTTATGAATGTAATATTTCAGCTAGATGTTCATTAAACTAAAACTCAATTTTTGTAAATAATATCATTGTAGTTGTGATAGAAAAATAAAACCAACTTGTAATATTATTATTAGGATGTTATTTGATGCACCTGAAATCTATCACTAAATCAAGTTATTCCACTATGAGGCCAACATTGTAATAATACAGTATGAGGATCCTATGCCCTATTTGTGAATGGAATGGTAATGTTGAAGTTAGTGACGTGGGCAGTGAGTGGCCCGTAATTTGGCTTCATTCATAGTGCTGTACAAACACATCTTCCTTCTGTCTGTTTGCCTATCCGTAGGCAACCGTGAATTGGCTGTGTTATTTCAGCACCGACTTCTTATATTATAGCATGATCGTTCAAGTATGACGCATCACCAATCTAACCACTTGAAAGCTGCAATAGATCAATTATTAAGAATGAAGGATTGCAAAGTGGTCACACTACAAAGGAAGCCATCTGATATTTTTTCATCTTGGGTCAGTTGGGGAGAACGAAGGTCAAGTAAAATTTCATCACACGTGTTTTATTTCCATAAAAATAATTCATATATTTATTCTTCTAGCCTAAATACAACAACAATCAGTTAACAATAATAAATGATTTTATCCAAGTTACATACTACTACAATATATACATCTATAAGCACCGCAATAATCAGAGAAATTTCAATGTCGATACCTATATCTATAAAAGTAGGTCGTTTACCAATATAGATACAAATACCACTGTTATATTTGTCGACCTGTGTTATTTCAACGGGATTACGAAAATTCGGGACGAGGGTTACAATACGAAACTGTATCTTTCCAAAGTATCACATCTTGGAAGTTGCAGAGAGATTATTATGTAACTGCTGCACAGTTTTATCATCATTCTGTTAGTAAACAACCGTATTCTTCCATGATTATGAGTATTCTTTTATTAATTAGGTAACATTGAACATATACTATGAAGTTACTGATGGCACAAGACTACTCATACATACATTCAAGGCTCAGCCAGATCTGCATTAGGCCCACAATTGAGATACCCACAATTGAGATATATGTTTGTGATGTGTTTTAAATACAGTGTAACCTCGATGCATCGTTTTCTCGCTTCCATCATTCATTTTGTTCCACCCTACTCCTATCTGACCACTGTTGAATCTTCCTCAATGGATAGTTCATTTTTCCTGGTCCCTTGAAAAATGATAGATAGAGGTTTCATCGCCGAGTACATAAATGTCTTTGTATGGTTTCACCGCACATTATCAAGACAAGTCATTAGGAGGCCCAGGTGTTTCCATGTGATGTGTCTGTACTCACACTGTTCGGAGACTATATCAATCATCAAATCCACGATGTAGTGCCACCAACCTATTTTATCATAGAAGGCACTCCAACTCGGGTTTTGAAAGTGAAATATTTCCGGGGTCAGTTCCCGAGACCAGGGTCCCGATTGCCTGTAGCGCAACTATCGCTTTTATATCAAACTATATAAAACAACAATGCTATACAAGGCTCAGTAGAATTATAATGTTAGCAGCTGCATTTGCTTTTTTTACGAAAATTATAGATTTTGTGAGTTCAACAATGCCACCGGTACCGTAGCCACTCTTATCCACATCTAGTTCACAAGGGAATCCGCTAAATCGCGACCTTTGGCTCTAAACTGACCGCAAGAAACCACAAATGCCTTCCATGTGATTAGTATGTGAGTTGGAACACCTTCTTTATATTATGATGAAATAGGTTGGTGTCGCTACATCGTGTAGGCCTATACAATCAGTGCTGGCATATCTGTCAATCTTTGTGCCAGTCAAATTGTCAAATAATAGTTGAATGATATGGAAAACCACACATAAAATATTAAATAAGGACACCAGGATTTACACAGATGCTAAGAATATTATGGCTATGAGCTCATTTGGCCTGTGGCACTTTTATTGAGAAACGAAATTAACAAAATAGAAGAAAAATACCATCTTATGGCATTTTCTTTTAAGGTTACAAATTCAATGCTTCTAGGCAGGCCCTATTTAAATACAACAATAAGCCCAAGGCCCCGTATTACCAAGTCCAGTTAGCTTTCATCTGAAAGTTAGCATGGGTAACCATGGTGATAACAACTTCCAACTGCCAGTTAGAACTACTCTCACGTTGATAATTCCGGCACTAAATCTACTATTTCATTTCAAGACTAGACACATCCACCTTTGAGTTACAGCTTTCAATTGAATTTGTTTCCAGGATACGTTGAATGAATCTCTACGATAACGAAGGCCTGTTCTGCTGTTTGTTTGAACTCCATGACCGACAAGGTGAGATTACGCTCCAATCGGGCTTGGTGTGAGATGACTATCGTTGCTATCTGGAACTGTAAAAAGGAGGCAGTGAGATAATTTCCAGGTCATTGAGTTTATAGTGTTATATAGAGGGGACAAGAGGTTGGATTTGTTGTGCTAGATTATTTTGAGCTGATCAGCGCGCTCCGGGTGTAGTGGCGGGTAACTAACGCTTGGCCGTTCGAGGGGAACCAAAATATTCGACTGTGAGTGGTCAGAAAGATAACCAACCACAGATGGGAAGAACACTAGCGCACTCTCAACTGAAAAGTGGCAACCAGTAGGACGGCGGCAACTACATTATCGGCGATATTTCGGCTCGTATTTCAAATCTGGTATCTCGATGAAGCCAGACTACATCCACTGCGTCGTTGGCAGTTATTACGTTAATGGATTATTCATGATTATGACTGGGTGACAGGAGGATATATATAGATATAGATATATAGATATATATATATATATATATATATATATATATATATATATATATATATATATATATATATATATATATATATATATATATATATATATATATATATATTTATATATATATATATATATATATATATATATATATATATATATATATATATATATATATATATATATATATATATATATATATATATATATATATATATATATATATATATATATATATATATGTATAAATACCAAGGGAAGAGTTTTGGTTTGATACACTTTCCGTGGAGTGAACATTTTGTATGTAATCCCATTCATGTGACCAGATGTAGGCCTACCTGATGTTTACGATATGGTACAGTCCAGGTCCCCGTCTTTGGGCAGGCAATCGAGTACTGAGGCGACGGCTCTGGTCAGGTATGTCATAGTACCAAAGCTGCCACTGGGAGCGCTGTCGTAGAAGTGTTGGCAGACGTACGCAGCTCCGCCGCAGAGAAGTCCACCACTTTCTGTCATTTCCCGCTGTTCACGGGGCTTGGCACAACACAGTGTGGCGTCACCGTTTACGGACATCTGCAATACTCATACTTATTCAAATGCAATAGATAACCATCATTTACATATAGTTACAGTTTTGAACATTCAAATCTAGTAGCTAATAGGCATAACAGAATTATCCCAGAAATTTCTCTTTAAAAATAGCTCATCTGTACAAAGTGATTCTGAGTAAGTTGAACAAGCTTTTGATTGAAGAAAATTGATAGTTGAATTATTCATTTATTTATTGTAGTTACACTGACAATAACACAAAAGTGCGTTGGCAAGGCTTCAAATTAAATAACAGATGAGAACAATATTTAAAGAATACTGTTTTGTGATGAATGATGTGAGAAGAATGATAAATGATGATGCCGGTTAAGAGAAACTAGTGATGTGAGAATAATAAGGTGGGTACAGGTTGGAGGAAATACATAGATAGAGCACAAAAAACACACACACGTGAGGACTGGACAATGCGAGTACTGGGAGGTAGGTTCCACAAGAATCAACAAACTCGGGTTCTGCACTACCTTTTCCATGGACTCTGAAGAGGATAATCAACAGGTGAAAATCACAGAAACATTAATATGAAACTAAAACTCACGACGTGTTTCGATTTTGTTAGATCTCATCAGGTGAGTATGTCAGGTATTCTTAATACTTCTTCCTCTCAAAGAAACACCTGCAAACTACTTCCTGTGCTGGCCTGCCTGGGTCTACCACCAGAGTGCACTGTCTGTCCACAGCACCCTCTAGGCCTAGGCCTACACGAACCAACTCAGAATTCAATTTGCAGGTTATGTTCTCTGAGTTTATGATTTTCACCTGATGGTTGGATGAGGACAAGAAGGAACAGATCAGAGACTGATATTATTATATCAGTATTGAATGGCAACCCTAGTATTAACCAAGATGTACCGAGCTCACCTGGTGGTTTCACACAGTGGTCAATCTTGTTCTATTCCACGAGTACTGTCCTTGAACCTACCGATCACTGCTCTACCTATAGTGTACAAGATGTATCAAGTTCACTTGCTGGTTTCACTCGGCTGTCAATCTTGTTCTATTCCACGAGTACTGTCCTTGAACCTACCGATCACTGCTCTACCTATAGTGTACAAGATGTACCAAGCCCACCCGGTGGTTTCACTCGGCTGTCAATCTTGTTCTATTCCACGAGTACTGTCCTTGAAGATACCGATCACTGCTCTACCTATAGTGTACAAGATGTACCGAGCCTACCTGGTGGTTTCACTCGGCTGTCAATCTTGTTCTATTCCACGAGTACTGTCCTTGAACCTACCGATCACTGCTCTACCTATAGTGTACAAGATGTACCAAGCCCACCCGGTGGTTTCACTCGGCTGTCAATCTTGTTCTATTCCACAAGTACTGTCCTTGAACCTACCGATCACTGCTCTACCTATAGTGTACAAGATGTACCGAGCCTACCTGGTGGTTTCACTCGGCTGTCAATCTTGTTCTATTCCATGAGTACTGTCCTTGAATCTACCGATCACTGCTCTACCTATAGTGTACAAGATGTACCAAGCCCACCCGGTGGTTTCACTCGGCTGTCAATCTTGTTCTATTCCACGAGTACTGTCCTTGAACCTACCGATCACTGCTCTACCTATAGTGTACAAGATGTACCGAGCCTATCTGGTGGTTCCACTCGGCTGTCAATCTTGTTCTATTCCACGAGTACTGTCCTTGAACCTACCGATCGCTGCTCTACCTATAGTGTACAAGATGTACCAAGCTCACTTGCTGGTTCCACTTGGCTGTCAATCTTGTTCTATTCCATGAGTACTGTCCTTGAACCTACCGATCACTGCTCTACCTATAGTGTACAAGATGTACCAAGCTCACTTGCTGGTTTCACTCGGCTGTCAATCGTGTTCTATTCCATGATTACTGTCCTCGAGCCTACCGATCGCTGCTCTACCTAGAGTGTACAATATGAAACTATGCGTCATGCCTTCTACGACTCTCGAATATTGGCATTTCAGATGACTGTTGCTACAGCTGAGCCGACGTAGACGTCATTTTGTAAACAAAGTCGACGCCTTGTCTGACTACTAGATTACCCCCCGATTGGTAGGTTGAGAGGTTTGGATGGTAAATTAGTAGTTATTTTCCACACTGGTGGGATAGGGAGTTGAGCCCCTCAATACATCTTGGTTCAAACTGTATATCTGACCTGGTCTTCGAGGAATATCTGGTTAGCTTTGTGGACGAGGTGTTCCACAGCTATGACGCCGCCCAGTGATGTCGCTATATTGTACTCCGTCACTAGAGTCAGCACCATCAACGCCTCTACAATTAGCTGGCGATATTCAGGCTGAGGGATCGAGTTCAGCACCGTTTCAACAGCCAGAGCAAATTTCAGTTCACCGGAAGTCATCTAGGAAATCAAGTCAACTGAATTTTAAAAATAATTCAGTTTTAAAAGAGTAGATTTTAAATTCAATTGTTAGTAAAAAGTAGGTCTACATACAAGTAAACTTCAATAGGTCACAACAAAGGTCATTCCTTAAAAGACAGCGGATAGCTTGCTCATGTCGTCGGCTGCTCATACCATTGGTTTGCTAACTGACTATAATGGCCTACTCATTGGGTAAATGCCACGAGTGTTGTTATTGCGTAAGTATTACGGCATATTTGATGGAATAACAATACAAAATGTAAATATATGAATTGTGTAAAAGGGAAGGAAAGAACAGCAGAGTACTGCATTGTGGACAGCCCGTTGATAGAACACAAAGATGATTCTACAAAAACACAGTGTGTCCGTATGTAATCATCTGTGTCTTATCAACGGGCTGTGTAGGCCCACCTATTTCTACTTATGGACCTCAGTAAGCTGCTGTTCTTTCTTTTTCTCTCACCCCATCATATACCGTATTGTTCCGAATATAAGCTGAGGGTTTTTCTAGAAATTTCAAGCTCAAAAGTCACCCTCGGCCTATAATCGGTCAAAAATATGTTTTTTGCTCATTTCAATTGGGCGTACTACATCCGCACACTCATAACAACGGAGCCGACTAGAAACTTCAAGATATTCCTCTAAAAACACGTTTAATAAATGTTTCATCATGAAGAAGCATCATTTTCTCAATTTCCGTCTTTTATTTGACACGCAGTAATAAACATAAGCACGTCGAGCTGTTTGCTGCATGGTGTGTGCCATCCCACTGCGCGCTACTGCGTGTGGTCTGACCTTGACGAGCACGAGACTGTTTAATGTGAAAAACACTCGTTCGTCCGACTCGAGACGGCCGAGCTCCAATACAAACGGGCCGTATGACTATCAGTTGAGGCTCCTCTCACCGGTATCTCACAAGTCGTTTCGGCCGGTGACATAGCTTTCTCTTACGCTCAATATGAAATTTACCAAATTCTGCCCAGGAAGACTGATGATTTACGTGGTAAAGTAGATAAACTCTTTTTTTCAATTGAGCAGCCCCATGCAAGAACATGCTAAAGGCTTTTAGTATGTTATTGAATTTTTCATTGCCCAACGCTTCCTTGTCGTCTGTCTTATCGACTATACCAATTGAATTACCTTAAATGGTCACTACTAGGTGGTAGCACCCACTCAAGTCCGGACCTGTCACAGCCTTGCGTATGGCATGGGTCCTTTTCGAACCTAATTATCTCAAAACAGGCATTTGGTCACTTAGTATGTTCTTGCATGGGGGCACTCAATTACGGATCCAAAAGTTTGGGGGGTCGGCTTATATTCGGGACAATACGGTACACAGGCTTGGGCTATTTTCCTTCACACACCAAATGGAAAATGGAAAGCATTACAAAAGTGAAGATTTATTTTTTTTCTTTCAATTATTTCTAATTAGTTTGGGGTTCTTCTTTTTTTCCAGGGCTGTTGAATGAATGGTTCTAAGTTGTATATTTATTAGTTATTACGATATGTCAAGTATTTTAATCAGTATTCGTTATATTGTTCTGTGTTGTCTCTGGCAAACAACTTGTTGGCAGAGTCTCAATAAAGATATATTTTTTACTTTTTCAAAACTTATAATAGAACACTTTGACACAAAAAATGGATGAACTGGGTATGATAACATTTGGCTCAAATATGTGTTCTAGAGCAATAGATATAAGAATGCAATGTTCAGTCTAACAAAACTTGATATGTTGAAAGTAAAAGTAGAAGTGAATCATAAACATTGCATGAGTTGGCCTACAAAGATATTACAGATAGTAAAACAGCTGGATGCTTATCAGACAGGTTATTACAGATGACTCCTTGGTATAGGGCTATAACCAAAGCATGTAATAATACAGTAGAACCTCTTTTGTACGTTTCTCAGGGGACCACAAGAAAAAACTTACCAAAGTGAAAAAACTACTTAAGAAACTATTCAATATGTGGGAGCAAATAGATGGGATCAAATAATGAAACTTACTAAAGTTAAAAATGTACCAACGAGAAACTTACTAAAGAGGTATATAAGAGGTACTATAGCTCTGAAAAAAAGTAAATGAAGTCTAAGTCTAAGCCTGCTTCAATAGATGTTTTTCTAATATTTCTTCAATTTTCAATACATTCTGATGTTGTTTGATCATGTTTTTGAAAAGGCTACAAAGCGCTACAAATGTCTGATTTCACCATGTTTGGTGGTATTGGCCACATGAATGTTGTATTCAGAACGAAAGCGTTATCGCAGCTATTTCCTCCAAAATTATATCAATTGAGGTGTAAAAAGGGTGGAGTTATTTGGGGAATGCGGGCGGCAGATGAGGCGTAGGTGTAACCCACTGGTGGACACTGTTTTACTCAAATTTTCATTTCTCTCCTACAGTACACTACAGTGAAACCTCTATCCATCGTTTTTCAAGGGACCAGGAAAATAAAACCATCCATGCAGGAAAATGATCCATCCAGGATGATTTAACATCAATTATATGGAAGTGGGGTGAGAAAAAATGAATAATACAAGCAGGAAAACGATGGATCCAGGAACGATGCATAAAGGTTTCACTGTATTGTACTTTATATCATGGCTTTACCGGTACCGTCATGTTGGTAGGCCTACTCTACAGAACGTTGCATCACAAAACACAGCCTTTCAAAATGATGGTTGTGTCAAAGTGCTACTTCTCAAATTCTAAATGCAATGGAGCAAAAAACAGACGATAATTTCACATGTGTCTAGCTATAACTAGTGACAGAAATACAATAATTCTGCCACAATCGTTAGAAGACCGCTTGCATCACTTCTGACGTGGTAGGCCTACTTACTTCTTGGGTCAGGTTTTGTGGTAGAACTCGGCCTTCTATCGCAAGACCTTGGCACTGGAACCAAAACAAATACAGACTATGATCAAGACATTGTTAACAACAGGTGTACAGTAAAAAACGAAATCAATAGTCTACTTCACGTCGGCAATAATATAAATATACCACGAACAGTGGATCAATGAGGATGTGGACTAACTAGATCAATATAATTAGGAATACAATTAATATGAATTTGTATAGGCTACAATATACAATCTTATCTAATTGGCCAACATTATTCCAAAACCTACATAGTTATGATTAGAGACATGTAAAAATACCAATTGCTATAAAAGCGATGAAATGTGAAAGTGTTTTTTTACATGTTTTTGTGATATTTCTTCATGTTTCAATACGTTTGATGTTGTTCTATCATGTTTTTGAAAAGACGACAAAGCGCTACAAACGTCTGAATCTGCTATGTTTCAATGTATTAGCAATATAGACGCTATATTCAGAATAGAAGCATTATAGATGCTATTTTTCCCAAATTATGTCAATTGAGGTGTAAACGGGTGAAGTTAGTTGGGGAATTCAGAAAAAAGTGCAGTTGAAAATGCAGGCGGCAAATGAGGCGTCGATTCAACCCGCTTGTGGGGATTATTTTTCTAGAAAATATCAATAGGGGTGTTTCTCTTGTATGCCTATTGTACGTTATGTAGTGGTTTTACTGTTGATAGGCTACAGAACGTTGTTAGGTTACAAAACACGATGTTTCAAAATAATAGATGCACCAAAGCGCTACTTTTCAAATTCTAAATGCTATGAAAAGAATAAATAGAAGCTATATTCACATGTCTCTAGTTATGATATTGTCTTGGCATTACAATTTAATTACAACAGAGCGAAAAAAGTTGACCACAGGTGCTGATTGATGATACACATATATTTGATTAAATGGCTGGATAAATATGATTATCACTTCACAAAACTTTAGTGGTTTGCGAGTTTAGAGTTCGAGTGAAAAAAAGCGGGCTCCATTAAATATTGAGTTTTCAACTGGTTTTGAGTAAAGTAGGTACATACAGTAGGCCCTTGTTGATTAGAATTCCCCAAAATTCGGATTAAAAAATTTGAATTAAAAAAAAGTTTTCCGTTTGTAGGCCATATAGTATATACATATATATATATATAGTGTTTGCAGTTTTGTTGAAGCAGTGCGTACGGCTAGTTCCCTCCCACTTTTCCCTTGCCTATACTTAGCATCCTCTGACAGCCATGTGTTTATCTTCAAGTGACGTGTTTCTCAACAGTTTTACACCACAACCAGGAGCCGGATTAATACTATATATTACCATGTCACTCAGGAAATACTTATCACAGTGTTGACAGAGTCAAATTACCAAACGTAAGGATGGAAAAGTAAAGAGCAATGTAGAGACCTGACAAGGCAATAATTATAAATACTGGAGCCTAGAATGAATTGAACAAATTATTATCTCCGCATGCACTAGTAGCTGGATGATTTATTTACAGCTGATCAACTACTTACGCCTAATCCAGGGGCGGAAAAAGGAGGGGTGGCGATCGCCCCCCCCCCCCATGAATCGGAAGCAACGAAAAAAAATATAAAGAAAGAAAGAAAAAAAAGAGGTGGAGAGAAGGAAGGAAAGAAAGAAAGAAGAAAATAGGAAGAGAGAAGGAATAAATATCTATAAAGCTATGTATGCCATGATTTCATATTTTACATAATTGCATTGAGAATGAATCGGGAGTAGGCCTACTGTTTCAGAATGTCATATCTAGTAGGCCTATGTAGTTTAGTCAGCAAGAATCAACAAACAAACACTACCGTGCTTCTTTCAGGTTTTGAATGATATATTAAGATGTTTGTGAATAACGATGATAAAAACGACGAGGGTCGTTTCTACGGTTGGGCAAAAAGGGTGGTTGCCCGGTGGCCAAATTTAAGACATTTGTGACTTTCTATCAGTTATCGTATTCTATAAATCAAATTAATGGCATTTTATTCACAGAAGTGGATAGAGTGAATGTTTTTATATTCAAATATCACTGTTATTGAATGATGGATTGATTCAGCGTTTTATTTGCCTGAAACAGCCATTTGGTAAAATAAGTCTTGTTAAAATCCTTGTATTTCAGAAATTTCATGTAGTTCCTAAAACCCGTGGAATCGTATTGACAAGAATATATTTTCCAAAATTTCCCTGCGGGGCATGGCTCCCTCCTTGCATTCACCAACGATATGCACACTAAGTGTGGGGGCGCACAATTGGCTGCCCAATTGCGTGCTTGCCCGGGGTGCTAAAATGACATTGAACGACCCTGCAGCTACAAATATTGTTTTTTGGAGCCATTTTTAATTCCATAAGTGGAATGATTTCGGCATCTGAACCTCATCTGAAACACGCTGAACCGTATTAAAAATGGGTGTAATTTCAAAAAAAGCCCTGCGGAGCCAGAAGGGGGCCTTCCCCCCTTGCCCCCCGCGGATCGCCGGCTTCGCGAAAACGAGCCGTTGCATAACTGTTCTTTTGTGGCATTTTTCCAAACTGGAATCGCCCCCTCCCCCATGAATATGACCTGGATTTGCCCCTGGCCTAATCAGAATAATATTCACTCTATCAATAGAATAATTTCAATTGCGTCATAAAGATGTGGTCTCAAATACATTATCTGGAAAGTCATTCTTCTTCAATAGCAACACGAAACATTCTTACTTTTCAACGGACAAGAGCATATCTTGACTTATGTCCTGTGTGGATAGGAAGTCCTCAAGTAGGAATAACTCGCCCCCCCCCTCCCTCCCCCCATGCCATTGATGGTCGAGTGTTTCGACCCCCCTAGCCCTGCTCACGAGGTAGGCTACGAAATATGATGATTGATAAATCATTGCAGTCTCAGAGACAACAACTTGGTTATTTCATCATGTTGTTATGGTAGATAGCACTTCTAGTGAACATTATCCAATCAAAGCTCTAGCACGTTATTCCAAGTGGTTTATAACGTCAGGTTCCAGCTCACTGACGTGACCTCACCCGTTCAAGAACAGCCCAAACGCGTGGATAGAAATCTCGAGGCACTCGGTTCAAAGCTCCGTCGAGTCTTCTTCTGCGCAGCCATTGTCCTTGTTTATCTGGTTCCATTTCTTCTCCTTCTCCATCCACAGTCAGCAAGCTTCCAATCTGACTCCTCTAAAATCACACGGACACAAGAATCAACAAACAGAAAATGTTTTTAAATGAATTAAAATCCACGGTATAGATGGAAGAGAATTTGATTTGAATAATAATTCACATACCAGTTATACAGTGGAACCTCTGTTATAAGTTTCTCGTTTATACATGTTTTACATTTATAAGTTTCATTTTTTGATCCAACCCATATGCTCCACATGTTAAATAGTTTCATTAGTAAGTTTTTCAAGTTGATACATTTCTAAGGTGTGGTTCCCTGAACAACGTATAAAAAAGGTTCAACCATATTATTATTTATTAGGCCTACAATCACAAATACAGAAAGTAAATGAACTACGTATTTTTTAAAAACATGAGAAAAATTGAACTAATAGAATAGAGAAAATCCTTATGAGTAGAAGGGAAACAAAACCACTGAATAGATATCATCAGAATGTTTTATTATTCACAAGAAAATGCATTATTAGTAGACCTACCCGAGTCCACACCATTTCCTCTCTACAGTGCCTATAATTATTCATTTGGGTACATTGTTCATATATTTACTTAGCTAGACCAAGTTACAAGTTTTATGATCAGTGATTACCTTGCTAACTCGGCTTGATTTACAGCTGATGACAGAGAAATTGCCGCGACCAACTGAAAATCAACAATGGAATTATAATAAACATACAAAAGAATACATGCAGCCTATTTTATAATTTGTAGAAGGAACTACTTTGATTATTATTTTTTATTTTTTTTAATAACATCGAAACTTGATACAAAATCATTGTTCCCCAATTAAGGCTATGGAAGAAAGATAGGATCGTTTGGACTTTGATTATAAATCTCAAACATTTCTGATCCGTGAAAATCCATTTTTTCATTCGACTTTCATTTCATATAGAAAACTGTGAAACGGCTGATAATCGTGAACCCATCGTGAATAGCTAAGGTACAGTACTCATGTCATTGTTCCACCCATCACCCCTGCGGCCGATACCGACATGTGCTCGTTCCAATCTCACCGTTGTCACGCTTGTAACATTTTACTCTGTTATCATTTCAATTGCTTGAATGCGTGCTTGGTTAGACATATATGTTAAGTGATGTTAGTACTTATTTAAGTCAAAGTTCCTTGCTTTTTACTATACTACTCTGCTATTAGTAATATTATCTGATGACAATGTTTACACATTGAAAAATGTACTACAACAGCTAATAAAATACAATACAATACAATACAATTGATGTACCCCAATGTTTTGTCATGTTAATGTATTGCATAGTATAGCCGTTCACGTGTTGCTATCCCCCACCTCCCCCTTCATCCTATACTCCACGCTGCTGGCGTGCTTATCTGTCAGAAGTTCTCAATGGCTGCATTTCAGAACCTCCCAAAACTACCGCAAGCGTACTGGGTGTATTCCGTAACCTACTCCGAGTGATTGACTGTTTGTTCCGAAACCTCCAGAATCTACTGCCAGTATACTAGAACTGGATGCATTCTGAAACCTACTCCGAGAAATTTACTGAACGTTCCGAAATCCACCGTGCCAGCCAATGTTGCGTACTGGAAACACTGGAGCTATTTGCCCCAGTAAACCCAGTAACAGTAATGGCAACCTCCATGAATGGTGCGAGATTACATTAGTTTATTCACAGACAAAGCGGAGTGGGAATATTGTTGTAAGTAAGGCAGAGAAACTGCTTCTGGAGAATTAAAAATGTATTTAAGGTTAATTTCCGTAAACATTTTTCTACACATTGTACCACGATCTCATATTTTATTGACAAACAATAATGCCGTCCATCTTTTTACTTTCTAACTGTACTGGGCGCATTGCCTTTTGGATACAAATAACTCTACTTCTACCCGGACGAGCTGCCCCAAATCTCCGGTTTTGGGCAGGTGGGTAATCGGACTCGCCGTAAGACCAATGCCAAAGGACTGGACTGCAAGGGAGATCATTAGGCTTTGGAATGCACCTAATGACTCAATAGCTTACATTGGAAGAATATCATATCTCGTCAGAAAATACAAATTATTGAAAAAGCCAAGTTAGATTTAAAAAAAGGAAAAAATTACACAGAACCATTCAAAAATGAATCATTACCATTCAGGTAATTTATTCTGTGATCAATTAGAATGGTCAGTATGAAAAATGTTAACAAAAAATAACTCACCATCTCATGTCATCAATTTACATATAATCAAACAAACGTTTACAGTGAAACCTCCATCCATGGTTTTTCAAGGAACCAGGAAAATGAAACCATTCATGCAGGAAAATGTAACACTGGTTATATGAGAGTGGGGTGAGAAAAAATGAACGGGACAAGCAGGAAAACGATGGATCCAGGAACGATGCATAGAGGTTTCACTATACCACGTGTACAAAGCAATAATGTGGCATGCTAGACTTTCTATCCTAGTGCTTCTCATCTTTTATACTGGGCAGTTTGTCAGTTGGTCAGCAGTTTGAATTGATTCATTATGAATAGAATCACGGCTTTCAAAGAGAACTGTGAAACTAAAACCTCTATCAACAATCAACACCGAGTGAGAAACAGCGTTGACAGCGTGGTGGTGACGGGGGAAGAAGGGTAAAGAGAAGAGTGACTAACATACATGACCTTGCATCGCCAAACACTCACGGGAACACTAGAGATACTAGGTGAATAGTACAGCCACTTCAAAAGGACTGGCAACAGCAATTTCTTTCGTAAAACATGGCGGATAGCAGGGAACCCATTTAAAATGCCACACTACCATTTTTTTTATCCAAGTTTTACAAAGAATCGATTCCCAATCGGTTCTGATGGTCTGAGAATCAATTCTCAGTTTTCAGAGTTGATATTATTCTTAGTTCCAAGTTCAAACTAATGGGCACTTGCCGTTTGATCATATTAATTATCAACGTTCGAGTTGGCAAGAAATTGTGACAAAATTCTAATTATCTGATGACATGCATATCAGTGTGAACATCAACTTTGGGAAGTTTCAAGATTTTACAATTATTTCTGAGGAATTCGTCCATGCCATGAACGTTTCTGATTATTGTGCCGGCATACGTGGAAAACAAGATCAAATATTTCGGTTTGATTTTTTTTTTCAGTACACTTCAGTTGGAGTAGTTTGACTGATTTCTAGATCGATGAATAGCCTCAACGCCTGCAGCCGCGTTGAAGTGTGATTTGTGACGTATGCTCTACTATCAAGAGCCCACATCTTAGCTGAGGATTTCTCTTTGAAATATGCAACCCAAGTTTGGTGTGCATTGAGAAGTTTGGTGGTGGGTTGAAAATTGGAAAGGGGATAATATTGAATGAGTTCCAGCAACCACTGCTAGATGGAGGAGTTTTCCAGAGTATAATTAGGACAAAATCAAGTTATATGACACATTTTGGCCAAGAGAAATGGGAAGACTGTACAATTATGAGCAAATCAGGATTTCAAATATGGATAAGCAAAGTTGAACTTGGAAATATATATTTGTCATTCATTTCTACTATTATTCGCTAATCGGGAATTAACAATGGAGACCATCAAATTAGGCACACTTTGATTCAATGATTGCACTATGGTGAAATTATTAACCAATATTTGACCAAGCATATCTAATTGTGAGGTTAGTATTTATTAATTGCAATTAACCGCAAGTCCGTAGTGTTTGAAGTTCTGAGATATATGTTGCGGTAGTGCACCCCATTCTCAATATGACATCTGTCCAAGATGCGGGCTCTCAAGTATTAGATTATAAAACTCACCGCTACTAATAGCAAACTCTTTGCCGCTCATAATGTGATGCAACAGATTCTTCATCTCGAACGGTGACAAGTTCAACAGATGTTCGGACGCCTCCTCTCCGGTGCAGATGAGCGTGCGTGACAGCTCGGTGGCCATGACCTGTATGATCAGGCCGACCCTCAGTCGCAGCATCTCGTTGAACAGCTGCGGCTCGGTCCGGATAAACATGGCCAAGTAGACGAGCAGTTCCTGCGTCAACATGGCCGTGCTCTCGTCGTCGCCGTACGCTTGGTGGATCAGCTGTCTAAGCTCCACTTCCGGCAGCGGCGCTGTCACCGTGTGCTCATTGGTCGGCGGCATGCCCACCGTTATCTAGCCAGGACAACAAGCAACACGTATTGAGGCCTGTCACCGTGTGCTCATTGGTCAGCGGCATTCCCACTGTTATCTAGCCAGGACAACAAGCAACACGTACTGAGGCCTGTCACCGTGTGCTCATTGGTCGGCGGCAATCCCACCGTTATCTAGCCAGGACAACAAGCAACACGTACTGAGGCCTGTCACCGTGTGCTCATTGGTCGGCGGCATTCCCACCGTTATCTAGCCAGGACAACAAGCAACACGTACTGAGGCCTGTCACCGTGTGCTCATTGGTCGGCGGCATTCCCACCGTTATCTAGCCAGGACAACAAGCAACACGTACTGAGGCCTGTCACCGTGTGCTCATTGGTCGGCGGCATTCCCACCGTTATCTAGCCAGGACAACAAGCAACACGTACTGAGGCTTGTCACCGTGTGCTCATTGGTCAGCGGCATTCCCACCGTTATCTAGCCAGGACAACAAGCAACACGTACTGAGGCCTGTCACCGTGTGCTCATTGGTCAGCGGCATTCCCACCGTTATCTAGCCAGGACAACAAGCAACACGTACTGAGGCTTGTCACCGTGTGCTCGTTGGTCGGCGGCATTCCCACCGTTATCTAGCCGGGACAACAAGCAACACGTACTGAGGCGTGTCACCGTGTGCTCATTGGTCGGCGGCATTCCCACCGTTATCTAGCCGGGACAACAAGCAACACGTACTGAGGCGTGTCACCGTGTGCTCATTGGTCAGCGGCATTCCCACCGTTATCTAGCCAGGACAACAAGCAACACGTACTGAGGCCTGTCACCGTGTGCTCATTGGTCGGCGGCATTCCCACCGTTATCTAGCCAGGACAACAAGCAACACGTACTGAGGCCTGTCACCGTGTGCTCATTGGTCGGCGGCATTCCCACCGTTATCTAGCCAGGACAACAAGCAACACGTACTGAGGCCCGTCACCGTGTGCTCATTGGTCAGGGGCATTCCCACCGTTATCTAGCCAGGACAACAAGCAACACGTACTGAGGCCTGTCACCGTGTGCTCATTGGTCGGCGGCATTCCCACTGTTATCTAGCCAGGACAACAAGCAACACGTACTGAGGCCTGTCACCGTGTGCTCATTGGTCAGCGGCATTCCCACTGTTATCTAGCCAGGACAACAAGCAACACGTACTGAGGCCTGTCACCGTGTGCTCATTGGTCAGCGGCATTCCCACTGTTATCTAGCCAGGACAACAAGCAACACGTACTGAGGCCTGTCACCGTGTGCTCATTGGTCGGCGGCATTCCCACCGTTATCTAGCCAGGACAACAAGCAACACGTACTGAGGCCCGTCACCGTGTGCTCATTGGTCAGGGGCATTCCCACCGTTATCTAGCCAGGACAACAAGCAACACGTACTGAGGCCTGTCACCGTGTGCTCATTGGTCGGCGGCATTCCCACTGTTATCTAGCCAGGACAACAAGCAACACGTACTGAGGCCTGTCACCGTGTGCTCATTGGTCAGCGGCATTCCCACTGTTATCTAGCCAGGACAACAAGCAACACGTACTGAGGCCTGTCACCGTGTGCTCATTGGTCGGCGGCATTCCCACTGTTATCTAGCCAGGACAACAAGCAACACGTACTGAGGCCTGTCACCGTGTGCTCATTGGTCGGCGGCATTCCCACCGTTATCTAGCCAGGACAACAAGCAACACGTACTGAGGCCTGTCACCGTGTGCTCATTGGTCGGCGGCATTCCCACCGTTATCTAGCCAGGACAACAAGCAACACGTACTGAGGCCTGTCACCGTGTGCTCATTGGTCAGCGGCATTCCCACCGTTATCTAGCCAGGACAACAAGCAACACGTACTGAGGCCTGTCACCGTGTGCTCATTGGTCAGCGGCATTCCCACTGTTATCTAGCCAGGACAACAAGCAACACGTACTGAGGCCTGTCACCGTGTGCTCATTGGTCGGCGGCATTCCCACCGTTATCTAGCCAGGACAACAAGCAACACGTACTGAGGCCTGTCACCGTGTGCTCATTGGTCGGCGGCATTCCCACCGTTATCTAGCCAGGACAACAAGCAACACGTACTGAGGCCTGTCACCGTGTGCTCATTGGTCAGCGGCATTCCCACCGTTATCTAGCCAGGACAACAAGCAACACGTACTGAGGCCTGTCACCGTGTGCTCATTGGTCAGCGGCATTCCCACTGTTATCTAGCCAGGACAACAAGCAACACGTACTGAGGCCTGTCACCGTGTGCTCATTGGTCAGCGGCATTCCCACTGTTATCTAGCCAGGACAACAAGCAACACGTACTGAGGCTTGTCACCGTGTGCTCGTTGGTCGGCGGCATTCCCAACGTTATCTAGCCAGGACAACAAGCCACACGTACTGAGGCTTGTCACCGTATGCTCGTTGGTCAGCGGCATTCTCACAGTTATCTAGCCAGGACAACAAGCAACACGTACTGAGGCCTGTCACCGTGTGCTCATTGGTCAGCGGCATTACCACCGTTATCTAGCCAGGACAACAAGCAACACGTACTGAGGCCTGTCACCGTGTGCTCATTGGTCAGCGGCATTCCCACTGTTATCTAGCCAGGACAACAAGCAACACGTACTGAGGCTTGTCACCGTGTGCTCATTGGTCAGCGGCATTCCCACTGTTATCTAGCCAGGACAACAAGCAACACGTACTGAGGCCTGTCACCGTGTGCTCATTGGTCAGCGGCATTCCCACTGTTATCTAGCCAGGACAACAAGCAACACGTACTGAGGCCTGTCACCGTGTGCTCATTGGTCGGTGGCATTCCCACCGTTATCTAGCCAGGACACCAAGCAACACGTACTGAGGCCTGTCACCGTGTGCTCATTGGTCAGCGGCATTCCCACCGTTATCTAGCCAGGACAACAAGCAACACGTACTGAGGCTTGTCACCGTGTGCTCATTGGTCAGCGGCATTCCCACCGTTATCTAGCCAGGACAACAAGCAACACGTACTGAGGCCTGTCACCGTGTGCTCATTGGTCGGCGGCATTCCCACCGTTATCTAGCCAGGACAACAAGCAACACGTACTGAGGCTTGTCACCGTATGCTCGTTGGTCAGCGGCATTCTCACAGTTATCTAGCCAGGACAACAAGCAACACGTACTGAGGCCCGTCACCGTGTGCTCATTGGTCAGCGGCATTCCCACCGATATCTAGCCAGGACAACAAGCAACACGTACTGAGGCTTGTCACCGTGTGCTCATTGGTCGGCGGCATTCCCACCGTTATCTAGCCGGGACAACAAGCAACACGTACTGGGGCCCGTCACCGTGTGCTCATTGGTCGGCGGCATTCCCACCGTTATCTAGCCAGGACAACAAGCCACACGTACTGAGGCCTGTCACCGTGTGCTCATTGGTCGGCGGCATTCCCACGTTATCTAGCCAGGACAACAAGCAACACGTACTGAGGCCTGTCACCGTGTGCTCATTGGTCGGCGGCATTCCCACTGTTATCTAGCCAGGACAACAAGCAGCACGTACTAAGGCCTGTCACCGTGTGCTCATTGGTCAGGGGCATCCCCACCGTTATCTAGCCAGGACAACAAGCAACACGTACTGAGGCCTGTCACCGTGTGCTCATTGGTCAGCGGCATTCCCACTGTTATCTAGCCAGGACAACAAGCAACACGTACTGAGGCTTGTCACCGTGTGCTCATTGGTCGGCGGCATTCCCACCGTTATCTAGCCAGGACAACAAGCAACACGTACTGAGGCCTGTCACCGTGTGCTCATTGATCGGCGGCATTCTCACCGTTATCTAGCCAGGACAACAAGCAACACGTACTGAGGCCTGTCACCGTGTGCTCATTGGTCAGCGGCATTCCCACCGTTATCTAGCCAGGACAACAAGCAACACGTACTGAGGCTTGTCACCGTGTGCTCATTGGTCAGCGGCATTCCCACCGTTATCTAGCCAGGACAACAAGCAACACGTACTGAGGCCTGTCACCGTGTGCTCATTGGTCGGCGGCATTCCCACCGTTATCTAGCCAGGACAACAAGCAACAAGTACTGAGGCTTGTCACCGTGTGCTCATTGGTCAGCGGCATTCCCACCGTTATCTAGCCAGGACAACAAGCAACAAGTACTGAGGCCTGTCACCGTGTGCTCATTGGCCGGCGGCATTCCCACCGTTATCTAGCCAGGACAACAAGCAACACGTACTGAGGCCTGTCACCGTGTGCTCATTGGTCAGGGGCATTCCCACCGATATCTAGCCAGGACAACAAGCAACACATACTGAGGCTTGTCACCGTGTGCTCATTGGTCAGCGGCATTCCCACCGTTATCTAGCCAGGACAACAAGCAACACGTACTGAGGCCTGTCACCGTGTGCTGATTGGTCAGCGGCATTCCCACTGTTATCTAGCCAGGACAACAAGCAACACGTACTGAGGCCTGTCACCGTGTGCTCATTGGTCAGCGGCATTCCCACCGTTATCTAGCCAGGACAACAAGCAACACGTACTGAGGCCTGTCACCGTGTGCTGATTGGTCAGCGGCATTCCCACTGTTATCTAGCCAGGACAACAAGCAACACGTACTGAGGCTTGTCACCGTGTGCTCATTGGTCAGCGGCATTCCCACCGTTATCTAGCCAGGACAACAAGCAACACGTACTGAGGCTTGTCACCGTGTTCTCATTGGTCAGCGGCATTCCCACCGTTATCTAGCCAGGACAACAAGCAACACGTACTGAGGCTTGTCACCGTGTGCTCATTGATCAGCGGCATTCCCACCGTTATCTAGCCAGGACAACAAGCAACACGTACTGAGGCCTGTCACCGTGTGCTCATTGGTCAGGGGCATCCCCACCGTTATCTAGCCAGGACAACAAGCAACACGTACTGAGGCCTGTCACCGTGTGCTCATTGGTCGGCGGCATTCCCACCGTTATCTAGCCAGGACAACAAGCAACACGTACTGAGGCCTGTCACCGTGTGCTCATTGGTCAGCGGCATTCCCACCGTTATCTAGCCAGGACAACAAGCAACACGTACTGAGGCCTGTCACCGTGTGCTCATTGGTCAGCGGCATTCCCACCGTTATCTAGCCAGGACAACAAGCAACACGTACTGAGGCCTGTCACCGTGTGCTCATTGGTCGGCGGCATTCCCACCGTTATCTAGCCAGGACAACAAGCAACACGTACTGAGGCCTGTCACCGTGTGCTCATTGGTCAGCGGCATTCCCACCGTTATCTAGCCAGGACAACAAGCAACACGTATTGAGGCCTGTGACCGTGTGCTCATTGGTCAGCGGCATTCCCACCGTTATCTAGCCAGGACAACAAGCAACACGTACTGAGGCCTGTCACCGTGTGCTCATTGGTCAGCGGCATTCCCACCGTTATCTAGCCAGGACAACAAGCAACACGTACTGAGGCCTGTCACCGTGTGCTCATTGGTCAGCGGCATTCCCACCGTTATCTAGCCAGGACAACAAGCAACACGTACTGAGGCTTGTCACCGTGTGCTCATTGGTCGGCGGCATTCCCACCGTTATCTAGCCAGGACAACAAGCAACACGTACTGAGGCCTGTCACCGTGTGCTCATTGGTCGGCGGCATTCCCACCGTTATCTAGCCAGGACAACAAGCAACACGTACTGAGGCTTGTCACCGTGTGCTCATTGGTCAGCGGCATTCCCACCGTTATCTAGCCAGGACAACAAGCAACACGTACTGAGGCTTGTCACCGTGTGCTCATTGGTCAGCGGCATTCCCACCGTTATCTAGCCAGGACAACAAGCAACACGTACTGAGGCTTGTCACCGTGTGCTCATTGGTCAGCGGCATTCCCACCGTTATCTAGCCAGGACAACAAGCAACACGTACTGAGGCCTGTCACCGTGTGCTCATTGGTCGGCGGCATTCCCACCGTTATCTAGCCAGGACAACAAGCAACACGTACTGAGGCTTGTCACCGTGTGCTCATTGGTCAGCGGCATTCCCACCGTTATCTAGCCAGGACAACAAGCAACACGTACTGAGGCTTGTCACCGTGTGCTCATTGGTCAGCGGCATTCCCACCGTTATCTAGCCGGGACAACAAGCAACACGTACTGAGGCGTGTCACCGTGTGCTCATTGGTCGGCGGCATTCCCACCGTTATCTAGCCAGGACAACAAGCAACACGTACTGAGGCCCGTCACCGTGTGCTCATTGGTCAGCGGCATTCCCACCGTTATCTAGCCAGGACAACAAGCAACACGTACTGAGGCCTGTCACCGTGTGCTCATTGGTCAGCGGCATTCCCACCGTTATCTAGCCAGGACAACAAGCAACAAGTACTGAGGCTTGTCACCGTGTGCTCATTGGTCAGCGGCATTCCCACCGTTATCTAGCCGGGACAACAAGCAACACGTACTGAGGCTTGTCACCGTGTGCTCATTGGTCAGCGGCATTCCCACCGTTATCTAGCCAGGACAACAAGCAACACGTACTGGGGCCCGTCACCGTGTGCTCATTGGTCAGCGGCATTCCCACCGTTATCTAGCCAGGACAACAAGCAACACGTACTGGGGCCCGTCACCGTGTGCTCATTGGTCGGCGGCATTCCCACCGTTATCTAGCCAGGACAACAAGCAACACGTACTGAGGCCTGTCACCGTGTGCTCATTGGTCGGCGGCATTCCCACCGTTATCTAGCCGGGACAACAAGCAACACGTACTGGGGCCCGTCACCGTGTGCTCATTGGTCAGCGGCATTCCCACCGTTATCTAGCCAGGACAACAAGCAACACGTACTGGGGCCCGTCACCGTGTGCTCATTGGTCGGCGGCATTCCCACCGTTATCTAGCCAGGACAACAAGCAACACGTACTGGGGCCCGTCACCGTGTGCTCATTGGTCGGCGGCATTCCCACCGTTATCTAGCCGGGACAACAAGCAACACGTACTGAGGCTTGTCACCGTGTGCTCATTGGTCAGCGGCATTCCCACCGTTATCTAGCCAGGACAACAAGCAACACGTACTGAGGCCTGTCACCGTGTGCTCATTGGTCAGCGGCATTCCCACCGTTATCTAGCCAGGACAACAAGCAACACGTACTGAGGCCTGTCACCGTGTGCTCATTGGTCAGCGGCATTCCCACCGTTATCTAGCCAGGACAACAAGCAACACGTACTGAGGCCTGTCACCGTGTGCTCATTGGTCGGCGGCATTCCCACTGTTATCTAGCCAGGACAACAAGCAACACGTACTGAGGCCTGTCACCGTGTGCTCATTGGTCAGCGGCATTCCCACCGTTATCTAGCCAGGACAACAAGCAACACGTACTGGGGCCCGTCACCGTGTGCTCATTGGTCGGCGGCATTCCCACCGTTATCTAGCCAGGACAACAAGCAACACGTACTGAGGCCTGTCACCGTGTGCTCATTGGTCAGCAGCATTCCCACCGTTATCTAGCCAGGACAACAAGCAACACGTATTGAGGTCTGTCACCGTGTGCTCATTGGTCGGCGGCATTCCCACAGTTATCTAGCCAGGACAACAAGCAACACGTACTGAGGCCTGTCACCGTGTGCTCATTGGTCGGCGGCATTCCCACAGTTATCTAGCCAGGACAACAAGCAACACGTACTGAGGCCTGTCACCGTGTGCTCATTGGTCGGCGGCATTCCCACTGTTATCTAGCCAGGACAACAAGCAACACGTACTGAGGCTTGTCACCGTGTGCTCATTGGTCGGCGGCATTCCCACCGATATCTAGCCAGGACAACAAGCAACACGTACTGGGGCCCGTCACCGTGTGCTGATTGGTCGGCGGCATCCCCACAGTTATCTAGCCAGGACAACAAGCAACACGTACTGAGGCTTGTCACCGTGTGCTCATTGGTCAGCAGCATTCCCACCGTTATCTAGCCAGGACAACAAGCAACACGTATTGAGGTCTGTCACCGTGTGCTCATTGGTCGGCGGCATTCCCACAGTTATCTAGCCAGGACAACAAGCAACACGTACTGAGGCCTGTCACCGTGTGCTCATTGGTCGGCGGCATTCCCACAGTTATCTAGCCAGGACAACAAGCAACACGTACTGAGGTCTGTCACCGTGTGCTCATTGGTCGGCGGCATTCTCACCGTTATCTAGCCAGAACAACAAGCAACACGTATTGAGGCCTGTCACCGTGTGCTCGTTGGTCGGCGATACGAGAGATGAGGGCCTGCCAGTCTAGAGGGTCCTGTGTGCAGACAGTGCACTCTGGTGGCAAGTGGATGATACGACAGATGAGACAAAATAGATGATTTTGATAGGTCTGTGAACCTGTACCCCCCCACTAGAGCACTGGCATGCGCTTCTCGGGGTGTATCAGCCCAAGAAGTGGTTTATGATCAGTCAAAATTTATTACACGACAGAAAGCAAGGAAAATAGATATTAATCATGCACTCATGCTACAAGAATTTATTTATTCATTAACAATAATATGTTAATGACTCAGAAAGCTGAAGGTAGAATAACTTTTGAGGTATTGTCATTTGAATTTGATATAATTAGTAGATATATATGTCAACGACCCAATAAGGATGATTTGCAAAGTTATTACGATATGAAATATCTTAGCGGCTGAGGGCTGCTTTGGAAGATATTCCTTCAATTATGCTTTGAAAATGGCTGTGGACTTGGACACATGCATATTTTCAGCCAGCCCATGACACAGATTTTTTGTCAAACTTACAGAGCACTAATTCTAGTACTTCGCAAAAGTGTAGCACTAATTGAGCACTAAATCCTAGCGAAGTTTCAGAATCAGAGCTCGAGTGGGGGAGAGGGGAGCGTGAACTTGACCCTCCCCACTAACAAACGGCATTATCTCGGGAACTATCATAGCACTAATTCTAAAACTTGGCAAATTGATAGCACTAATTAATTGAGCACTAAATCTCGACCAAATTTCATAATTAGTGCTCGAGTGGGGGGGTACAGGTTCACGGACCTGATTTTGATCTATAAAAATTTGGATTAACCAGAAAACTCTTGTTCCACGAAAATCATCACTCTTCCTGCTTGGAGATTAGTCACTTTTGTATTGCGCGTGAGGGGAACCTTTGCGACCGGCCGATACATATGAACCGTTACTAGGGTCTCAATGATCATGTTTACTCGGCTAGCTCCCCGCTCGCTAGGCCCACTTCTGTTGGCGCTCGGCTGTCCCGAGTCGATGGTGTTCCGAGCCCAACATAGTGTTGCCATTTATGGTCGTGTTCGTTAAGGTCAGACCCGCTTGATTGGATGACACACACAAAGCTCAACGTACTTCGGCGGTTCGGCCTATTTTTACGCGGCATCAATTAAAAAGGATGAACATTGTGAAAATAATGATTGATTCAAGGAATTCACTCGAACCATTTTGAATTATCCAATTCCGAAAACAGTATTAAAGCAATCAAAGGGTCGAAATATTAGTTCGAACTACAGTTTAGCTGGAATTCGGAATAATCATGTTAATTAATGTTGAAATGCCGATACCTTCAGCCTGGGACCGACTTCAAGTTCAAAATATACCAAGTTTCTGATTACCGAGTTTGGATTCAGGAGGGTTTACTGCATAAGCATTTTAAATACAAGCAATGAAAGATATTACATTACTTCAGTATTGTTTTTAGCACGAAGAAGACTAGTTTTTCATTTGATTTTCAACCGAGTTTGTCGATTGTTAGTAAAAGCATACGAAGCTGTTGTCTCGTCTCACCTGCTTCTGTCGAACTAACAAGTCAGTGACAGCTTTGGCCAAGTCTTCCACTCGCTTCCCAAGCATCCCTGCTGTGTGGCGCACCAGACCCCACAGCTTCTGTTGACACGCTTTCTCGTACAACAACTTCAACAGATCCTTCACGGTGATGGGCTTCCCTTCATCCAGCATTCCTACAAGACACGGTCATATTGATTAATGTTCTCTACTAGCCCTGAAACGACACAATACTTCCAACAACAATACTATTGTCAACTCTACAGGTAAGTAGTTTTATTTCACTTATATTGGGTTTAGCGACGCACTTTATCGATGACTACAATTTATTGGCATCGTTGAATGATATACTAGGAAAACGCCACATATGCGTTGATAGACGAGCGGATAGTAATGGTATGTTGACTTTTTTGCCAAACTTTTGCCTACATTTGCCAATTGGGTGACATTTAAGTTATAAATGGGTAAAAACTGCTTCGATCGGTACCAATTTAGCATATTTTATGTTTTTTCTTCAAAATGGCTGACCCGATCACGCTGAAAGTTTCCAGAAATGTGTATCAAAATATAATTCAACTTCACCCAACATTTTGTTTTTTGAAAAATAAAAATATTTTCTTTTTTTTCCGCTGTGTTATTCTAATGGGTATTTTTGAAATTTCTAAAATTCATAAAAATAAAAGTACCATAATTGTACTAATTAATTTCTACAACAAGAT
This sequence comes from Brachyptera risi, assembly GCA_964007535.1. Classification (NCBI taxonomy): domain Eukaryota; kingdom Metazoa; phylum Arthropoda; class Insecta; order Plecoptera; family Taeniopterygidae; genus Brachyptera; species Brachyptera risi. The sequence goes on along the minus strand of OZ023327.1, from coordinate 7,639,475 downwards.
TCTATTTTATGCGAGTATTTTTTTCCATTTGATTTGGTTATACAATGTGTACAATGGTTAGGTTGTACTTGTAAGCCTACCAGTGTTATAGTCCAGTCCTTGCGTGTCAACAAGGTACTGGAGAATGTCTCCCTGCTCCTCCAGATTCTCCGTCTCTCTTAGCATTGCCAACAACTCTTCTACTTCCGTGTCTGCATACTGCGTTTCAGAGTTGACCCTGCACAAATAACATTACGCTAACAATGACTATTTCAAGTCACCGTCTGCCCGTCTCACACTTGGTGAATGCAGTGCTTTGAAACAAGATGTATCGAGGGTTATCTCTCTCCTGGTGGCTCCACTCCGTCCCACCAATGTTAAAAATACTCTCCAAATCTCTGATACAAGGAACTACCTTTGTTAATAGATTGCGTTCACGTCGGCTCAGCTGTAGCAACAGTCACATGAAATGCCAATATTCGAAGGTCATAGAAGGCACGCATGATGCCTAGTTTCATCTTGTACACTATAGGTAGAGCAGCGATCGGTAGGTTCAAGGACAGTACTTATGAAATAGAACAAGATTGACAGCCGAGTGAAACCACCAGGTGGGCTCAGTACATCTTGTACACTATAGGTAGAGCAGTGATTGGTAGGTTCAAGGACAGTACTCATGGAATAGAACAAGATTGACAGCCGAGTGAAACCACCAGGTGGGCTCAGTACATCTTGTACACTATAGGTAGAGCAGCGATCGGTAGGTTCAAGGACAGTACTCATGGAATAGAACAAGATTGACAGCCGAGTGAAACCACCAGGTAGGCTCGGTACATCTTGTACACTATAGGTAGAGCAGTGATCGGTAGGCTCAAGGACAGTACTCATGGAATAGAACAAGATTGACAGCCGAGTGAAACCACCAGGTGGGCTCAGTACATCTTGTACACTATAGGTAGAGCAGCGATCGGTAGGTTCAAGGACAGTACTCATGGAATAGAACAAGATTGACAGCCGAGTGAAACCATCAGGTAGGCTCGGTACATCTTGTACACTATAGGTAGAGCAGCAATCGGTATCTTCAAGGACAGTACTCATGGAATAGAACAAGATTGACAGCCGAGTGAAACCACCAGGTGGGCTCAGTACATCTTGTACACTATAGGTAGAGCAGCGATCGGTAGGTTCAAGGACAGTACTCATGGAATAGAACAAGATTGACAGCCGAGTGAAACCACCAGGTAGGCTCGGTACATCTTGTACACTATAGGTAGAGCAGCGATCGGTATCTTCAAGGACAGTACTCATGGAATAGAACAAGATTGACAGCCGAGTGAAACCACCAGGTAGGCTCGGTACATCTTGTACACTATAGGTAGAGCAGCGATCGGTATCTTCAAGGACAGTACTCATGGAATAGAACAAGATTGACAGCCGAGTGAAACCACCGGGTAGGCTCGGTACATCTTGTACAATATAGGTAGAGCAGTGATTGGTAGATTCAAGGACAGTACTCATAGAATAGAACAAGATTGACAGCCAAGTGAAACCACCAGGTAGGCTTGGTACATCTTGTACACTATAGGTAGAGCAGTGATCGGTAGGCTCAAGGACAGTACTCATAGAATAGAACAAGATTGACAGCCGAGTGAAACCACCGGGTAGGCTCGGTACATCTTGTACAATATAGGTAGAGCAGTGATTGGTAGGTTCAAGGACAATACTCATGGAATAGAACAAGATTGACAGCCGAGTGAAACCACCAGGTAAGCTCTTATATCTTGGGCATATCATTGAAGGTGAAAATGACAGGTGAAAGAATGTCTCCAAAAACTCATGCTTTATGTGGAATTCGAACCCACGCCTGATTTGGCTTCATCTTAAGTCATGCCTAATAACCCATCTATTGGTGACATCATGGAACAATACACATCAGGCTTTACCGTTGTCGACTGCTGGTTGTTCCTAGCATCTGCTTCCACAGAGGTACAATATCTTCTGGCGAGGGTGACCTCTTCCTTGCGACGTTGACCTTCTCAGTATCCAGGCCCGATATTGAAGGACGTCTCTCGTCTCCCTGCATGCCTAACATGTCCGCTAAAACAAGTGCAACACATTGTCAGCTAGTTCCCAGTCAACTGATGACAGTGCTCACAATTGTACGAATTTAGCATTCATAATTTTAATATAATAATAATAATTCTTTTATTCATATATAACAAAATACATTGTTGTAGAAGAAGTCAAAATAGGTTGTATTTCAGTAAAACATAGGATATGCATTTAAAACATCAGTAAAACAGAGAAAATAAATCAATCTCTAGGAACCTCACTTGGGCTGGTAAAATTCCAAAGCTGCTTACATATTCCCCTACGTCATAAAGCGGGTTTGAGACTAAAAGTTCTTTCACCTTTCGTTTGAAGGTAATGTCGTTTTTCTCACTCCTAATCTCTTGTGAGAGTTTATTATAGAGAATGGCACCCGCGTACGAAGTGCTCCTACTGAACAGTGTCAGATTATGTGTTTGAGTGAAAATATCACTCCTGTGACGGGTGTGGTGGTCGTGACCTGAAATAGACTCATCAAATCTAAATATTTTACAAGGATGTAGGCTACTAATTTTGGTATTCTATATGTTTCACTGTATTTCGATTCTTGTAACATTACAATTATTATACGATTATATTATACGATTCATTATACGATTTTTATACGTTGGGTTTGGCCATAGATTTTGTAAGGTCTGATCTATAAACTCTATTTCTAGGCCTAAGCATTGATGCATTCGCCATTTGATTGACGCATTGGCCTAGATGTTTTGGTTTGATTCTAGTCAATAATACATCACTCAAATAGGCCTACTCAATTGAAGAATAAATAGGCCTACTTGGGTTGGAGTATCTGCCAAATGTTCCTTACACAATAAGCCTATCCTGATTTGACTGATGTTACCGCAATAAGTTTCAACTTATAATAATTAGGAGTCATTTTACGAGTAAAGGCAACGTGTTGTGAAAAGAGGTTATGTTGTTGTCTATTTATTCAGTTCCTCTTCCTTCATACTTCGATCTCAGCACTGCGCGGCATAATCTCGGCTCGTGATTGGTTGGTGGTTTGAATTTCCAATGTCATCTAGAGTAACTAAGATAACTTCGAGAGAACTACCTCATAGGACTAACCGCAAAACCGATTTGAAAACGCTGCGGAAGCTCATTTTTCAATACTAGCGTTTTGCACACAAGCGTTACCCACTCTGTTTTGAGATCGTGTTTTCAGCTCACCACACCGCTGAAAACGTAAATCTCAATACTTGGACTCCAGTGTCCTTGACAGCTCAGTTGACAAAAGTGCTTTAGCAACGAAATGACGCCGTTCAGATGACTGGCTGGTGTGGCATTACTTTAAATGTGCTTTTGACATTTGTTTGTTTCCCTGTCATTGTTAGAAAGGGAATATTATTGAAATGACATTTTTTTGGTCCAAACAATGAAAAGCGATCATCATTGCCTTTTTAAATACCGTACTTTATTTTTGGAATTACTTTTCGTCGCCATAAAAGAAATGCGCTCTTGCAAAAGTCTTGCGTATGCCCCCCCCCCATTATCAGCTGTTACTGGAGGACCAATGTGCTAGTGTGATTGCACCATTCTCATCAATCATCAGTGTGCTTCCAAGCCTTGCGGTTGGAGGTCCTGTTGCTTTTGCTGGAGTGATGGTTGGATTAAGGAAAATGACGCGTCTTTTTATGATTATACGTGATTTACGGCCTTTACGATTTTTTCTTCTTTTCGGGAGGAAAACCTGGTTAGGAGTCGGGTAATAAAGGCGACATCCCTAGTAATAACTGTCAACAAAACGAGCCATTTCACTGCTCAAGTATAGGCGGATAAGCACGACAAATTACTATAGAGGGTCAATTTTCAACACTTCTCAAGTTTAGTATATTCTGCCAAATTACAAAAATAAAAAAAGTGTTTTTGACCAATGTTAGGTTGTTATTTTCATATCAGTAGCGACTTCTGAACTCTAAAATAAGGGAAAAAAATTAAGTAAAAAAAAAAATGAAAAAAAAACGAACTCGAAATTTTCGAGTTCAGCTGAATTTGAACTCGAACTCAAAACTCGAACTCAAAAATTGGAGTGCTCGCACACCCCTAATTATTTGGATAATCAATGGGTTTTTATCATGCAATAAATAGCCTACCCACTTACTGATCATCGATCATCATGAAGAAGTCAATTGATCAATACAGAGAAACCTCTGTCCACTGTTCCCGGATACATCCGCTACATGATACATTACAAGCGCTAAATTACAAGCGCTAAATGACCTCGCTGTCGATGCGCCTTAAAACTCTAATATTCATTCCGGATACATCGTTTTCCCGCTTCTTCATTTTGTCCCATCCTACTCTCATATAAACAATGTGGCATTTTCCTGGATGGATCGTATTTCCTGCATGGTAGGCTGTATTTTTCTGGTCCCTTGAAAACCGATGGCCAGAGATTTCACTGTATCAGTTCTTGACGTTGAATGGCACCCCTAATATTTATACATCTTCATCACTGCATAGCAAATACTGACCCGATCACGAATCTTTGTCAAAGAATATTCAGTGAGAAAATCATTCTAGCGTCTTTACCTTGTGACGTGTGCACTTACGTTCAATCACGATCGATCGCGTCTTCTTGATTGCTCCTTTGACAGACATGCGCCTCCTTAGGCCCCGCCCCTTCCGATTGGTTGGCCGAGTCAAGATCTGGTGGCGCGGGGTCAACGACTTCAGGAGATGCTCCTCCAGATACTGTTCCACTTGAGGGTTCAAGCCTAAACAAATAACACATGATTTCAAGTCATGAAAATTGACAACTGGGGTTTCTATCATCGAAAATATGAATTAATTTTGAATTGAAATAGTAGCTTGGTGTGATGAACATTGATGTTACAAAGCTCACTCTGGCACTTTGGTTATTCCTAGCATTGGTGAAAACAAGTAGCACAGGCACCCAACAAAGTCACAACACTTGAGTGGGGAATCAAGTCAAGGTCTAACCTCCATTACCTCATGGTCATGAAAAAATTATGATTTTTTGTCAGTCGATTCGTTTTGATGTGCTCGATAATAATATCCAAACAGATGATAGGCTAACCAAGATAAATTTTGAGTTATATCGCTTCAAATACTGGATGTTTCCCTATCATTCAACACGCAACCTTCAAATTTCATGCGTTTTTATTATTCAACAGATCATTAAAATATACTAGAAGTAATGGCATTCAATCAAAAAACTTGTTTTATTGTAGATGAAGATGTTATGAATGGAATTAGGCAAAAATAAATATAGGTACCCGTTCTCATTTATGAATCACACTCATATTAAGAGGAAAAATAGTTGATTTTTCACCAAAATGAAGTCAAAATAGCAACTTAATATTTCATTCAAGCGCTGTAACTTTTGCAAAAAAATATGACAGTGTTTCTGATGTAATTTCAATTCAAGAATACATATGTTCAATAGAGCTTCACTCAAATTTCCCCAATGTAGAATCAATTTCAAAATTACTTTTTGACTCATAGCCACCGTGTCAAGAAAGACCCCTTGGATTCAGGGTGTATGCTTTACAACTAGTCAAACGCGAAATATGCGTTGTAAGATGAGCGAGATATCCGAATAAGGTATAAAAGTAGTTGAAGTAGTTCTACCCTTGCTACTTTATCGACTCTGGTATTCTACACACCTTGATATCTGATTAAGCTATAAAAGTCGTTTAAGTAGTTCTACTCTTGCCACTTTATTGACTCTGGTATTCTACACACCTTGATGCATATAAAAAATACTTCATTGTTGGTCAACTCTTGAATCTGGAAAGCAGTGATTCTCGACAACTTAATTCTGTCACAATTTTCATGATATATTTGATGAATATTATCAGTTATTTGTTTTTTCTTCAAAACGGCTGATTAGAATTGCATACAAAATCGTGATAATGTGTAAAATCCATGTATACACATTTAGAGAAAATTTCATCCCCTTTGGAGGGGTTTATTTTTCAACATTTTCCGCCCAGCCAAATCTTATGGGGTTTTTAGAAACTTTGAGATGATATTTCTCAATATCGGTTCAACCGATTCAATCCAAAAACTATACAGTTCCAAGTTGGATGAGTTAGCGGTCACAAAAAAAGTTTCATGTCGATCAGTCAAACCCTGCGACCTGTGGAGTGCTTACAAAAAAAAACAAAAAAAAGAAAAAAAAACACAAAATCCTATGAGTGGGAGGGAGACTTCGCTACGCTCATCTAACAAGTTGCCCAACAAATTGAAAAATGTAGGCAGCACATCCTTCAAAATGAGATTTAAAAAATTGCTGATAAATAGACATGTAAAAATAGCAATCGCTATGAAAGCGATGAAATCTAAAAGTGTTTTTTTTACATGTTTCTCTGATATTTCCTCATATTTCAATACGTTTGATGTTGTTTGATCATGTTTTTGAAAAGGCGACAATGCGCTACAAACATCTGAATCCGCTACGTTTCAATGTATTGGCGATATAGAAGCTATATTCGGAATAGAAGCAATATAGATGCTATTTTTCCCAAAATCATTCCAATTTAGATGTAAATGGGTGAAGTTAGTTGGGGAATCTTAAAAAAAAGTGCAGTTGCAAATGCAGTTGCAAATGCAGGCAGCAGACGGGGCATAGGTTTAATCCGCTTATGGTGACTATTTTTCTGAAAAATATCAATTGGGGTGTTTCTCTTGTATGCTATTGCACGTTATCCAGTGGTTTTACCGGTATGGTAGGCCTACTGTTGTTATGTTACAGAACATTGTTGCGCTACAAAATACGATGTTTAAAAATAATAGATGCACCAAAGTGCTACTTTTCAAATTCCAAATGTTACAGAAGAAAAAACAGAAGCCATGTTTACATGTCTCTACTGATAAACAAATGTTTCTACTCCTTGGGCAAATGTTTGAATAATAATAATTTTACCATCTGATATTTGTACATGAATAGCTTACTACTGTATATCAAGCTCTACTCACTCAGGTCTTTGTTTTCTATTTTTTTTAGTGTTTTGTACCTCTACTTTCTAACTCAAGCGACTTGTCCAATATCATTGTATGATCAAGCTGGATTATAAAATTAATTATTATCATTATTGTTATTACACATTAAAGATCAATAGTACGTTATACCAAAAACAAAGAAGACGTACATATCTTTTCTAGATCTTCATCTGGTTTTAACCACTTGACGGTCGTTTAAGCGTACCCCTTGACGGTCGTTTAAGCGTACCGCAATCGTGCTGTCTCACCATATCAATACGTCATATTGCCAGGGGACTTACAAGTAGGGGCCTACTGACATCTGGGAGATGGACTGAGACATTGAGGTGAATTTTTTGTGCCAATTGAATACACTTATGTATTGAAAAATGATACAATACAGTCAGCTCTCATTTCAAAGCCTTGTTCCAGGCTACATGTGTCAAATTGACGAGCCTCTGAATGCTGAATAAAAGGGATATCGACAAATTCATCGATTCGCATATCTAGTACAACAATATATCAATGCAATAAAACCTTTTTTTCTGCTATAAATGTTATTAAAGGCCGCATAAACACAAGTATCTGTGCGATATGACCGGGAAATGAGCCAGCCCGGAAGGTGGGTTAGTAGAAAGAATTGATGAAACATATACCGTACTTACGATCTGGCATGCCATCTTCCTGGCTCCCCAAGAAGCTCAGGTTGGTGATGCAAGACGTATTCAGGAAATCTTTCAGGTTCCCAAGAGCAACTCTGAAAGGTTACCAACAATCAATCATCTGTTTTATCAACACTGGAAGAAGAGATGAATGATGATGGGAGGTTACCAACAACTCGGTACGAAGAGAATGTGGACCATTTGGGAGAGATGGCTGGGCAGAGTGGAAATATGTAGAAAATATCTCTCTGGACTGTGCTTTTTTATATTCTTTTTAAACTCTCAAACAACTCTCTATGACGCAGATCACTTGTCTAGCACATCGAGTCTGCACAACGAGAATTCCAACATGTTAAGATTTGGTTGTTGATTGTCGACCTCTCGCTTTGGTGCCTGCAGATCACTGTCGAGTTATCTCACAATTTGGAGAGCCCTGAAAAGTTGTCCACCCCCTCCCCTCCCCCAGGAAGTCTTGCATGGAGAGCTGTACCCGGAAAATGTGGACGTCGTCAATATCTCTACACCAACAGCTCACAAGTTCAATCAACCACGACTCTTTAATATTGAAAAATGAATGCAATTAATCAAATACAATGACAAAAAAAAATCAATTCGGTAATAAACACAAGTGCACAAGAAGAAGAAAAGGAAGAAGATTCTCTTTCCACTGTGAATGTTTGAATTTTTTTCTAACCATTGTTTGTAAATGAATTATCTCATTTTTAATTATTCTTCGAGGTGGTAAGATTGCCTTTGTGGTGCCCCATTCAAACGATCTCATCTTTCATCCATTGCCTTAACTGAGGAACAATGATTTTACATCAAGTTTCAATGTAAAGAAAATATATATACATAAATAGGCCTGGGCCTATATTCTATATATTTATAAAAAAATATGTTTAGATTAGAAGACAGGAGTTGCAGGTACTCCACTAACAATCACCAGACAATCAGTTGAACAATCGTTTTATAATCATCTGTCCACAGTAGAACCTCCTTGGTAAATGTCTCTGTGGTGCATTGACTACCCCCGTAAGCTTTATCCCTTGATCCCAACCATGTTGAATAGTTTTAGTTGGTTCTCAAGGTATTTCTTTAGAACGTTTTTTTCGTCTCATTCCCTGAGAAATGCACTAACAAGGATCTACTGTCATTGACAAATAATGCTGATTTTCTTGTGATGAACACAGACACTTGAGGCAGTATTGGATCACGTAGCTATCGAACTTTGAGCAGTCAATCTTTTGATGTCAATGGTAACGTGGCGTGCTGAGAGTTGACTTGTGGGTTGTAACCAACTATTGATGATGATTATTGTTTGCCCAACGACCCCAACAACAGATAGGTGATATGGGGGTACGAATGAGCGGGTGATAATAAAACTATAAAATGATAATAGGTGAAAGGACGTTTACAAAAACCCAAGCCTTATGCGGGACGAACTCAAAGAGAACGGTGGCTTCACTTTCTTAAGCTGTGCCTCAGCTGACTGAGCTATGGAGGACTTTGCAAGTAACGTGTACTAACCTCGTGCCGTTCAGGTAACCGCTCTTCAGCTTCTTCATGGTGGTAATTATAGCCAACGGTATTTTATTTTGTTCTAAACAAAGGGAAAACAGCAGTTTTACACAGCGAAATAATATGCATCAATATACTATCATGAGATTACTCTAGTGCAACAACAATTCTTTTTTCATAGAAAATAATTAGCTTCCAGTGTAGTGACGTGAACATAGAGTGTGTCACAAAACAATTGTGAATTTCAATGACTTGACAACCACAAACGTCAGGGCTTGACAAATGGCATGGCTATAATCCCACAATCCAAAGTATTCAATAAAAGAAATTGAAACCATACAGTACTGTCAGTCATTGCTTTGACACATTTGGTCAAGTCAGAAACAGTTTCGGGCTGATCCGAGTACAAATTGAAGCAGAACAGTTCATGAGCTAACGAACGCATTCTTTGATGCGTATTTACCAATACAGGCCAAGCTGCAAAATTCCTATTTCCATGACACATTTGTGGCACTAGCTAAACGCGTGTGATTCTAGGTAGTAAAATATTAAATATATTTCTCTTTTGAATGGCTGATAACAAAATAAAAATCTAGCCCAGCAAACCTAACCTAATGAAAAAGAATGAAATGAAAGAGTTGGCTGGCAAGATTCAGGTGTTGAAAGCGAGAAGTGCCAGCACACATGTGTAGTGGGAATAGAGGTCTTGCTGTTGGCTTGTTGCAATTCTCAACATTGAAAACAAGTTGCATGCATCCAGAACCATTGACCCATGCAACATCAACCACGAAACAAGATCAAGCAACGACATAATTGAGCGTTATTTCCACAAGACCAATACAAACAATGATAAGTTCATGCTGTGAGCTGCCTGCAAAACACTGACGCACATTTCTAAGCCACTGTATGGAAAAAAACATTGTCTGCAATTGAAATCGTTTCCTTTACCACCTGCCTGAAAACCCTACCCAAAAAAACTCTTGCTTTTGCTACACAAAATTTTGTGACTATTCAAATATTGACATTAGTGATGGTAGCAGAGGAATGAACCGAATGATTGAATATTCAAGTTGTGAAGTCAAATTTTCACCTGGAAAAATCTCCTCACATTTTTTTCGACATATTCATCTTTCTCTTATGGAGATTGACATGAGGTTATTTTTGAGCTGGGAATAGAGAAGAACTGCAATAGATAATGAAAATGTATAAGCAATATGACGACCTGGCATTTTTCGCCATTAAATATTCAGATAAATTGACTGTCATTTTATAGACTCTCACTCTCACTTCAGTGCCTTTCTGCATACACAAATGTTTACACACAATGGTGGGTCAATCTGTGGACGACTCACGCCAATGCAAAATGTCAGTTATATAACAAGACGAGAGGGGAGACGGGAGTACGTAGCGATTATCTTTAACCAATGTCACTCATATCCTCTGTTCGTAAGAATTGGAAAAAACTATTGCACTTGAAGTCACAAAATTGAAGTATAGCAGCTTGGTTTCATCAATGTTCAAGTTGAAGCTATGAAAAAAATCAATGAATGACATAAAATTATTTTAAATTAGTTTTAATTATTCTTAAATGGTATTCAAAGATTATTCTAAAATCAAATGTAGATGTACAAACATTAGATTCATCTCTCCTATGGAATAAAAACTAAAGTGCGGTAAATTTAATTCAACTTGGTACAGTTGTCGAAGTTGCTATGCAAACATGAACACCAATTAATGAACACCTTCAACCATTTGGGAATACATCATAGCAAACTGGCAAGATGTGTCACCTGATAGATCAGAATGTACCCAAGGAGATAAGATAATATAGGCCTACTATATCACAAGCAAATCAGTAGCTAAATTGCCAGACACAAATTGTGTGCAAGCCCTGTACAACCATGTATTCACTACTCAAGGAGTCAAGCTGAACGTAAACGTATTTTCAATTAAATATTCATGATCATAATTTAAATTTAGAATGCAATGCAATCAATGATATGAAATATTGATGATTATGATTCAAATTTAGAATGCAGTGCAGTTGATGATATTGTGATATATTTCAAATTCAGAACATAGTATACTCGTTAATACTTTGTACATGAAATGAAAATGAGAAATTAGTTTCATTTATTTAATCTAAAAGAAAATGGACAACTTGAAATAAAGCAAATCCCTAACGAACCAAACACGGTAATGTAATATCATGGCAAGTTTGAAATGTGAAAACTATCAATGTACGGTTTGACTCTCTGGTACTTTTCTCTATGAGCTCAAAAGTGGTGTAATGTAGGGATGGTTTACCTAGCCATCCTGAATGAGCAATCATGGTCAATGTCGGCCTCCCCAGTAGCATATGCCGCCAGCTCATTGCCAGAAACGCGATATCATTCTTCAAGTTATACGCCAGCAAAGCCAGATCGTTAACCGTATAATATTGATCGAAGTCAACTTTCTACAACCCGGAAGAGAAAAAAGACAACCAAATAGCCTAATGCATTCAATAGCTAAATAGTGAAACACTCTAGTAGGTTGTATTCAAGGACAAGCGAGAAGACAATGTACTCTGACCAGGGAAATAGATCAAAAATCAATTGATAAATGATGTTGAATCGACTTTGGTTTCATCTTCTTGATTGAACACTTTGTGAGGCAGTTTATGCTTCAATTCTATTCAATGTTATATGGTACAAAGAATATGAGACCAGAAGTACAATACCTACTTTAAATAAAATACAGTTCAACACCAACCAGATGCGTATCGGAAAGGTAGAGCCAAGTTATACTTGGTGAGTTTGTTAAAACCCTATCAAAAGTGGTTAGGTATTGGTACATGAATAATGTACAAGAGTATACTTCGTTCATCAATTATTTTTATCTTCATTGAACGGTGATAAAACCGCTTGCAAAGATAGACCTAAGCAGTGCAGTAATGCCAAAAATGTATTTGATCCCTTGTTTTCACAAAATCAAATGCCCAAACCAAATGAAAGAAGAGGTACTATAAGCCGGTAAGGAACGTGTACGCGTGGGCCGTTACTCTTATTATCATTCAACATTTCCTTTCCACAATTTCATTATAACATAAAACTTGGATTGTCTTAGGGGCCGGTAATCAATTAATTTCAGCATGCAACCGGTTTCAAATTTGATACCAAAAGCATCACTATAGACAAATCAAAGTCTTTGCTCGCTCATCCTAAAATGCACACAAAATAGGAATGCACACAAGTATCACAGTTCATGTTGAAAAAATAGGAGACAGCTATAATATCATTTTGCATTTCAAACACTATATAGTTTAGTATATAACTGTTCACATAGGTACTTTGAATACATTTTTCTAGCATCTGTGTTCATAAATACTCGATGATGAATTTAAATGTTGTTCAAAAACGATGGTGCACGATATGTGACAAAGAGCGGTGTTCTGAGATTTAGTGCCTCACCCTGAGAAGTTTGAGAGAGAAGCGTGCTGAAGAGGAGCTGGGAGCGAGGGGGGGAGGGGGGGGGGTGATGGGAAGAGTGGCATGTGGCATATGTACTGGACATGTAGATCTACTGGCGAGGCCCATACATAGAGACATGTAAACATAGCTTATATTTTTTCTTTTCATAGTATTCAGAATTTGAAAAGTAGCACTTTGGTGCATCTATTATTTTGAAACATCGTGTTTTGAGGCGCATCAAATTTTTTTAGTGTTACAACAGTGCGGTACCCTTAAAACCATTATATAACATACAATAAGCATACAAGTGGAACACTCAAATTGATAGTTTTAGTAAAATGGCATCCACCCCCTGGTTGAACCTATGCCTCTTCTGCCTCCTGCATTCACAGATGCACTTTGGTTCTTGAAATTCCGTGACTGACTCCTCCTGTTTACTTCCCAATTGATATATTATGTAGAAAATAGCATCTATAATGTTCTTATTCCAAATATAGCATCTATATCGTCAATAAGTTGAAACATAGCAGATTCAGATGTTTTAGCGCTTTGTTGTCTTTTCAAAAACATTATCCAACAACATAAAATGTTTAGAAAGGTGAAAAAAAGTTGAAAAAATATGCTTCAAAGCACTTCTAGAATTTGGCGCTTCTATAGCAATTGCTACTTTCCATGTCTTTACCCCTATGGGAGATGGGATGAAGTATTGGAGAGTCCTACAGACCTGATCAGTCTGTACTCGAGATTTACCTCGAGTCGCTCAGATGGGAATACAATCTGCATCTCAATCTTGAAATAACAGAACTTCTTGCACTATTCAACCACTTTGATCTCAAATTTGTCAAGGGCACAGGCTTTTATCCATAATAATATGGTCCATCAGTTGGGCTATCACATTATTGTTGATGACCTGCAGGCTAGTTGATCTCATTTACAGTATATATCACTTTCTCATTGTTCTGTAATCTATTAGAGATAACTTTGATCATGAAAAATGAAAATGAATTTTTAAATTACAATGCTTAGTTCAATATTTAGAAACAATTCAAGTCGGTGAGTCATAGATGATAACTAATGATTGATAAGATAAGCCTTCAGGTACTGATTTTGATTCATCAACATCTTTTTGATATAGGATGAATACCAAGAAAAATGACAATTCATGGAAATTTGTTCATCACATCTTCTTCAAAATACTGTATTGATTGACAATGAGAATAAGTGATAAAATATCTAAATGCCTTGAGTAATAATAATACCCACAATAAAACTGCATGGAAGTAAAGCTGGATTCACAATGCAAACTAATGATTAGTGATTAATGATTAACCAAAGTTGGGAGATACGGAATCAGTGTTGACGTTCACATTGTGTTTAATATTAGTGACTGACCTTGAAAGTTAAATAACTTTCAACTTTAGTATTATTCATTATATTAGTTTTAATCATTAGTCTAACCAATCAGAAGTCATGAATTCGAACGACCGGAAGACAAGGCAACAGGAGGCGGCAAACCTGACATTTGCTCGCTCTTCTCGCTCATTTACAGCCTTCTGACATGTCAATTTCAATTTGTCATCTTATGAGAGCTACGACTCATGAAAAGTGCGTCATTTCCGTCAAAATTAATACTTATTTCACGTCTATGTGAATGCTCAGTTTCTTAATTTTAGTATTTAGTACTAGTCACTAATCATTAGTTTGCATTGTGAATCCAGCTTAATTAAACTGTCATTTAAGAAAGCACTGTGTAGAAAAACAGACGTATAATCGGGCATGGGTTCTAGTTCTGCATGATCCCTAGCCGTTGACGGGGTCGTTGAGCAAACAAACACAATAGCCATCATCACAGAAAGGGAGGTAAGTGATGTAATATCTCAGTCTTGAATCAGAGGCCTCTGAAGTTGAAAGAGATACTTGGGAAAAACACTCAATGTCAAATTATGTTGTGTCCATGCTTTCAAACACACAAACAAATGTAGTACAGTAGTAGCTAGTAGCTACGCACACGCAGACAATATCCAAACAACACAATCGATGGATTCAGCTTCTAGCCTTCATTATGGGTACCAACCAAATAGTGCGACTAAATTCAACCTGTCGACGTATATCCGTGACGCAAAGTAGCCTACTTTAGTTATTATCATTTTCAAATTACGATCAACAATAACCTGTAGGCACTGAGGCACCTGATTATGTCCAAATATAACTAAAATATTCATCAAAAGTGAAGATATTCAAAGTCAGCATACAGGCAGTGACTACAAATGTTGGGGAACTACACCTATAAGCTTATCCAGTTGTTTTGATCAACACATTTTAGAAAATAAATACTGGAAGTATGAAATAGTTTTAAAAATAAAGAAGCATACATTTCAAGTATGGAATAAGACTGATGAAAATATGAAACATTTCTTACACAATTCTACTTCTTTCTTTGTTTCATTGAATAAATTGCAACAAAATGACTTTATAGTTCAAACACAGTTTGAACAGTACTTATTTTTATTTAAATTTATTTGTATTTACAACTTGGAAGTCAACTGGAAATGTATTTGATTCACAATGCAGATCTGTGGTGGCTGAATTGTATTGCTTCCTTGTCATTTCTGTCAGGGAAAATACTTGTAATAGCAATACGCGAGTTTTTAAACATATGCCTATGATGTTAATTTTCAAATGAACTAGTAAGATTTTTGGAAAACTAGAAAGCGTCACTTTACTAACCAGTAGAGGATATGTGACCAGAGTATATCTTTTCAAATTGATACAAATTTCAGGCAACAAATTATAAAAAATCAAAATATAAACATACATCTTATACATGTGTGACAATATTAAAGTTTAACTAAATGTTGGTGTTGATACGTGAAAATCACTACACAATTTACGTACTGTACAGTACGTAAATCAATGCAATTCAATAAGAATAACAAAAGTAGGCTACGTAAGGCTTTGCAGTAGAATTGGTTGCGATTAACACTGGTTTGCTACGTGGTTCTCTCCACTCAGAACAGATATGCAAACGGAAATAAATGATCTCATCTTAGTACAAGCTATACGGATGCATAAAATAATGAAATCCCAAGATTCCGTGACTATTGGCACTGATTTCCATCCAAATTGGTAATCAGCAATTAGGAGAGAATTTAAACTGTAATAAGTTCAATAGACCTTTGTAGATATGAGGTTGTATATTTATGTGTACCAGCGAACTGACACGTCGTAATGCTAGCGACGGCAACGTTAAGTGCTAGTTTAAATGTTGTTGCTTCAAAAAGAACAGGCAACAAAAAGCAGGCCATTTGCAACTCGTCTAAATAACTTGTACAGTTCAAGTTCTATATAAGCTCTACATTACCAGGTGGGATCGGAATCACACAGCCTCATCATCTTACACGTCTGCTTCTCACGTTCCGAGACAGCAACATTCATTTGTCGATTGCTTTTTAATGCTTACCAGAGAGTAACACGGTAATGGCAATCATTTCTGCAGAAAAGCCTACAACATACCACCGTCCTATACTAACATATCAATTGATAAGCTTGAACTTTGACACCCCCATTGAAAACTATGTTTGTGGTACCACGTAGAACAATAAAAGCCAGAAGCAAGCGGTTAGAATCATGACACAAACGAACCATCTTTCCATGTACCTAGATGGATACTGCGAATAGCTATGATGACTAACGGCCGACCTAGCATGTTCTGCCAGGACGACTTTAGGAAGTTGATCTCGCCTTTAAATATGTCTATCATGAGCTCGTAATCGGAAGCTATGTAGAAACGAGTCAGATCAGTTAGCTGGTAACAAATAGAAATGGAACGTAGAATCTGTTCACCTGGTTGCTGAGAACAAGAGTTGAAACTGGGAGGTCGATATTGTTTTAGTTGATGGATGAACATGGCAATGAATGCGCTTGGATCTTAGAAAAATGATCATTTCCGATTAATTTCTCCCAAAAAGATTAATAGATTCATACAAAAAATTAAAGATACTAAATTTCTCAGAGAAAATTTTCTGGAAGGTATCAACATTTTATGGTACTTGCAATGAATATAACTACACTGAAAGTCTATCTCTTGAATTAATTATAACTTCAAGTATAGTTAACTGTTATACAAACTCACACAAAATATATTTAGGCTAGGTAGGCCCTACTAGGTAGGCATATATATATATATATATATATATATATATATATATATATATATATATATATATATATATATATATTTTTTTTTTTTCTAATGATATGAGATTTGGTAAAATGTATTTTAGAAAAACAACTGGCAGCCCTAGATTCTTGGACAAAACCAGAGTTCTATTATTGGGTGGCTTCGAACTTACGTGCCTGGAATGTGGAGCTCACACAAAAAGAGAAACAGAGACAAACTCTGGAAGTCAGTTGGCAACTTTGCTTACGTTCATCCAAAAACTGCTTCTAATTCGATCACCGATCATCTTTTATACAATCAACATTTCCATTACTAAACTTACATTACCGTTTACTGAGCTTGGTACGTGATACATGTACACATGTACACATTGACACAGTTACCATATTTACAAGCATATAAGCCACACCAGCTCATAAGACGCATCCCTACTTTTCAGGTTCCATTTTTGGAAACCTTTTTGTTTACTTGTATAAGACACAGCATTATATTCCACACTAACACTGACGGCTGGCAGTCCTGAATAGCAATCGGTGACCTTGCCTAAAAAACAGCAACCAAACGGTTTACACAGGGAGAGAGAGACGGAGAGAGGAAAAGTTGTACCGAACGCACAACAAATTCGTGCAACAGCGGATTGACAACCGTCCGTGCACCAAATCTGATGACGATTGTGGGTTCGCCCTATGCTTTAACATTGGACGACCGGCAATGTTTCACGGAATCTATTTTTATCGCAAAATGTGACGTTTTTTTCTCACAAGATGCATGTGACTTTTCAATGACTTGAAAATAGAATAAAAATTGCGTCTTATATGGGTGTAAATACAGTATCCTGCTTGCTGTAGATCAAGTTACAAAGTGATTTCAAACTGAGAAATTGTAATGATATGTTAACCATGTGAAAGATATTCCTGACACTGTCAATAAAATGTATGCAGAAACAAAGTAAGAAAGTCTCATCTTAAATTCCAAGTGATGTTGTGGCCCAAACTTTGTTTCACAAAACGTACACTCCAATAATACTAGGCCTACCAGACCGCGCTGAAAGACATCTGACTAAATGTCGCGTGCCTGATTGACGCCCAACAACAGGACCGTGTTGACTGGTTACCTGAGGCGTGAAGGCAAAGATGCGATCGTTCAACGAGTACAGCTTGCTCGTGCTCAGGATACCGACATCGCGGGACTTACGACCGGACAAGCCCAGCTTCTTGTTGCGCCCTGAAAACAAGCAACAGATACTTGTTTATACATTCATTATATTTACAAGTTTTATTTTCTGATCCCACCCATATGCTTTCCATGATAAATAGTTCCTTTGATAATTTTTTCACATTGATACATTTTTTCAGTCTGGTCCCCTGAAAAACATACTGAAGAGGTCCCACTGTAATTGGAAATGTATAAGACATGATAGGAAGGATGTGGTAGTGAGTGCTTGCTTAGTCGGAGCACCCAACCTCCAATGCCAATGGATAGGACCAAGGTGTATAGAGGTTACATGGTGGTTTCCCTCGGCTCTCAATTCTGTACCGTGTTTCCATGTTTACTGTCCTTGAACCAACAGATCGCTGCCATCCCTAGTGAGCAATTTGCAACTATACGTCGCAGAGGCGGCTCGTGCATGAAATTTGTAGTGAGCGGAAATTGAAATTGAAAAGTAGGTGCCTACGAAAAGGGTCGTGATTTTGAGGTGAAGAAGGGGTCTGGGAGCGAAAGCCCCCCAGGTGAACCCCGTAGGAAATTTTTTGAATTTTCACTATTTTGGACCTGAAGAAATGCGTGTCGAAAAAGATTCAAGTTCTTGGAGCACGCGTATATACATCATACAATTTCAGCCTTTAGATCACCAACTTCATTCCTCATAGTGTTAATTCCAGTGGGGATAGCTTCATTCATTGGTACGATAATCAACAGTAGGTCCTAAATTAATCAAGTAATTGTACTTTGTTATATTTCTATATATAAATTTATTAAAGTGCCAAAACGATGTGAGGTTGATCAAATTGCAAATTTTCAGGTTTCATGACATTTTATTGGTTTAAGATATTTTTAAAACTCCGATGTGTTGTTCAATCATTCATTCCTACGCTTCAAGTTTGCATTATACGTACATGTATGCATTCCCCGTGATATTTTGATTGAATTTTGTGAGAGCATTATATCAATCATCTGGATGTAAGTTGATTGTAATATAACTTGCGTTATTATGAATCACATCGCAAATCAATAATGCTTCATTTACCCTCACTATCTCCGTTTTCTGTTCTAAGACACTCTTGCAAACATCTGAGCAAACTTGAACGTGATTTTGGCTGTATTTGTGAACAAAGTTAGCTCTTGTTTCACTATTAGATAACTCATGATCGGTTGGTTCATAGATTTGGAGAGATAATTGGTACATATTTTCAACATTGGTGGTAAAGAGTTGAGCCACCATAATGGACCGGCATAACAACGCAACCCTCAATACATTTTGGATAGGACTAAGGATATTTTATGCAATTATGCGTCTGTCTGTTGCCACATCATCAGCGAGCTATTGGAATAAAGAGCAACCTACGTAAATCTTCCAAAGAAAATAAAACAGGCATATCTTACAATTATAGACCAAATATGAGCCCAGGATTTTTCCCTGAAATTTCAAGTGCAAAAGTAGCCATCGGCTTGTATGCAAAGCACGGTCTCAAATCGGTAAAAAATACATTCTTTTGAGTTCCAATTGGGCGTACTATACTCCACGTGCACACTGGAAATGATCGTCAATCGAAGAAGGTTACGAGCGACCGTACGCCCTATCACAGTTCGCTAACGTGCGGCTGCTAACATGTGTTTCTTTGTAGCCATGTTTTGCCTTGGGTGGAAAAGAGCTTTCAAAGTTCCACATCCAATTTTGTTTCCACGACCAGACAATTGAATGGTATCGATATTCTGATTCAACTAACTCCACGAGTTGAGACCTAGTTACGTCTAAT
Source organism: Brachyptera risi (assembly GCA_964007535.1). Classification (NCBI taxonomy): domain Eukaryota; kingdom Metazoa; phylum Arthropoda; class Insecta; order Plecoptera; family Taeniopterygidae; genus Brachyptera; species Brachyptera risi. Next base: position 7,619,650 of record OZ023327.1, on the reverse strand, counting down.
ATGGAGTCAGATCAAATTGAGAGAAAGGATCTTCAAGTGAGAAAATAAATCGTGGTATAAGACCACGATTGGTATCACAGCCCCTATGATACCAAATTTAATGTGATGGTATTCAAAAGGTCAAAAGAAAAATATAATTTTCCAGCGTCAAGAATGTTTGATGTTGACAGAAAAATGTAGATCGTTGGCAGGCAGCGAGGAGAATGTGTTGAAAACCGCATGTTCGATGCGTTAAACTTCCAGATGCCCCAAAACAGGTTGTTTCAAAGTGCTCATTGAGGAACGGGAGGTGATCACAAGCCTCGAGAGATCGACAGAGTTCAAAGCCAGTGTTGGGTGGTGTGGGCGGATCATCGGATGACATTATGCTACCGTTTAAGGACGTTTAAGACGACCAACGGCTTTGGCTCAGGGTCTGCTAATAAACTATCGAGAAAAGCTCGTCGCTTTCAACGTTACGTGATTGGATTACGATGTGAGAACAAATATCGTTAATTTCTCATCTTAAATTGTGTACTTACATATCAACCTCTATTAACCTAGAAATCCTTTCGTCAGTTATTGGTCTAAAGGTTTGGGGGGTTGGCTTATATTCAGGACAATACGGTATATTGAAAATGAAATGAAAATAAGTGGAAGCAATCTTTTTTCATTTATCCTTGGTTCTCAATTTGATCTGAAGTGACACTCCTATTATAAACCCAACAACTAATAATGGAAAACAACCGAATTGCGCAAAATACAATGAATTCAAAATAACGATTACAAATCTTTTCTTTATGGCATTTTTATACAGATTGCTACAACCCATCAGACAGGGTCGAGATTCAGCCTGGCTGATGTCACTAGACCTACATCATTGCAACCATGATGTATTGAGGGTTGCCTCAGTTTGCCCGTCTGTTACGGTGGCTCAACTCCCTATCCCAACAACGTTGAACATATGTACCAATTTCCAGTCCAAGACTACAAACCCATCAATCATGAGTCGTCGAGTAGTGATACGAGGAACTGACTCTGTATACAGAATAACGTTTATACTGGCTCAGCTGTAGCAACAGTCACATGAAATGCCATTATTTGAAGGTCAGGCATGACGCATAGTTTCATATTGTACACTATAGGTAGAGCGGTGATCAGTAGATTCAAGGACAGTACTCGTGGAATAGAACAAGATTGACAGCTGAGTGGAACCACCAGGTAGGCTAGGTACATCTTGTACACTATAGGTAGAGCAGTGATCGGTAGGTTCAAGGACAGTAGGCCTACTCATGGAATAGAACAAGATTGACAGCCGAGTGAATCCACCAGGTAGGCTAGGTACATCTTGTACACTATAGGTAGAGCAGTGATCGGTAGGTTCAAGGACAGTAGGCCTACTCATGGAATAGAACAAGATTGACAGCCGAGTGAAACCACCAGGTGGGCTCAGTACATCTTGTACACTATAGGTGAAGCAGTGATCGGTAGGCTCAAGGACAGTACTCATGGAATAGAACAAGATTGACAGCCGAGTGAAACCACCAGGTAGGCTTGGTACATCTTGTACACTATAGGTAGAGCAGTGATCGGTAGGTTCAAGGACAGGACTCATGGAATAGAACAAGATTGACAGCCGAGTGAAACCACCAGGTAGGCTCGGTACATCTTGTACACTATAGGTAGAGCAGTGATCGGTAGGTTCAAGGACAGTACTCATGGAATAGAACAAGATTGACAGCCGAGTGAAACCACCAGGTAGGCTTGGTACATCTTGTACACTATAGGTAGAGCAGTGGTCAGTAGGTTCAAGGACAGTACTCATGGAATAGAACAAGATTGACAGCCGAGTGAATCCACCAGGTAGGCTCGGTACATCTTGTACACTATAGGTAGAGCAGTGATCGGTAGGTTCAAGGACAGTACTCATGGAATAGAACAAGATTGACAGCCGAGTGAAACCACCAGGTAGGCTCGGTACATCTTGTACACTATAGGTAGAGCAGTGATCGGTAGGTTCAAGGTCAGTACTCATGGAATAGAACAAGATTGACAGCCGAGTGAAACCACCAGGTAGGCTCGGTACATCTTGTACACTATAGGTAGAGCAGTGATCGGTAGGTTCAAGGACAGTACTCATGGAATAGAACAAGATTGACAGCCGAGTGAAACCACCAGGTAGGCTCGGTACATCTTGTACACTATAGGTAGAGCAGTGATCGGTAGGTTCAAGGTCAGTACTCATGGAATAGAACAAGATTGACAGCCGAGTGAAACCACCAGGTAGGCTCGGTACATCTTGTACACTATAGGTAGGGCAGTGATCGGTAGGTTCAAGGACAGTACTCATGGAATAGAACAAGATTGACAGCCGAGTGAAACCACCAGGTAGGCTTGGTACATCTTGTACACTATAGGTAGAGCAGTGATCGGTAGGTTCAAGGACAGTACTCGTGGAATAGAACAAGATTGACAGCCGAGTGAATCCACCAGGTAGGCTCGGTACATCTTGTACACTATAGGTAGAGCAGTGATCGGTAGGTTCAAGGACAGTACTCATGGAATAGAACAAGATTGACAGCCGAGTGAAACCACCAGGTAGGCTTGGTACATCTTGTACACTATAGGTAGAGCAGTGGTCAGTAGGTTCAAGGACAGTACTCGTGGAATAGAACAAGATTGACAGCCGAGTGAAACCACCAGGTAGGCTCGGTACATCTTGTACACTATAGGTAGAGCAGTGATCGGTAGGTTCAAGGTCAGTACTCATGGAATAGAACAAGATTGACAGCCGAGTGAAACCACCAGGTAGGCTCGGTACATCTTGTACACTATAGGTAGGGCAGTGATCGGTAGGTTCAAGGACAGTACTCATGGAATAGAACAAGATTAACAGCCGAGTGAAACCACCGGGTAGGCTCGGTACATCTTGTACACTATAGGTAGAGCAGCGATCGGTAGGCTCAAGGACAGTACTCATGGAATAGAACAAGCTTGATAGCTGAGTGAAACCACCAGGTAGGCTCGGTACATCTTGTACACTATAGGTAGAGCAGCGATCGGTAGGTTCAAGGACAGTACTCGTGGAATAGAACAAGATTGACAGCCGAGTGAATCCACCAGGTAGGCTTGGTACATCTTGTACACTATAGGTAGAGCAGTGATCGGTAGGTTCAAGGACAGTACTCATGGAATAGAACAAGATTGACAGCCGAGTGAATCCACCAGGTAGGCTCGGTACATCTTGATTGCAACAATACAGTACATGGAATCATAACTAATTATATTTATTTTCAATAATGTTTCGATATATATTGAAAAGTGTTCGACGCGACCAATCAACAGTTATTCTATCTTACCGAGATAAGTGTAAAGATGACTTAGTACCCGAGCAGGTTGTACTTCAATAGGCGCTACTTCAGCCATAGTCTGCACGATGATATCTTGTTGACTTAGTTTCTCTCGAATGTCGTCGTCTTCGGCTAGAATAACCACCTGAACGACCACGTCGGGTTTCTTCTCCGAGCACAAGCGCCGATTGAGAGGATCCAGTTCCCCAATGGCCAAGAAACCCTACAAATTCACAGTCATTTCAGTCAAAAAATGTGGACAAGTGAGTTGGAATTTGTGTACAGTGGAACCTCTTTAGCACGACGTTGAGGGGAGATGAGCTAATCGTAGTTAAATCACGATCGTCGTATATAACCAAATTTCACAATAAAATTCACAATACAACTTTGTGTGAATTTATGAGAATTTAGTCAATTTCGTAATTGCGTGCAATAGGGCGACCAGCCAAGAGTACAAGTGAGATAGATCTTTCATACTGGATTATTGCCGACGACGTGCGATCGACATGCGCACATGTTGCCGCTCGGCCGTCGAGTTGAATGAACGAGTATTTTTTCAAACTGAAAAAGTTAGATCCACACGCAGTAAGATGACACACACACACACACACCATGCAGCTAACAGCTCAACATGCTTGTGTTTATTACTGCACCTCAAATAAAAACGGTGGAAATTGGGAAAATCATGCTTCTTCATGATGAAAAGTTTATTAAACGTATTTTAGTGGAAAATCTCACAGTTTCAAGTTGATACCGTTGTTATGAGTGTGCGGGTGTAATAGGTCTAATTCAAATGAGCAAAAACGTATTTTTGACCGATTATAGGCCAAGATTCGCATATAAGCCGAGGGTGACTTTTGGGCTTGAAATTTTGAGAAAAATCCTCTGCTTATATTCAGTACAATACGGTACAAACAATAACAATTTGTTAGTCGATTCGTCGTAGTATTGATGGTTTTTCTTGGAAGGGAACCAAAAAAGCGTCGTATTTTCACGATGGTCGTTATATTAAGGGACGTATAAACTAAGAGATAATACACATGGTCTTATGGGAATTGGCCAGGACTGTCTGAAAACGATGATATATCGCAATGATCGCTGTAATGAGGGACATTCTAAAGAGGTTTATTTATTGATTTAATGATTTATTGATTCATTTTGATTGACAGCTTTGGAACATAAGTACATCAATATTGAATATATACAGTGTCAAGCAAGTATTTATAACACTGGGTCTCACTCTTCTCGTGGCTGATGACTTTTCAACTACAAATAATTAAAACTAAATCCGTAGTTTGAATTTTCTGTGAAGTAATTAATATCCCAAGTTTGCAAGTCTGAATCTGATATCATTTTGCTACGAGTCTTGAGATTATGGTCCATTCCCTTCTTCTTCTGTGGGGTTCCACAAGTTGATTGACCTTTCGACCTTTTGTGTGGTAACCGTTTGATGAGTGGTTACTGCACTATCCCTAGGTTATTTGGGGGGGGGGGGGGGGTAGTGTTTGAGAAGGTGAAGAATGGTGATACAAATCAAAGGGATAATAATAATGGTCAAACTACGTACATCGAGAACACTTGGAGAAACCTACCAAAAAATCAAATACCAAGACAATAACATCATTCAATCAATTCACATCTATCACATGGAATACACTTCGAGACGAGTGATTGAGTGGCTAGCACACTGAACCATCATTCGCGAGACCAGGGTTCGATTCCCACTGTAGTCGACCAACCTGACAGGGCTTTTTCGTGGTTTCCCTCTGTCGTTCAGGTCAATACTGGGACGGTTCCTTAACAGGCCACGCATGAAAAGACTCCTTCCCACTATCCAAAAACACATAATATAATAACCTTTCATCTCACCATCCCATCATCTCATTCATCATTCACAGACGCCAATAGATTGTGACCATCAGTGCAGTGCGTCATTAAAGCCAATATAGATGAATAAATAGGCATGTAAACTATAATCAAGATAGTAAATGAATTGTTTTGCTTCACAACAACTGAGACCATAAATTTCCTTTGAATTCCATCAACTAAATGGACAAAATTATAAGTGGATGATGGATTTGGTAGTACTGATAACTATTCTTTCTTTTTTTTTATATTGGGTTTAACGACGCACTGTAATGATGACTGAGATCTATTGGCGTCGGATGAATGATTAATGAGATTATGGGATGATGAGATGAAGGTTTTATGGGTAATGGGAAGGATAGTGGGAAGGAAGCAATCGTGGCCTATATTGTGGGAACCATTCCGGCATTAGCCTAGACTACAGAGGGAAACCACGAAAAACTCCTGTAAAGATGGACGGTGGCGAGGATCAAACCGGGTTCGATATGTCCCTTCACCTTCCGGGTCACACGAAGCAAGTGCGCTAACCACTCAGCTACTGTGCCGGTCTATTCTTTCTTCATCTTGATAGTTATAGTGACAGGGTGAGAAGTGAGGGACAGTTACAGGGTCTGATTAATCGAGTATATAATAGATCAAAATTACTATAATTATCGTAACCGCAAATACACATTGCTACACCGAGCACCCCTCACAACTGGCCACGCTTTGGCCTCAGGCAGTATTCATGTATAACAATAAACACTACGCTAGTCAAGTTCATAAAGTCGGCGTCTATTGCTCCGAACCTTTTTGACCGAAAAACACTACGTTAGTCAACGACTGCTCCGAACTTTATACTACCTAAACAGAAAACATTGATCCTCAACCAACACTAATTAATTAGTTTGACCTCGACTGAGTATAGCAATTTGACATCAACTCATTACTGAATATATCATTGTATGAACATATAAATGATAACAAGAAACTATCCTAAAACAAATAGCTAACAGTACCAACAAATAATAATCAAGACTTTTAAGAATATGAATTTCATAGACATTCTAATTTTGGAGACAAGTCAAAAATGAGTGGGTTATCTACTCAAGAAACCAGCTATGAAATCTGTTCAATGAATGCTGGCAGACTGATTTACCTCTTGCAGTAGTTTGCCCAGAATGTAGAGGGACTGTGCCCACATGAAGGGGCATCGGCCCAAGGCTACACGCTCTTGACTTCCGGGGGCATTGTACTCTCCCGCCACTCGGTCAGCTGGCACTGCGTACAGCTCGGGCACGAGCTTGGTGCCATCTTCAGTACGGATCATTATCTGGCTCAACAAAACAACAAGCCAGGGTCAGCTAGCTAGGGTCAGCTGGCACTGCGTACAGCTCGGGCACGAGCTTGGTGCCATCTTCAGTACGGATCATTATCTGGCTCAACAAAACAACAAGCCAGGGTCAGCTAGCTAGGGTCAGCTAGCCAGGGTCAGCTAGCTAGGGTCAGCTAGCTAGGGTCAGCTAGCTAGGGTCAGCTAGCTAGGGTCAGCTAGCTAGGGTCAACTAGCTAGGATCAGCTAGCTAAGGTCAGCTAGCTAGGGTCAACTAGCTAGGGTCAACTAGCTAGGATCAGCTAGCCAGGGTCAGCTAGCTAGGGTTAGCTAGCTAGGGTTAGCTAGCTAGGGTCAGCTAGCTAGGGTCAGCTAGCTGACCCTTTTCGTTCAAATTTTTTGTTCAATTAAACTGGTTCGTGAACATGGAAAAATAAAAGTAGAGATGAATTTCTGTATTGTATAAGAACAGTGCATTTAAGTTGAAAATAGATTGTCTTCTCCAACCTTTAAAAATAATACTAATTACTCCGTCTGTTGGAAATAGTTTTGTTTTGTTTCGATACTTCCAACATTGTGTTGTATTGTATAATAGTTATAAGCTGTTACGTAAAAAATTATATTTGTGAAAGAAAAAACATTGGCATGAGGCCAGAAAGTAGGCTACAATAGAATGATAATAATATATGTATAAAATGGAGGTAGCCCTAATAAGCAGGTGATGACGTAAGGGGACAGTGGAAGCTATTTTTCAGGGTTTTTTCATTTTGTTTTTTTCTAGACTGATGGTGTAATGTTTTGTCAATTAGATGCTGCAATAATTACCAAATTGTTCGAAGTGGTTCCAATCCTATTTATTATTCACATTTAGGACTTTGTCATCCCACTTCTGATATGTCAGTGCTAATAACTTTGGGGCTAATATTTCAAATGCAGTTATTTCAAAGTATTATTTTTTGATCCCCGGTACCTGAATCTCTGGAACCATTGAAGATTACCACTCTTTAGTCATAAGTATGCCATTCTTGTGTACAGATTAGGAATAACATTGAAAGTATAAATTGTTGTATGCCTGAAAATGTGGTGTTTCTTGGACACTTTTCAAACGAAATAAAAATACAAGGTAATTTTATAATTTTAATTTTATAATTAAAATTAATTTTAATTATTAATAAAAATCTTTAATTTTTTAATTTTATAATTTTGAATAATTTTTTGAAAAAATTCCCTTTGCAGGTGTACAAAGGTCTTATGTGACCACAGTGAAAACTTTGTGCACGCCACTTCTATAGTTTGTGAGAAACAGGTACCGAAGAAGTGCACACATAACATTGTCGGCATCGGGCTTTTAATGTCCCCTAGACAAGTCTCTTGAGGGCAGATTTGGATACACTTTGCTCCGTAATTGTCTCGACCTCTAAAGGACGGTTGTTGTGAAGTCTGCAACCTGATTGGCCAGCTCCTTTTATAAGCATTTCCGTCCTCCGTATGCTTCTTCACTCGGGTTGGACCAATCAGGTGAAGACTTTGAATTACAAATCATTAAATTAAGTTTCGATACCATCCTTTTCACGACGAGGCATGATTTTATAGGCCAATGGCACCCCTTTTTATGAACACTGTTTTTTTTTTTACCTCTTCCAGAATTTCCGTGTACTCCGCGACAGCTTCCTTATTTCCTTGGAAGCAATAATCCAGGATCAGGTAGCAAAAGAAGAGAGGCCAGTCGCATTCAATGTTTTCAAACATCCGTAGTTCCCACGGTTCGTAATACAGGCGGTTGGGATCCTAGAGCAGAAGATGTTCCAGCAAACAACAATACAATTAGAGAGCACCACAGATCTCCATCCCTATGGGTATGATTTGGAATATTCTGACAGACAAAAGATGGCCAGTATTGTATAGAGTGCAATTCAATATTATTTAGGGTAGGTAGGTTACAGAAATATCATAAGTGGACAGTACAGAGTTTTACGAATAAAACGAGGATGATGGTGACGAGGGGCTGTGAATGTACGTTCTGGTGTTATCTTATGAAAATATTCTATTTATAACATAGGCCTATGGAGATTGAATATATATACTTTTGTATAGCTCGAGTAAATGATCGTGCTATAGATGTTAGTATCAATAAGTGACATGTTCAATAGCTTATGATCAACGTTAGGTGCTGTCTAGACTAATTATTAAGAGGCTGCAGGCACTCGTATTTTACGCCGCAAACTCTCACGGCCGTAATTTTTGAGATATCAATATGATTGTTTTTGCATTCTGTTGATATTTGAAAGAGGGAGGTTATCGCATTTACAGAACTTTGAACAACAAATTTGTAATTTTTCAAATTCTTCAAATGGAAAATGAAAAAATTTCTAGTTTACGGAAACCTAGATATATATTTTTGAATACCGAAAAAAAATATGGACTGTGAAATATATCGCAAGTGTGAGTAAGGGAATTAACGGCGTTTACGAGACTATGAGTTCGGCGGGCTAGTCTATGGGCTGCGCCCAGCACACGATGCATGTTAGACTCGAGTCTGAAGCGAGCGAACAATGAGCGCGTGTAGCGCGCCTGCGGCCTCTTAACAGAAACCTGAACAGGAAGAGCTGAAGGCAGCTCTTGAAATATCAGAGCACAAAAAACAATTGAGGGCAATTATCATAGTGGGTTGAATGATTGATCATCAATTCCTTGACCTTCCTAATAGGGGCTTTGCTTTCATTGCTGTCAACTACTATGTTTCATTGGCGGCCAAACAATTGACGACCATGTGAGAGATCCAGCGAGTCTCACTTGGCGAACCACTGTGAAGTAACACGGAACAGAAAATTGGCCGTGTAAGCGTGTGACACCGAGAGGCAGCGGACTCACATATCTCGACAGCATAACGCCATATCCTACTCACATCTACAAGATAGATTAACGAATTGATCCATAGAGCAAGCTAATGTATTGAGAAATGACACAATACAGTCAGCTGTTAGCCCAGAACCTACGCGTGTCAAACTGACGAGCCACTCAATGCTAAATGACACTGATATCGGCAAATTGATTGTTTCACATATCGACTACAACAATACATGATGATGATTATTGTTTGCTTAACGACCCCACCAACAGCTAGGTTATATGGGGGTACGAATGAGCTGGTGATTATGAATGTGTGAAGTGATGATCAGTGAGAGGACATTTACAAAAACCCATGCCTTATGCGGGATTCGAACCCACGCCCAACGGTGACTTCAGTTTCTGAAGCGGTGCCTCAGCTGACCGAGCTACCGAGGGAGGCTACAACAATACATCATTGAAATGAAAAAAAAAAAAAAAAACATTGTTTCTGCTAGAAATATTATGTTGTTTCGTGATGCTTAAAGTCGCACAACTTCTGTGGTTAAAAGGGCCTTCTAATTATGAAATATTTAGAAATATTATGGCAGGTTGTATAAACACAAGTATCTGTGCGATGTAACGGGAAAAACACCCGGCCCGGGAGGTAGGGTAGTGATCACATGATCACATAACCTGGCTGTCAACTGGTTAAACTCATGGTTTAGCTTTGCAGTTAGTGTTACTATCATTTTAATAAATAGAGGCCTAGGCTTTAATTTATTCAAGTATGATAATTGAAGTTCATGCCTATACTTGAACAATTGATAATATTTTCACTTGAATAATAAAGTGAAGATTTAATAGAAGTGTGCACTTGTGTAAAGTCTACGAGATCAATTGTATTTCTGATCGTTTCCTCCAGTTTCCGCGCGACTTTGTCGAGTGGATGCAGTTGTCAAAACGTACGCTCGCAACTCAACAGCCTGACCAACTCGGTACGATATTCAATCACAATACCGCAAGTACAATATTTGTTATTAAATATTTCTTCTGATTTCATGATGTAGGCCTCCTTTTAATGAAATCACTGTTCTAGTTTTAGTTTGACCCATTCTACAATATGTCAGTTGTTCCATTGAAAAAAGAAATGATCATTATTATTAATTGAGCCTGTCTACGTCGAATGAAGCCCCTACCACTGGTGCTAAAAGTTCCTCTACTGGCACAGGCTACAATACGTGTCCTCGACTCATTTAGGCTCAAACAAAAGTTACTTTCCATAATTATGTTAGTACACAATCAGTTCTCAATATTATTTTCAGTCTTTATTATTTTGCATAGGCCTACGCTAATACTTCCATTTATAACCTACCGGTATTGAAAAACTTGTTACGAAGCTGACAACATTTAAAATAATCAAACTCATTCTTAAGCTTTAGGCAGTAAACATTATTTATCATAATGCTTCGTCAGACTCATCATACACATGCCTTATTTATAGCAGTGCACCACTGCACAATCAAACTAGAAAACAGTCATTGAAAATATGCTCAGTGTGAAATATTATACATTTCCAATGAACATCACAAAATGGCCAGTGGAATTATTATGCTGATTCATCTTTGTACCAAATGTTGTGCGGTAACATAATTATCAACTTGATTACAATTTGTCCAAATTATATGATATCGATTTTAATTAGATGAGCGTAAGCCATTCCACTTATAGCCTTTGTCAGTGTTTTTTTTTTTTTTGTGGGCCGTGCACAGGTCGCAGTGTTTGACTGATCGACATGAAACTTTTTTAAACACGCAAACTTATCCAACTTAGAACTGTATAGTTTTCGAAATGAATCGGTCAGACCGATTTTGAGAAATATCATCTCAAATTTTCCAAAGACCTCATCAGATTAGGCTGGGCAAGAAAATTTGAAAAATAAAATCTCTCCAAATAAAATAAAATTTTCTGTAAATGTGTACACATGAATGATACACATTATCACGATTTTGGATGCAATTCGAACCAGCCGTTCTGAAGACAAAAATCAATCGACTGTTTTTATTCATCAAATATATAGGAATAAAAGCAGAATTATATAGCCAAGATCCACTGCTTTCGTGGGGGGGACTGGGTGACAAGAGCAGGCATGATGATGTCAGCTCTGGCTGCATGCGAAATAATAAAAACTTTTGTGTATTCTCAAGGCTTATCAGAAAGGGAAATTGATCATGTTGTGTCAGTTGACAAAATGATCTTTGACCTGAAGTGTCAAGCGACATGCAAACAGATGCGTATCACAGACTTTATGAAAAGTGAAGTGTGATAATAACGTCATCAATTAATATCTAGATCTTGAAGGCAATACATTGTTGGGAAAAATTTGAGTGTTCATTTTAGAAATATTCTGGACATGGATTTTTTATTTTTTTTTACATTTCAATGGTTTTCTGGATGGATTGTTTTCCTGGATGGATCGTTTCTTTTTCCTGGTCCCCTGAAAACCGATGCATCGAGGTTTCACTGTATAGCAATTATATTTTTTATCATCAAAATATATTATTATTATTTGTAGGCCTATGTATTATATAGTTATGTCCAATAGTATGATATCATGATAATAGGGTAGTAAATTCATCATTCGTTTATTATTTGTATGTAGGCCTACATGTGTGTGAATAAAATTGAAATTGATTAGGCCTAAATAAAAAATAAAAATAAATAATGTATTTACTTTTCATTGGGTGAGACTTCAGCAAATTGTTCTTTTCAAAATAAGAACATCCATTTGGTGATTACTAAGGCTGTGCGAGTCTTGAAATTTTCAAGCGAGTTCAAGTCGAGTTCGAGTTTCAAACTCGCTCGTAAAGATTTTTTTTCAGATTGAAATTTCAAATCTCGAAATACTGTCGGGTCTCGAACTATTTCGAGAGAGCGAGCGAGAGTGGAAGGATAAACTTGTCATCTTTTCATCATTCAACAGATTGGTATTGAATATACAGTGTCTGAAACTTGTGAAAAAGTTTTGTTTCTGCATTTCTCCCTTTGATTTTGCATATAAACTTGCTGAATTATTTCAACACGCATCATCACCTAACACTGTCAGTGGCATTGGACTGACTGACTCCGAGTGATTTCTGCTGAGTCGTAGTTACAACCAGACACGCACTCGCGTCTCTCTCCCTTCCTCAGTTCCTCCCTCTCTCCAGAACACATCCACACTCTGTCAAGGACAGATTGAAACGTCATCACACGTGTTGTCAAGCAACTCGGGACGGCCGAGCGCCAATAGCAACGCGCCATACACACACGCGTCTCTCTCTCTTCCTCAGTTCCTCCCCCTCTCCAGAACACATCCACACTCTGTCAAGGACAGATTGAAAAGTCATCACACGTGTTGTCAAGCAACTTGGGACGGCCGAGCGACAATAGCAACGCACCATACACACACGCGTCTCTCTCCCTTCCTCAGTTCCTCCCCCTCTCCAGAACACATCCACACTCTGTCAAGGACAGATTGAAACGTCATCACACGTGTTGTCAAGCAACTTGGGACGGCCGAGCGCCAATAGCAACACACCATACACACACGCGTCTCTCTCTCTTCCTCAATTCCTCCCCCTCTCCAGAACACATCCACACTCTGTCAAGGACAGATTGAAACGTCATCACACGTGTTGTCAAGCAACTCGGGACGGCCGAGCGCCAATAGCAACGCGCCACATTTTTATGATGATCGTGTGTCGTCGGAGTTGGCGTGTCTGAGGCCCTTGACAACGGTTTCTAACACGGTTTCTAACGGCGAAGATAGCCGAGACACACTCATTGAGGCAACGGTTACGGTTTCTATCAACTCATCAAGTAGTTTCGCCCGGTTTCTGTCGTACGCAATACGAAATTGACATAAGTCCAACCAGGAACAGTGATGTTTTTTGGCGATAAGGACGTGTTTGGTTGATCCGAATTTTCATAATTTGAAATCATATTTTGCGGATCTCTTCCATTTTAGATGAACGAGGGTTTGAGCTCGTTTGCTCGAACTCGCTCACTCCATCTAAAATTTGTATTCGAACTCGCTTGAAAAAAGTCAATCTCACTCGAAACTCGCTCAAACTAAAAAAGCTCTGCTCGCACAGCCCTAGTGATTATAATGGCAGAATCAGAACATTAAAAGAACTACAATGCACGAAAAAAAACACGAAAATAGAGTTATTGACTCATTTTCACTAAGGAAGGCAAAGTAAAACCTAGTGGGCGCCATTATCAACAGGTAAACTACAAGACAGGCGTAAAATAATACCTCTTTGGGTGTTTTGTGTCCGTCTCTGAGGAACCTCTTACAGCCGTACCGGCCTTGCAGTTTGGAGACTATAGCAGCTCTGGTTTCCTTGATCAACTGGGGATCGTCGACAGCGAAGGCTGGGAAGCTGATGACAGACAGGAGTCCGCTGTCCAGCTCTTTGGAACTGGACTCCCTCGGCAGCATCGACTGGAACAAGTACAGTATACTCTGGTCAATTCCTGATTGGATCATTCCAAGCAGATTTGGTTCCCAAACCCAGGTACAGGGAATACAATGTTGTTTATCAAACTTCGCACTCTGCAAAATGATCAATTAGAGCACAGCTACACGTGTAGGTATTCAACATATTCTCACTTTCACAACATTGCTCAGACATTTATTGTGAATAATGTTCATACATTTTTTGGTTGATATTTTTCCCAATTATTCCTCAGTAAGGGGGCTTACTCAAATAAATGATTACAGTAAACCCTCTCAAATTCGAAATTTAAGGGACCTCAAAAATCAAAAATCGAATTAAAAAAATTGGAATAATAGAAAATGTTTTTTATTTGTATAGTGGACTGCCCCACTTAGTGAGAACGAGAACACAGTTCAGTAGAACCTCTTTAGTATGTCCCTCATTACAGCCAGGCCCGGTCCTAGTGATTTTTCATGCGTAAGCGAGATTTATTCTTCCCCCCTCCCCCCCCGTCCCCGTTCACAATGAAAAGAAACGTATTATATAGTACTTAAATCACATTATCATCACAAAAGTTCATTCACAATCAAAATACAATTTTTTAACATTCAAATAATCGATTTTTTTGCTGGCATAGTTTTACTATGAAGCAACAAAATAATAAAATGTCTTTGATAATATTACAGTTTCATTGTTACATAAGCCTACATGCTGGTTTAATCGCATTGCGCCTACTTGAAGTTCACTTTTCTAGTTTTCATTGCTGAAAATTCTGCAATTATGGGTTATATGATCATATTCGTACAGCTTGGCACTTCTGAGCCTCATCGGCCAGGACTAGCTTGACAATTCGAGTCAACCCTAAAATGTATTACCTACACACTAGTTACGGTACATGGTGATCATGTTCGTACAGACCTGCAGTACAGCTTGGCACTTCTGAGCCTCATCGGCCAGGACATGAATAATGGACGAGGGTCCGCCTCTGGCTCCGAACAGATCCAACTCGTTCATAGCCTCCAACGCAGCTTTAGCCATACCAATAGAGCTAGCATTGAGCTCCGGCAAGCCATGGTTGGTTTTATCGCCACGTTCCCAGATCCCGTAGTCCTGGAACAAGAATATCACACACTCTCACTACAAATGTGTTACAAATTGTTAATCACAAATGCAAGGGGCTTCAAAAAAAAAAAATGATTTTGATTTTTACTATTTTGGATTTATCAAAAAACTCCATTTCCATGAAAATCATCATCACACTTGCCGGTTAGAATCGAAAGCTATGCCACACGTGAGAAACCGCTCCACTGATCATGTGCACTCGGCTAGCTGCTAAGGTACGATCGTTATACAGCCCGCTTCCATTGGCGCTCGGCCGTCCCGAGTCTGACTGACCAACGGGTGTTCCGAGCGTACGATGAATCTCGTACTTGTCAAGGCCAGACACACTCAGATGATACACTCAAAGCAGCAAACAGCTGAACTGGCGAGGGCTTATTCTTACGCCTCAAATGAAAAGCATGGAAATTGGGAAAATCAAATTTGACTTTTTCTGATATTCTTGATTTTTTTCAGCATGAAGGAGACACAAAAACATAAAAGTAATCATTGATTATTGTTAACACATTGGTCCAGTTTACGGCAATCATTCAACTTTTTTTGTTTTTTGATCCTTTCTTGGGGAAAATGTGCCTCAAAATTGCCAAAACAGCAATGATTGACCTTGACATTTGACTTCCCACAGAGATGAAAAATTGACAAGCATCCCCCCTGAATTGTTTGCAGTTAACTGAACTTTGATATCTCAAACAGCATAGAAACACCAGCAGTTACCGCAGATGCTGATTATTGTTTGCTTGACGACCCCACCAACAGCTAGGTTATACGGGGGTACGAATGAGCAGATGATCATGAATGTATGAAGTGATGATCAGTGCGAGGACATTTACAAAAACCCATGCCTTATGCGGGATTCGAACCCACGCCCAACGGTGGCTTCAGTTTCTGAAGCGGTGCCTCAGCTGACCGAGCTACCGAGGGAGGCCCGCAGATGCTCAACGGAGCTAAATTTGGGCTCGGAGCCAAACTTTGATGCCCCTTATTTTGGAAACGGTAGACACAAAACTTTTTAGATAAGTTTTTTTGAGCTAAGGTTATGAGTGTCATGCGCGCTTACACATACAGACCGGACCAAAAACATCATACACAGGAAAATAAAGACCAGAAAAAAACATTGATTACCCGGCGGGTAATTGTTTGAGCTCGGATTTCACTTGGAATTGGACCCGCCGACAGTGTTGAGTAGTAACTTATAAGAAGGAACGCGTTCCTTTTTCAAGAACTTTCAAAGATATGCGTTCCTTTTTTTCTCAAAGGAACTTTTAACCATTAAGTTACAAATTTCCGGGAACTTTTAATATAGACGTAAACGTTCCTTTGAAAGTTCTTTTAGGCATATTGACTATAATTCATTTCAGTAATCCTGAATCCGTTCCATTTATCATCAGTCAATCTGCTTAAAATATACGAAAATAGAAAATCATTCAGATTGACCAGTCTTGGAATGTGGCAAACTCTAATCACTCACTAAAAGCTTATCGGCACTGGGATCGGGAATTGATGATCAGTTGATCACAGAAGTGCGTAGTCTAGACTAGTTGTAGTTATCTACAAGTTCAGAACTTGATCGATACTTGTCAACGTCCCTGATCAGTTTGTCAAAACTCGCAGATTTACCTAGATTGTTAAAAAACTTCTTATAAAGTACAACACAGCTATTTAATCCAGTGCTGGCGTTGAGAGAATATTTAGTGCAGGAGGGCTCATTTTCAGCGACAGGCGTGGCCGCATGTTGGATTGAAATTTTGAAAATTCACTTAGATTAAAGATTGGCATGTAAAACGATAGAATGTGTACAATTGATTGAACAATGCATGTTGTTCCCGTGACCAAGCAGGGGCAATTTCCTTGACCTATATATCCTATATCCGGTCATTTCTTCGCCAAAGTAACTTTTAATAGAAACTTTTTAATATTCAGGAACTTTCAAGTTCCTTCTTTTCCTGAGGAACTGTAACTTTCAAAAGTTCCTATATTTGAGGAACTTACCCAACACTGCCCGCCAACATCCCTACTATCTACACTACAGTGACCACGGCAACAGCCGAAACATCAAAACCTCGTGTGTACATCATTAACGGGCTCTCCACTACGAGTGTTTCTATTTATAAACCTCGGTAGGCTGCCGTTTTTTCTTTGCCTTTCCCCAATTCATATATCCAGCCACAGGCTATTTTCCCAAGTACACCAAGTCATGTGACATCGTTCCCGGATCCATAGTTTTCCTGCTTCTATCCTTCATTTTGCCCCACACTACTCCCATATAACCAATGGATCATTGCCTGCATGGATGGTTCATTTCTCTTGGTCCTTTGGATAATGATAGATAGAAGCTTCACAAGTGTTTTACGTACCGGAGTGCAATAAGCAGATTCGATGTAGAACACAAGATTCTGAATGAAGGATACTTCGTCCAGGTTGAAGACAATTTGTAAACCAGAAGCGGTCATCTGAGCTAGGATCAGCAGGTACAGGCTGATGGCATCAATCTGCAGATGGCCCCATTCTTCATCACCAACCACGGTGTGGCCTGAAAACGTAACACTTGGTAAGTCACACAAGATATGCTGAGCAGTGTATGTACATTCTTCATTGTCATTAGCATTCACACGATATATATATATTATATATATATCTCAAACCCAGATAACCAATTAAATTGGGCCAGGAGGTGTTTCCACCAGTTTTTCTAGGGCAGACTTCTCATATCAATCGGTTCCTGCCAGTTCCGACTTCTTCCTCCTCTTCTTCACTACTGCTAGGCCTATCCTCTATTTCTTCTGCTCTTCCTACGAGTTCCCTCCATCGTTCTCTATTCTCCCACCATCTCTTGTCTTCCACTTCTTCCCATTTTTCTCCTCGGTTGACTACCCCGAACTTGACTCCCTTTTGCCACCTTTCCCATTGCCACCTTTGCCATCTTTGCCACCTTGCCTACCCTTTCACACGATATATGTAGAAGAATTATTAGCAATCGTCAAAGCACATACAAGTATATAAAAAAGAATCCAATGAAAATATAGTCAACAGTATTGTATCTGAAGATAGTAATTCAAATACAGTAGAACGGTGATTCAGCGGAGCCACATGAGCTGAAGACTCACCTGTCGATGAACTGTACTTGGCATGCAGAGCATCAAACGGATTCTGGGTCGTCTTGAACTTCTCCACCTTATCTTTCTGCTGCATCATTGCCATCAGAAGTCCCCTCATCAACTTAACACAACTCTGTAAGTAAACACAATCATCTATACTAGCTGGCAGTCTCACACAATACCGGTACATGTCTTATATTCATTTTATTCATGAATGAATATTAGGGTTTTAAGGCGCATCGACAGCGAGGTCATTTAGCGCCATATTCATTTTATTCATGAATTTCTCTATATTGGGTTCAATGATGCACTGTACTGATGACTAGACATGTAAACGCAGCTTTTATTTTTTCTTCTCATATCATTTAGAATTTGAAAAGTAGCACTTTGGTGCATCTATTATTTTGAAACATCGTATTTTGTAGCTCAACAACGTTTTGTAGCGTAACAGCAGTACTGAACAGGTAAAGCCACCACATAACGTACAAAAGGCATACAAGAGAAACACCCCAATTGATATGTTTTAGAAAAATAGTCTTTACAAGCAGGCTAAACTTACGCCTCATCTGCTGCCTGCATTTTCAACTGCACATTTTTCTATATTCCTCAACTAACTTCACCCATTTACACCTAATATAAAATAATTTTGGGAAAAATAGCATCTATGATACTTCTATTTTGCATATAGCGTCTATATCGCCAATACATTGGAAAATAGCGGATTCAGACGTATGTAGTACTTTGTCGCCCTCTCAAACACATGATAGAAAAGACCAAATGTATCGAAAGATGAAGAAATATCAGAAAAACATCTGAAGAAGCACTTTTAGATTTCATCACTTTTATAGCAATTGCTATTTTACATGTCTCTACTGATGACTAAGATCTATTGGCGTCAATGAATGATATAATGAGATGATGGCACGATAAAATGTGAGGTTACTGGTATTCTATCAGGTGTTTTTAGATAGTGGGAAAGAGTCAGTCATGGTCTGTTGTCAAAGAACCATTCCAGTAATGACGTGAATGACAAAGGAAACCACGACAACCCCCCGTCAGAATGGCCGGCCATGGCAGGAATCGAACCCCGGTCCCTGGATGACGGTTCAGTGTGCTAGCCACTCGACCACTCATCTCAGTGTCATCGTTGCTTACACAACGCAACAAAACTGAATTTTTCCAAATAAAAATATATTCACATATTTACATGTTGGTCTTACGGGTATTTTCAACATTTAGATCAGCAGGCCTAAATTATCAACAACAATTCAATTTCAATCTGCTGCCTTGCAACCTGTGGTGAACATAAATAAAAACAGAAGGACATGATTCAGATCGCATCGACATCTAAACGGACACTCATCCAATAAAATAAATGGGCTGTCATTGTGTCCCTCACCTACTCTACTGTGATCAAGGCAATAGCCGAAACGTCAGAATCTCGTGTGTACGTTTCATTTCATTTCCGTGTTCTATCAATGGGCTCTCAACTATGTGTAGGCCTATCTCGATCCATTAATCTGGGTAAGCTGCTGGTCTTTCTTTCCCTTTCACCCAAATCATATTTATGAACATTAAATAAGGTTAGCAGTAAATAAGGTTAAGCTAAATGAATGCTCCAACGTACTTGCTCTAGTTCGTATGTTTTAGCTCTGTCTTCATCCATATCAGCATTCTTCTTATATGCCATTGACAGACCCCAAACAGCCAATATACAATAAACATTATCACGAACCCATGCGTGGTTGTTTTCTGGACTTGCAGGAAACAATCCTGTGACAGGATGCTGAAACAAATAGCAAAGAATGCATACAAGTGAAGCACAACTTTGATCAAATACTCCCTAGATAAGTTATACCTATACTTACCTAGAATCACTGTTTTGTTACATTTTTGTCAAGATAGCAGACTTTAACTGATACCAAGAAATCATCACATTTAAGAAAGTTTTAAACAATTGAATATGTCTATCAATAATAATTAATGATAAATGGCTTCAATCAAAAGATTGCTTTATAATCTATTTGAAACACCAATTTCCAGAGAAAAATCATAATTAGCAATGATATTATCTTCTGTACAGTATGTTGATCATGCATCAGAGGCTGTGAACCCAATTCAGGATGGCCTAGACCAGTGGTTCTTGACTGGTGGGTCGCGACCCCTCTGGGGATCGCAAGAGGGTTATGGATGGGTCGCGGTGACCTTATATTTTATGAAAATTAAAGAAAAAATGACATTTATTCCTCCATAATAATGTAATAGGCCCAACACATTTTTATTTTTTCAGTCACAAATATTACAAATATCATTTTAAAAATATTATTACCTTGATTCTACTAATGTATTTCGTTGGTTATTCCCAGATTTCTTCAAAAGACGACAATGTTTGGTACTTATGTACTTCTTAGAAACTGGGTAGGGTAGTCGCGATAAGTCGAAGTAGGGGCAAGACATCATCTCTACACCTGTGTACAGTTAACGAGTAATTTGGTCTCTCTCTCCCCTCACCCCACACTCCACTCCAACCAATTGAATCAATTGAAAACACAAAAATGTGATTATTCAGTCACAGTTGAACACTTGAGAGTGATTAGAAAAGATGTTGAGTTTGTTCGGGTTTTCTTTGCAAAAGCGAAAAAATAATGTAGTGGATAGTGGGTCAAAAAGTGAGTGCAATAGTGTTAAAAAAAATATATGATTCGGTTTTACGGTAGACCACTCTTTTTGAACCTCTTCTACTTCTAGCATAATTAAGTTTGACTTGTAATTTGATTGTTGTTAATACAGTGCTATATGCTTTTTAAGTAATTGGGTCGCCATATTATTTCGAAACACTAAATGGGTCGCGGGACCTAAAAGGTTGAGAACCACTGGCCTAGACGCACCATGCAAACTACAAGTATAACAACTTACTTGGTGATTCATGATAATCTTGTGGACAATACGTTGGTAATAATCCAACCGTACACCTGAATTACTGCGACTACGCATTTTGCTGGCTGGAATATTCCCCGTTCAGTTCAGTTGGTCTATAAAAAATAGTTCCTAGAAAAAGAGTAATATATATATTTATAGGTCTATATATATAAATATATATACATATTAGGGATGACATCGATTCTCAAAATCGGGAATCGATTCTCCATGCTCCGGAATCGATTGAAAATCGATTTTGAAAAAAAAAAATTGAAAAAAAAATTGAAAAAAGGAGTGTAATTTGAAACTTTTTTTTTCAACCTTCCCAAGGCGTTCACGTGAAAAATAGCTGCTAGAGACTTCTTTGAACTGTACTGTACCATTTGGGTATTTCCATCTACGTTCGGCTGTCAGACGTAACCGAAGGGACTAACCGAATTGGCGTCGGTGAACTATGAATGAGATAATGGGGAGATGAGATGAAAGGTTATTTTATTACATGTGTTTTTAGACAATTGGTAGGGAGGGTCATGGCCCGATATCAAGGAACCATCCCAGCATCCACTTTACACCGACACAGAAAAATCAAAATATTACCCCTGACAGAATGGTCGACCACGACGAGAATCAAACTCCGGTCTCCTAAATGATAGACCTAGTGTGCAAGTGACTGTTTTCCCGGGTCATTCCATATCAAATCAACTGAACCATTTTCCTCGCCGTCTCCGATTTCGATGAAATTTATACCAGTCACCAACACACCAGTCGATGAACTGTACAAACTTTGGGCTGTAGCCCTTCTAGTTTTCAAGTTACCGGTACGCCATGTAGGGAAATCCAAAATTTGGCGGGCTTTGCGCTGTTCCAAAATTTGCTTCTTTTAAACCTTTCAACATAAAGACCTATTTTTTTTGTATAGCCTAATCAAGCTCTGATTTGATGAGTTTTACTGGCATCAGATTTGATGTTATTCTGTGCAATGAACATCAAGATATTTTTGTCTAAATTTTTCTAGTTCCACCCCACATATAAAAGGGTAGGTCTACGGCAGTGTTGGGGAAGTTCACTTATGAAAGGAACTTTTAAAAAATTCAGTTCATGTCAAATAAATCGATCTTTTAAAAAGTTGAAAGTTCGTTTTCGTGGCTTTGCGGTAAAAGTTCAAGTTCAAATTCAAAAAAACATAAGTTTGTTCAAAAATTCACATTGAAAATTATCAGCAAATATCAAATCAATTATGGATCTCCCCCTCCTGGAACCATACTTTGAAAAGGGTTTTAAAAGTGATACAGTAGAACGTCGTTTATACGACTTTCAGGGAACTGAGAAAAAAAATCGTATAAATGGATAAACGTATAAATGATTTATTAATGAATCTGGGTTCAAACATTTACCCACTGCATAATCAATGTTTTTTTTTGGTCTTCATTCTCTTGTGTATGATGTTTTTGGTCTGGTCTGTAAGAAAAGACGCGTCACAGCTCTCCCCTCCGCCCCCTCACCAACCCACGCACCACTACAGCATGCCATTATATTATGTCCTTGACAGCTCTCAGATGACATGTGCTTCGTGAGAGACAGACGCAGACATTTACCAATGCTCATCAACCAATTAACACTGTCCAGACGACTCCTAGTGTGGCATTTACTTCAAATGTTTGACATGACATTGACAGAATTACATTTTTTTGTTTTTCTGTCCTTGTTAGAAAGGGAATATTATTGAAATGACATTTATTTGACTTCAAACAATGAAAAGCGATCATCATTGCCTATTTAAAATACTTCAATTTTGAAATCACTTTCTGTTGACATGAAAGAAATGCACTCCTGCACACGCCTTGCATAGCACTTCCCCCCCCTTCCCCTAACCCCCTCCCACACATTATCAGCTGTCACTGGCTGGGCAAATGTGCCAGTGTGATTGCAACATTCTTGGCAGTGTGCTTCCAAACCTTGAGGTTGGAGCTCCTGTTGCTCTAAAGAGTGATGATTGGTTTAGGAAAATGATGCGTCTCTTCATGAATATTAAGTGATTTAGGACTAGACAATATCTATGAATATTTTTTGGGGTGGGAAAAACCTGGGTAGGAGTGAAGAAGTCATGATGAGGTGGTATTTTTACTAGGAAAAACAGGTGTGCTTACGCATGAGTTGTTTACGTTTTGGGGTTTTTACGACTTTATGATGAACACCTGACTGGAATTATTGAAAATGTTGGAAGGAGACAAGAAATTCAGTTGTATATACGAAAAGTCGTGAATAAATGAGTTGTATAATGGAAGAAATTTAACATGTAGTCTTATGGAGAATAGTTGGGACCACCTGGAAAAGTCGTATAAATGTAAAAATCGTATAAATGAGAATCGTATAACTGACGTTCTACTGTATATGTTGGCCTACACACACATTTTCTACAATAGATGTCTCAAGTTTAATAGTGATTGATAAGAACTATAAGTCACAACACGTGAACCTTGATCACACGAGGCTGCCGGCTCGCCTGGTGATCACATGATGAAATCCAGAACAGGGAATATTATACATTCGGGATAGACCGTAAAATAGTCGATCTCATTCGGAATTTGGACGGATAAGTACGGATAGTGCGATAGTGTCGAATAGGATAATGAGTGATCTAAAATTATGAACTTTCAAATGAACGTTTTATTCCGTTAAAGATCACCGAAAAATCGAATGTGAAGAAAGTTCAAGATCGTCGACTGTAAATGTAACGCGTTCATTTTGAAAGTTCATTACCCAACACTGGCCTACGGACTACGGTAGATAATAAAAAAATAAATAATAATAATAAATTTCAGGGGAGGGGGGGGGGGCATGTATATTCAACACATGAAAAGCATTGTTAAAAAGTGGTAACAGTAAGATGATTGTTTCAGGAGATAACAAGGTCATGCTATGATTGTGTATTGAAAACTCTCAATATGTACCGGTAGTTTTTGTTGACATGAAATATACCTCTTATGAACACTATTAATTATGAATCTAGGCAAAAATGACGGTAGGCCTACATATTGAGTTTTCATACACAATTATGCATGACCTCAATTTATCTTCTGAAACCATCATCTCATCACTTTTTAGCAATGCTCTCCATGTGTTGAATATATAGGCCTAAATAAGCCTGCAAGTTGATTTTTTTTTTAAAATTCATCTTTGACTATGTGGGGTGAAATTAAAAAGTGTAAACACAAATATCTTCATTTTCATTGCACAGAATAGAATCAAATCTGATTCTAATAATTTCTACTGAATCAGAGCTGAATTGGAGAAAAAAAATCTCTACGTTAGAAAGCACGTTAGAAGCAGCAAATTTTGGAATGGCATAAAGCACACCAAATTTTGGATTTTTCTACATGGTGAAACTCGAAAACTAGGCCTATGAGGGCTACGAAGCACAAAGTTTGTACAATTGGTTGACTCGGTGTTTGGTATGACTGGTATAAATTTCACCAAAATCAAAGATGGTGAGGTAAATTATGATACCTGGCTCAGTTGATTTGATGTGGAATGACTGCCCGTTCTCAGTATTATTGGTTTTAAAAGGCACTTATGGAATGACTCAACAAAAATATTGGCATATCAGCAACTATTTCACTCATGATGACGAAAAACACTTCCGCAGTAACTAGGACTATATAGATACATTTGGCACAATTGCTCTGCCAGTAAATATCACAGCACCAAGTCAACATGGCGCCAGGCAAGACTATGGAAATCCAAAGCCCTAGGCTCCAAGTTTGTAGGCCTACAATGCCCTAGGAGCAGCGGTGGCTCGTGTGTAATTAGGCAGCACTCCCTACGATTGTCCGAATGTATGTTATTTCTCAATTAAATTATCTCGAATTAATAATTTCTCTCATCGCAGTAAAATGTTTTCTTCTAGAAATTAGGCATACTGTTGAGAAAAATACAGCTTTTTAAAAACTTATAGCACAAAGAACGTAATTATCAATTGTGAAACGTCCGCGGCGTCAAATGCATTATAAAACCTACAAGCCGCTAAGCGCCTGCAAGAGCGACGCAAGGCAACTTGTTATACAAGAAAGCGTACCGGTACTGCATGGCTTGTCGTTGAGAGCAGATCAGAGTAAGTGGGCAGAGAAAGCGCAGTGGAGGAGGATATACGTTTCTATCAACTCCCGAATGTGCTGCACGGGGTGTTGTTCAGGAAAAGTCAAATTTGCCCACACATTGCCGAATTCAAACCACTCGAGACTCCGCGCACTCACGGCTTCCGTGGTGTTTCGTAAACTCTTGACCAACTTTATTCACAAAATTAAGTTTACTTAGGCTCAGCTGTAACAACAGTCATCTGAAATGCTGATATTTGAGGGTCGCAGAAAAAGGCATGATGCATAGTTTCATATTTGTACATCAGTTGGAGCAGCGATCAGTAGGCTCAATGACAGTACTCATGAATTAGAACAAGATTGAAAGCGGAGTGAAACCACCATGTACAATGACCATGTAGGACCAAGTTTGATATACTTTGGCCTGCTACATAATAGTCAATCCCTAAGACTGCCTAAAGCATTACCAGCCTAGGCCTATGTGTACATAAAATCTTTGACAAGTAATAAAAAGGATATAGGCCTACCGGCACATGCAGCATACTGGTTAACGCACTTGCTTCATGTGACCCAGGAGGCAGTAGGCATATCAGACACGGTTTGATCCCCGCTACCATCCCGTCCATCTTTACAGAGGTTTTTCGTGGTTTCCCTCTGTACTCTAGGCTAATGCCGAGATGGTTCCCACAATATAGGCCACAACCGCTTCCTTCCTGCTATCCTTCCCATTAACCATACAACCTTCATCTCATCATCCCTTCATCTCATTAATCATCCATCAGACGCCAATAGACCTTAAGTCATCATTACAGTGCGTCGTTAAAACCCAATTTATAAAAATAGGATAGGCTCACAGCGCACTAGTACGTCTTTGTCATACATCAGGCCCTAAGCCCAGGTTATCTGCCCAGGCATTGACTTTATAATAGGACCTAACAGGTCAGCCTATTTCCACAACTTTTGTAGAGCCCTGGGCCTACATTTTTCATAGTAATTCCTACCCAGTTGTCAACTATCTAAGCTATACTCCCGTTCAACTTACTAACCTGACAGTATAATTAGGTACACTCAAGTCCTTTAATCCTCATACTAACTTTAAAAATGTGTCAAAATAAAAAAAGTTAAAAGCTTTTTATCAAGTTCGTTCTTCCTTGAATGAAGACGATGGTAGTGCTGCGGGTGGCTATTAACTCAAGTACTTTCAGAAAACAGCCACGGGTGCTCAGCAAATATGGGAAAATAGTAGTTATCTGTAATTGATATTTGCCGAAACATCACTCTATTTAAATTTCAAAGTAATAAATTATTATTGTTTCAGAAAACGCAGTACAAAGAGAGTATTTAATGCACTATAGCTGTAGCAATCATACGTGTAAACTTGATGGGAAAACACACCAACAACTTGGTAGAAATAAAAGTCAAGAGAGTTTATAAGATCCAACTTCTAAATACCATTTCCCATTTATTTTTTTATGAAACAACAATTTGTATTGTAAGAAGGATTAAAGAACTGTATTATTGTTGGAATGCGTGAGACAGGACAAGGTAATGGGAGCATTGAGTTTGAAACTAAATGGCATGCTGGCCAGGCTCACGCTCTACGCATGCTCGCACCAAATGTACATCACTGTTGGCGGCAAGAAAGACGTAGTTGGGCGGCAAGATGTTAACTGTCAACGTCAACTGGACCCAACGAGATATAAATATTTTTATTATATCTCGTTGACTGGACTGGACCACTTGCCTGGCCTCTTTACACCTAGCGTTCTGCACGGATTTTGATGAAACTAGCAGCACTGTTCATTTTCATCACTTGACAGTGCAGATAATATATAATATAAATATCTTTGGTGCAGATTGTCGACATTCGACCTTGAGAACATCTGCAATCTGTAAGAATACCCTAGTTTCTACAACGTTTTTGTAATAGGCGTGGTTACCGTATTGTGATATTGGTCCATACATACTGCCACAGATGCTCACCCATGCTACTTTTTGTTTTCTTATCAATATTTCGAGAAAAAGGAGACCTGCATTCAAATTGTTTTATTCAAGTATTGTTCGGCTGGACTTCATGATTTAACAAAACGTTGTAGGGACTACCTTACCTAACCTGCAACCTGTAACTTAGAAAATCGTGTTATCAGCCTGAAATGAAGTTGAGTTATTTCACTCGTTTTTCATTAAATATCTAATGAAGGTAAATATACCGTATTATCAGGTTAACACAATGCCTGTTCACCGTAACAATTATTTGTGCTTCTATCTGGTGGGCATATGTTTCTTAACGTGTTTTACGTGTGTGCCCAGTGAAACTATTGGAACACCTAGGCCTATCATTGCTAATTTGACAGCTGGGGCTCCCACTACTAAGCCTATGTCAACTACGCCTAGCAAGCCTAACCCCAGTCTCAAATCTGCTTCACCGCTTGCAGACATTGTTAATATATTTTCGGAAACATCACAAGGGGTAGATAGTGTAGGCCCATCTCACAGAATAGGCCTAAGCAGTCCTACAGTTGGCCCTGCTCCTCCTATGGAGGGAGGAGGAAATCCAACAGAAAAAGTAGCAGGCTTAGGCCTAGTCCCTAGTTTGATTCATCAAAACTTGACAGCCCTCTCAAGAGAAGTACCGGTAACTGTAAATCGTGGGCTGAGCCTAGTTCCAGAAAAAACAAACTCGGCATCCAGTACAACAACTCTTCCAATTATAAAGGATAATGTTCATGAGCCACCACTGAGCCGTGATAATGATGAATCATCGCCTACGCCTAGAACATCAGATTTACGCCCTCAAGTAACATTCAACAGTTTGGAAGAAGATTCAAAGTCATCTAAAATACATGCAAGGAAAGGTGCAGAAAATCCCAAAATTAATGCAAGAAAAGGTGCTATTCCTGATTTGGTAGACAAACATAATCTTGATGTGTCATCTTCAACTGTACTTCCCAAACAAATTATCATCATGTCCAATACCTCACTGATGCACAGTTCTAATCTTTCAATGACAAAAACCATCAACAGTACAGAACACAATGTTAACATTCCTCATAATTCTGTACCGGTAGTAAATTCATCCATTTCTGGCTCAGATATTAAGTCTACATATAATAGCTCTCAACTTTTACCCAGTGTTAGTGAAATCCATGTCACTCCAGTCGTTATTGAAGATGCATTGAAGAACGTTACAAATAGGCCTACTAAACTGGATCCAAATGGAGGCATATTAGCATCATATCCACCACTGAAGAAAAAAGCTAAACCGTCGAAAACAACAGACACAAATTCTTTCACAGATTCTGTAGTTTTGAAAGAGCGTACTCCATCTCAGCACGAGTATGTGGTCCCTATTGTGGTAGCCATTCTAACTGTTCCCATGCTAGTTGTGTTGGCATTATTTTTGTACAAAAAAGGTTCAGAATTTTGGGAAAGGAGACATTATCGACGGATGGATTTTCTCATTGATGGGATGTACAATGACTAACAAATGGGCTTAGCAAAATTCTCCAGCTCATTTCTTCGATAAGCACAATATTTTAAATAAAAAAGAAATACCAAGTTTTGGAATCTATTTTTGAATATAACTTGTCTAGGCCTAAATGTTGAATGTCTACTACAAGAACATACCGTACCGGTATTAATTGAATAGGCCTACAGTATAACCAACAGTTTTTTAAGAAATAAATATGTATATATTTGATTGAAATTTTCAACAGCTTGTCAGTTGTGACAAAACATAGTTTGACAGTTCTCTATTCTCGTTGTTTGAGGTGGACCAAGTGCTAGGCCTAATGCTAGTAATAGCTAAGTGATACATATTTGTGATTTCTTACGATCCACACAAAATCTTATAACCATGCAAAGATTTCAGTATGATTTGGTATGTTGATATCAGTATATTATCATGGTTGTGGCAACAACTAGAATATATAAATGGGAACTGAGGGTATATACATGACAAGCAGGTCTAGTGGCCATTGCCTGAAAGCGTTCAAGTGTGCTCGGCATTGTTCCTCGTCGGTGTAGTGGTTTGGCCTGTTGCGGGCTACTTTTTTTCGATTGAATTGTGTGTAAAAAATGGTATTTGGATAACAAGGTTATAGAGTTATTATTCATCCGTATAACGCAGCTGTTGGTGGGGTCGTTAAGCAGCATTAAGGTGGTTATTTCTTGATATAAACAGAAATATCCCAAGTTATCTTGAACCTGGAAGTTCTTTGACATGGGCCAAAATACACGATCACCATTCAGGCAATTGGTCCTCGACCCACTTTTCGAATATATATATATATATATATAGGCCTATATATATATATATATATATATATATATATATATATATATATATATATATATATATATTTATATATATATATATATTTATATATATATATATATATATATATATATATATATATTTATATATATATATATATATATATATATATATATATATATATATATATATATATATATATATATATATATATATATATATATATATATATATATATATATATATATATATATATATATATATATATATATATATATATATATATATATATATATATATATATATATATATATATATATACCGGTAGCAGAAGGTGTATCAGGAATCAAACGTACAAAGTAGAGATTTCATAGTGGGACAGGCACAATATTGCTCCTTATTACGAGGTATAAGCCAAACCATGCGTCTAATTTCAAGTCACAATGTAGTGTGTACTGGGGCTATTATGTGGATCATTTTCAAAATACCCTTGATCCTGCTAAGCATTGTTTGTGTTGTATTAAAAAGGCTACATGTAATACTTTGACTATCAAAACAATAACATTCTTGAACAAATTGGTGCTTATCCCCCAAAAAATGTGAGAAATATATTTTTTATACATATTATACTGAAGGAACTTATGCCTATAATTGAGTGCCAGTACGTACCAGTGTTTTTATTCATATATATGTGGTATATATATTTATATATATATATATATATATATATATATATATATATATATATATATATATATATATATATATATATATCAGTGGCATAACTACCGCAGGGGCAGTCGACCAGGGGGCGATTATTATCATCAGAAATACGTTTCAACGATTACCGAAATATAATGAACGTATGAATAACTGAAAAAAATACTTTTTAATATTATCTGAAATCACTTGAAAAATAACTGACTTCATAATATTCATGACCTCGAGTCATGGGAGCAACAGATGAATAATGGCCCGAGAGGGAGGGTGGGGGAGGGGGGCTGTCTAAAGTAGCAGCTCATAGTACTGAAAATATAGTTGCGTTCAACAATCTTAGTTGTACAGCTTATAATCAGTAATCGTTGGAAACATGATTCCGACTCGAATATTTGTACGCGGCGTGCCGCCAGAGGGTTATTGAACAGTTGCAGAATGTAGCTATTTTCAGAAATTTTCATGCGGTGTCGTTCATTACGACACATGATCTGATCATGATGTGAATACGACACATGGTCGAATGAATTATGTCTGTTACTGACTTACTAGCATTTATAATGCTATTTTCTCTCTTATTTCTCATATTTGCTGAAGAGCTGAGAACAATGAATTAGTTAATAGTGTCTCAAGAGGGACAAGTATATGTCGTGAAGTTATGTTTGGCCGCAGATATTATGTCTCTTCAATAAACCTTGTTTGAGTGGTGCACAGAAAAGAAAGTTTCAGCAGCAAAATAAAGCTAAACTGAAAAATATCCAGGCCTCCAAAGATGAATGCATTTTTTCAACGTCCAGCCAAAATTTAATGATGTTGAAAATCTGAGTGTGACAGTGAATGAAACTGAGGGAGAATAGCATATTGAAAAAAAGGACATTTTTGCTGATAAGAAAGCACGCAGGAAGATGCTAAAATAATGTAAAGCAGCACGCACAATAGTATTAGTATCATTTTTTTTTTATATATATTGGGTTTTAACGACGCACTATACTGATGGCTACGATCTATTGGCGTCGGTGGGTGATGAATGAGATGATGGGATGATGAGATGAAAGGTTATTTTATTAGGTATTTTGGATGGTGGGAAGGAGTCGGTCGTGGCCTATTGTTAAGGAACCATTCCAGTATTGACCTGAACGACAGAGGGAAACCACGAAAAACCTCTGTCAGGATGGTGGACCATGGCGGGAATCGAACCCCGGTCTCCCGAAAGACGGTTCAGCGTGTTACCACTCGGCCACGCATCTCGGTATATATTAATATCATATTGAGTCATTACGTCAAAGTCATATTGAAGTGTTATCAAGTCAAATATTGAGTATATTGAGTCCAAGTCATATCAAAGTGTAATTAAAATCATTCCATCATTTGGTCTGAAAGTGAAAATGTAATTTTAAAAATAATTCCACAATGAGGAAATTCAAGTTGCACATAATCAAACAGGTATTTTCTTGAATACGAATCGATCGTATCAGAAGGCAAAACACTCAAATTTTTTGGCTGACCTGTGACCTTACTTCACTTGAAATAAATATAAGCATGCTACTTTGACTACATTTTGGTGAAAAGTCAACTATTTTGCCTCTCAACAGTAAGGGTGTCAAGTGATCTTCACCTTCAATAGAACCATTTTATTTCATAAAATGACATCATTGTGAAAGTATTTCAATCATAGTTTTGAGTGTATTTTGATCGTCTTCAATATTAATTGAAAAAACATGAAATATGGAGGTTGAATGTTGAATAATATCAAAATTTCACCATTTGAATTGATTTATAGTTTATTGGGTCGGAGGAGGGGGGGCATGTGAGTCTTTTGCCCCAGGGCCCAAAATTTCTAGTTATGCCACTGATATATATATATATATATATATATATATATATATATATATATATATATATATATATATATATATATATATATATATATATATATATATATATACATATATATATATATATATATATATATATATATATATATATATATATATATATATATATATATGATTATGGTCTGATTATTAATTCATATTGGCTTTAATGATGCACTGTGATCTATTGATCTATTGGTGTTGAATGAATTATTAATGGGATGATGAGATGAATGAGAAGGTAGTGAGAAGGAAGCGGTCGTGGCGTATATTGTAGGAACCATCCCAGCATTACGTAGACTCCAGAGGTGAATCACGAGAAACCTCTGTAGAGATGGACGGTGGCAGGAATCGAGTTGAACCGGAAGAAAGGAACCGATTTGCCCTCATCTCTGGGGCACATGGAGCGAGTACGTTAGCAGCTAGGCTGGTATATATATATATATATATATATATATATATATATATATATATATATATATATATATATTTATATATATATATATATATATATATATATATATATATATATATATATATATATATATATTCATATTTATTGTATATTTTTATTAAATATATATATATATATATATATATATATATATATTCACTCATATATATATATTCATATATTTACTCATATATATATATATATTCACATATATTTTTATTATATAAATATATATATATTCATATGTATATTCATATATATATATATATATATATATATATATATATATATATATATATATATATATATATATATATATATATATATATATTTATATATATATATATATATATATATATATATATATATATATATATATATATATATATATATATATATATATATATATACATACATACAATATATTGTATATATATTTTTGTCAGATCTCGGCTTGTTTTAAAGAGCGTGAAAGCCACCTCATCTGGGCCCTCTGCCAAAAACCATTTGAACTACAGAGGAAGAGAGATTGAAATCAATGCAGACGTTTGCCAGCTTTAACTGAACATGCTCTTGATAATTACCATAGTGTTCTGTTCGACGAGTCAAGTCCTGGTGAAATGAGGGGGGGGGGGGG
The DNA here is from genome assembly GCA_964007535.1 of Brachyptera risi. Classification (NCBI taxonomy): domain Eukaryota; kingdom Metazoa; phylum Arthropoda; class Insecta; order Plecoptera; family Taeniopterygidae; genus Brachyptera; species Brachyptera risi. The sequence continues at coordinate 7,586,651 of OZ023327.1, read as the reverse complement.
GGGGGGACTTCGATATTTGAAGAATATACCATTATGTCAACACTTGAAGGATTATCATCCTATTTTTTAGTTCATAGTTTATGTAAAGGGTAACATATTGAGGATATCGATGTTCAGAAGATTCATTAAACTGTCTGCCCTATTCATAGTCCCAACGGTTGGAAGTGTGCATGCCCCAACAGTCACATGAATCGCTTTTATGAGGTTTATTAGCATTCTCAGTAAAGGCTAATTTACACATATTGTATTTGGCGTGACAATTAAAGAGCAAGTGGTGGGAGGGAAATTCTGTGACAATATATGTACTCTGTATCATGACCAGTTGAAGACGTCTTGAAAGGGAGATGGAGAAATATGTATGCATAATGATGGTGCTAATTGAAAGCTCTCGTTTTGGGGATTTATACATGCTATGTTTCATATTGCGGCTACCCGGGTAACAGAAAATCATCAGGACCCGGAGGTATCACTAATGTATATATTTGAATTTATCGAAGGCTGCACACTTGGCAATAATATTTCATCGTTCACTGTTTGGCGGAAAACAATGTACTGAATACTTCTATGAAACAGTGTACAGGGAATGTACATTTTTTGCATGTACAATATGTCAATTGTGTTTATCTTCCATTCTAAGCTCTAGTAGATTCCATAATTATTTCAATACAAAGGAATAGAGAATGTAAATATATTACAATATAGTAGGCTTACCAAAATGTTTATGACTTGCTAGGCTATAAGCCTACCATCGAATGGATAGACTGTCAAACTGGTATAGTTTTTCAAATGTTCATTAAATGTTTATCAAAGTAAATGGGATTATCATGCTGATGGTGAAATAAATGCTATTTATTTACAAAATACTGATTGTAACATGGTTCATAATGTTTAATAGTTCTATGCTTGTTTCTCTATTATCACTAATCGTATTTGTAACATTATTTCAACAGAAACACAGACGCCTTCCAATTAAACCCATGAGATTTCAGTCAGTATTTTACTATTTTATAATTATATATTCTGTATGTAACAATGTTATGATTGTAATAACATTTTGACTTAATTATTTTATTTTAGGTTTCATATCAATTTTCACAAGACTGTAATAATTACTCAAGCAATCAAAATAAAATTGAAGCAATTATAAAAGTACATCATACTCAGCTTCAGTTAATAGGAGCTTTAGTCTGGCAGTTTTGAATTAGTTACTATAGTAACATATATTTAATTCAACAATCTCTCGTGTTCAAATGTCAATTTTCCAGTTGAAATTATCTTTATATTTGAAAAACAGATTCATCGAGCCATCTATGACAACGTATTTTACACAGTCAGGAAACGGTTTAGGCAAACCGGTTCGCGCTGAAATGGTTTATACAGATGGCGATATACCTGTCGATTTTGGTGTAAAACACTTCAGTTCCAATCCAATTTGAGAAGTGAATTGGACAACTTGATACGATTGATAGGCCTACACACGTCAAACCAATTCAAGGTGTAACCTTGAACCAAGGCCTTCTATATTATTACATTATTATTATATTATTTGACGATATAGAGGGCCTTGTTTGAACGCGGCTGATAACGATTCACAAGGCGGTGCCAAGATTCAAAATGGCTGACTTTGAAACGTTTCGCCAGAGTGTTTCTGAATTATTGTGATTTACACTCATTTGTTGAACCGTTTCAGTGTGAATCGGTTTGTCTAAACCTTTTCCCGACCTTGTGATGTACATAGTCATTATTACTTGAAAACTCTAAAGGCCAGTATGAATGTGTAACATAATAGATGTGATTTTCAATTAATTGTAAGATGCCTAATAATAATAACCATGTGGCAAAGAGTTCAATATTTTTATATTCAAATGCACAGCATCATAATGTCCTAATTATGCAAAGTCATAATTTATTTTTCCATGTACTAATTTATACAATGTCATAGAATAGCTTATGTATTATGGAGATATATGTTTATCTATTTATAATTTATTATAAGACAATACAATCCATGTCATATAACATGATTTTATATAATATGTTACGCCTATTTTGTACCGTGTTTGTGATTATGCAATAAATATTTGCTTCTAATTGAAATAATGTTCTGGGCATTGAAAATGGATTATTTCCCGTTATGTATCCAATATTTCCATTAGGTACACTTGCGGTCACACGAAATGTTTTTTTCTCCAGAATTTGAATTTAAATAAAATATATGCACATTTAACCGCTAATTTGTTCATAGACTGTACGTGGAGTGTGTACGCAAATTGTCGGCTAGTTTTGGTGTGTGTAATATTTTTAATTTTGGTATTGTCTTCGGGATGCATTTTATTGTAGCTTAATTGACCACTTTATGTGACTGCAACCGTACTTTGATAGGCCTATGTTTTGCCAGAGAACACATACATTGTGTACCTGCACTTTGGCTAGTAATTAATAAAGCTCCTGTATCTAAATAAGGGATCGAGCTAGAAATTAACGTTGTGTCCAATCTGAAACTAAGTTCCCAAACTGGCTTATATTTTTGGCTACCTGGTAATTAATTTTGATTATAAATTTGTAATTGTATTACTGTGTATTTGCAGTTTCTATCAAACTCAATTTTGATATTCGGGGCTGATTTCAGGCATGAGCAACTCACGACTGCCCAAGTGGCACATTAGAATAGGCGCCACTTTGGATTCTTACTTTTCCGATGATTATTTTACCAATAAATGTTGAAATAATAATCAGCTCACCTCTCAACCAGTGCATCAGTGATAAGAATAAGATTGATGATATAAATGTGACTGCTAATACAGCACTAGTATTGCCAATCGGTCTTGATTCTTTCCATCAATTCTTTGGTAGGAGGAGAGTGAGGGCTGATGTAGTGTATGATGTAGGAGGGAAGTCACTTGAGTCAGTGGAAAATTACAAGTACTTAGTGGTGGTATTTGATGACGTCTAGGGTGGGGGAGTCAGATTGAGAGAATAGTAAAAAAGAGTATAAATGCACTAAACTTTGTAATGGGGCAGCTTAGGGGGACAAGTATGGAGATAAAGGAAAAGGCTTATTTCTCGTTAGTGCGTCCCATGGTGGAATATGCTAGTTCAGTTTGGGATCCTTATAGATTAGGTGAGATAAGGGATGTGGAAAGGGTGCAAAGGGTTACAGGTAGGGTTAGGAGGTGGAAATGGGGGGAGAGGGTGAGAATATTGGAGAGTCCATCTGAGATGATCCGAAACTTGGGATGGCGGGAATTGGAAATACGGAGAAAGGAGGATCGGATCTGTAAGTTCTTCAGAGTAATGAAAGGAGAAGGGGGCTGGGGAGAGTTGAATAGGTTGATTGAAAGGAATGAGTCAGGGTATGGGGGTAGGCGAAGTCATGATAGAGCAGTAGTTATGAAGGGGGCTAGATTAGATGTCGGTAAGTTCTCTTCTTGAATAGGACAGGTAGGGATTGGAATGGGCTTAGTAGAAGTATACTTGAGGAGGATGAAATAGGGTTGAAGCTATTCCGTCAGAAGGTTAGGGAGGCGATAGGATAGGATTGATAGGGAACTTGCCACCGCGCATTTATGTGCAACTGCAAGAGTAAATAATAAATAATAATATTTTAATACTTTGTTTCTCTATCGAATTAAGATATTTCATCAATTCAATATTAAATTGGAATATCTGATATTTGATAGCTTTGATATCAACTGAAAATTTCTTGAATAACAAAAATAATAATGAACTAAGAAATAGAATAATCCTATAGCATTGATAGAATAATACTTGCTTGGTTTCTCGTTGCTTGCAATGTAACATTGTTGTGGATCGTTAAAATTGATGAAATATCAAGTCTTTGAAGAAAATTGTTATTTGCCATGTTGATGAACAGATAAGCGAACTGACATTTAGGCCACCCCTTCCCCTACACAGCGTCTAGCATTTATGGATATCTTCTAATGAAAATAGGCAAGACTTTACTTCAAGTCCAGCATATATTCGATGTCGTTTGATAGTTGAAAATATCAATATATTTCGATTTGACATAGACATTTCGATATTGCAATTTTCAATGAATCAATTGTTGTTTGCTCAATGACCCCACCACCAGCTAAGTTGTTTGGGAGTACGAATGAGCAGGTGATAATTACAAAACCTTATGCGAGACTCGAACCCACGCCAACGGTGACTTCAATTTCTAAAGTAGGGACTGTACTTGACTTGACGTGAGCGTTATTTCAGTGTTTGTACATTTTTCACTTTTGTTATTATTAATATTGATATTTCATAGAATATAGTGTTGACAATAGTACAATATTGTTGATGTAGTATGTATACACCGTACAGTTGTGTATAATACGTGTCTCTAAATCCTGTGCTGTAATGTATAATGAGGATCTTTGACAATAAATACTTATCTTAATCTTAATCTCATCACTGATGAGTGAAGACTCATCTTTGAATAGGTAGGAATTTTCTTTGGTGAATGTGCAAACAGCATGGATCTGAGAATCAATCAAGTTGGCATTGTTTTTTGTTTTTTTAAATAACATCGAAACTTGATACAAAATCCTTGTTCCCCAATTAAGGCTATGGATGAAAAGTAGGATCGTTTGGACGGAGCACCACAAGGGCGATCTTACTGATTACTGATCATATAATTCTATATCGATAGTTCCAATTGACACTGTCATATTTATGAAAAATATCAATGATAACACTGAAACACAACTCGGATTTATTCAAAGAATTATATTTATTATCAAAAAAGTAAGTCAGGAAACAAAACATGGATATAATTATTAGAGAACAAAAATTTGGACATTTTGAAGGTTCACAATTAATAGTTTGGAGCATCAAGTTTCACAATTATAATTTTGATGGTGGATACCGGTACTTAGAACCTCCATATTGGAATCTTGGTCAGAGGGCGTGCATCCGATTGAACCTCTTCAACCTTCTTCCCCATATAGTACGAGGGTGGCTTGTTCCTCCTATAACACGTATTAGAAGGATAATAACTGGCCGGGCCTGGTCCTGTTTCGTTTAGGACTCCCCTGTTCCTTCCGAAGATATGTCCGGCGGCAGCAGAGCGTTTGTCAGGCAGGCTCCTCCCTATACACGAAGGAAGGTTGTAGAGGTTAGGAGCTGGCGTAACCTGCTTCTTAACCTCGGGCAAACGAGACCCAAATGTGAAACCTTTTGTTCGGAGGCTTCCAGAATCAGGCTTGGCTGCACTATGATGTGATTTATGATCCTTAGTGACAGTCTTCAAAACTTTCTCACGCTTGTTAGTGCTGGAAGCAGTGGTGAAGTGTTTGGAAGCTGATCGTATGGTGGGCCCACCTTCTGATTTCATTTGTTGGTCAGCCCGGGGACAGTGAATGCCAAAACTACAATTTCTCACTGAAGTTTTCACTCGGTTGGACTTTTCTTCTTCTCTGATATGGTTCATTGTGAATAATAAAGCCTGTATTGTAAATATGTTTACTTGATAAAGTTTTTATAAATCTGTTTAAAGTTGTGCTTGTTGTCTCCAATGACATTGAAAGTGTAATGGAGTTTTGAATGTGATGGAAACAAAACAAAAGAGGGATTCTAAATTATTCAACAATGGGAAAACATTTGAACAAAGATCCATCATTGTTATGAATGGCCTTGGGTAGTCTCACAACAGAAACAAAGCCTCCTGGATCGTAAATTAACTGAAGTCAAAGCACTTAGAATGTTGAATTACAAGAGGAGCATGAATGTCTGCCAATTAATCTCTCTTGCCAGATTACCTGTATTATCTTTGCGACAAAAAATCCATTCATGCCCTCAAAGAAGTTGAAATTGGAATTGAATCGGTTCTATATGAATGGGGCAGTTTACAGTCTTGTTCTACTTTTAGGTATAACAACTAATGGAAATAACATTTCTGTGGAGTGTAGACGACTCATCAGAGCGGAATCAGATCAAGATAGCGTTCCAACCATGACACAACCAGTGGCGTAGCCAGGATATTAGGTCAGGGGGGCATGAATTTTGTAAGGGTGCCATGCATAAAACTTTGATGAAAAATGTACACAAATTATTTTAATATAAGGGCCAAGTTTATATACCGATATATATATATATATAAATATATATATATATATATATATATATATATATATATATAATATATATATATATATATATATATTGTCTTGTTACATTGAATTCCAACTATTTGTAGACAACTTATTGTTAATTTTGATTCGGTTTATAGATGTGATCATGTTATTCATAAAACCGTAAATAAATACAAATACATATATATATATATATATATATATATATATATATATATATATATATATATATATATATATATATATATATATATATATATTAGGGATAACTTCGGTTCCGGAAAATCAGAACCGGATAACCGATTCACAGAATCGATTTAGAACCGATTTTCCGACATTTTTCGGTCGAAAGTGAGAGCAAACTTTCATCTAGATCCCAGACGCTCTCTCACATTGGCGCGAGTTCATTCCTTGTTTTTAGGCATCATCATATCATTCGGTTATCTTTCAGCCCATCAACATCACTTCTGACAAAACAAAGCAGATGGTAGGACGCATTTTGGGTCTTACTGCGCATGGAGGAGAAGAGACAAATGGTTAATACACGCGTGAACTAGTATATTATACCTATACAATTTATATTGCAACGACACACTCGAAAAACATCCATCAATTATACATAATAACTCAATCAATTTGATGAATTATTGACAAAAATCAACAAAGAAGGAATCGATTCTCTATTTCAGAAACGATTGAACCTGGAACCGATTCAGAACCGGGTTTCGGTTAACTGAAGTTATCCCGAATATATATATATATATATATATATATATATATATATATATATATATATATATACATATATATATATATATATATATATATATACATATATATATATATATATATATATATATATATATATATATATATATATATATATATATATATATATATATATATATATCTATGTATATATATATATATATATATATATATATATATATATATATATATATATATATATATATATATATATATATATATTATATATATATATATATATATATATATATATATATATATATATATATATATATATATATATATATATATATATATATATATATATATATATATATATATATATATATATATATATACATAAATATAAATATATATATATATATATATATATATATATATATATATATATATATATATATATATGTATATATATATATATATATATATATATATATATAAATATATTTATATATATATATATATATATATATATATATATATATATATATATATATATATATATATATATATATATATATATTTATATGTGTAATTTGTATCTGAAAGAAGCATAGTGTTGTTTGTTGGTTTCTGCCAACTCAACTACATACTGGATCTGACATTTTGAAACAGTAATTTCATTTTCAATTTTTCATTTTCATTTTCAATGCAATTATATAATATATGATTTTATATAATGATTTTGGGTCTGAGAGATTAGGCTCGCTTTAGATGGTTCCACAACAAAAACAAACATCATACAAAAGTAGTAATAGAAATTACGGGATGTGTTAACTTTGTAGAATGATAACTATATTTCTCAAATAATTGAAAATGAAATATAACTTACACTTGGAAAAGGATTTACCATCTACCTTCAATCCACACGACAGTTCTGTTCTTAACGAAGTGAAGTGTTGTGTCAACTTGCAAGTTTTAAAATGTTTTCATTAGGGCACTATGATTACAGCTCTGGGAACCGTCTTGCGATGAAAGACACGAAAACTCGCAATTCCCCGCATTGGATTAGGAATCGCTAATACAACAAAATGATGCAAACACCAGCTGCAAATCTGTATTATCACTGATTTATGGAATTCGAGAAAATGCTCGCGCAATATGCTTATAAAACATCAGACGATGATATTATGAGAGCTCAGTCACTTATACAAATGTATTAATTTCACCAGTGAAATGTGAATTATCACAATGAATTATCCCCTCTGTCTAAACCACGGAACTCGACGAGCAGTCAGTTTCAACTGTGCAATAATAATTGCAAAAACACTTTCTCACAAGTATTTAATATCATAAAATGTATTACCTTCACCTGGCCGGCCTGGGTATTGAAATGTTTCCTCTTCAGTTGCCTACCACACTAGTTCAGCTTGGACACTGTCATTTAAATACAATACTACCAGTATATACTTAATGAGCGGCTTGGTTATTGATCAACAAACAAATGAACAAAGAATTAGTATTTAGACACAACCTATGTTGTCTCCTGAGACTGCTGACATTATAGTATTATTAGAAATTTCCAAGAATAATTCAGCATCGACTTTCTATACAGGCCCGGTCCTAGTGATTTTTCATGTGTAAGCGAGATTTATTTTACCGCCTACCCCCCCCCCCCCCCCCCTTCCTCCCTCCCAATAAAGAAACATATATATCACATTAGTATCTCAAAAGTTGATTTACTATCAAGATACACTTTTTTAACATTTATAGATATCAAATTTTTTGGTTGGTAGTTTTACTATGGAGCAATAAAATTATTGAACGTCTTCGATAATATTATAGTTCCATTGTTATATTCCACATGAGCCTATATACATGCTAGTTTGGTCACATTAAACCTGCTTGAAGTTGAAGTTACTTGGAACATGTTTTCTTTGTCAACGAGAATTAACACACAAGATGAAGGTCTATGGTAGTCTGTCATAGTCTGTCTATGGTAGTATGGTAGAAATTGTGTATAGAAAATGTAACTAAAAAATGAAAAAAAAGTATATTTCAAGAAGAAATATGCCGCCTCTAGAAAAGTGCTGCCCTAAGCAGCCGCTTACACCTAGAACCGGGCCTGTTTCTATATCATTCACAATGTGATATAATTAAGTGATTAAATAATACATATAACCACTCAACAGGAATTGAAAAATTAATCATATAGTAATGGGGTAGCTAAAAGGTTTGACCACAACACTGCAAACTTCATAACTGCTGTTTCAGTTCAACGCCTCTTTGATGTATTATAAAGAAGATGTAATTAAAGTTTCTTACAATAGAGCTACGGGAATACAAATAAAATCAACAGTAGGTGATGGGTTGTGAAATGCATCAACATCATCATAAACCTATTGCAGATAGCTACATAAATACATCAGCTATTCATTTTACATCCCTAACTAAATTATATATCTATATTCGCGTCTGTGAATGATATATGAGATGATGGGATGATGAGATAAAAGATTATTCTATTTGGTGTTTTTGACCTGTTATTAAGGAACCATCCCGGTATTGATTGGCCTGAACGACAGAGGGAAACTACGAGAAACCCAAGTCAGGATGGTCGACCATGGCGGGAATCGAAGCCCGGTCTCCTGAATGACGGTTCAGTGTATAACCACTCGGCCACTCGTCTCAGTCATCCTTAAATCACCCTTCTGATATTTTGGGGGTAGATTCTATCCAAGTAATTAAAAAAAAAAAAATGATTGAGGTGAAGAAAAGAGAAAAGGTGACAAATAGACGATGTAGTTAAGAGAGTGCATTCCCATACTTTTTAAATTTAATTTAAATTTGTTTATTCTCCATTTGATCAATACAATGTACCAATATAGAATTCGTCATGGCTAAAGCTATGCTAGAATTAAAATTAGAGTTAATCAGAATTGAAAATGGTAGAACAGTATTATATAGTAATACATGGTGAAGTAAATAGTAAAGTTGAATACAGTGAATATTGGAGGAAGGGGTAGCATTATCAGAATCAAATCAAATGTGTCAGAAAGCAGATTATGGCTTTTAGTTTTGAGTAACTAAGAGCTACAATGAGAAAAACATATAATATTTGAATTATGAGTCATGTCATTATACTTAATCTTATAGGTCATTATATTTGTATTCAAGTATAGCACTATTTGTAGACAGCTTATTTTTAATTCTGACTTGGTTTATACATGTGATCATGTTTTCATAAAACCGTAAATAAATACAAATACAAAAATACAAATACTTATGAAAGGAAACAATCATAATTGGGCCTGAGGTTGTGATAAATATCAGTCTTGATATCAAGAGGCTTCAAATAGGCAAGTCTTGATATCAAGAGGCTTCAAATAGGCAAGTCTTGATATCAACATGTTTTCACTTTTCAATCATATTTAAAATCAAAAGGTTTTTCGATTCCCACAGCAAAATTTCTGCAATTTTGAGCAAAGAAAAAATCAAAAAGTGTGAAAACATTGCTGGTGGTAATTTGCTAGATCTCATGGACAGAAGTAGGATTAATAGTTCCAAAGCACATAAGCTCTGTATATTCTACAGAAATGTGTCTTTGAGGTGTTTTTGTCCTGGGTAGATTTGCAGAGTACTGATAGTTTATCTACTCTACTTGTATTGGAATATTTTACATAACAAAATTAGTCAGAAGTCCGAAATTAATGTATGGAAATTACTTTAATGGAACTTTGAAATGGTACATCTTTTGGTGTGATTCAAATTAGCTTTGAATAGAATAAAACAATGTTTTTTATTGGTTTCTTACACATTCCATTACACATTGTATGTAATACAGGTTGGCATTAAAATCAATGTCATAATACTGTCAGAAAATAATATTGTATTCAGATCTGAATCAGATCTGAAAAGTTACATTTTTGTCTCTAGAATAAACTATTGGTTGATTTGAACCTAAATAATTTGAACCTAACAACAACAAAAAACTTGAATAAAATGTATAATATGAAGGAAAACAAGAAGAAAATTTTACACAAAATTGAATTCGAAATAGTCCTTTACACCATAAATAACTTCATTTGTTAATATTGTTCCAACATGATGTTTTGAAGTATACTATATTTACTAATAGACAAGATTGTGTGAGGCTATAATGATCGAAGAATTCTAATCCAAATGAATGGACATTTTGTTTTGATTAACAACAAGACACCAGTTATGAATTGTACCTGCATCAAGTAAGACAAGTGTTAGGAGAGAGATCAATTCACTGATTGTTATATTTATATTGCACTGAGACTATAACCTTGGCTCATTTATAATCTCGAATTGTCTTCAAGAGGTGAAAAGAAAATGGTAAAAACATGTTGGGCTTACTCAAAAGGACAAAACGATGCCTCTAGAGTTTGTGCTTGGCAGAATAAAAAAAGAATGTTTTTCTAAAATGAGGCATGTTTATATATTTGGGATGGAGTAGTCAAATTATAAGAGTTTTTCCTGACTGAGAACATTGTATTGGCAGTTCAATGCTCTCCAAGTGAGCTGCCAAGACAACAACGTTAGTAAGTCGAGACTAGTCTTAGAGTGACGACACTCCATGAGACCAGCTCTATAGATGGCTTAGATTTTCCATGGTGTAAGGATTGTACGTTACCACAGGTCCTTGTATTCACTCAAGTATCCAAGTCACATCTTAATAGCGTTAGCTCAGTTGGGAGAGCATTGAATCAGCAATTCATAGGTCCCAGGTTCAGATACCGGTCAAGACAAAACCTTCATAGCTTGACTATTCCATCCCTAATATCTCAATGTTGGATCGTATCCAAGAAGTTTGATTATACAAAATATTGCTCATGCCTAGGAAAAAAAGAAACCCAAGAACCTGTGGTAACGTACAATCGTTACACCTTGGGTGAATCTAAGCCTTCTATAGAGCTAGCTTCGTGAGGTATCGTCACTCTGAGAATAGTCACGTCTTGATAATGTGGTCTAATGGTAGCTTAGTTGGGAGAATACATTGAATTGGCAATTCGAAGGTACCGAGTTCGATTCCCGGTCGAGACGACACTTTTATGACTCGACTATTCATCCTAAATTTCTCCATATTGAATCGTATTCAAGAAGTTCATTAATAGACTCTCTCTCTCTCACACACACACACACACACACACACACACACACACACACACACACACACACACACACACATACATACATACATACATATATATATATATATATATATATATATATATATATATATATATATATATATATATATATATATACATATATATATATATATATATATATATATATATATATATATATATATATATATATGAATATATATATATATATATATATATATATATATATATATATATATATATATATATATATGTATATATATATATATATATATATGAATATATATATATATATATATATATATATATATATATATATATATATATGAATATATATATATATATATATATATATATATATATATATATATATATATATATATATATATATATATATATATATATATATATATAGAGAGAGAGAGAGAGAGAGAGAGAGAGAGAGAGTGTACAGTGTATACTGACCTACTGGATATACTTTGCATGATCTGTTGCCTGAATATATGGTAAGGTACCATACCATAGGTTATGAGCTAGCACTACTTGCTTATTTTTACAATTATATTATATAATATAACTATCATACAGAGTAATGGTAACATTGCTGGGCAGGTACCAGACCTCATATTGTACATCTCTTACCATTGATTGGCCTAATTTCTAGGAACTGACTATTATACCATTCAATCACTGCAAGGCCAACTAAGTTGAATTTTGTTTGATGGGCTAATGTTTACTAGCTGATTCTAACCCATTAGAACAGCTAGCTTCAATAAAGAAAGCAGTCACTCAAAATGAAATGTCAAGTATTACACAGTACGGTACATACAATACCTACCCATTTGTGATAGAATATATTTGGTATGTACTCTCATTTCAACAATGTAGACGGCCAAAAGCTGTCAACTGTTAGTGCTAATAGGTAGGGTAGCCGATGATACCAATTGACACTAGTGGTATGAAGCATGAACTATATTGTCCCAAATGACGTTTCAATGTGCTACCAAATAAGACCAGACAAGAACGACATATCATAGCAATCAACAAATTATTCATTATTCCTTCATTACTTTATTCCAAAGAGGCTTACAAAGATTCTGTACATATATTTAGACCAATTTTCAAATAAGCCATGCTTGTTGCTACTTCTGTCACGTCACGAAGTTCACTCTCCCACCCCCACACAGTCTCGCTACCTCAGAATTTCATTGAAATCAGTGCCGTCATACAAAAGTTGATTCCTGTGTCTAGTTGTGATCAATGAAATATTTCAACAATATTATTCAGACCACGAGTACTTTATATTATGAAAGATATATATTTATTTCATGGAGGATTATCATTTGGATGGTTCTTGATCAAAATGGTGGTAAAATTTGAAACAATCATTTATTATTTCTACTTACGACATCAAACCAATTGATGTCAATTATTCAGTGAGACAGCTATGAATTACCAGTACGGTATCATATACGATTCTTAACCTAAAAAGAAACTTGTCAGAAAAGAAATCTTTTAATCATTAATTTCAAATTTGAAAATAGTGAAGATTTTTACAAACCTGGGTGTATAGCTATCTGCGATTAATGTGCGTAGGCCTAATTTGCTATGCACACAACTCTGACGAGGTATTCGGGTAAAACGGATGTTTTGCATGACACTATTTCTAGCATTTTATAGAAATAAAACTCAAATTGGACTGTGAACAATATCAGGTGTTTCTAGATTTTTCCCTGCAATTCTAGAATGTTGATAATGAAGTAATTTTTCAACAAAGAAAGGCCTCAATAATTTCAGAAGCAGATGAGAACCCACCATCAATGTTGAGCCAGAATGATCTGTACAGACGGCGTGCTGTGATAGTTTTCCTTCTAGCTCCCAATGAAGACACCTTTGTTGATTCTCACATCAAATCTCACACACAAAATAACACAACAATAATATATCTAATACTGGTATGTACGTACAAGGTGAAAATAAAAAGATTATGTTAATCAAATGTACACATAATACGAACATGAATACATATTAGGGTTGCCGTTCGATTTTGAAATATTTTCAATCGATTCAGTATAAAATTGGCAAATAAATTGGAATTGTTTCGATATTGAAACGATGATCGATATCAATCTAAGAAATCGGAAATAGCTAGAACAAGTAATAAGTGAAATTACCAAGTGACAAAAAAAAGGAAAGAGTGAATAAAATTAATGATAGGGTCTTTGTGCACAGTTTCTCGTTGCTGTCAGTAATGGTCCAAGCTGAGTAAAACTTGTGCAGTGGCGTAACTACCGCAGGGGCAGTCAAGGTGACCTCTCCCGGGGCCCGTGTTGTTTCATATAATACGTATGAAAAATACTCGAAAAATAAAATCACTATTTATATCATTTGGAAAATCCTCTCTAACGTTTGTCTGGATTATTTGCAATAATTTCTAGTTACGCTACTGAATATATGTACGTACACGTAAGGGATAGAGCTCGATGTGCTAGTAATGAGTTCCTATAACTACCAGTATAAGATTGTTATAAGAAAACTACCAGATTGTCAATGACAATGTCGAGATAATTTTGTTCATCATTGTAAAATGGGTGTAGAACGGACTGACACTGAAACAGTAGGCCTATTAAATATGACCGAGAATCATGACTTCCTATCACACATTTTTTCACATTCAATATTTTTGATTCGTCAATTTTTATTTCATTCGATAAAAAATTTCAATATTTTGCAATCGATATTTGAAATTTAAGTTACGATATCGTTTGCAATTTTCATATTAAACGGCAACCCTAATGAATATGTTCAAGGTGGAAATAACAAGTGAACAACAACCATCTACAAACACCTGGTGGTGTCAGATTTACTTCTCTGAATGTATTGGTATTATTACTCTTTTGCTATTTCAATACGCCTCTTTTCACAATACTCACATATTTCCTCGAGTGCCCATGCATATCTGTCGTAGATAGTTATATTCCTAGTAGAGTAAATACAAAGTTGAACTCAGAAAAGGTCGAGTTATCTAATTTGTCTTATATTTAGCAGGACCTGGGAACGCTTCTCTAGCCGGTATGAAGCTCAACATCATGATGTGACGAGCATACATTCGAGAGTTCCGGAACAAGTTGTCTGTTCCGTGGATCCGGTCCAGAACGCCCAGCATCCCAAAACACTGGGTGAACCTGTCAACAGTCCACCATCATGTTTACACATCATAGAAAGGAGGATCGGATCTGTAAGTTCTTCAGGGTAATGGAAGGAGAAGGGGGCTGGGGAGAGTTGAATAGGTTGATTGAAAGGAATGAGTCAGGGTATGGGGGTAGGCAAAGTCATGATAGAGCAGTAGTTATAAAGGGGGCTAGATTAGATGTCGATAAGTTCTCTTTCTTGAATAGGACAGGTAGGGTTTGGAATGGGCTTAGTAGAAGTATACTTGAGGATGAAATAGGGTTGAAGCTATTCCGTCAGAAGGTTAGGGAGGCGATAGGATAGGATTGATAGGGAACTTGCCACCGCGCATTTATGTGCAACTGCAAGAGTTAATAATAAATAAATGAATAAATAAATAAATACTATGTTCCACTACGGTACAACAGTACAAAAATACGGGAGGCTTTACTGTTTGGAAAAAAAAGTGTTCAGAAAAAACTGTTTGAAAGAGAAACTGTTTGAAAAAAAACTGTTTGAATAATAATGCAGTGGTTTGATATTTCGGTGAAGCTGTACGCGTGCGTGAGGGGAAATCTCCCTCCCCTTGAAATACTGTCAACACCATTTAATAGCACCAATTTTTAACAGAGCAGTTGAATTTGTACTGTGAATATTCAAACAGTCATTTTTTCAAACACTTCTTTACTCGATCAGTTTTTTTTAAACAAAATTTTAAACACTTTTTTCTATATGAAAAAAAGTGATCAAGAAAAAAAGTGATCGAAAAGAAGGGTTTGAATAAAAAAGGGTGTGAATAAAAAAGGGTTTCAATAAAAAACTATTTGAAAAAAACTCTTTGAATAAAAAACTGTTCGAATAAAAAACTGTTCAAATAAAAACCTAATTATTCAAACACTTTTTTTTCAATCACTTTTTTTTCATATTGGAAAAAGTGTTTTAAAAAATGTTTGAAAAAACTGTTTGAATAAAAAACTGATCGAATAAAGAAGTGTTTGAATATTCACAGTACAAATTTAACTGCTCGGTTAAAAATTGGCGCTATCAAAAGGTGTTGATACTTGATAGTATTTCAGGGGGAGGGAGATTTCCCCTCACGCACGCGTACAGTTTCACCGAAATATCAAACCACTGCATTATTATTGGATCAGTTCTTTTTCGAACAGTCAACACACTCCCCAAAAATACATACGAATGACAGAATATTGGAAAAAAATAGTGACAGTTTATAATGAAAAACAAAGGATTAATGTGTGGAAGAAAGCCTTCTTGATGATCCTGTTTGATTTGAGAAGGATGCAAATCAACCAGAGTAGGTAAATCAAGAGAAGAAACAAATCTATGAGTCAACCATCACATACTTGAAGGAGATTGAGCTCATTGGACTGTTTAATAGTGCAAGAAGGGCCATTTTTAGCCTGCTAAACTTCCACGTTGAACTATTGAACTAATGTAATACATTTGTATACCCATGTATTGATCTATCATTTGATTAGGACAATAGTAAAATATATCAATTTTCTCTCTGTGCTATATATTTATAGGCTTTCTTATTAAGTACGACATCGAGAACTCAAAAAATAGAATAATCTGAACTTTTCTCCAAAATATCTACACTTTTTATGAGAATACAGTGGAACCTCTTCAGTATGTTTGTTCAAGGGGACCACAGACAGAAAGCTTACTGAAGTGAAAAACTTACTATTCAACATCTGGGAGCAAATAGATGGGATCAAAGAATAAAACGTACTAAGGTAAAAAATGTACCAACGAGAAACTTACTAAAGAGGTTTTACTGTAGCAGTAAACCTGAGAATATGTGTATTTACTATTTAGTAAGACTGATTTAACATAAATCTTCATCGATAAATAGTTCTTTATAGACTTTCCATATGAAGTTCTGCATATAGCATCTATCAAATAATATAGGTCTCGACATTATCATATTCCTATTAGTTGTTGATCCACGGTAATTTTTACTATTATTACATATTTCATTTTATTACTTGGATGTTTGGGTGAAAGACCACTTTCACTAGTGAACCCTGTCAACTGTTAAAAATGTTTCCATGTTCATTAATGACTGAATTATAATGTCTTCTAATTCATTAATTTGTATTGGATTCAACGACGGACTGTCAAGATCACAGATCTATTGGTGTCGGTGAGTGCTGAATGAGATAAAAGGTTATTTTATTCAATGTTTTTGATAATAGGAAGGAGTCGGTCGTGGCCTGTTGTTGAGGAACCATCCCAGTATCATCCTCAACGACAGGGGGAAACCACAGAAAACCTCTCGATCAGGATGGCTGGCTATGGCGGTAATCAAATCCCAAACTCCTGAATGATGGTTCTATTTGATCATCCATCACTATTATGTAGGTCTATATCTCTAATATTTTACCATTCAAATTTTGAAAAAATGAAGACTAAGCAATAACAAAAAATTAGAATAACAGCATATATTTGATCAAATAATAGGTTCAAAAGACCAACAGATTGCATCAACAAGTAAGAGATAGGGTTTTCCAACTTTCGAAGTAAGCCAAGGTCTATAGATGATGAGTGAGCTGACAGAATCTATTTCTTTCTTAATTTTCACCCTTCCATGCTAATTTCAAGGCATGTGTACTGAGTCTTCCCAGCTTATAAAATGCCAGGGCACTATCTTCAAACAGTCTTCTCACCTCTGATCTGTGCAGCATGCTAGGTGGACCAACCCAGCCACGTGTTCTACAATTGTCATTGCGTATTCAATACAAACCCCATGCTCGTGGTGACATTTACCCAATCAGGTATAATAACTCTTACTGTAAGGATGTACATTGTGCTATGATATGAATAGAAATGAATAGAGGCACATTTATAAGGAAGATTATTATTTATTATAATATACCATATGATAAATAAGTATTCAAGATTGTACAACATAATATAAAATAATTACTGCATACTACATCTTCACCGAGCATAAAATATAATGTACCGGTAATATAATACACAGAGACTTACAGTGGTCTCATCTTGATAATAACTACTTCCAGCCAACTTCCAGCCCAGTTTGGCTTACTGGTCTCAGCAAGAGAAAACTCAAGTCAGTCAACACAGCAAGATGAATACAGGAAAACGAAATTACTCAGCAGAGGAAATTCGGAAAATTGCACCCAACTACAGAGGAAAACCGGAGAAGTTTGACTTTGCAAAAGCAATGGAACGAAAGGGTAAGCGCCCTTCGGTAAAACCAGCGCAAGAAGCGAAGAAGAGCGAAGCAGGACCCTCAACACCGGAAGTAACTCCGCCATCTCATGCCAACGCGAAACAAACACCAACTTCGCAACGCAATGAAAAGATGGTCAGCGAGGCTATTTTTGGAGTAGATGTCAGTGTATTCCCAATTGACCCAAGAGAGAATTTCTCTGTAACAACAGCACGCTTACCGCTCATTGCCAACGAGATATACCAGTCGTATATCCCAGATGAAAAGCACCTCGACCGTTTAGTATCAGAACCAGAGTTCAAGTACTACGCAACTGGGTTGATGTGGCTAAGACTTCTAGAAATAAAGGCAAAGCAAGGACGCGTTGCGTTAACATCCGCTGAAAAGGATATAAGGAAGGAAACACAGACGGAGCTGTTCAATGTACCTCAACCGTTACATATATTTCTAACTCAACTTGGAGATATAACTGACGCAGGGGGAAAGACAACAGAACTAGAAGTTCCTACGCTTCCCGTATCTACTGTTGGAGGTTTTGGAGGGTACCATAACGTGGTAATTAATCAAGAGAATCATAACCTCTTCGAGGAAATACCATGCATGAGAGTCGCTGCTGATGCAGTCATGTCCCTACAAATGGACAATCCAATACCCAACTACCGCATAGCCGGTCCAGAAGGATCGTCATTGCAAGTGAGAAACCTGAGCGGTGCCATTGTCGCAATCGCAAGGCCAAGAGACGAGATAAGACGTCGGCTAACAGGTCAAGGAATAACAGCAACCACCTTTCCCGAATTCTCACCGAATACCAGAATTAACTTAAGATACATGAAACAAATTTCAGACATCATTGGAAAATTCAACACATTCCGAGTCGAAAAACTGAATATATCAAGTTTAACGGCAAACGGAGGACAATCTCAGATCATTCAGACACACCCAGCAACTCAGAACACGAGGTGTGATCGATGGCTAGATGTAGAAGTAGAACCGCAGTCTGCCAACGCAGAAACTACCGCGAATATAGGCGCATCATATATCTTTGGCTTCCAAGTATATAAGGAACCAGGAGCAGGAGCGACTATTACAGAGCGCAACCAAAGTTGGAGCTGCATAACTTCAAATCCAAACGCAGAAGAACCATGGGAAATGACCGCCGCATGGGAACTAACAAGGAATGACAGACGCGTAATGCCACCTGGCAGAGGTAGCATGCGTTTTAGAGCCCTCTTCGAGAGACAGGACATAGTAACTAGGCCTACATTCAGCTCTGCTCTCACGTACGAGAACTATTATGCCGAACACGTATCAAGTTATCAAGGGCCTAGTATTTTAGTCTCAAATTTCCATCTGTTGCATACGTTTACTCTTCTGCTTTGTTCTCCGTGAAACATGCTTTGAGCAACCGGCAACATGCTACACGCGCTGTCTCGGTTCATCTTTCCATCACGGCCAGGTTTGTTTTCCTGCCTGGACGTGCACATTTCCGTGCTGAATACAATTATACGATAATATAATGTAGTATAATATTGAAGGGATATAAAACATACCTTTTTATGTGGGAATATTTCAAATATGCATGTCATTTGAACAACCAAACTATAAGTTGGAGCAAATACGTGAAAACAATTGTGCATGCAAGGTCTTCTAGTTCCAAACTGATATTTCAGGAATTGGGTCAGCATGAAGAAGGCAGAAACATAAAGTAAAAATGAATAAAAAGATAGAATATGTATCAGCCTGCTACAGTAGACGGGATCACGCTCAGTGCATGTTGCTGGTTGCTCAAAGCATGTTTCACGTAGCACAAACAAGAAAAATAAGCGTATCTTGAATATTTCCTAGGGCTATTTCAACACTTATTATTCTAATCATTTTTATATGGGGTTATTGTCATCAACAAAAATCAATACTTGAAAAGAACTGAATACATTTAGTTGGTGTTATTAAACATTCTATGGTATTGTGGTCGTTTTGAGCCGACTCCCTTTTAGCTCCCACGAGGCAACTACGGTATCCATTTATTTAATTCATTGCAAAAGACATTGGTGTTTTCAAAGTTTAAATTTGAGGGGGTAATTTATTTGAAGTGGCGTATTCATGTGTTCAATAAATCAGCCTGATACGCGCCTCACGTATTACGCGTTCAGAGTGCTGTGGATAGGCCTACTCTTCTATCGGTACTGGTAACATATTATTCTTGAATGTACTGTATTGACACATTTCTTACGTGCTTTTAAACCAACAGATAGATGTAAGGTTATTTTCGTACTGCTAGAAAGTTAGATCTGCAGAATAGTATATTCAGACTTTTCAACAATTACTTTTTTATCATCATGTGTCACACAATCATTCTATGTAGCTTGATAGATTCTTTATTGTTGTTTGTTTGTTTGTTGTTATATTGCAATATTATGATGGCAGCCTTTCATTTAGAGGCTGCAGTCTCATTTTTATTAATGAAGATATAGGTATAATAAAAGAATATACATAAAACTCAACACCACTTATAGCTATCTGATGTAGGCCTATAAATAATGAAATACAGTTCATAGATCATTTTTCATTGTCTACCAAAGCAATAAGACGTAGTCAGTAATCACATTCAAGATTAATAATTATTAAAACACATATCCAGACTAGTGCTACAGTATTAAGGATGGCAGACCTGGTAGTTTGATTCAAAATAGAAGAACTGGTATTTCAAACGTTTTTAGTGCATGTAAAAACACCATTGTTTAGCCAGCTGTTGAACAACTGAACTCACTTATATTATTCTGAACATGTACCCTGATACGTGAGCTTGAATTGAAATTTTTAAACTAGTTTCGTAGTTCAAGTCCTGCGTTCAGTCTGTGCTCATTCTTAAACTATGTTAGATATTTGATGAACTTTGATATGCAGTGAAACCTCTATGCATCGTTCCCAGATCCATCGTTTTCCTGCTTGCATCATTCATTTTTTCTAACCCCACTTCCATATAATCAATGCTAAATTTTCCTGGATGGATGGTTTTCCTGTGTGGATGTTTTTTTTTTCCTGCTCCCTTGAAAAACGATGGATAGAGGTTTCACTGTATAACACAGCTCGGTTATTAACGTACAATAAATTGTACGCGTCCTTTAATACTAATAAATTTCCTCTTATTAAAAGTAGAATTCGGTTCGATATGGCAATATACCGTCACTGACAATATTCAATATAAAAAAATATATAGCCTAGGGGTCTGTAGGTGTTGGAACTCTACTGGGCCAGCCACAGCAGATGAAACATTCTGAATAGTGAAATGCCGGGGTTAGTTACTTTTCCCTTTGTCCACGAGCGGAACCGCGTCTCGTATCGGAACTAAACTCAACATCATGATGTGGCGGGAACTAGTGCCAGAACTTCTGAACAAGCTGTCAGTCTTGTGGAAGCGGTCCAACACACCAAGCATACCAAAACATTGGTTAAATCTAACAAACAAAAAAGAGAAAACAAAATAAAATGAGGAGAGTTGATTGTACCGTACTTACTAAAAACTAGGTGAAATAAAGAAAATGACTATATTAAAATAAGGTTGATCAACTTCCATGAGCAATAAAAAAATTCAAATGTAAACTTTGTATTCTGATAAAAGGAAATGAACACGTACAAGTTGGTTGAAGTTGGAGACCTCGTAGCTGGTACAATAGATAACAAAATAAATGGACAAATAATTCAACTATGAAATAAGCCTGAATGAACTCGTGAAAGTAATTGGTGATGGGTATAATCATAATCATAATAATGAAAACAAAAACAAAAGTGAACATTCACATTAATTGCTAGTTTTATTTTGTGAGTAATGTTGTGCAGTACTCACTTGAGGTGGTGAAAGTCGTGTGCTTCTGGTGAAGGGAAGAAAGGAAGGTGATAGCCCGAATGGGCGTTGAGTGTGGACAGTATGGCGATGGAGAACCACAGCCAAGCCGTGGCTACGTGAGATCCCATCAGGAAAACCCCGAGAAGAGGCGGCACCATGTTGGAGAAGACGTGTTCCACCGGATGACAATAGATGGCAGTCACTGCTACGGGCGAGGTCCACTCGTGGTGACGCTTGTGGATATATTTGTAAAGGTACCGACTGTGCAGTAACCTGCATTTCAAACAGAAAACATTTCTAAATTCAAATATTTATAATCAACAGTTACTATTTTATAATCAATATTCAGAAAAATATTGAAAACTTTTTTCCCAACACGACTTTTGAATTTTCCTCCATTTCTCAACTTGTCACTATAATTTGTACAATGTGTTGAATGACCTATATTATATCCAACTATTTCTTTGAGTGGTAAGATCGCCCTTATGGTGCCCCGTTCAAACGATCCCAAGCTTTCATCCTTTGCCTTCATTGGGAAACAATGGCTTCATGTCAAGTTTGCAATGTTGATAAAAAGATATTCAACTCATTCAAGTTCCAACTGTGATACATAATTTGGATTGCAAATTTTGTCCACAAAAATGAGTTTGTCCAGCTGTATTTTGTCTGGTTGGGAACATGAAACATACCTATGCGAGTAATAGAAGCCTACTTCTTCCATGAGGATATGTATTGCCATCTCTGCTAGTACCCAGTGGAAGGTGGGGAGCTCTCGGATTGGAGGAAAGCCTCTCCACTGCATCAGGTGATAGCTTAGATACGCGGTGGGAAGACCAACGATCACTTGGTTGAATAACACCCAAGCAATTACCTGGCAAACAAATTAGTCAACGTATTAGCACAACAATACACTGGTATTGAGCAAAACATCATTATTTACTATCACCATTGATACAGTGAAAGTGGTAGAGTGAGATCTCACTAGTACGTTTTCCAGGGGACAACACTGAAAAAATGTAATAATGTGAAAAACTTATTGAAGGAACTATTCAACATGAGGAGCATATGGGTGAGATCAAAAAATATACATATAAAGATATAGTGAATGTATAAACGATAAACCTATAAACGAGGTTCTATTGTATCTGATTATCCAATTCAACACTTTTTGATTGGTCTCAGACAAGGTTGCCATTATTATACATAGAGTCTTCCAGACCTGTGAGTCTGTCTGTTGTTCGAACCCACCGCCACTCCTCGCACCAAGTAGCTGACAATGTTAGCGTGTATTGCAAATGAAATCCAAAAGATCCAGAATGCTTGAATCCGATACTCGTACAACCATATAAGATGGAGTGACCATGCATCCCCAGCAATCCGAAAATCAGGCTGGCTTAAAATGGAGGAAAGAAGACATCTACACATGGAATACTATAACGCATAAAATAGTCCAAACCAACTCACCCAGATACCTGAAATCAAAACTCAAGACGGCATTGTGAAACACCAGGGATTCGAATCACTTCAACAAATCGGCACACAAAACAGCCAAGTTTGAAGGCTCATTCAAATACTGAACCAGTTCTGTATACAACGTAGTCCCGGAAAACGAAGAGTTTATGCCCAAGCTTATTCAAGGCAGCCATGAAGAAGTAGGGTTCCATATGATACAGGATTGAAAAGAGGACAAATTCACTTAAGAAAGAGGACTCTAATGTGTTCAACATGTTTGGCAATAGAAACAAACATTCCGCTGCCGCAGACGATACATTCTGCCTCCCGATCATACTTCCCTTTCTTGAAACATGGCAAGCTTGTACAGGGCCGGCTCGTGATGTTTTTGCGCCCTGAGCAGGGCAGATTCAGGTCACATTCATGGTGGTGGTGGTGGTGGGGGGGGGGGGGGGGGATTTCAGTTTGGAAAAGAAATAACCATATAAGAACAGTTGTGTGCAACGGCCCATTATCGGGAAGCCGGCAACCTGGGGGGGGCAAGGGGGGAAGGCCCCCTTCTGGCCCCGCAGGGATTTTTTTTTCAGATTACACCCATTTAAAATACGGTTTAGAATGTTTTAGATGAAGTTCAGATGCCAAAATCATTCGACTTATGCAATTAAAAATTACGCCAAAACCAATATTTTAATATTAATATTATTATTATTTCAATATTAAGGCTGTTTCATATCATTTCAGCACCTCATAAGGCAAGCAGTTAATTGTGAGCCCCCAAACCTGAGTGTCCATATCAAAGGTGAATGCAAGTGAGCCATGCCCCGCAGGAAAATTTTCAAAAATTCACTTTTGATAGTACGATTTTACGGGTTTCAGGAACTACAGGAAATTCCTGAAATACATGGATTTCAACAAGACCAATTAGTAATTTTCACAAATGGCTGTTCCAAGCAATTAAAACACTGAATTAATTTATCATTCAATAACAGTGATATTTGAATGTGAGAACATTTACTGCATCCAGTGATGTATAAATGGAAAGTACATTTGATAAATAGAATTTGTGAAACGCCCATCTTGGGGTGGAATAAAGAAAAACTACGAAAAACTACTAATTTTTGCGCCCCTGGAAATGTTGCGCCCTGGGCAGCCGCCCAGGTCACCCAGCCCACGAGCCGGCCCTGAGCTTATAGCCACGTTGGCATTAAATTTACATTTCCGTTCGGCTTAGGAAGCTACCACCGTTCCTTAAAACATAAAAGAACTATATAACTGACTATAACTAGCTATTATATAACTATAATATAAGCAACTAACCATATAATTAAATAACTTATGAAATCAATGGTTCTGTTATTGGTGGCAGGCTATCAGTATTCAACACGACTATAGTAACAATAGAAATATAATGGGCCTCCAAATCTAAATACCGGTATGGAATGTTACAAACGAATTTTCCAATCAATGTCACTGTTGAAAATATGCACACGTGTGCACTATTTCGTGATTTTTCTCTAGTGTCTAGTTCCTGCAACTTTTTACGGCAGTGATAACTTGCCCGTTTATAGAAGGCGGTGGTGCAAGCAAGCATGCACGTAGACCGTGGTGTACCCACTGATCTCTAGTGGGTGTACCCTCCTGTCTCCTTTACCGACTGTTCTGATACACGCAAAAAGTACGTCTTTTTTACTGCGGTAAATGTACGAATTTGCTGATTTGGACAGTTGGTAGAATATAATTTCGTGTGATTCTCTAAAAACAAAAAAGCCGGACTTAGCCGGACAATAATGTGATAATCAAAAAGTCGGCCGGACACTTTGTTTTACTTGAAAAAGAGGACATGTCTGGCTAAATCCGGACGGATGGTGACCCTATGAAGAAGCTAACAAAGAGCGTGTAGGCCTAGAGATAACAGAATTAGAGTAGGCCTAGCACTGCACTGAAATAGAATGTAGAACCTTACGTTCATAGAGCCACGGCAGTACAAATTTGCCGTGCTATCTAGATGAATGAGCCCATCACAGACTTGCCGGGCTTGTCGTTCACTGTGACCTTGAAAGTTGGTTGAAGTTGAACATTTTGCTGGCCAACAGACTTGCCGTGATGACTTGGACAATATCACGGCCATGTTTATACTCAAATTGTTTGTTTTGTGTACGGACTATCGACTGTCAAGCTCGATCACTGTCGACGTTGCCATGGTTATCGCATCGATTCGATATAATTGCCTTGAGTCCGCGATGTAACCGATCGTTTGCCATGGAAGTATGAACAGTACAAATAATTTGACGTCCTATGGCACCCGACAAGATTGCCGGCCGGCAAAAATGCTGTGGCTCTATGAACGTACCTTTAGCTTTAGCGATAATTAGACGAGCTTTAGCGAGGATTCAATTTGACATACTAAAAAAAATTGGTGTTCGTTTTTATGTTTTTTTTGTCGGTTTTCCACAGATCAAACGGCTACAGCTATCAACTTCAAACTTTTTTTCATTATGGTTCCTCATCCAACTTAGATCTGTCTAGTTTTGTGGCATTATCGGGTGGTAACTTTTATTTTTATGAATTTTAGAAATTTCAAAAATACCCATTAGAATAACACAGCGGAAAAAAAATAAAAATATTTTCATTTTCAAAAAAATGAAATTTTGTGTGAAGTTGAATTACATTTTGATACACATTTCTGGAAATTCTCAGCTTGATTGGGTCAGTCATTTTGAAGGAAAAACATGAAATGTGCTAAATTGGTACCACTCGAAGCCGTTTTTACCCATTTATAACTTAAATGTCACCCAATTGGCAAAGAAGTCGACATACTATTACTTTCTGCTCGTCTAGCAACGCGTATATAGCATTTTCCTAGTAATAATAATAATATGTATAATACATATTTAATATTAACAATTAGTATTACGTTGAAATTACCCTTTTTTCAAAGTTCCTTTTTTGAGCTTATCTCTTTATATTTACTCCTAATATAGGCTAACAATACTACCTCGTAATTACCTTACTGTTATTGTTCATTCCAATATGCTATTACAGCTATCATTCTCATTATTATCATTATTATTATTATTATTATCATTATTATTGCCACCGCGCATTTATGTGCAACTGCAAGAGTTGATAATAAATAAATAAATAAATCATCATCACTATTATTATCACACTCATATTATTAACTCTACAGTATTGCTTATGCACATATTATATTTTATCCTTCAAGCTTGGTCAAATGGAAGAGCACAAGTTATAGTAATTGAGTAATTAATTAAATGTAAACCTGAATTTTGCCATTTTTTGTGTTATGTAGAAAAATAAAGATAATTGAATTGAACTGTTTAGTATTGCCGATCGTATTGTCTAAATACTTGCCTTTATCAGTTTCTTGGTGTCCACTGGCTCATTGGTACCAGGCTGTATTTTATATCTCCGTATTGCTGCCGGCTTGTTTGTTAAATCAAGCACCGTGTATATTCCACCAAAGAACCAGTAAACAACGATTGTCAGGATCATTGTGCCCCACACCCAGAACGTGAATTGGTCCTCGCCAAAACGGTCTACCAAACGGTCCCATAACGACTGCCAGAAGTCACCTGACGCACCCCAGAATCGTTGGAGATGCCTACAAGAAAACATGAGTTGATATGATGAATAATAAAAAAAAAAAATGAATGCCGTACCCAGGAAGAAGGGTAACAAAAAGGAAATGAGAATAAACCGTACGGCTCAAGGGCCAGAGACCAAAATCCGTTTTATTTGGTCTGCTGGGGAACTTTGTTTCAAAGTGGTTTAATCTGTATTTAGAATGTCAGAAACAGAATAGAACATTATGATTTGTTACAAGTTTAAAAAAGGTATTGCATATAATTATGCATGGGTCAACATGAAATATTTTATTATACCAAAAACAATAAAAAATAGTTTTAAATTCAACATGATGAAGTAGCTAGGTTAGTTTTGACAGGTTTCCAGAATAATCTGGGCTGTCATTGCTTTCAGCCTACCTAGTGAACTGATTCAATTTTCATAAGTCTTATTTGTTTCAAGTCTCATGTGATAAGAGTGCCACATACTTTCAAGTTTGATGTTTATATAAATTAAATGAGTTATGTTCCAGAATTTCTAACCCACATATAAGAAATTGCTCTGGCATCTTAAATGTGTAATTGAACCCTTATATGCAAATGGATGAGCATTTAAGAAGTGCATATCTTCAAAAGAAGTAGTTATAACCTGTCCCTATTATGTATATCAATAAGAAGGTAGATTTATATCTAGAAGGATTTGATAGATATAGGCCTATACACATAGAAAAGGGTGATAGAATGTGTAAACAAGAAATATGTCATACCTTCTCGTACACTAATAGACAGATTATTCATTTTCACAACGATTTGCTAAGCATGGAGTAAGCATATATACCTAGACCTTGTATTTGTATAGAGACCTTGATCGGGTTCACTTTTGTTCACAGCCTGTTAGGCCTATATGACACGTATTTCTGTCACTGTTGTGTGTGTAGATCTTGTGTAGATTCAAGACAATAAAGATGTGTTCAATTCATTTGCTTTTCTAATATCATCACATAATATTCAGTATACAACATTGTCGACGAGGAAATTTTCATTAAGCTAATTCCATATGCCAAAGAAACATGAAAGCAAGGATTAAATAATTATGTTATATAATTATTTTTTATATGCAAATATAGTGTTTTCTTTCTTCGTTATTATTATTCTCTGTCTAATCCACAGATAAGCCTTGTGCTATAGGCTTTGTGGAAAAAGTGAACCTAATGTTTTATGTAAATGAATGATAAATAAACAACCTTTAGTACTACTAAATAATAATTAGTAGTAGTTGTTTATTATTATCATCATTCATTTACATAAAAACATAAGGTTCACTTGTCCACAAAGCCTAGCACAAGGCTTATCTGTGGATTATACAGAAAATAATAAAACGAAGAAAGAAAACACTACATTTGTATATGAAAAATAACATTGCGCTTAATTAAATAATAATAATAATAATAATAATAATAATAATGATAATAATTTGTATTAGCGGAGACTGTACAAACAGTATGATGAACGTCATGAATTACATAATAAAAATACAAATACACATTGTTCAAGAATAGCTGGAAGCTAGAAAATCGTCAAAAAAGTCTCGATTTAGAGCAAGGGTTACAAGATCAGATCGTCTGCAAACTGGCAGACACAAAAATGAGGCATATTTTAAAATGAAAATAATTCCTCTCGAGATGATTAAAAGAAAACTTGATATTAATGAATGACCGGTCCAACTCACCAAGTAAGAGTATTTCTAAAAGCAGCAAAGACTATAAGTGCTGAGCTGATGACGAAGAGAACGCTTCTCAGAGAGGACAACAGTGTTGGTTGTTGCACTGTGATTCCATGGGCTATCTTCTTCGAGTCGACACCAATCTGTAATGCTGGTGAGCACTCCGCCATTGTAGCCACTGCAAAGCATAAGCAAATAGGCCTGGGTTGATGACATTTCTTCTCGCTCTTTCTCTTTCTGTAGTGCATCGTACAATTGTCAAACATACGCAAGTTTTTTTTGGTACAATAAGTAAACTCATCAATTTAGATCTAGTAGTAGACATTTATTTAGCAATATTGCTCATTTTTTAGACCGTACTCATGTTACAGTTAAATTAAAGAAATATCATTGAGCAGAAATACAATTACAATTTCTATTACAATCTCAATTTCTATCAATTTGAAAATGTTTCTTTATTTATCTCCTTATTTTTAGGTTATTTTGTATTGTATGAGTAGGCCTACTTTTGTCATATCCAAATTGAAATTTATCGAGAAATTGGTTATCATATTAGTTTATTATTGTCTATAATAGGGCTTATTATTATTCCGTTTGGTTTTGCTTTGGAAACATACAGTGAAAAGCTTGTTTTTCGAGGTCACTAGACTCTTACGCAGGTTCCAATCTATCTCTCAATTTGGTTTTGATATTCGTCTGTGTAATTATTATAGGCCTTTGTATTGTTGAGGATAAGAATTTGTTTGAACTGAATTGAACTGGTTGTAATTCAAATATTATAAAGTACAACATATCAGATGTATTAATATGTGATATATATTTTCAGGATTTATATACATTCAAATAGAGGTATATTAACTAGCAAATACAGTACCACATTGAAATTGAAGAATTTCAAGTTTGCAAACTTGACTTGGTAACGTGAGATTAGTCTTATTTTCTTCTATGATTTTACAACACGACTTTCTAATAGTAGAACGCTCTTCTAGTTTCTGATTTCAATGAAGATTCGAATGGAAATTCCGAATCTATATTCACAAGATACTACGTAATAATCTTCGCTTTGAATCCGTCATAGTTCTTTCAACATGTAAGTTATTGCGGCTTCTTGGTGTATATTTAGAGGTGAAGTAATGAGGATAATTCTTTGTTTAGTATCAATGAAGCCACAAGAGGGCTTAACACATCTCCTCTATTGACGAAACTCTTTTACCCCACAGAATACTCATTATTGATTCATTTCAGGGTTTCTGTAATGATATGATTTTATTTTTGTTTTCCATAAATGATATTGAACTACAGCAATCCATCTAAGGTGCTACTATTGATTGATCAATTAAAATGTGGATTTTCAGCAGTAGGCCTGGGCTTCCATTAATTCACATATTCTTCTACTTTCTGTACAAATTATTCAAATATGTAGTTAGCGTGACTATTAAATTTCAATTGCTCATCAATAACTTCTCAAAGATATTTTATTCATCTTTTTATTTGAATGATTTCCCCTTCTGATTCTATATTTATTTGATCTGTCTCGAAATCATTCTTATTTCCAACTGAATTTGTACAAAAAGACCATAGATTTGGCTTTTTTTAGCATCACGTTTCATTTTGTTCGAGAATAACCACACTTCAATTTGTTCTAGGTCTACCTTTAATTGCATTTGAATCCATTTACAAACTTACCCCCCCCCCCCTAGAAACGCATCTTTCGCATACTAGTATAATAGAAATATTGACAATGTCGTTGATATAAATTATGTACAAAAGAGGACCTAATTTATCATCTACTACACTCAAGGAACTATCTTCATGCTCGACTAACTATGTTCAAATTTCAAAATAAGATGTACAGCTTGAAACAAAAGTAAAAGTCTCTTTGCTACCTGGTCAAACCAGTCGACCATGTTATATTGAGGAAGGGTCAGCTAACCGAACCTCGGCCATTTGACTGAACTGACGTTGTTATACATGAGTGCAGGGGCGGACTGGGCTATCTAGCACCCGGGCATTCGCCCGGTGGGCCGCCTCACTTGGGGCCGGCCGCAGGCCGAATATATAAACTTTTTAAAATAAACACATAATATTAATCATGCAACAAAATACTTGCAGTTCTTCAGAAAGTATGCGATGGTGCAAGTGGGTTCGAACGATTCAATTATTAGATTTCAAAACTGCTCGTGAATCACAAAAATCACTTGAAAAATGATCATATTTCAAAAAAATCATTGCTGGGAATTTTGCTGGGAGAAATCGCGAACATAACTTTGATGATGTCCATAGTGATTCAATCATTGGACTCCAAAACTGCTTGTAAATAACAAAAATCACTTGAAAAATGACATGAGCCCATTTCAAAAAATTCCCTGCGGGGCTCTGCTGGGAGAAATCGTAAAAGTTCAACTTCGTAAATGTCCATGATGATTTAATTATGAGACTCTCAAAATACTTGTGAATCGCAAAAATCACTTGAAAAAGGTCCCTATTTTAAAAAAATACCTGCGGGGCTCTGCTGGGGGACTTCCGCCCCCCAAACCCCCTTTCCAGCTGGGCAGTCATTTTATTTATGTAGGCCTAACCTGTGGGCACCCAAATAAACAAATCCTAACGACGTCCCTGCATTTCGCTCGTAACCGCTTCTAATCTAATAACCTTTGAAGATACACTATAATTTATATTTAAACAATTTCGTCACTTTTATATTTTTGAATTAGTTATCTGTGTTATGTAGACTGATCAAGTCTGGAACCAACATCGGACTAACTTTTTCAATTGATTTCACATTTACTTTATCTCAAGAGGAGAGGAAGCCGGGAGAGGTCTACGAGATTCAATTAACTAGGAAAACGCCATAAATGTGTTGTATGAGCGAGTAGGTTTGATTTTGACACATTATTTTTTTTCTTCAAAACTGCTAACCCGATTGATCCGAAAATTGCAATAAATGTGTAAAATCGTAAGTTTAAACTCCTTGCAGTTTTTTTTTAATACGATTATCTTCAATTTTTTCCACCATATGTTATTCTCATGGTTATTTTTGAAATTAGAAAAAAAATCATTAAAGAAAGTTCACATTTACTTGATACTCTACAACAGTACCCTGGGGCTGTTTGAAAAGATTTGCCAGGGCCGGAATATTTCCCCAGTCTGCCCCTGCATGAGTGGCAAATAAATACTTCCTATCTAACCCATTTTGTGAATTGATGTGAAAAAGGTGTACTATATAGCTTTTCACAGCTCACTTGCTCACCCAACAATGATAAATGAGGCGTTTTGCAACTGATGAACACGTGTTCTCGTACGAGATTTATAAATAAGACGTACTACCAAGCAATATTATGATATGGTGTAATTGTGTTTCAACGAAATAGGGGCTATTGATGATTCAATTAAATTGAATAATTATTTCAACTATTGTGCTAACATCAACATGTGTAATATTATAACATTATGTTCATAGGCATACTCATGGTTTTCCTGTCCAAAATCGAAAGTTATTATTACAGCACACATAGATAAAATGTGCACCACAAATGAGATAACATAAAAACCCACTTTTTTTATCCAACAATTGGCGACATTCATTTTTTCTTCTTGCTATCCTGCTACTCTTGCTGTAAACCATCACTATTAAGTATAGCGTAGCGTGTATTATTATGAACTTAATGGGTTGACAATAATTATGGTCAACCTTGTTTAGTTGCAAATCACAATAGCTATACCTCTAAACACGCATATATACTGTATTTATATACTGACGCATCAACTAACTGATGTTATAATTAACGATACTAACTAACTTCTGTGAGTCAACTCATTACAATGAACAAGAATTCTAGTGTCATTATTAAAAAACCAAGATTGAAATTAATCAACGTCCACAATCATACGCACGTGGAACGTTGAAAAGCGATAATTGCGTGTCAAAATGTCCTCTAATGTCTTAATTTTATTTTCGTAACAGTAAAATAAGTATGTAATAACTTGGATAGTTTCTGTACGTATCTTGGTTCCGCCAAGGTTATGGTAGCTCCTTCCAAAGAGTACTGAACTTCAGGATGACAACAGTGGATTGTATTATATGGTGCCATGCGTGAAGTCCGAGTTGTTGTTGAATACATGTACAGTCAACACAATAATGATACATGTTGTCTTCCTGGTGCGTAATACACTACTATTCCCGCCTGTACGTTCGAACTTGTGCGCGCCATTAGAAATGTCAAAGCATGCGCATACGAATTTGACATTTAAACAAGCAATCGTTGTTCCTCATCGATTTATTGTGAAAAATGCTTACGGAAAACCAAAACATAAACAAACACAAAGCCATTCTATGTAATACATACTCTTCATGAACATTTACAACAGTGGGATGATTCACATCATGATCAATTGTCAATTTGTAGGCAAACGCCCATTTTACGTTTAATAACAAGCCCTGGTTAACCTAGATAATTCTGCTAGGCGATGTATTTTGTTATTTGTGTGCATGTGCATGAAACAGTTTCGACTCATCTCACCTTTGATTGTTTCTCCGAAGAGCTGATGGTGTTCAGAATATTGATATTCGTATAACTAATTCTAAATATTGGTGTAACACATTTTTCTATAACACCACATTCAAAAGCGAACGATCACTGTGACAGACGACACACGATACGACAGTGCGTTACAATCTCATCTAGCTCGCGATTCGACTACCACCTAGTGTGCAATTACGGTAACGCACACGTTGCCAGTACATTTTTAGTAGTAGAAAAAGTTGACGATTACATATTGATATTTGGACACTTGAAAAGTTTCTCTCAAATTTGTTGTATTGTATTGTATTTATTTATTCTCCATTTGATTAATACAGTGTACCAATATAGGATTCATCATGACTAAAACTATGCTAGAATTAAAGAAGTTGGATAATTATGTTACAATTATATACAGGAAATATACAGAACAAAGTAAATAGTGAAATTATAAACATTGAATACAGAAGAAAGAGGTTGAGTTCAAAGTTGATGCTGGAAAATCAAGGACTTTTGATAAACTCGTTGATACTATAGAATGGATTTAAAAGGAGATATTTTTTGAGATTAGTTAGGAATGTTGATCAGTATTGACTTGAAAATTGAAATATTTTTCATTCAGGGAGGTGGAGAGCAAATTTTATTCATCATATTTCCCAAGTGTATTCAACAAATATTTTAGTAGGCCTACAATGCGAACAATTCTACGCACTTTTCGAACTCCCCCCCCCCCCAAAAAAAAAACATTGTCATCTCCTTTTTTATTTCTAAATAATTGATAAAATCTTTTTTATGTCAAACATTTTTTTTTTCTTCTACTCCGAGCATTGTAATATTTAGTTCAACCGCCTGATTCTGATGCTACAAGTTATAGTCAATTTATGTCAGTTTTATTAAATGTTTCACAAAAGTACCTTTTTTTAAGAAACTTGGGATCGTAATTTTTTAGGCATATTTGTCAGATAGGCTATATCTACAATAAACAAACCAATTTTGTGTGGAAAACTAAAAAAATGAGAAATCTAGAAAATATCGGAACATGAAATGTGTAGTCTTTTTACCTGCCAAAAAATGAGAACCCTAAATTGCATATGATAAAATAAGACAATCAAATGGAACAAACGTGCTATGAAATGTGTATCAAGTCTTCTGCAATTAGTGCAAAAAAAAACTCAGTAACATCAGTCCCACAGATATTTTGGAAAACGAACGTTAACGAAAGTATAAATTTAACATTGTAGGTATATAGTCCTTTCCAACTTCCCTTAAACTTTAAATATAAAAGAATCCAAATTTATATACAAACTAGAACATGAACTAGATGTTTTCAGATGTTGTGTGAACCTCTGTAGGAGCCCATTTATGAGAAAAAAACTTGACTTGATGAAAATTGTCATCTCTTTAAGAAGCAATCAATTTTGCCCATCGGCCTACTTATGAACACATTCATCCATATACCATGAACACAGAAATGTAGTGGTCGCTGCTCTTGCTACACTTCAGGATTACCTTGCACAGCATTGTGCTCATGTGATGACTGCGAACACTAGACACTATAAAAGTAACCTTGATCTATTATTATGGTTGGGTGGTTGGGGTAGGTGAGGGTGGGTTGCTGTATGTAGCTACCTCCTCGTGGTGAGACCTGGAAACTGGTTGTGAGTTTTTATTAACATCAAATAGAAACCAACTTGCTAAACACTACAATATATTTTAATTCTCATTAAATTACATCACCTAATGACCTTTGATGACCTTGAATGACCTCGAAATAACTTGTGTCCTCTTTTTTTCCATCACTAAATATAATATGAATATATTTTACTCTCCACGAAGCAAGTGGATAGCTATTTTAGATTGGACTAAAAATAATTATTTTATGGAGTTCAAAATTTGATTTTATATTCATACGGTTGACCCCACGAAGCAAATAATATATAATATTGCTTCAGTATATCATTAGTTATACGTTTAGGAACATGTACACCATTTTCCCCAAAATAATAATAATAAAAAAAAAAAAATGGAAAAAAAGGATTTTTTACATTTTTGACCTTAAATTGACGTATTTTATCAAATATACATGATTTTTGAAATTTGTTTTCACATATTGTTTAGATATTAGAGAATTACTAAGGAACAAAAAAAGTAAAAAAATAAATAATACAAACTCTACTCCCTTATTTTCTTTTTTTCAACGCCACTGGATATTTCAGTAACTATTTCAGTACAATAACAGTAACTCGCATCCAAATTATTTGCCAACTCATATCCATTTGACCGAATTGTTGACAGTTGGATGCCAGTTGTGAATGCGAGTTGGAAGCAAGTTGGATACAAGATATTTCTATACGGGATTGTACGACGAGAACGGTTGTCAAAAGGCAACGGAAATAGTGAATATTCAATTTATTATAATGGTTTTCTTGAATGGTGTTCCACAAAGGATTTGTGAGGTAATGATAAGGCCTGTCATGGCTAGGATGTTGACTGACAAAGAACACAATGTGAAAAATTGGCATATAGGCCTAATTTGATATAAAAATTAGGAATATGATGAAAAAAAAATTGAAAACATGAATTGAAATCGCAATAAGGTACGAAACAATCGAGTTGCTTATAGGCATCCCCCGCATAATGGTTACAATTTATTATTTGTTCATTATTTTTACATTTCAGTGCGGACTGTAGAGACAAGATAGAGAATAAGGTATGGAAATAGAACAAAAAGTCTTCATTTAACCTTATCTGTGAGAAATTAGAGCTATGAAATATTGTAAAATATGAATGCAAATTACCTAATGAAATGACATACAATAAATGTAATTGTTTTAACAACTAGCTTACAATATCTCGATATCATTTGAATTAATTAATTTTCAATTTGAACTTCTAGCCATTTGGCAACTAGGCCAACTCTAAGTTCATGCTACTCAACTTTGATTTAAATCTCTAGCTATGACCCTACCACACAGCTACGTATAATTTATGTTATATCAACGTTCCGCCGTTTCGTAGATTATAACATCAAATCACTTACGATCCAGGTAGTTGAGTGGTTAACGCACTCGCTTCATGTGATCCAGGAGGTGAAGGGGAATATCGGACCCGGTTTGATCCCCACCACCGTCCATCTTTACACAGGTTTTTCGTGGTTTCCCTCTGGAGTCTAGGCTAATGCTGGGATGGTTCCTACAATATAGCCCACGACCGCTTCCTCTACAATATCCTTCCCAATATCTCAGAAACCTTCATCTCATCCTATCATCTCGTCAATCATACATTCGACGTCAATAGATCTTAGTTATCATTATAGTGCGTCGTTAAAGCCCAATATAAATTTAAAAAGAACCGTGAAGATGTCCTGGGAAAGGACATTAAAGCTTGGTGAATCTTTAACTTCCGAAATGGGGTATTATCTGAAATCTGAACGCAAGAGCAAAATCAGCGACGCTTTATCGACATATTAAATTTACAGTATTAAAAAGTAATACAGCAATGTTCATTAAAACATTATTGCTGTAGGCCTAGTTAAAGTTATGTACTATGTGTGATGTTGAATTGCCGTAATTTTATTAATCTCAAATCATAATTTCAGTTTATCGCTCTTTAGTTGAAATTACGTTACTCATTTTGGTTTTATGTACATATTTTTATTATAGTAGAAATTACTTTTTTGATGAATAGTTATGACGTATTATCCCTGTTCAAGTCAACGCATTAGTACCAACCGGTACCTCGATTATAATGTACAGTCAGTGGCATATTCAAGTAATCACAAATGATCCTATATGTAGCATAAGCGTTTTCATTTTCAACCTAAAACTGGGTCTACTTATCCTAGCAGATTATTATCTAGAATTGATAATTGCAAGGCACATGAAAGATCTTCAGTTTTATTCATCAAAAGCTTAATAATTGATAAGGAGTGGTAAGGACCAACATAAGACAATGAACTGAGAAGTGTGGATGACTTTGTTACACTGATTTAATCTGTTGATTCATTAGAATAATCATCAAAAATGGTTGAAATTTACTGCAGTTTTTTCAACACCTTCTCTATGATTTATTGTTATATGTTGTGTTATGATGTGGATATAGGGCAATCTTTATATACACTCTATATTACACACATTTATTTTTGTTCTTTTATTAAATATATATGTACATATAGAGAGATTCAATTTATAATTTGTTATGGATGATATTCATGAAATAAATATAGCTATACGCATTTGTACTTGATCTCCACAAAGACCTCAATTATATTTCATCACACCATACATGTAAGTATTACAATGCTACAGAATGATGTGAAAATGGGACGTGCCTCAAATGGGAGTTCACACAAAGCTCACAAATGACTTTTGACAGGCTACAATTAATATTGATGTTGATTAGAACTGCAACATTGACTCGGAGTAATAATCATAATAGGCAGACCTACAAGTGATGAACTTAGACACCTGACGCTACAATTACAATTACACCAATAATGAATACAATAAAACAATGCGATATAAGGCCCGACGACAAAATATTGTTGCTTATTCCACTACATTCAAGTCTTTCTGTCTCAATTTAAAATAAATAAAATATTGTGAACCTTTCGTCAGTCATTCATTTTTATGTTTGATAATTAATATCAAACAGATGATAGGATAGCCAAGACAAATCTTGAGATATTTAAATTTGGAACACTTCCCAATCATTCAACATGCAATCTTGAAACTTACATACATTTTTAATATTCAACAAACTATTAGAATATAGGCCTATGCCAAGAATAACAAACTCCATTTAACAAAGAAGGTCAATTGAAGATGAATAGAAATAGAATATCATACATACATAAATATATAGGTGATCATTTCCATTTATAAACATACTACCAGTAATTTTATAGAATAGAATAGAATAGTCTTTATTCATCATGTAAGTAGGTATAACATTACAAGGTATAACATTAAAATACATTACAATTTTATTCGGAAATAAGAATGATACTTCACCAGAATGAAGTCAAAGTAGCAAATCAGTATTTTGTTCGAGTGCTGTAACTTCAGCAAAACATGTGACAGTATTTCTGATGCAATACAGGTACCATAGGGTCAAATATCATTCAGTATATTATTATAAAATCAATGTAAAAAAAATTGGAACCAAATTTCTTTTCAAGAATGTACTTGCTCAATAGACTCCAAATTTTAGTTCAAATTACAGATAAATCACAAAGAACAGATATTGGACATGTCAGAAATTACGAATATAATGTCAATAATTAGGCCTACAATTAAAAATATATATACATCTACAGTTGAACAACAGAAATTGTAAAAAAGGTTGTTCCAGTATGCCATATGGATTTGTGAAGAGTATTTAAAACTCACCGAAGTTTTTAAAATCTTCAATTGTATGAAAGCACTGACTTATTAAGGAGCTTTTCAGTTCACTTTTGAAATATTTCATGATTGTCATAGATTTTATTGATGGAGGTGGGCAGTTGAATAGTTTTGACACCCCTGGTAACTGGTCCATTATTAAACCCACCATGATGCATTCGAAGATCTGAATCAAGGCTAGTTTTGTGGGTATATCCAAAGATCTTTATATATTATACTTCGTGGGTATATCTATACTCCTAAGAAACAGCATTAATAAAACCTACAGGTACGTAGTACTATCAATCTATCGGTCCCCTGACGGTGACACGAAGATCTTTCTAAGCAAACTGGAAAATACACTAGATTTAATAGTGAATAAGTTTGGTAGTGACGTGAATATAATCCTCGGAGGGGACTTCAATATTAATATGCAACTGTCACAAACCCATAATTCTCCAAACTTGAATAATCTAATTGACTTGACAGCATCGTACAATCTCAAACCCACAATCTCTGAACCAACTAGATTAGGAAATCGCACAACAACAACCGGAAGTGTGATCGTCAATGTGTTCACAAACATTGCTAAATCAAATATCAGCACGGAATCAATAAGCCTTCATTTGTCTGACCATAATGGCCAAGTACTCAAATTCAGAGAAGAGAAAAATTCAATACATACTGCCAAGATGCCTGCAACCAAGATCACCAAAAGGATGTTTACTATCGACAATACGAATCATTTCAACCCACTTCTTGAACA
The DNA here is from genome assembly GCA_964007535.1 of Brachyptera risi. Taxonomy (NCBI): domain Eukaryota; kingdom Metazoa; phylum Arthropoda; class Insecta; order Plecoptera; family Taeniopterygidae; genus Brachyptera; species Brachyptera risi. The sequence goes on along the minus strand of OZ023327.1, from coordinate 7,547,028 downwards.
AATATCATGGAGCGAAGTCTATGAAGCAAGTTTGGCTGAACTGAAATTTGAGATATTCCTATCACATTTCATGCGTTCCTTCAACTCTGCTTTTCCACCCAAACCCAACCACAATAGACAATCGAAGAAGGCTAAATGGATCACCCCAGAAATATTACTTGCCGCACGTAAACTAAAAGAACTACATACCGTCACATTGCGTAGAATTAATGAAGATGATAAAAAGAAGTACAATCACGAGAAGAAGATTTATTCAAAATTAATACAAACCGCCAAGCGAACTTACAATGATCAAGTAATTGCAGAATCCCGTAATTGTTCCGCGGGTGCATGGAAGATTATCAAATCCTCCTCAAAGCCACCAACTATAAGACACGAACTGACACTGACAGTGAACTCGACCTCTTATTCAGATCAAAAAGATTGCGCAAACATCCTAAACAACTACTTCTGCGAGATAGTTCCGAACCTACTTAAAGACTTGGAAACAACCTCACGTCTTCCGTTAATAGCAAGCCCCACATGTTCCAACCAGATGTTCCTCTTTCCAGTAGATGCAGCAGAGATCTATAACATTCTCAGCACAAAATGCACTAAACCATCAGCAGGTCTGGACGAGGTCCCCTCAAACCTTCTGTATAAAAGTGCAACTCACATCTGTAAACCCCTAGCCGATGTCATTAACACATCTTTCACCGAAGGCAAGTTTCCACAGGTTCTAAAAACTGCAGAAGTAATCCCAATATTTAAGAAGGGTGATAAATCTGAACCCGGAAATTATCGACCCATAGCTCTACCGTCAGCCTTCTCTAAAATATTTGAAGTAGCAATGAGCACACGTCTTATACACTTTCTGAACAAGCAAAAGTTGATATCTCCAAATCAGTTCGGTTTCCAAAAAGGTAAATCAACATCTCAGGCCGTTGACATTTTTCTAAATGCAATCTATGAAGCTCTAGATGAAAGACACTCAGCCATAGGCCTTTTCTTTGACATGTCAAAGGCATTTGACTGTATGAATCATCATACTCTTGCCAACATTTTGAACAAAATGGGTATCACTGGTGTTACTCTGGGATGGATCAAGTCATTTCTACAGGGACGTAAGCAGCGCGTCAAACTTGCCACTCATGAAAATATCAAGGTACAATCGAACGAACGTGTCACCGACATCGGCGTACCCCAAGGCACCGTTTTAGGTCCTCTCTTGTATATATTATATGTAAATAGCCTACCAGAAAACTTGGGCCAAGGCACAGTGGCCATCTATGCAGACGATACCAGCCATCTCTTGGCCGCTGACAACTTGAAGTCACTAACAAGTCTGGCTAATAATGCCGTTAAGAACATGGTAGACTTTTCAAACAACGCCGGCCTTATTATTAACAAGAGTAAGTCCACGTATATAAACTTCCACACTGCACAACGTATGCAAGACAAAAGTCCACTGATAAGACTACAGAGGAGAAGCCTAATGGAAGTGCAGGAAATAAAATTCCTAGGCATTACCATTAGTGCAACACTAAGCTGGTCCTCTCATATACAAGACCTGTGTAAACAAATATCTGCCGCTCCATATATTCTTCGCAATCTACGTAAAATGGTCAGCCAAAAAACAATACTGACAGCCTACTTCGGACTTGTTTTATCAAAAATATCATACGGCATCATCTTTTGGGGCTGCTCTCCAGATGCTACCAGAATTTTAATACTACAGAAAAGAGTGGTAAGAGCCATTGCAGGCGTTTCAACTCGGACATCGTGTAGGCCCATCTTCATATCACTAAATCTCCTCACAGTCCCAGCTCTATACATCTACCACCACATCATTTACGCAGTAAATAACAACAAACATCATCCAGCAAATTGTAACATACATAGTCACCGCACAAGGAAAAGAAACAATTTCCACATCACGGCTCATAAATTGAGTTTATTTAAAAACAACCCTGCGCACTCCAGTCTAGTCATGTACAATTTAAACGTGAGTGACACGTGACGATTAGTACGCCAACGCCAGTCGCCCGGCATCCTAGCCCGCATCAAGTGTCTGATCTAGTGATCCTGAACAAACTAGGCTTCAGTTTTGAAAATAATCGGTGATTGTTCGCTCAGCTGCAAGCGACTGTTGGTATGTCAACCTAAAGTATGAACATGCTTTTAGAGTTTCTAATGTTGAGGTCTAGTATACTACTCAGTGTAGTGTATTTAGACAGTAGTTGGTAGCCCTGCGCTAGCTAAGAGAAGCTATTGTGCGCCTAGGACGACTCGTGACACTTCTGTATGTTGAGGACTTTATCATGTGTAATAAAGACTATTAAATACTCCAATACTGACCTTCAAGTATTACAATTGGCGACGAGGTAAACTGGCAGTAGAACGAGACTAAATTCGGGCAAGTAAGATTAAATTCGGCTCCAAAAAAGCGAGATTAAATTCGGTTAGGCCTAGCCTAGGAAATTGTTGCACAATGGCGGACAGAAAAGAAGGCTTGCAAAACTTCGACCCACGGGGAGACGACGCGTCTGTTGCCGAAAGATGGCGACGATGGGTGAGGAGTTTTGAGATGTATGTGGGTTCTAAAGGCATTACAGACCCTAATACAAAAAAGTTTAAACTATTGCACATGGCAGGCGAAGATGTGCAGAATATTTGGCATACCTTTCCAAGCCCAGTGGGCGGAGCCGACGACTCGGTTACGGTCAGTGTTTATGATGCCTGCATTTCGTCATTAAACAGCCATTTTGACGAAAAAGCCAGCTACACATACGTACGTTACAATTTTCGTCGACTCGAAATGGAGGAAAGCGAAACCGTACATCAATTCTTAACAAGGTTAAAAAGCGAAAGTGTCAATTGCGATTTCGGAAATTACAGTGAAGAAAAGGCACTGATAGACCAGTTGGTAACTAAGTGTAACTCAAGCGAGTTAAGGATGAAATTACTTGAAAAGGGGGATAATTTGACATTATCAATGGCAAGAGAAATTGCACGAAGTCTGGAAAGTTCACAGAACCAAGCGGCAGCAATGGAGGGAAAGAATGCCAGTGTTGCCAAGCTGAATTTTCAGAAAACCGTAAAGCCTAGTTGGCCAAACCATCAGAGCAAATGTTATCGTTGTGGTTACACAGGACATTTTGCCAAAGACGAAAACTGTCCCGCAAAGGAAAAGAAATGTACACAGTGTGGGAGGAAAGGACATTTTAAACAGTGTTGCAATTCCAAGGATCGTGAGGACGAAAAATCCTTTGATAAGGGCAAGACAGGAAAAGACAGGTCAAGAGTAAGACAACTCGATACAGATGAAGAGGAAGAAGAAGATGGCTACTCCTTCTCAGTCAGTCGAACTCATTATGGTGTAAATGTGATAACGGCTGCAGAAGAGATGATCAAGGCTAAGGTAGGCGGAGTTAACTTACACTTATTGATTGACTCGGGAGCTTCATGTAACATACTTGACCAAGAAACCTGGGAATCATGTAAGAAACAGAAGATTAAAGGCACTTGTATGAAAACTAACAAGAATATTTTCGCATATGGAAGCGACTCACCACTCGAGCTGTTGGGCAAGTTCGACACACTCATCGAATTAGCAAATGGAAGCCGTCAACAGTTATGTTTCTACGTAGCGTCCGGAAAAGGAACTCCAATTCTGGGTAAAGAGACTGCCACGAATCTGGGAATTCTAAGACTTGGGCTACCGTCAGAGACAGCGATGAGTTTGAACGAGAAGAAAGTTCCTCGCGAACTTTGCGAATATCAGAAGAAATACCCTAGAGTTTTTGAGGGGTTAGGAAGATTGAAGGATGTCAACATTAAACTACGTGTGAAGAATGACGTACAACCAGTGGCACAGCCAGCGAGAAAAGTACCACATCAGCTTCGAGGAAAACTCAACGAGAAGATGCAAGAATGGTTAAAAGATGATATCATTGAAAAGGTCCAAGATGCAACACCATGGGTCTCACCGCTAGTTCTAAGTACAAAAAAGTCTGGAGGTCTGCGACCATGCGTTGATATGCGAGAGGCAAATACAGCTATTGTTCGAGAGCGACATCCGATACCTTCATTCGAGGATGACATCGCAGCAATGCACGCAAGTACCGTATTCAGTGTATTGGATCTCAAGTCAGCATTTCTACAGTTGGGATTAGACAAAGATTCCAGAGAGATTACAACATTCTCAACACACGAGGGAACGTACAGGTTCAAGAGGTTATTTTTCGGGATCAACTGTGCTCCAGAAATATTCCAAAGGGTTATGGAGGACACCATTACAGGATGCGCCGGAGTACGGGCATACATCGACGACCTTATTGTTTTTGGTCGAAATCGCAAAGAACATGATGAGCGATTGAATGAGCATATTCCAATTTAATTAATTGAATTGAGCTACTCAAGTAGATGAACAAAATTTGGACAAGTTGGACAGATAGGCCTAAGCATAAGCATGGATGTCCAACCAGCGGGTTTACTCCATTGTTCAAATATAAGCCTAGGCTATAGGCTTCTGTCAAGTGACGTCACAATTGTTGAAAGAGACACAATAATGTGCATCAGTTGGAAATGACCAATCAAGCAATCAGAATATTTGGTAGTCCACCAGTTCGCTGTTGAAAGATGGCCAAAGATGGCCGCCGAGTGAATGTGCAAGTGAGCAGCTCCGCATTAAATAATTCTTTTGAGGAATGTAGTGGTGAATATCGTAGATTTAAATAAACTCCGAACTTTATAGTGATCCTTCTGTGTTAGTGTACATATATTTGCTGCTATGAAGAGCAGAATGGCAACAAGATCGAATGGAAACTGTGATTCGGGCCAAGCCAAGCTGTCGGATGGCCGCATAAGAGCAATCAATCATGTGCTGACAGAGCGGGTGAATTCTCTTACAGCCATAACTCGGAGATTAACGATTGATATGAAGAATATGCAGGAAGAGAACAAGGCCCTAAGAGGGTTAATAAATGGTATATGCACGTCGAAGTCGTCTGTAAATATTATAAATAGCAATAATGTAAATAACCTAAAAAGAGATGAAGTAAAAAGTCTACTTTTACCGACCCATGACACTCAAGCTTGCCCTGAGACCCTCGCACTCAACGACAGAGAGCAGCACCATACTGACTCACAGCAGTCGACTACAGAACAACAAACACCAAACAAAAGTGTTCAAAGGGCGCAAGCTTGCATCGAGTCACAAACAGGTAGACATGAAGTGATAAACGTACCACCAGTGGTAGGAGATCAGTCAAGAAATGCAGTGAATGTAAAGATATTCGCTGACAGTCATGGGCGAGGCATTTGCTCTCTTCTACAGAAGAAGATTGATGCTGAAGGCCACAAGAACATGAGTGTTGAGTGTCTTTTCAAACCCAACGCACCTTTTGAAGAGGTAGCATGCATGTCTACATATGCAGATGCAAAATTAACAGAAAATGACCACATTATTCTCATTGGGGGCTCGAATAATGTGTTAACGAAGACCTTCAACAACATTCAACTCTCCATGGAGAATCTAAGGAAAGCAAATCCTAAACCAACTATAACAATAGTGAACTTGCTACAACGATACGACACAAATAACTCTAAAGAAGTGAACAATAAAATCCAATTTGTAAATGGAAAAATGGGTGGCATCATTGATACAAAGTACACAGGCACAAAGATCCATTTCCTAAACACAAAGAACATGGAAGAAAATGATTTCACAAGGCACGGCCTGCACTTGAACAACCGTGGTAAAGAGAAACTAGTAAGTGTAATATATTCATACCTTCGCACCGGAAGCACTGCCTTCTGTTTATACTGTATGTACGGTATTATGTATTCCTAGGTTAAGTTGGCAGTTGCTAAGAACATGGTTGACGAATAAAGGTTAACACAATGAAGTAACGAAGTATTTATTAAGAATCCTAATGATTCAGACGTAGGATACCACATTGGCGACGAGGATAACGTTTATTGACGTTTGTAGAAGAGATTGAATTATTCAGTTATCACGTATTTGTTAAATCATGGCGGATGAAACTGGAATAAAAGTCTTTGACTGCAACGGCGAAAAAACGTCGATCGGACAGCGTTGGGACAGGTGGTTGCGCGGTTTCGAATATTATATTGAAAGTACAAATATAACAGACCCGAAATGGAAGAAAGCCACTTTACTTCACAAAGGTGGTATGGACCTTCAAGATGCATTTCATGCATTAGGGAATGTTCAACCCAGGGAAGGTGAAGATGTGTATATTGCGACAGTAGCAGCCCTAACAGCCAAGTTTACACCACGCAGTAATGTACCTTATGAGCGCATCAAGTTTAGATCCTTGTTGCAACAAGAAGGAGAAACAGTGGATAAATTTGAGGTTAGATTGAGGCGCCAAGCATTACACTGTAGTTTTGGTGAATTGATTGATGAACATCTGCGAGACCAGATCTTGGACAAAGTATTTTCGAGAGAGTTGAAGAGGAAACTTATCGAAATTGGACCTGACATGACTCTGCAGTCTGTGCTGAACACATCAAGAGACTGGGAAGATGCCAATCAGAGAGAAAGTGATTTGGTGGGACTGTCAGAGAAGCCAGCAGTAGTGAATAAGGTGGGCCTAGAACCTAAGACAGGAAAAGGATTTACCAAAGTCAAGTGCTATGCATGTGGCTATAGTGGTCACACAAGAAACAGCCCAGGATGTCCTGCTACGAATGCGAAGTGCAGATTGTGTCTACAGACGGGGCATTTCCAAGTTTGTTGCCAGAGTCAAGACAAACAGTTTTGTAACGTGAAAGTCAAGGAGAATGGTAACTACCATAAACGAGAGCGAACCTCAAAGAAGAGCACGGGGAAGAAAGTAAGACAACTAAAGGATTCTGACGACTCTGATGAGGAAGAAGACGAACGTGAGTACATGTTTCGAATTGTTAATGTCGGACAATTAGACAGTACCGGTAGAGAAGACTTGCTGAAAATAAAAGTGGGTGGAGTCGAATTGGAAGTTATGATCGACTCTGGAGCCACTTGCAATGTGTTAGATGAGGATACATGGATTTTATTAAAAAATCAAAAGATTGAGTGTAACTCTTCATTGACAAGTAAGATGCTGTACCCGTACGGTAGAGAAGAACCGTTAACTGTATTGGGGAAATTCAGTGCAATGGTAGAAGTACCTGGTTGCAAGAAGACTGCCACTTTCTTTGTGATGAAAGAAAAGGGAGTGCCTCTCTTGGGTAAAGACACTGCTATGAAACTCGGAGTTTTACATATTGGCATGCAGATAAATCAGATCTCAAATCATAATCGGATTGGCAAGTTGAAAGATTTTCAGATGCGGCTGCCAATAAAGGCAGATGTGAAACCAGTGTCTCAGCCATTGAGACGAATACCTGTACCAATGCAGAGTAAACTGGAAGAAAAACTTCAAGATTTGGAAGATATGGACATCATAGAGAGGATCGAGGGTCCGTCACAGTGGACTTCACAGCTAGTGGTCGTACCGAAGCAAAATGGTGACGTTCGTATCTGCGTTGATATGCGTCAGGCTAATGCCGCTGTCGAAAGAGAAAAGCACCACATCCCGAGTTTTGATGAGATTCTACCAGATTTGAGGTATAGTAAAGTCTTCAGTAAACTGGATATTGAAAGTGCCTTCCATCAGATCGAGCTAAGTCCAGAATCAAGAGAAATTACTACCTTCCAGACACACCGTGGATTGTATAGATATAAGCGACTTATGTTTGGTATAAGTTGCGCTCCTGAGATGTATCAGCGAACTATGGAACAAGTGTTGCAAGGCTGCGAGGGCACATTAATCTATATAGATGACATTCTAATTCACGGAAAGACGAAGGAAGAGCATGATGCTAGGTTAAACAAGGTATTAGAGACACTTCGTGACCGAGGTATTACATTGAATAAGTCAAAGAGTATACTAGGAGTTCAAACGATTGAATTCATGGGACACAAGTTGTCTGTAGATGGAATTATGGCGACCAAAAGCAAGATCGAAGCCGTCTGCAACTTTCGGGAACCAGAGACGTCCGAGGAAGTTCGTAGTTTCTTAGGCCTAGTTAATTTCGTAGGGAGATTCATACCAAACCTATCGACAACTACAGAGCCACTACGGAGACTAATGAAGAAGGACGAAAAGTTCATTTGGGGGAGTGAGCAGAGGAAAGCGTTCAAGCTTTTAAAAAGTCGACTGACGGAAGCTCGTTCTCTGGGATATTACGATCCAGCAGCAGAGACAACCGTGATCGCAGATGCTAGTCCAGTTGGTTTGGGGGCAGTGCTTATCCAAGACAGCTCTACAGGACCAAGGGTGATCAGCTATGCAAGTAAGAGTTTATCAAGTCCAGAGACCCGCTATTCTCAAAATGAAAAGGAGGCCCTTGCACTTGTATGGGCATGTGAACATTTTCATGTTTATTTGTACGGTCGACAGACATTTGACTTAATAACTGACAATCGCCCTATCCAGTGTATATTCTCACCAAAAGGGAAGCCTAGTGCCAGAGTAGAGCGATGGGTTATGCGACTACAAGCGTACAACTACCGGATAATACATCGTGCTGGAAAGTCGAATATTGCAGACCCATTGTCAAGATTGTTGGTCAGAGATGGAAATGAAGTTAGCATTGATGACGTTGGAGAAAAATGTCTTCGTGTACTCGTTCAATCATCCACTCCAGTAGCACTAAAACTGCAAGATATTGAAGAGGCGTTCACGACAGATACAGAACTTCAATCAGTATGTAGAAGTCTCGAAACAGGAGTGTGGGGAGAGTCTACGAAGCCATACCATCCATTTTCAGTCGAGATGTGCAGAATCGGTGATGTGATTCTCCGTGGCACGCGTCTAGTAATCCCGACTCAACTTCGAGCACGCACTTTGGAGTTGGCTCACGAAGGTCACCCAGGTATGAGTAGCATGAAACAACGACTCCGTTCAAAGGTATGGTGGCCAGGAATAGACCGAGATTGTGAAAGGTATGTGAAAAGTTGCCATGGATGCCAACTGGTTGCTGTACCAGATGTCGCTGAACCAATCCGAAGCACAATATTACCTAATCAAGCTTGGCAAGACATTGCCATGGACTACTTAGGACCGTTACCATCTGGTCATAGCCTACTTGTTACAATTGATTACTACAGTCGTTTCTTTGAAGTGGATATTTTGAAGTCGACGACCACCGAGAAGACTATACGAAAGTTGAAACCTATGTTTGCTAGGTACGGTTTGCCACAGTCGATAAGATGTGACAATGGCCCACAGTTTGCTAGCGAGGAGTTTCATACGTATTGCGAAGAAAACAACATCGAATTGAGATACACGACACCCCTGTGGCCTCAAGCAAACGGCGAGATAGAACGACAGAATCGCTCTCTCATGAAACGCCTACGAATTGCTCAAGCAACAGGAGAAGATTGGAATGAGATATTGTTGAAGTATCTTATTGCTTACCGTAGCACTCCACATACTACAACTGGAGTTAGTCCGGCCGAGCTCATGTTGAAATTCAAGTATCGTGATAAATTACCGTCCTGTGAGGAAAGAAGGGAGAACAATGATGGAGAAGTACGAGACCGGGACCAAGAGAAGAAATATAAGCAAAAAGAGTATGCTGATAAATCGCGTCGAAGTAAGGAATGTGATATCGCTGAAGGGGATCTAGTATTGATGAAGCAAAACAGAACTAATAAGCTGTCAACCCCTTATCATCCAATTCCCAGTACTGTTGTCACAAAGAACGGAAACAGTATCACTATTCAAACGCCTGACAAAGCCCGTTATACTCGAAATTCAACCTTCTTTAAAAAGTTCTATCCACCGTCAATCCTTGCTAATGGTCAATCCCATGATCCTACCGAACTATCCGAGGGAGTTCCAGAACGTGAGGATGTTTCCAATCCCGGAGCCCTGAAGAGTGACCAGCAGCTGACAGATAAGGTTGATGAGTTGCCAAGTACTCCGAGATCTCCAGCTCCTTTGCATCCCAGGCCTCGAAGGGATCGAAAGTTACCGTCACGCTATGAAGACTAAGTTGTTAATATAAACTTGATCTGTGTTAATTTGATTATCAGTTAATGCAATGTTTGACATTTTGTGTTTCATTTATTTCAATTATTTAATTAATCCCCAAGGACGTGAAGTACCTGTAGAAACAATTAACAATGTGTTTTGTCATATAATTATGTATTTGCTATCACTAAATATTTTGAAGAAGGGAATGTAGTATATTCATACCTTCGCACCGGAAGCACTGCCTTCTGTTTATACTGTATGTACGGTATTATGTATTCCTAGGTTAAGTTGGCAGTTGCTAAGAACATGGTTGACGAATAAAGGTTAACACAATGAAGTAACGAAGTATTTATTAAGAATCCTAATGATTCAGACGTAGGATACCACAGTAAGGGCAGTATTAAGCCATGTTCTTCAACACCATAAAACCACACCAACTTACAGCAAAACACTGAGTAGAAAACAGGATTGTTTTCTAACAAAACCAAAGGAGTACATGGGTGCTATATTTACCAGGGAAAAAAAATTCCTACCCCCACCCATGACACCACAAACCCGGAGTGAAGTGGTACCATCCGAGGAAACTTTCCCTAGAACTACACTTCCTCAAAAAGTTACGCTAGAAGAGGAATCAATTTCTGCCAGGGAAACTGCTGCAGTCGAAGTCCTCGGGACGGAACGTATGTTGGAAATGACGGTTAAACCACCCACGCAAACATTGTTATCATCCAGGCCTAGATACGAAATCACACTGGAGGGTCATGCAGCTGAGTCAAATATATTTCAAACAAAAATCTTCCCAGCCAAAATTAGTGTTGAACAGCAACAACCTATCAGTATAACAGAACTGACTGAAGAAAAAGATGATGCCGCTGCGGTAGAGGCCACCGACGCTGAGGAAGAGTCTACCGACGCTGCAGCTACTACTGAAAAGAAGACGGAAAAGAAGATCGTTCGGGGTGCAAGAAAACGGAAACCAGTAGAAAAGATGGATCTGTGACGTAAAGTTACAGCACTACGACAGCGAAATAGTAATAGGTTACATTCAAACCACTCGAATCCTTCAAGTAAGACTAAACCTCCTAATCTTGGTAAACTTAAAATAGGCCATGTCAACATCAGATCACTTATTAAAAACTTGGATGAACTCAAAGAGGTTATCATTGATTTATAAGAATTTTGACATAATGTGCATTTCGGAAACCTGGTTGAAAGTCGGCGACCATCCTATTTTAACCATTCCAGGGTTCACAGTCCTAAGAAACGATAGAGTAGGTAGAAACGCTGGTGGTGTGGGAATATATATTAGGTCAAATATAATAGCCAACACACTTCCGATACCCGCTGTCATCAGCATTGAACATTTAATTATTGAAGTAAATATAGGAAACATGAATCTGATATTAATTACACTGTATCGTCCCCCAAACCATGAAAACCAAAATCTCATTGACTTTGGTGACATTTTATTTGACCTCAGTTCTAGAAATAGTCCACGTATATAAACTTCCACACTGCACAACGTATGCAAGACAAAAGTCCACTGATAACACTACAGAGGAGAAGCCTAATGGAAGTGCAGGAAATAAAATTCCTAGGCATTACCATTAGCGCAACACTAAGCTGGTCCTCTCATATACAAGACCTGTGTAAACAAATATCTGCCGCTCCATATATTCTTCGCAATCTACGTAAAATGGTCAGCCAAAAAACAATACTGACAGCCTACTTCGGACTTGTTTTATCAAAAATATCATACGGCATCATCTTTTGGGGCTGCTCTCCAGATGCTACCAGAATTTTAATACTACAGAAAAGAGTGGTAAGAGCTATTGCAGGCGTTTCAACTCGGACATCGTGTAGGCCCATCTTCATATCACTAAATCTCCTCACAGTCCCAGCTCTATACATCTACCACCACATCATTTACGCAGTAAATAACAACAAACATCATCCAGCAAATTGTAACATACATAGTCACCGCACAAGGAAAAGAAACAATTTCCACATCACGGCTCATAAATTGAGTTTATTTAAAAACAACCCTGCGCACTCCAGTCTACTCATGTACAATTTAAACGTGAGTGACACGTGACGATTAGTACGCCAACGCCAGTCGCCTGGCATCCTAGCCCGCATCAAGTGTCTGATCTAGTGATCCTGAACAAACTAGGCTTCAGTTTTGAAAATAATCGGTGATTGTTCGCTCAGCTGCAAGCGACTGTTGGTATGTCAACCTAAAGTATGAACATGCTTTTAGAGTTTCTAATGTTGAGGTCTAGTATACTACTCAGTACTCAAGTAGACGAACAAAATTTGGACAAGTTGGACAGATAGGCCTAAGCATAAGCATGGATGTCCAACCAGCGGGCTTACTCCATTGTTCAAATATAAGCCTAGGCTATAGGCTTCTGTCAAGTGACGTCACAATTGTTGAAAGAGACACAATAATGTGCATCAGTTGGAAATGACCAATCAAGCAATCAGAATATTTGGTAGTCCACCAGTTCGCTGTTGAAAGATGGCCAAAGATGGCCGCCGAGTGAATGTGCAAGTGAGCAGCTCCGCATTAAATAATTCTTTTGAGGAATGTAGTGGTGAATATCGTAGATTTAAATAAACTCCGAACTTTATAGTGATCCTTCTGTGTTAGTGTACATATATTTGCTGCTATGAAGAGCAGAATGGCAACAAGATCGAATGGAAACTGTGATTCGGGCCAAGCCAAGCTGTCGGATGGCCGCATAAGAGCAATCAATCATGTGCTGACAGAGCGGGTGAATTCTCTTACAGCCATAACTCGGAGATTAACGATTGATATGAAGAATATGCAGGAAGAGAACAAGGCCCTAAGAGGGTTAATAAATGGTATATGTACGTCGAAGTCGTCTGTAAATATTATAAATAGCAATAATGTAAATAACCTAAAAAGAGATGAAGTAAAAAGTCTACTTTTACCGACCCATGACACTCAAGCTTGCCCTGAGACCCTCGCACTCAACGACAGAGAGCAGCACCATACTGACTCACAGCAGTCGACTACAGAACAACAAACACCAAACAAAAGTGTTCAAAGGGTGCAAGCTTGCATCGAGTCACAAACAGGTAGAAATGAAGTGATAAACGTACCACCAGTGGTAGGAGATCAGTCAAGAAATGCAGTGAATGTAAAGATATTCGCTGACAGTCATGGGCGAGGCATTTGCTCTCTTCTACAGAGGAAGATTGATGCTGAAGGCCACAAGAACATGAGTGTTGAGTGTCTTTTCAAACCCAACGCACCTTTTGAAGAGGTAGCATGCATGTCTACATATGCAGATGCAAAATTAACAGAAAATGACCACATTATTCTCATTGGGGGCTCGAATAATGTGTTAACGAAGACCTTCAACAACATTCAACTCTCCATGGAGAATCTAAGGAAAGCAAATCCTAAACCAACTATAACAATAGTGAACTTGCTACAACGATACGACAAAAATAACTCTAAAGAAGTGAACAATAAAATCCAATTTGTAAATGGAAAAATGGGTGGCATCATTGATACAAAGTACACAGGCACAAAGATCCATTTCCTAAACACAAAGAACATGGAAGAAAATGATTTTACAAGGCACGGCCTGCACTTGAACAACCGTGGTAAAGAGAAACTAGTAAGGGCAGTATTAAGCCATGTTCTTCAACACCATAAAACCACACCAACTTACAGCAAAAAACTGAGTAGAAAACAGGATTGTTTTCTAACAAAACCAAAGGAGTACATGGGTGCTATATTTACCAGGGAAAAAAAATTCCTAACCCCACCCATGACACCACAAACCCGGAGTGAAGTGGTACCATCCGAGGAAACTTTCCCTAGAACTACACTTCCTCAAAAAGTTACGCTAGAAGAGGAATCAATTTCTGCCAGGGAAACTGCTGCAGTCGAAGTCCTCGGGACGGAACGTATGTTGGAAATGACGGTTAAACCACACACGCAAACATCGTTATCATCCAGGCCTAGATACGAAATCACACTGGAGGGTCATGCAGCTGAGTCAAATATATTTCAAACAAAAATCTTCCCAGCCAAAATTAGTGTTGAACAGCAACAACCTATCAGTATAACAGAACTGACTGAAGAAAAAGATGATGCCGCTGCGGTAGAGGCCACCGACGCTGAGGAAGAGTCTACCGACGCTGCAGCTACTACTGAAAAGAAGACGGAAAAGAAGATCGTTCGGGGTGCAAGAAAACGGAAACCAGTAGAAAAGATGGATCTGTGACGTAAAGTTACAGCACTACGACAGCGAAATAGTAATAGGTTACATTCAAACCACTCGAATCCTTCAAGTAAGACTAAACCTCCTAATCTTGGTAAACTTAAAATAGGCCATGTCAACATCAGATCACTTATTAAAAACTTGGATGAACTCAAAGAGGTTATCATTGATTTATAAGAATTTTGACATAATGTGCATTTCGGAAACCTGGTTGAAAGTCGGCGACCATCCTATTTTAACCATTCCAGGGTTCACACTCCTAAGAAACGATAGAGTAGGTAGAAACGCTGGTGGTGTGGGAATATATATTAGGTCAAATATAATAGCCAAAACACTTCCGATACCCGCTGTCATCGGCATTGAACATTTAATTATTGAAGTAAATATAGGAAACATGAATCTGATATTAATTACACTGTATCGTCCCCCAAACCATGAAAACCAAAATCTCATTGACTTTGGTGACATTTTATTTGACCTCAGTTCTAGATATAAACACTTCATTTGTGTAGGTGACTGGAATGTAAACATGCTTCGTGCCGACATGATCACGACTGAAACATTAAAATACATGCTACTCACTCTAGATCTAGTCCAGATAGTAACGTCTCCCACTCGAATAACGCCTACATCCCAATCTCTAATTGATCTCATTATTGTTAAATCTGCGCATGAAGGTATCAATGTAAACCAACTACCTCCTCCAGGAACTGCTGATCATAATATAATTACCATTACTTACAACATCAATATACCTAAAAAAGCTCCAATATTCCATACTTACCGTGACTTGAAAAAGATTAATCATACTAGTCTTTCGATAGATGCTCAGAGCTTGGACTGGAGATCAGCCGTTGAAGCTCACGCTAACGTTAATGATAAAGTTATTTCCCTAAATTGTATGATAGTAGACCTAATTAACAAACATGCTCCCCTTAAACTAAAGCGCTTCTCCAAGCCTGCTACACCCTGGTTGAATGAAGCAATACTAATTAGCATTAAAGCTAAAAATAAAGCCTGGAATAAAGCTAGAAATTCCAAAGACAAAAAAGACTGGGACTTATTTAAAGAAATTAGAAATAGAGTAGGATCGGAGATAAACTCAGCAAAACGTCGTCACTTTAATGAGCTACATGGTATGAGAAGCTCAGATATGGGGAAATTTTTAAAATCTAATAATATAGTAGCATCAAAAAATAATAAAACCTCACTTCCAATGTCATTCAATGAGCCTAATGCTATAAACCAATATTTTAATAGTGTAGGAACAGATGTTTCACTCTTGCCACATGTACAGGATGAAATTACACTTCTTAAAAACCAAAAATCACATGAACGTTTCCAGTTGGAAACTGTCAGTGAACAGCTGGTCTTCGACATTATAAACTCCATTAGTAGCAAAGCTACAGGTCCGGATCTCATCAACATAGACATCATAAAACTTGTGTTGCCATACTGTCTTAGTGCCATCACCGACATAAAAAATTTTTCAATAACTTCATCCTCATTTCCAGATATATGGAAATTTCGGTTTTCCAAAAAGGTAAATCAACATCTCAGGCCGTCGACATTTTTCTAAATGCAATCTATGAAGCTCTAGATGAAAGACACTCAGCCATAGGCCTTTTCTTTGACATGTCAAAGGCATTTGACTGTATGAATCATCATACTCTTGCCAACATTTTGAACAAAATGGGTATCACTGGTGTTACTCTGGGATGGATCAAGTCATTTCTACAGGGACGTAAACAGCGCGTCAAACTTGCCACTCATGAAAATATCAAGGTACAATCGAACGAACGTGTCACCGACATCGGCGTACCCCAAGGCACCGTTTTAGGTCCTCTCTTGTATATATTATATGTAAATAGCCTACCAGAAAACTTGGGCCAAGGCACAGTGGCCATCTATGCAGACGATACCAGCCATCTCTTGGCCGCTGACAACTTGAAGTCACTAACAAGTCTGGCTAATAATGCCGTTAAGAACATGGTAGACTTCTCAAACAACGCCGGCCTTATTATTAACAAGAGTAAGTCCACGTATATAAACTTCCACACTGCACAACGTATGCAAGACAAAAGTCCACTGATAAGACTACAGAGGAGAAGCCTAATGGAAGTGCAGGAAATAAAATTCCTAGGCATTACCATTAGCGCAACACTAAGCTGGTCCTCTCATATACAAGACCTGTGTAAACAAATATCTGCCGCTCCATATATTCTTCGCAATCTACGTAAAATGGTCAGCCAAAAAACAATACTGACAGCCTACTTCGGACTTGTTTTATCAAAAATATCATACGGCATCATCTTTTGGGGCTGCTCTCCAGATGCTACCAGAATTTTAATACTACAGAAAAGAGTGGTAAGAGCCATTGCAGGCGTTTCAACTCGGACATCGTGTAGGCCCATCTTCATATCACTAAATCTCCTCACAGTCCCAGCTCTATACATCTACCACCACATCATTTACGCAGTAAATAACAACAAACATCATCCAGCAAATTGTAACATACATAGTCACCGCACAAGGAAAAGAAACAATTTCCACATCACGGCTCATAAATTGAGTTTATTTAAAAACAACCCTGCGCACTCCAGTCTAGTCATGTACAATTTAAACGTGAGTGACACGTGACGATTAGTACGCCAACGCCAGTCGCCCGGCATCCTAGCCCGCATCAAGTGTCTGATCTAGTGATCCTGAACAAACTAGGCTTCAGTTTTGAAAATAATCGGTGATTGTTCGCTCAGCTGCAAGCGACTGTTGGTATGTCAACCTAAAGTATGAACATGCTTTTAGAGTTTCTAATGTTGAGGTCTAGTATACTACTCAGTACTCAAGTAGACGAACAAAATTTGGACAAGTTGGACAGATAGGCCTAAGCATAAGCATGGATGTCCAACCAGCGGGCTTACTCCATTGTTCAAATATAAGCCTAGGCTATAGGCTTCTGTCAAGTGACGTCACAATTGTTGAAAGAGACACAATAATGTGCATCAGTTGGAAATGACCAATCAAGCAATCAGAATATTTGGTAGTCCACCAGTTCGCTGTTGAAAGATGGCCAAAGATGGCCGCCGAGTGAATGTGCAAGTGAGCAGCTCCGCATTAAATAATTCTTTTGAGGAATGTAGTGGTGAATATCGTAGATTTAAATAAACTCCGAACTTTATAGTGATCCTTCTGTGTTAGTGTACATATATTTGCTGCTATGAAGAGCAGAATGGCAACAAGATCGAATGGAAACTGTGATTCGGGCCAAGCCAAGCTGTCGGATGGCCGCATAAGAGCAATCAATCATGTGCTGACAGAGCGGGTGAATTCTCTTACAGCCATAACTCGGAGATTAACGATTGATATGAAGAATATGCAGGAAGAGAACAAGGCCCTAAGAGGGTTAATAAATGGTATATGTACGTCGAAGTCGTCTGTAAATATTATAAATAGCAATAATGTAAATAACCTAAAAAGAGATGAAGTAAAAAGTCTACTTTTACCGACCCATGACACTCAAGCTTGCCCTGAGACCCTCGCACTCAACGACAGAGAGCAGCACCATACTGACTCACAGCAGTCGACTACAGAACAACAAACACCAAACAAAAGTGTTCAAAGGGCGCAAGCTTGCATCGAGTCACAAACAGGTAGAAATGAAGTGATAAACGTACCACCAGTGGTAGGAGATCAGTCAAGAAATGCAGTGAATGTAAAGATATTCGCTGACAGTCATGGGCGAGGCATTTGCTCTCTTCTACAGAAGAAGATTGATGCTGAAGGCCACAAGAACATGAGTGTTGAGTGTCTTTTCAAACCCAACGCACCTTTTGAAGAGGTAGCATGCATGTCTACATATGCAGATGCAAAATTAACAGAAAATGACCACATTATTCTCATTGGGGGCTCGAATAATGTGTTAACGAAGACCTTCAACAACATTCAACTCTCCATGGAGAATCTAAGGAAAGCAAATCCTAAACCAACTATAACAATAGTGAACTTGCTACAACGATACGACACAAATAACTCTAAAGAAGTGAACAATAAAATCCAATTTGTAAATGGAAAAATGGGTGGCATCATTGATACAAAGTACACAGGCACAAAGATCCATTTCCTAAACACAAAGAACATGGAAGAAAATGATTTTACAAGGCACGGCCTGCACTTGAACAACCGTGGTAAAGAGAAACTAGTAAGGGCAGTATTAAGCCATGTTCTTCAACACCATAAAACCACACCAACTTACAGCAAAACACTGAGTAGAAAACAGGATTGTTTTCTAACAAAACCAAAGGAGTACATGGGTGCTATATTTACCAGGGAAAAAAAATTCCTACCCCCACCCATGACACCACAAACCCGGAGTGAAGTGGTACCATCCGAGGAAACTTTCCCTAGAACTACACTTCCTCAAAAAGTTACGCTAGAAGAGGAATCAATTTCTGCCAGGGAAACTGCTGCAGTCGAAGTCCTCGGGACGGAACGTATGTTGGAAATGACGGTTAAACCACCCACGCAAACATCGTTATCATCCAGGCCTAGATACGAAATCACACTGGAGGGTCATGCAGCTGAGTCAAATATATTTCAAACAAAAATCTTCCCAGCCAAAATTAGTGTTGAACAGCAACAACCTATCAGTATAACAGAACTGACTGAAGAAAAAGATGATGCCGCTGCGGTAGAGGCCACCGACGCTGAGGAAGAGTCTACCGACGCTGCAGCTACTACTGAAAAGAAGACGGAAAAGAAGATCGTTCGGGGTGCAAGAAAACGGAAACCAGTAGAAAAGATGGATCTGTGACGTAAAGTTACAGCACTACGACAGCGAAATAGTAATAGGTTACATTCAAACCACTCGAATCCTTCAAGTAAGACTAAACCTCCTAATCTTGGTAAACTTAAAATAGGCCATGTCAACATCAGATCACTTATTAAAAACTTGGATGAACTCAAAGAGGTTATCATTGATTTATAAGAATTTTGACATAATGTGCATTTCGGAAACCTGGTTGAAAGTCGGCGACCATCCTATTTTAACCATTCCAGGGTTCACACTCCTAAGAAACGATAGAGTAGGTAGAAACGCTGGTGGTGTGGGAATATATATTAGGTCAAATATAATAGCCAAAACACTTCCGATACCCGCTGTCATCGGCATTGAACATTTAATTATTGAAGTAAATATAGGAAACATGAATCTGATATTAATTACACTGTATCGTCCCCCAAACCATGAAAACCAAAATCTCATTGACTTTGGTGACATTTTATTTGACCTCAGTTCTAGATATAAACACTTCATTTGTGTAGGTGACTGGAATGTAAACATGCTTCGTGCCGACATGATCACGACTAAATATTAAAATACATGCTACTCACTCTAGATCTAGTCCAAATAGTAATGTCTCCCACTCGAATAACGCCTACATCCCAATCTCTAATTGATCTCATTATTGTTAAATCTGCGCATGAAGGTATCAATGTAAACCAACTACCTCCTCCAGGAACTGCTGATCATAATATAATTACCATTACTTACAACATCAATATACCTAAAAAAGCTCCAATATTCCATACTTACCGTGACTTGAAAAAGATTAATCATACTAGTCTTTCGATAGATGCTCAGAGCTTGGACTGGAGATCAGCCGTTGAAGCTCACGCTAACGTTAATGATAAAGTTATTTCCCTAAATTGTATGATAGTAGACCTAATTAACAAACATGCTCCCCTTAAACTAAAGCGCTTCTCCAAGCCTGCTACACCCTGGTTGAATGAAGCAATACTAATTAGCATTAAAGCTAAAAATAAAGCCTGGAATAAAGCTAGAAATTCCAAAGACAAAAAAGACTGGGACTTATTTAAAGAAATTAGAAATAGAGTAGGATCGGAGATAAACTCAGCAAAACGTCGTCACTTTAATGAGCTACGTGGTATGAGAAGCTCAGATATGGGGAAATTTTTAAAATCTAATAATATAGTAGCATCAAAAAATAATAAAACCTCACTTCCAATGTCATTCAATGAGCCTAATGCTATAAACCAATATTTTAATAGTGTAGGAACAGATGTTTCACTCTTGCCACATGTACAGGATGAAATTACACTTCTTAAAAACCAAAAATCACATGAACGTTTCCAGTTGGAAACTGTCAGTGAACAGCTGGTCTTCGACATTATAAACTCCATTAGTAGCAAAGCTACAGGTCCGGATCTCATCAACATAGACATCATAAAACTTGTGTTGCCATACTGTCTTAGTGCCATCACCGACATAATAAATTTTTCAATAACTTCATCCTCATTTCCAGATATATGGAAAATGGCCTTAATCAAACCTTTACCGAAAGTCCCTAATCCTACTGATCTGAACGATCTCAGACCAATAAGTATTCTGGCCACTTTCTCAAAAATATTAGAAAAAGTCATGCATAAGCAAATAATTTCTTTCACCAACTTCCTCTCGATAATTCCACCAGAACAGTCAGGTTTTAGAGCAGGACACAGCACAGCCACATCCTTGATATAGATATGACTGATTCAATCAAAAATACTTTCTCTAAAAAAGGAGTATCCATATTAGTTCTTCTCGATTACTCCAAAGCGTTTGACTGCGTAAATCACCAGCTTCTTCTAGCAAAGTTGAAAGTGATTGGTTTCTCGGACCTGACACTGACACTGAAACTGATTACTAGTTATTTATCAGATAGAACGCAATTAGTGCAATTGCGCATCGGAAATGATACAATTACCTCCACTGCGCTCATCGTAAAAAGTGGAGTTCCCCAAGGTTCGATTCTAGGACCTTTGCTCTTTAACTTATACATGCATGATATCCCTAGCTTAATCAAACACTGTAAATTGAATCAGTATGCTGATGACATACAATTACTGATTCGGTGCCCAACAGTCGGGAATGTAAATACCACGATATCAAACTTGAACGCGGATCTAAATAGTATTGCCAACTTTTCACGCAAACAAGGGCTTAACCTCAATCCCCAAAAATCGGTTTTTCTACCTATGGGAAGATTAGATAACATTACTATTACGTGACTCGTATAGTAAAATACTGATAAATAAGACTGAAATCCAAGAAGTAAATACAGTGAAGAACTTGGGTGTTTGGTTCAACTCCGATCTCTCCTGGGAAACTCATGTTAATAAACAATGTGCTAAAGGTTTCTCAACTATCAAATATTTATATCATTTCAAACGCTTCCTTCCTATGCAAACCAAGATTCTTCTATGTGAATCCCTCGTCCTCTCCCTTCTCGATTATTGCGACTGTGCCTATACGGGCTTGAATAAAGATTTGGAGTATAAATTACAAAAAGTTCAAAATGCGTGTGTAAGGTTCATTCTCAATTTATCAATTGTAGACCAAATCTCCCCACACCTTATCAAACTAAATTGGCTCAACATGGCAAATCGACGTACTTTTCACATGGCAATTTTTATACACAAGTTATTGCACACCAAATCACCTTGTCACCTTTATAATAAGATAGCACTTACTAAAAACCTTCATCGATACAATACTCGTCAAGAAAATAACCTGGTATAGGCCTATGACCACCATGATTCAACCACAACCTCATCTTTTTCAATCGTTGGACCCCGAATATGGAATAACTTACCCAGCAAACTCAAATCCACCAAATCACTGAGTTCATTCAAAAGGGATTATAAAAAGTTTCTTCTGCTGGATCAAGAGGAAAGAATTATTGTCAAACCCAAATATAAGCACCCAATATCTGTGCAATGGACTTTTTTCAATTTCATCATGTTCTCTCTTATGTTTGTTTTCATAATTAATAGATGCACCAGTTAAACATTAACCCCATGTCATTCTCTTGGCATTGTTATTGCCTCCTGTGTAGACTGCACAATGACCATATTACTTGCGAAACGTCGTAAATGTAAAAAAACTCCAACCAATAAGAGACTGATATCATCACTACTCTACCTCCTAATTATAGTTCCTATTAGATAAATTACCTAGGAACCTTAAATATTCTACCATTATTATGTAAGTAGTTGAAATAGTATGTATTGTTCCCATGTATTCATATTATAGTCATGAAAAATATGGGAGTTCTTCTACACAATGTTTGTCAAACTAGACTAACAGACATTTTCTACCTCAAGTTTTATTCTGTTTATTGTATTTATCAAGCTATATTTTATTCCTTTCGTGTTATGTTTGTGTTCACATATGGTTAGGTGGAAGAACGGTCACCAGACCGAATCCTCGCCTTTTTTAAATTGTATTCTGTACATTATAAAATAAAGACATTCTATTCTATTCTATTCTATACAATCATCTACCAGCAAACATCAAGAGTAAACTTCAACATAACCAAATCAATGAATCATTCAAAGCAGCTGTCATAAACTTTCTAATTCAAATATGTCCATATTCAGTTAACGAATATCTAGAATTAAGCCCAACTTTAATATCTGAAATTTGAATACTGTACTCTAATATTTTACTTTTATTCTTTGATAATTTAGTTCTCTAAGCTTTAGACTCATAAGTCATAATATTATCATATTCCTACTACTATCTTAGTCAATATTATTCCTGTAATATTTATTACTTCATTATATTTTGAGGTTTGGGTGGAAGACCACTATCAGAAGTGAACCCCGCCTACTTTGTACAATTATTGTATATATCATTATTATATTATATTTTATATCATATTCTATTATATCATCCATAAATTGAACAATAAAGACTTACATTACATTACATTACATTGGCCTCTAGCCCCCAGTGTTTACATTCTATTACAGTACATACATAATAATTGCAAATATGTACTTACTGAACTCTTGACATGTTCTATAACTGGTTGTACTTTGTCCAACAACTCTGTACTACATCATGTTCTATTGAAGAGATAATTATCATCATTATACGAATTGCCTTACAAAACCACAAGTTGGAATACAAAATTGAATTAAAAAATTGGGAAGAAATTGTTACTCCATTGCACTCAATACAGCAGCAGCAGCAGCTGATAAGTTGACAACAAACCCTTGATTGCTGACATCAGGGTTCATGGCAAAACAATAAGAGGAAATAAAAACTGACACTTCACAAATAAGAGCGCTCGTGGCTGAAGTCAAGTGCCTCAAAAATGAAAATGTGAAACTAAAAACAGACATAACCACACTTTCTGACAAAGTGAACCAGCTTGAACAATATAGTAAAAATTACAATCTCGAAATTAAAGGTGTACCAACCTCCTCTGATGAAGACCCGTACAATATAATTTACTGAAAACCTGCGAAGCCATCTCGTGTAATATTATCAGACAAGATATCCCATAAAAGCAGCGAATGGGTGCCTCGCTCATTCCCGTGTTGTGAATACAAGTTAATGCCGCAAACCAGCATGACACTGACGAAAGACACTGACAGTGTAACAAATGACAAAGCATGTGAAATTGTATACTAGACGATGTAATAAGTACATTTTTTCTCAATTTATCAAACGCATTTGAGAATATCGTTAGAATGTGGTACAAAATGGCGGTTGGTCCAGTTGTGATTTCTGAGCAGGAATTGAAATTATCTCAGAATAAAGTATGTAAGTGTTATGTGTGTGAGAAGAATGTTCGCACAGGCTTAAGATGCTGTAGGTGCCTTAGATGGGCACATTTTAAATGCTTAAATATGAATGGAAAGAATTACACATCGAAAAATAGTAACCTCGTAAAACGACAAAAAACGGCAAAATGGCGGTTGGAAGTGAAGCCAGGGAAGAAAGTAGCTCTACAACTATTTGAGTTGTATCAAATAATAAATGTGGTGTCTGCTCTAAAAAGGTTGCAAACGGAGCCCAGTGTGACTGTTGTTATCGTTGGATCCACTGGAAATGTGCAAAAGTAGATCAAGTTGAAGTGGAAACTGTTACAAAACAAAGCTCATGGAGTTGCAGGTTATGTGCGACGAAAAAAGTGCGACTGTAACAGTAATAACAGTGTAGACCTAGGTAGTGAAGTAGATTCAAGTTAAAGTACTATTAAGGACAAGCTAGATGCTATTAATGAACTTATTCAGAGTACATACGATGATATTAGGCTTACAGCAAGTGAGACAAACCAAAACTCAAAGGACCTTAGCCGAGAAATGGAAGCAAAAACGAAGATGATGGAACAAACATTTACAGCGTATGCAGATTCATTATCGATTGAATGCAAACAATGCTTTGGAAATGAAAGTTCAGCTCCTTACCGATCAAGTCTCTTTACTTGGTGAACTTCAAGTTGGGCGTTATGAATTAGAACTGCATGCTAATAACTCCAATGCAAAGCCTACAGCTGTGCTAGGCCTAGGCCTAGTTGAACCAAGAAGGAATCATCTTAGAAGTGTAGGCCCAAGTGGGAATATGAAGTTAACTGAAGTAGATATGGATATTTTTAATGTTGATACTGATGTATCCCTTGTTCAGTGTTTAGCCAAAGATTTAGTGATGTCGGGTGGAATAGCCCGTCAATGTGCCGAAAAATTTGGGCATCTTGATGAACTTGAAACGCAGCAGAAAAATGTTGGTGAAGTCACTTATATCAGAATAGAAAGTAGAAGCTTTTTCTATTTGATAACTAAAAACCGCTCAAAAAAAGACAAACCTACTATGAAAACCCTCTACAAATGTCTGGTTGAACTCAGGTCACTTTGTATAGCGCAAGGTGTCAAAAATATTGCTATGCCTAAAATAGGCTGTGGTTTGGATAGATTAAAGTGGGCACAAGTTCGGAGGCTTATTGTGAATGTCTTTGGTGACTTCGATATAAACATCATGGTATGCAAGTGGAATCAGGTTAAAGTGAATGCTGTCATGTCAAACGAGACAGAATGTGACTCTGAAGAGGCTCGACAAGATTCTACTCAAGCTCAGAATCCTGCTAGAGACAGCTGCATCACTTTGTGGGGTGACTTCATAGTTATCAACACCGAGAGAACAATCAAGAATATGGGGGGTGAAGTGGAGGTCCACTGCCGACCGGGAATCCGTATGGACCAGCTCACGTCTCTGATATCTTCAAGTGGCTGTGATGCGAATACAGAACTAGTGATCGTACATGCTGGCACAAACAGCATGAGGGGTTGGTCTCGTAATGGACAGGTGGTCAATGATACGATTGAACTTATAAAGGTACTGCAAAGCAAATACCCAAAATCAAAAGTAGTTGTTATGGGTATTATTTCTAGAAGAGACATTTATGACAAAGTTATGCACATGTTCAATGATGAAATCGAGTGGATAAGCAACGAGTTGGGTGCCGTTTTCATTGATCCTAATAGTTGGATCCTTGGTGACTGTATAGGTCGGGATGGGTTGCACCTCAATTACAAGGGCAACATTATCTTTTCAAAGGTAATAATGGGCATTATCCATAAGTATGGAACGTCATCGCTTGTCCTCACAGCATTAGACCTTGATAGGGATGGAAGCAGGGATCTAGGCCACCAGTCTAACAACAGTTGTAGTGAAGTAGGAATAAATATAGTCCATGCAACAAAAAACTAATGCTAGAAAGTAGGTTGAATAGTAGAACAACAGGTCTCATGAAAGGCGATAATGTTGTAAGTCCATTGCACCCGATTTTATATGTAAATATTCAGGGCCTTGGTAATAGTATATCCAAAGATCTTTATATATTATATTTCGTGGGTATATCTATGTCATTGGCCTCTAGCCCCCAGTGTTTACATTCTATTACAGTACCGTACATACATAATAATTGCAAATATGTACTTACTGAACTCTTGACATGTTCTATAACTGGTTGTACTTTGTCCAACAACTCTGTACTACATCATGTTCTATTGAAGAGATAATTATCATCATTATACAAATTGCCTTACAAAACCACAAGTTGGAATACAAAATTGAATTAAAAAATTGGGCAGAAATTGTTACTCCATTGCACTCAATACAGCAGCAGCAGCAGCTGATAAGTTGACAACAAACCCTTGATTGCTGACATCAGGGTTCATGGGAAAACAATAAGAGGAAATAAAAACTGACACGTCACAAATAAGAGCGCTCGTGGCTGAAGTCAAGTGCCTCAAAAATGAAAATGTGAAACTAAAAACAGACATAACCACACTTTCTGACAAAGTGAACCAGCTTGAACAATATAGTAAAAATTACAATCTCGAAATTAAAGGTGTACCAACCTCCTCTGATGAAGACCCGTACAATATAATTTACTGAAAACCTGCAAAGCCATCTCGTGTAATATTATCAGACAAGATATGGAGTACTCCGTATCCCATAAAAGCAGCGAATGGGTGCTTCGCTCATTCCTGTGTTGTGAATACAAGTTAATGCCGCAAACCAGCGTGACACTGACGAAAGACACTGACAGTGTAACAAATGACAAAGCATGTGAAATTGTATACTAGACGATGTAATAAGTACATTTTTCCTCAATTTATCAAACGCATTTGGGACACTGACAGTGTAACAAATGACAAAGCATGTGAAATTGTATACTAGCTGATGTAATAAATACATTTTTTCTCAATTTATCAAACGCATTTGAGAATATCGTTAGAATGTGGTACAAAATGGCAGTTGGTCCAGTTGTGATTTCTGAGCAGGAATTGAAATTATCTCAGAATAAAGTATGTAAGTGTTATGTGTGTGAGAAGAATGTTGGCACAGGCTCAAGATGCTGTAGGTGCCTTAGATGGGCACATTTCAAATGCTTAAATATGAATGGAAAGAATTACACATCAAAAAATAGTAACCTCGTGAAAACGACAAAAAACGGCAAAATGGCAGTTGGTGGGTATATCTATGTTAATGGCCTCTAGCCCCCAGTGTTTACAACTTACTGAACTCTTGACATGTTCTATAACTGGTTGTACTTTGTCCAACAACTCTGTACTACATCATGTTCTATTGAAGAGATAATCCCTACAAATCAATATCAATATACAAATTGCCTTACAAAGCCACAAGTTGGAATACAAAATTGAATTAAAAAATTGGGAAGAAATTGTTACTCCATTGCACTCAATACAGCAGCAGCTGATAAGCTGACAACAAACCCTCGATTGCTGACATCAGGGTTCATGGCAAAACAATAAGAGGAAAGAAAAACTGACACGTCACAAATAAGAGCGCTCGTGGCTTGGTGGTGGGTATATCTATGTTATTGGCCTCTAGCCCCCAGTGTTTTCAACTTACTGAACTCTTGACATGTTCTATAACTGGTTGTACTTTGTCCAACAACTCTGTACTACATCATGTTCTAAATAATAAATAACGAAGTAGTGTACCACGAGAACTGTATTAGACCCTAACTGTTGGACGTGTTTGGACTAGCCTGCCGTTTGTCATTATTCAACAACCTGAGGACGAGAGCTGAAGTGCTCTGGAAATATTGTTAATATTTTTAGTCTGTTTTATTTTTAATTTTATTTCATTGACAAGTACCACGTACACGTCCAACAGTTAGGGTCTAATACATCATGTTCTATTGAAGAGATAATTATCATCAATATACAAATTGCCTTACAAAGCCACAAGTTGGAATACAAAATTGAATTAAAAAATTGGGCAGAAATCGTTCCTCCATTGCACTCAATACAGCAGCAGCTGATAAGTTGACAACAAACCCTCGATTGCTGACATCAGGGTTCATGGCAAAACAATAAGAGGAAAGAAAAACTGACACGTCACAAATAAGAGCGCTCGTGGCTGAAGTCAAGTGCCTCAAAAATGAAAATGTGAAACTATAAACAGACATAACCACACTTTCTGACAAAGTGAACCAGCTTGAACAATATAGTAAAAATTACAATCTCGAAATAAAAGGTGTACCAACCTCCTCTGATGAAGACCCATACAATATAGATTAGTGAAAACCTGCGAAGCCATCTCGTGTAATATTATCAGACAAGATATAGAGTACTCCGTATTCCATAAAACCAGCGAACGGGTGGTTCGCTCATTCCTGTGTTGTGAATACAAGTTAATGCCGCAAACCAGTGTGACACTGACGAAAGACACTGACAGTGTAACAAATGACAAAGTATGTGAAATTGTATACTAGACGATGTAATAAGTACATTTTTTCTCAATTTATCAAACGCATTTGGGACACTGACAGTGTAACAAATGACAAAGCATGTGAAATTGTATACTAGACGATGTAATAAGTACATTTTTTCTCAATTTATCAAACGCATTTGAGAATATCGTTAGAATGTGGTACAAAATGGCGGTTCGTCCAGTTGTGATTTCTGAGCAGGAATTGAAATTATCTCAGAATAAAGTATGTAAGTGTTATGTGTGTGAGAAGAATGTTTGCACAGGCTTCAGATGCTGTAGGTGCCTTAGATGGGCACATTTTAAATGCTTAAATATGAATGGAAAGAATTACACATCAAAAAATAGTAACCTCCTGAAAACGACAAAAAACGACGAAAAACAACAAAATGGCGGTTGGAGGTGAAGCCAGGGAAGGAAGTAGGCCTAGCTCTACAACTATTCGAGTTGTATCAAATAATAAATGTGTTGTCTGCTCTAAAAAGGTTGCAAACGGAGCCCTGTGTGACTGTTGTGATCGTTGGATCCACTGGAAATGTGCAAAAGTAGATCAAGTTGAAGGGGAAACTGTTACAAAACAAAGCTCATGGAGTTGCAGGTTATGTGCGACGAAAAAGTGCGACTGTAACAGTAATAACTGTGTAGACCTAGGTAGTGAAGTAGATTCTAGTTATAGTACTATTAAGGACAAGCTAGATGCTATTAATGAACTTATTCAGAGTACATACGATGATATTAGGCTTACAGCAAGTGAGACAAACCAAAACTCGAAGGACCTTAGCCGAGAAATGGAAGCAAAATCGAAGATGATGGAACAAACATTTACAGCGTATGCAGATTCATTATCGATTGAATACAAACAATGCTTTGGAAATGAAAGTTCAGCTCCTTACCGATCTAGTCTCTTTACTTGGTGAACTTCAAGTTGGGCGTTATGAATTAGAACTGCATGCTAATAACTCCAATGCAGAGCCTACAGCTGTGCTAGGCCTAGGCCTAGTTGAACCAAGAAGGAATCATCTTAGAAGTGTAGGCCCAAGTGGGAATATGAAGTTAACTGAAGTAGATATGGATATTTTTAATGTTGATACTGATGTATCCCTTGTTCAGTGTTTAGCCAAAGATTTAGTGATGTCGGGTGGAATAGCCCGTCAATGTGCCGAAAAATTTGGGCATCTTGATGAACTTGAAACGCAGCAGAAGAATGTTGGTGAAGTCGCTTATGTCAGAATAGAAAATAGAAGCTTTTTCTATTTGATAACTAAAAACTGCTCAAAAAAAGACAAACCTACTATGAAAACCCTCTACAAATGTCTGGCTGAACTCAGGTCACTTCGTATAGTGCAAGGTGTCAAAAATATTGCTATGCCTAAAATAGGCTGTGGTTTGGATAGACTAAAGTGGGCACAAATTCAGAGGCTTATTGTGAATGTCTTTGGTGACATCGATATAAACATCATGGTATGCAAGTGGAATCGGGTTAAAGTGAATGCTGTCATGTCAAACGAGACAGAATGTGACACTGAAGAGGCTCGACAAGATTCTACTCAAGCTCAGAATCCTGCTAGAGACAGCTGCATCACTTTGTGGGGTGACTTCATAGTTTTCAACACCGAGAGAACAATCAAGAATATGAGGGGTGAAGTGGAGGTCCACTGCCGACCGGGAATCCGTATGGACCAGCTCACGTCTCTGATATCTTCAAGTGGCTGTGATGCGAATACAGAACTAGTGATCGTACATGCTGGCACAAACAGCATGAGGGGTTGGTCTCGTAATGGACAGGTGGTCAATGATACGATTGAACTTATAAAGGTACTGCAAAGCAAATACCCAAAATCAAAAGTAGTTGTTATGGGTATTATTTCTAGAAGAGACATTTATGACAAAGTTATGCACATGTTCAATGATGAAATCGAGTGGATAAGCAACGAGTTGGGTGCCGTTTTCATTGATCCTAATAGTTGGATCCTCGGTGACTGTATAGGTCGGGATGGGTTGCACCTCAATTACAAGGGCAACATTATCTTTTCAAAGGTAATAATGGGCATTATCCATAAGTATGGAACGTCATCGCTTGTCCTCACAGCATTAGACCTTGATAGGGATGGAAGCAGGGATCTAGGCCACCAGTCTAACAACAGCTGTAGTGAAGTAGGAATAAATATAGTCCATGCAACAAAGAACTAATGCTAGAAAGTAGGTTGAATAGTAGAACAACAGGTCTCATGAAAGGCGATAATGTTGTAAGTCCATTGCACCCGATTTTATATGTAAATATTCAGGGCCTTGGTAATAGTATATCCAAAGATCTTTATATATTATATTTCGTGGGTATATCTATGTCATTGGCCTCTAGCCCCCAGTGTTTACATTCTATTACAGTACCGTACATACATAATAATTGCAAATATGTACTTACTGAACTCTTGACATGTTCTATAACTGGTTGTACTTTGTCCAACAACTCTGTACTACATCATGTTCTATTGAAGAGATAATTATCATCATTATACAAATTGCCTTACAAAACCACAAGTTGGAATACAAAATTGAATTAAAAAATTGGGCAGAAATTGTTACTCCATTGCACTCAATACAGCAGCAGCAGCAGCTGATAAGTTGACAACAAACCCTTGATTGCTGACATCAGGGTTCATGGGAAAACAATAAGAGGAAATAAAAACTGACACGTCACAAATAAGAGCGCTCGTGGCTGAAGTCAAGTGCCTCAAAAATGAAAATGTGAAACTAAAAACAGACATAACCACACTTTCTGACAAAGTGAACCAGCTTGAACAATATAGTAAAAATTACAATCTCGAAATTAAAGGTGTACCAACCTCCTCTGATGAAGACCCGTACAATATAATTTACTGAAAACCTGCAAAGCCATCTCGTGTAATATTATCAGACAAGATATGGAGTACTCCGTATCCCATAAAAGCAGCGAATGGGTGCTTCGCTCATTCCTGTGTTGTGAATACAAGTTAATGCCGCAAACCAGCGTGACACTGACGAAAGACACTGACAGTGTAACAAATGACAAAGCATGTGAAATTGTATACTAGACGATGTAATAAGTACATTTTTCCTCAATTTATCAAACGCATTTGGGACACTGACAGTGTAACAAATGACAAAGCATGTGAAATTGTATACTAGCTGATGTAATAAATACATTTTTTCTCAATTTATCAAACGCATTTGAGAATATCGTTAGAATGTGGTACAAAATGGCAGTTGGTCCAGTTGTGATTTCTGAGCAGGAATTGAAATTATCTCAGAATAGTATGTAAGTGTTATGTGTGTGAGAAGAATGTTCGCACAGGCTTCAGATGCTGTAGGTGCCTTAGATGGGCACATTTTAAATGCTTAAATATGAATGGAAAGAATTACACATCAAAAAATAGTAACCTCGTGAAAACGACAAAAAACGGCAAAATGGCGGTTGGAGGTGAAGCCAGGGAAGGAAGTAGGCCTAGCTCTACAACTATTCGAGTTGTATCAAATAATAAATGTGTTGTCTGCTCTAAAAAGGTTGCAAACGGAGCCCTGTGTGACTGTTGTGATCGTTGGATCCACTGGAAATGTGCAAAAGTAGATCAAGTTGAAGTGGAAACTGTTACAAAACAAAGCTCATGGAGTTGCAGGTTATGTGCGACGAAAAAGTGCGACTGTAACAGTAATAACTGTGTAGACCTAGGCAGTGAAGTAGATTCAAGTTATAGTACTATTAAGGACAAGCTAGATGCTATTAATGAACTTATTCAGAGTACATACGATGATATTAGGCTTACAGCAAGTGAGACAAACCAAAACTCAAAGGACCTTAGCCGAGAAATGGAAGCAAAAACGAAGATGATGGAACAAACATTTACAGCGTATGCAGATTCATTATCGATTGAATACAAACAATGCTTTGGAAATGAAAGTTCAGCTCCTTACCGATCTAGTCTCTTTACTTGGTGAACTTCAAGTTGGGCGTTATGAATTAGAACTGCATGCTAATAACTCCAATGCAAAGCCTACAGCTGTGCTAGGCCTAGGCCTAGTTGAACCAAGAAGGAATCTTCTTAGAAGTGTAGGCCCAAGTGGGAATATGAAGTTAACTGAAGTAGATATGGATATTTTTAATGTTGATACTGATGTATCCCTTGTTCAGTGTTTAGCCAAAGATTTAGTGATGTCGGGTGGAATAGCCCGTCAATGTGCCGAAAAATTTGGGCATCTTGATGAACTTGAAACGCAGCATAAGAATGTTGGTGAAGTCGCTTATATCAGAATAGAAAATAGAAGCTTTTTCTATTTGATAACTAAAAACCGCTCAAAAAAAGACAAACCTACTATGAAAACCCTCTACCAATGTCTGGCTGAACTCAGGTCACTTCGTATAGTGCAAGGTGTCAAAAATATTGCTATGCCTAAAATAGGCTGTGGTTTGGATAGACCAAAGTGGGCACAAATTCAGAGGCTTATTGTGAATGTCTTTGGTGACATCGATATAAACATCATGGTATGCAAGTGGAATCGGGTTAAAGTGAATGCTGTCATGTCAAACGAGACAGAATGTGACACTGAAGAGGCTCGACAAGATTCTACTCAAGCTCAGAATCCTGCTAGAGACAGCTGCATCACTTTGTGGGGTGACTTCATAGTTTTCAACACCGAGAGAACAATCAAGAATATGAGGGGTGAAGTGGAGGTCCACTGCCGACCGGGAATCCGTATGGACCAGCTCACGTCTCTGATATCTTCAAGTGGCTGTGATGCGAATACAGAACTAGTGATCGTACATGCTGGCACAAACAGCATGAGGGGTTGGTCTCGTAATGGACAGGTGGTCAATGATACGATTGAACTTATAAAGGTACTGCAAAGCAAATACCCAAAATCAAAAGTAGTTGTTATGGGTATTATTTCTAGAAGAGACATTTATGACAAAGTTATGCACATGTTCAATGATGAAATCGAGTGGATAAGCAACGAGTTGGGTGCCGTTTTCATTGATCCTAATAGTTGGATCCTTGGTGACTGTATAGGTCGGGATGGGTTGCACCTCAATTACAAGGGCAACATTATCTTTTCAAAGGTAATAATGGGCATTATCCATAAGTATGGAACGTCATCGCTTGTCCTCACAGCATTAGACCTTGATAGGGATGGAAGCAGGGATCTAGGCCACCAGTCTAACAACAGCTGTAGTGAAGTAGGAATAAATATAGTCCATGCAACAAAGAACTAATGCTAGAAAGTAGGTTGAATAGTAGAACAACTGGTCTCATGAAAGGCAATAATGTTGTATGTCCATTGCACCCTATTTTATATGTAAATATTCAGGGCCTTGGTAATAGTATTGATGATCTCAGAATTATAATCTTCAGAAATAAGAATTTATGTGTTTTTGGACTTGCCGAGACTCACATTACTGATGACATTCAGGACTGGGAAATTGAAATAGAAGGTTTCAATCTAGTCCGGTTAAATACAACTAGCTCATATACCGGAGGTGTTATATTTTACATCCAAAACAGTATTAAATATCAAGTAATTCACACCGAGATGATTGATGAAAAATGGTGGTCTCTAGCTGTAAGAATAGAGAGTGGGATTCTTGCTGGCAAAATACTGAGTATTATTTGTGTCTCCTAAAATGAAGAAAGCTGTCGTAATTAACATTCTAGGTTTCCTGATTGAATTCTTGCAGGGTGATAATAATTGTAAAATAATTATCTGTGGTGATTTTTATATAGATATAAGTAAAAAAATATTTTATTCTAAGAAAGTGTACGAAACTCTTGATGAGAAGAATATGTTTCAATTAGTCAATGACTTTACTAGAATTGCAGTTACCAGAGATGCAAATACGGTTATATCAAAAACATCTGGAACAATAATTGACTATATTATATGTAATACTATGGATAAAAATATATATTCTACAGAGTTTTTAGAAGTGGCTATATCAGATCATAGAATCATTGGTATACATATAAATCAACTCAATTTGTGTGCAAAAGACCAAAAGACCAAAAATTATAAAACATTTAAATTTTGGGACCACAAAGAAATCATTAAAACAAAACTTGGACGCGACCTGTTCCTGGATGACCTAAATGGTAGAGATTGGACAATAAGTAATGATGTAAATAATATGTTTGACGCTGCCACTGTTAACTTCAATAATACATTGATGAATGGTCATGCTGTAAGAAAGAATACGCATTTAAAAGAAAAACATATAGGAAATATGTGGTATGATGACGAAATTAGGGCGGCCCAACACGAAAGAAACCGGTTATATAAGATGGCCAGAACATATGACAAGTCTGAAGATTGGGACAAGTTTAAAACGCAACGAAATTCTGTCTTAAAGTTAGTTAGAGAGAAAAAGAGGACTTACCACACTACTAACATTAATAAGCATAAGGGTAAGCCAAGGGAAATCTGGAAGATACTCAAGTCTTTTTATAAACCTAAATCTTCCTTATCAGGCATAAACTTTTATTTTCAGATTAAGCCAATAAATGGTGATGAAAATATTGCTGAATGTTTTAATAAATATTTTATTGACACTTATTGAAATCATCAATAATATTTCAGGCTTAGGAGATCTGGATAAGTTCATGTCTAACATTAAACTGAACCAAGAATTATTTGATAAATTTGAAATGATCAATCCTTCACAGTTATGTGTAATTCTAAGAGATATTAAAAATACTACATCGTGGGAAGATGGCATTTCCAAGGAGTTGCTAAATATGTCAATGCATCTACCAAATGTAAAGGCCTACTTCATTAACTTGATTAATTGTTCGCTACTATCGGGTATATTTCCTGATGGACTTAAATTAGCTGTTATCAACCCAGTCCCCAAAGTCCAAGGTGCAAGAGATGTGGAAGATTTTAGACCCATAAATACTGTACATATCATTGATAAAATTATTCAGACTGCCGTTAATAAACAGCTAATGCAATTCATTGAAAGAAATGAAATACTCATTAAAGGGCAGTCGGGATTTAGAACTTTGCATGGCTGTGGATCTATTCAGGACATGTACAATCATACCTACAATATGCAATTTTAGGATGAGGTGGTGCATTAGATTCACATCTCACGCTATTAAAAACTGTCCAAAATCACATTCTAAAACTTATGTTAATCTTACTTAAGGACTATTCCACAGAAAAATTGTATTATCAAACAAGTGTTCTCTCCCTAAGGCAACTATTCACAAAATCTCTACTTCTTCACGTCTATAAAAATATAACAAATTTCAAAAGCACAAATCACACACATGAGACAAGAACCTTCGCAACTAACCTTAATATTGCTAGAAAAAATACTTCTTTTGGACAAAGGCAAATAAACTACTCAGGCCCTAAAGTTTTTAATACCCTACCTATAGAAATTAAACTCTCGAACACATACTCCAAATTTGAACGCAAATTGATTCTATGGATCACAGACTTACCAATAAATCATTTTGAACTCCTCTTCGACAAAAACTCTTCTACCTTCTATTCTAGTAACCTCTCTCAAGACTATTTAATCCAAGAAAATATATATTTTTCTATATTGGGTTTTAACGACGTACTATACTGATGGCTACGATCTATTGGCGTCGGTGGATGATGAATGAGATGATGGGATGATGAGATGAAAGGTTATTTTATTAGGTGTTTTGGATGGTGGGAAGGAGGCGGTCGTGGCCTGTTGTTAAGAAACCATCCCAGTATTAACCTGAACGACAGAGGGAAACCACGAAAAACCCCTGTCAGGATGGTTGACCATGGCGGGAATCGAACCTCGGTCTCCCGAATGACAGTTCAGTGTGTTACCACTCGGCCACGCGTCTCGGTATAAAATATTATATTACTGCTACCCACTCACATGTAAAACACCTAATTCTCTGTAAAAACTCGCATCTTGCTATACAAAAAAAAAAATCTTCTTTGACTCCTCTCCCACACACAAGCTTTGCTTATGTGGGTATTCCTTCTCTTTAAAAACAAATTTACCTAGATTATAATATTTAATTAAGAACTTGGTATTATATTATAATTATATCTGTAATTTTATCTGTAGTATAATTGTATCTGTAATTTGTCTCTATGTTATTGTAAGTATTTTTGGAATGAAACATTTTTTAATTTTTTGAATTTGATGATCATATTTCACTATTAAGAATTGATGGTTTGTGATTAAAATATGTATTTATACTGTAGTTTGATGTATCTATTGTGACTATAACCTAATTTTCAGTGCACATGGCATGCTTACAAAATAACATGACTTCTCAATTGTGTGTTGGGGCACATTTGGACACAACAGGGGCATATGGACATCACTATAGACATATTTTTGGTTACAGGATGGTCTGCACTTATAAAAGAAAAACACAGAGAGCTTCTATATCAGAATCTGATATAAGTAAAGCTATTCTTGATGTTTTAAAGAACAATATTTCCGTTCGAAATGCTACCTCAAATTTTAATTCATCAAAATCGACTTTGCACGACAGAATCGCGAGAATCAAGTCCCGACCGGGAAACAACGCAGCTGTCCTGAGCGATGATTCTGGCAATGAAGATGAATACTTTGTTGGCTTCCAATACAATTCTAAATATACGTCCCAACAAGTGTTTACCACTGAGGAAGAAACGTTGCTTGTTTCTTATATGCTGAAGAGCTCTAGTATTCATTATGGTTTGACTTACAAGCAAGCTAGGAAGCTTGCCTATGAATGATTATGTTGTCACACTTCAAAGGAAACATCCTCCCAACTGGGATGTTGCCAATCTAGCCGGGGTAGAGTGGATGAAGAGTTTCATGAAAAGACACAAAAATCTGTCGTTACGCAAACCCGAGAACAGGAGTTTGGCAGGATCGACTGCTATTAACCCTCAAAATGTTAAGGAATTTTTTGACAATTACTCGAGAGTAATGACAAAATAAAAGTTCAAGCCGGAGCGTATTCTCAATTTCAACGAGACTGAAATTTCAACTGTCCTACCAAGCCCACGAGTCATTGCGGAAACTGGGAAAAAGCAGGTTGACCAAATTGTTTCCGCTGAACGCGGTGAGCTTACTACGATGGCAGGAATTGTATCAGCAACTGGCAGTGCGGTCCCACCTGTATTCATTTTCCCAAGGGTGCGTTATAACTTATAAGGACCATTTTTTGAAAAGAGCGCCACCGGGGAGTCTAGGTCTGGCGTCCTAGTCTGGATGGATGAGTGCACCACTTTTCCTCGAAACAATAAAGCATATTGTCAAGAACGTAAACGCTTCCCTCAGCAATCAAGTTCTTCTTTTACTTGACAATCACAAATCTCATGCGTCTCTGGACGTCATAAGGTATGCGAGGGAAAACAGGGTAGTGCTACTTTCTTTCCCTCCACACTGCTTGCATCGAATGCAACCGTTGGGTGTTAGTGTTTACGGGCCTTTTAAAGGCAAGTTGGCGGTAGCATTCAATGACTTTTTAGCGGGTAATGCAGGCAAAAACCAATTGGTTTTTTGGATATAGCAGCACCAACAACTACAGTCTACTTGCAGTCGTTTACGCCTTCAAACATCGTTCACGGGTTTGACAAGTCAGGCATTTGGCCTATGAACCAATTAATCTTCCAGGATGCAGACTTTGCAGCTGCCTATGTCACGGGCCGTCCAGACCCTACAGTTGATATGAACGCCAGTACAAACGCAGAAGTTGATTCATTGGAATATGAAGAAGACGATGTTGACAATCTTCCTTTGTCGACTTTAGTAAATACCAGTATGTCTATGGCTACCCCGTCAGGGTCTATGGGAGAAAAGGTTATTCAGAGTCAAGAGGATGTGAGGCCATTTCCAAAGGCAGCACCTAGAAAAACTATTGGACGTTGTTGGAACCTGGGAAAGTCTAGGGTCCTTACAGAAACACCCGAAAAGAATAGGATCGAAAGAGAAAACTGCGAAAGTAGATGCAATCCAGATTAGAAAAGATGCTCGTGCTGAAAAAAGAAAGACATTACCATTGAACATATCAAATAAGGGTAAGAGGCAGCGAAAAGATACTCCAAAGATCTGCATCATCGAGTCGGATGAAGAAGATCTAGGAGTCGAATTGCTATGCGACGATGATGACAACAATTCAATACGTCTTTTATGCGAAGATGATGTGCTTTTAGTCGGAGACTTTGTTCTTGTTCGTCTCATTCCCCCTAAAGGGACTGCTATTTGTTATGTCGGTTGTGTACTTGTTGCAAACGGAAGAGTACTTCTTGACATAACATATTTACGTAAAAAGGAAAACTTGTGGAAGTTGCATTACCCAGCAAAAGACGACGTTGACTATGATGTTATACGAACTGATATAATTGCGAAGTTGCCCACTCCGATCATAGGCGGAGGAACTGAACGAGGAGCGTCAGTCCTTACGTTTGACGTGAACTTGTCAATGCATAAAGTAAAATAAAGGTTAGGCCTATAGATAAGTTATACAATTTGTACTGAATAAAGTCTGGACTGATGTAAAACATGGTTCCTATATATACCGCTAATATGTCTATTTCAGTACTATTTTGCTCCATGTACAAATTTTGTGACAGCTTAATTTTAAAAATATAATATATGTATAACATGTCACTCCCACATCAAAAAAGAAGCCTTAGCAGTAGTATGTGCCATGGAGCTCTTCCCCCTATACGTTATTGGCACCCGATTCACTCTCCATAGTGACTTGCTCCCATTCGTATCCATACTGGAAAATCCCAAGTCCTCTCCCTCTCCCCATATAGAGAGTCTGCTATTACGTATCCAGACCTTTGACTTTATACCGGTCTATCAGATAGGGAAGGACAACCCCTCAGACTACACGTCACGCCATCCATTGCCATTCCACACGGTTGACTATCGAACACATAAAGTTCCGCATGAATATGCTTGCTTCCTAGCTCAACAAGCCTGTCCAATAGCATTGTCCCTGGAAGACATCAAGAAGGCAACACTAGAGGACTACGTTCTGCATGCTTCACTCGGCACTCCAAGCTGCCCCAAATCGCGTGTGGCCATCCAAAAAGCTGCAGCCTTTTAGGAAGATTCAGGTTGAGCTAACCGTGGTTGATGGTCTCATTCTACAAAGTACTCGGCTGGTCATACCAGACAAACTGCAAGACATCGTCGTCTAACTGGCTCACCGCGGACACCGAGGCATAGTAAAAACAAAACAGCTCCTTCGAGAAAAGGTATGGTTTCCCAAGCCAGACACCCTAGTTGAATCCACAATCCAAAGTTGCATTCCCTGCCAAGCAATTTCTAAACCTGAATCCACCAGAGACCCTACCTCTCCCACCCTTCTACCTAATGGTGTGTGGGAAAACCTCGTGATTGATTTTGATAGTCCTTATCCCAATGGTACTCATCTTGCTGTCATAACAGATGAGTATTCTTGATACCCATTTGTGGAAACGCTCAAGTCAACAGGAGCAAAGCAAGTGATACCAATCCTCCACAAGCTCTTCTGCAGTTTTGGACTTCCCTGTCAAATCAAACCGGATAATGGGCCTCCTTTCCAAGGATCTAATTTCCAAGGAAACCTGAATTTTTTTTTTTTTTTTTAATAACATCGAAACTTGATACAAAATCATTGTTCCCCAAATAAGGCTGTGGATGAAAGATAGGATCGTTTGGACGGGGCACCACAAGGGCGATCTTACCACCCCATTTTAAATGTTTATAAGAGTATAACCAATGAACTTCAACAGCAGGACTGTGCTGTTGGTGACCATGAATTTCCGCCGCAGATAACAGTCTTTCAGTTTCCGAAAGTCCGGACCACATTATGAGTAAAAACCGTTTCTGTGATATATATCCGGATATTATCAGCATTGGTATTAAGAGTAAACAAAACACACGAATGTTGATATCTTCCACTTTGAAATAAGTCTCTAGGGCAATGTTCGCTTCTGTCCATTAACAGCAGGGGGTGCATTCCTGTACGATTTGATCCGGTTTTAGTGATATTGGTACTAACTTGGTATTCCTAAAAAGATAGACCCGGAAATAATACCAGAAAAGCAGGATTATCTCAAACCTGCCAAAGAGCGGGTTTAGCGTGTTTTAAGATCCACTTCAAGATTTCAAATATTAATTTAAATACCGGTATCTAATATAGTGAATATCGTTATGGGAATGCGATTTCTAGAATAAGAACTGAAGGCAACGGAATGTGAATGTATTGAAATAATTTTACTAGGCCTATTAGTTTTATTATTAATAATTCATTTGCCAGAATTCTTTTCGAAGCTTGTATACTTATGTTGTTCTGAGAGCAGAATTTCACATCGTAAGATCGGTTGCATCGTTAGCGCGGCTGCTTTCAGCGCAAGTCGGGCGGGTTTCGATCCCACAGAAGTCAACTTTTTGTTTCTTATTTAATTTCATTGAAAATTGTGCTTTAGGCTGAGATTTGATTTAGTTTAAGTTTCGTTGAACTTGGATGAGATTTAGGTACACTTTAGCTGATTTGTAACAACATTTATAAAAAAACTGTTTTACCGACGTACTAACCTACGCTTCCCTTAAACCTACTATAAAACTCGTACAGGAATACGAAGTTAAAGCTCTCTAAAACCGGTATTAACTCGGTATTAACTTGGACTAGGTTTATCTAGATAACACTAATTGTACAGGAATGCACCCCCAGATGTAAAGTTCATCATAATACAAAAAAAATAAAAACAAAAATGAGTGATAGGCCTAAACTGTTATAATTAGACCTATAATTAGACCTTATAATTTCTGGACGATAATAAGATACAACATCATAGGGTCACACCTTTTTGACCGGAAGCCAACAGTTTAGCCGAGCGCTCTGTGGGAGCCCTCAAGAGAGCAGTTCTTGCCACCCACCTGGAAGGTGAAGACATAACACAAGAAATAGGCAATTATCTGCTGAACTACTGTGCAACTCCACATTCTACCACCGGTAAGTCTCTATACGAGCTAATGTTTGGCCGTAAGATGAGAACCACAATTCTGTCTCTGCCGCGCAATCTTGTGAGCGACGGTAATGACATACGGTACCGTGACAAACAAAACAAACATATGGCAAAGCTCTACGCAAACAGACAAGAAAAGACAAAGAAAACAAGAAGAGGCGGACCGTGCCCCATACATTCAAAGTGGGGGATAGGGTACTGTGCAAACAGGACTGGCGAAACAAACTTTCAACCTTTTTTTAAGCTAAACTAGCAGATGGTCACAGTTGTGATGTTTTGGGGAGTGTCGCGTTGCCCATGGAGTTTTTAGAGGGCCAAATGCGGATTATCTCGGTCTTAGTAGTGCCGTCAGTGACAACGAGCCTCATTTTGGGTTGGGATTTTTGGAAAACCTTCAGAGTGAAACCCAATTTAGATCAGGGGGCGTGGATGTTCGATTCCCATCTTGATGGACCGACTGTAGCCACGACAGAAATTTCGACCGAATTCGTAAATCTGGACCAAAGCGACGCACTTGAGGCAATGTTAAGTGAATACTTACCGGACACTGATCAGCAGCAACATGGCTGTACCACTCTAGTAGAGCACTATATCGACACCGGTGATTCCGCCCCGATAAAGCAACGTTACTATCC
This sequence comes from Brachyptera risi, assembly GCA_964007535.1. NCBI lineage: Eukaryota > Metazoa > Arthropoda > Insecta > Plecoptera > Taeniopterygidae > Brachyptera > Brachyptera risi. Next base: position 7,505,042 of record OZ023327.1, on the reverse strand, counting down.
GGTTTTGCCCGTCGTTCAGCGTCAAATAAATATTGAGTTAGACGAGATGCTGAGAAGCGGGGTAGTGGAACCGTCAAACAGTCTGTGGAGCTCACCTTTATTGCTCATAGGGAAACAAGATGGTAAATCGTATAGATTCTGTGTAAACTTCAGGAAACTGAATGCAGTCACGAAGAAGGACGTGTACCCATTGCCATACGTCACTGCGATACTTGATCAGCTACGTGATGCACGAGTTACATCCACGCTAGATTTGAAGTCTGCCTGCTAGTGGCAAGTGAAGGTGGAGGAATCCAGGAAGGAGAAGACGACTTTTGCCGTTCCCGGTCGAGGATAATTTATTATCGTCAAGCCGAAAGTGTTCCGTTTCAAGGAGGAATTGTTCCACGATTGGTTTGGTAGATTCGAGAGAGCGGCCGATGCCAACTCGTGGGATGATGGCAAACGAGTTGCGTGTCTACCATGCTATTTGGATGGTCCTCCTTTGCAATGGTGATTGACCTACCAGGAAAAAATTAAGGCTGCAACACCTCTGATTTTAGGCTATTGTAGATAGGTTCGACGGAGATGACAGGTTGGAGAATTGTCACTTCAAGTTGAAAGATAGAGTGGAAAGGCCAGACGAGTCGGTGATGAAATACGTGTATGACGTTATCTCTCTATGCAACAGGGTGGACAGAAATATGACGGAAAAGGCAAAGGTGTCACACGTCATAATGGGTCTATCGCCTAGCTTGCTGGATAAGATTTTATTCATGGAGAATGGTTCCATCGATCAGCTAGTTACAAACATCGATAAGGTAGAGTCGGCCAAGTCTTCGATTCTTTACAGGGTCGTAAAATCTTTGAATCAATCTGGTGCTAGCCCATCGTTGGAAAAAGTTAGTAGTGTAACTACAAGGGTAGAAGAACAGGTGGCCAAGTTGACAGATATGTTCCAGACTATGCAGGTGAATATGCTACAGGCTCAACAACAACTATTTCAACAACAACAACAGCAACAACCGCAAACTAGCAATCAACAACGGACTAATTTCAAGTCACAAAATGGGGGGTTTTCAAAAAATAGGTCTGTTTTCCCAATCAAGGGGATGACAGGGGTCAACAGCGCAGTCATACAGGGAGGCCTGCTTGTTTTTTATGCCGCAAGGTTGGCCATTATATTTTAAAATGTTCCAATTTACAGAACGCAAGGGACATGTGCGATCAGGATGAACAGGAGGCTGGACACTCAAATGGGGGGGGGGGGGAAACTCTTCCCCATAGGCTCTCAGTCAGGAGGGGAGTCTGTGGGTACGATTAAATATAGGAGTCCTGAGTTTTATGAGTCAATCAAGCGAGACCGGGATGATTACGTCCGAAACTTCCGTTCATTTTACCCATTCTCTAATAAGGAAACAGAAACTGAGGATCAGGGCGTTGAACTGCAAGTTGTGGTCATACGGACAATGGGCTCGCCCCACATCAAAACGAAAGTTGAAAACAAGGATGTTAGTTCACTTTTGGATTCGGGAGCGGCAGTGTCTTGTGTGGACGAGACCTTAGTTCATGATTTAATTCATACACCTGTCCGAAACTTGATTTTACGTGCAGCAAATAATTCAACTTTGAAAGTCATAGGGAGGTAGATGCAACAGTGGAAATAGGGGATGTTACATTTTTCCGAAAAATACGAAGCAACTATTTTGTATGGCAAGCGAAAAGGTGTGGCTCGCGCACGAAACTCGAAACGTCGAAGTCGCGTTCGACAATGGGGAGGTATTTTCCTTAGACTCACCGAATCTTCCGGTTCCCAAAATTTTGAAGGTTGCGGTTTCCGACGTAACAGGGATGGTGGACATTAACCCAGATTTAGATGCGATTCAAACAGAAAAAGTAACAAGCCTCCTTAATTATTTTTATGATCAGTTTGCGTGGTCGTTGGACGACATGGGATCAACAACTGTGGGAGAATGCCATTTTGACCTATTAGATCAAAAACCCATACATAAACCCCCTTACCGGGTCAGTATGAAGGAGAGGGAAATTATAAGGGAGCAGGTTCAACAAATGGAGAAAAATAACATCATACGGCCATCACGTTCAGGTTGCGCTAGCGGCTAGACCATGTGTTTTGGTTAAGAAAAAGACGGGAGATTGGAGATTTTGTGTCGATTATAGAGACCTTAATCACGTGATGAAACCCGATTCGTATCCGATTCCCTTTCGGAGAACTTTAAGTAGAGAGCAGAGAAGTTGAATAATTAATTACCTCCGAGTCCGAATTGACATTTTATAATTCAATCACTAATTTCAACGAGATAAGTTTTCTCTCTGAAGTATTTTTCAAGTCCAGCTATATCTGTCAATTTCATTTTCCAAACTGTGTATAACTAGCTTCAAAATAAAATGTGGCATGCGGTTCACTGTTCATCCTGTTTGATATACTTTCATATCTGAATGGAAGCCAGTTCTTTTCGACGTTGGATCTTTTCTCAGGATACTGGCAATTACCCATAGCTGAAGAGTGTAAACACCTGACAGCATTCATAACACCAGACAGCCTGTGGGAATTTAACCGACTTCCCTTTGGGATGGCTGTTGCGCCAGCACTTTTTCAGCGTTCTATGGACCTTGTTCTTTCGGGTTTAAAGTGGCATTCCGCATTGTGGTATCTCGATGATGTAGTGACTATGGGGCCAACCTTCGATATGCACATAGATCGCCTGAGAGCGGTACTAGAGAGATTCAAAGAGGCCGGTTTCAAGTTGAATCCAGCGAAATGCACTTTCAGTTACACGAAAATAAAAATTTTAGGTCATGTGGTAGACAACTTCGGCATCACTCCGGACAGAGACAAACTTGAAGTGGTATCCAAATTCCCTACACCCCAAAAACTCAAAGACGTTCGATCATTCTTAGGCCTCGCAAACTTTTATCGCAAATTCGTGCAAAGTTTTTCGACGTTGGCAGCGCTGTTAACGGAATTAACAAGGAAAAATGTCAAATTTGTTTGGGGACAAGCACAGGAAGAAGCTTTCAGAGAACTTGAATCAAAATTACTTTCCATTTCAAGGACAACAATAATGACATCGAACTTCATACAGACGCTAGTCTGAAAGGGGTGGGTGCAATTTTACAACAACGTTTCGAGGGCGAACTTCATCCCGTTGCGTATGCGTCGAAAAGTAGTAGGCGTCAGAGTAGGCGCCGACTTCAACCTTCAAGATGATCTGTACAACCCACAGTTCTGGCCAAAGGGAGTTGTATTTAAAAGATTTATATTCAACAACAGACCAGGCGATTTTTTAGGAAAAACCATTCTATAAGCCAAACTACATCAAGGTTACAGATACCCTCCCTAAAAATAATTCACCTGAATTGCCAAAGTATTCGAAACAAAATCACAATTTGTGACGGCTGTTGAGATACACAACCCAGACGCAGTCATCGGTACGGAATCCTGGCTAACAAGTGAATACACTAACAACAAAATTTTCCCAAGATATTTCGATGTATATCGAAGTGACAGAGAAGGCATAAGAGGTGGTGGTGTGTTTATATGCATTAGAAATACTTTCAGCAGTATTCTCAAATGGTCTGATCCTGACTATGAGTTAATATGTGTTCAAATAACTAGTATTGCCAAAAATAACATAAGTATTATTGGTGCTTATAGACCCCAAGACTGTGATAGTATTAAATTTATTAGTGCTATTGATAACCATGTAAGCAAACTGTCGAAAAATGGAAATAAACAATGTCCCATAATCACTGGAGGTGATCTTAATCTACCACATGTAAAGTGGCCCCCCTTGCAAACTAATCCAAGATGTAAGGTACAATGCACTGTTGACTCCATGACATGACTCAAGTCATCAATGAAGCAACCCACGCACCAAACAACGTTCTAGATATTTTCCTCGTAAGTCCTCCAAATATATGGCTAAACAGCTCCGTTCAACAAGGAATTAGTGACCAAACTAATATCTATTGAAATAACAATAAATGACAGAGTACCGAAGATCCAAACTGAAAAGACAATCTGGAACTACAAAAAGGCGGACATAGTTGGTATAAATCAATTTATGATGGATGCTTTCCCTAACTGGAACCTCCAAACAGGAAATGATGTGAATACAGCATGGAATAACTTCAAATCAATCCTTGAAGATGTACATAAAAAATGTGTCCCTAGTCGAAGACTAAAGAATAACCCTGATCCGAGTTATTACAATAAGAAGATAAGAATCCTAAAAAAGAAATGCAGAACAACATACAAAATGAGAAAGATAGGAAACAATTTCAAGCTTCTTGTCTCAAAGCTAAATCAAGCCAAGAAAATGGCACTTGCAGACCACATGGAGAAACTAATTAATGAGAGATCCCAAGGTAACTGGAAGAAATTCTACTCCCACTTAAAAAGTAAAAAGGGAATGTACAATGGCATCCCATCGCTTAAATCAGGCACCTCGTTATTAACATCTGACCTCGCGAAAGCAGAGCTTCTAAATACAACGTGCAAAAAAGTGTTCAACCCTGATCCAAAATGGAACGTACAGCAGTTTGTACACCCTGCTTTATCAAGTTTACCTCACCCCAACTGTTTTACTACAAGTCTCAATTCCATAACAAGGGAGCTAAGTAACGTCAAGTTCAACTCAGGTGTAGGACCTGATGGGATATCATCTCAATTGTTGAAGACGGCCCAACTAGCCTTATCTCCATACTTGAACGTGATCTTCAACATGTCCATGTCTAGTGGGGACATACCAAAAGACTGGAGCCATGCCATTATACGACCAATCCATAAGAATGGCCCTGGAGCGTTTTGTTGAGCAGCAAGCTACCACACAATGTTTGTACGTGCAAATATCATGACTATTTCATTACCTCGATGATTGCCATGAATAAGCGTATACCGACGTTTCCCCAGAATTTCAATTATGGCTGTGCAAGCCTCCAACTCGGACTTGTAGGTTCGGAAATTGTGAGGTGTGCAAAGATGCATTGACAAAAAGACTTGACAAACTTCAGGATGAATTTCCTCTTAGTGTCACTTGGTTAGTCTGGAAAGATGTAGATGGACGACTGAACAAGATGACGGAAAGGGGATCTGGCGATGATTTGGTAGCACATGTGAAGAGCATTTAACAAGAAATTTCTCCGAGCACTGCCACGTGAAACACAAACAGGCACAGACATACCAAGCAGAACGCAAAGATGCAAGCAAGATTGAATTCGGCGGGAAAAAGGTAAGATTGGATTCGTTCAGGCCTAGCCTAGAAAATGGTAGCACAATGGCAGACAGGAAAGAAGGCCTGCAGAACTTCGACCCGTGGGGAGACGACGCGTCTGATGCCGAAAGATGGCGACGATGGGTGATGAGTTTTGAAATGTATGTGGGTTCAAAAGGCATTACGGACACTGATACTAAGAAGTTTAAACTATTACGCATGGCTGGCAAGGATGTGCAGAATATCTGGCATACCTTGCCAACACCAGTAGGCAGAGCCAAAAACCAAGTCATCTGCAATATGTCATTAAACAGCCATTTTAATGGGAAAGCCAGCTACACGTACGTATGCTACAATTTTTCGCTACTCGAAATGGAGGGAGGTGAAACAGTTCATCAACTTTTGACTAGGTTAAAAAGCAAAAGTGTCAATTGTGATTTTGGAAATTACAGCGAAGAAAAAGCATTGATAGACCAATTTGTAACCAAGTGCAAATCAAGCGAATTAAGAATGAAATTGCTTGAAAAGGAGGGTTTTGGCCATTGGGTGGATTGCAGAGACATGAGCCAGGGTCGTGGCTTAGACGGCGTCTAGCTTTCTCTTGCAGAGACGAAGTTCAGACGAGGTTCATCTCGACCGAATCTGTATTGATAATACACTTGACAACACTGTCGACCAACTGTCAACAACCAATAGGATCGCGCGTTTGCGTCGCGTGAGACAGACAGTTGTCTCCAATTGAGCCGTGGGTGCTGCGAGTAGCCTGCCACATACAGCGCGCAGACATTTAGACCTGGTGACGACAAAGCAGACCTTCATGTCCTTCAACGCCCGACACCGCCCAGGAGAAAAAAGAAAAGTGAAGAATCAAGAATGAAAAATGAACATTTTTGCACAAGAAATTATGAACTTCAAATTAGGCCTACATTAAACAATGAAATGTCACATGTTGAACTAAGTTAACCAAGTACCGTACTAAACGGTTAAATTACCAAGTATGGTAATTATAGGAATTAATACGGTAGTTGGAAGTATCAACATTTTCTGGGAAGAGTTATTCGGGAATCGGGACAATTCCCAACTGGGAAGGAGAGGTGTTACAAAGTTATTTACGACTAGGTACTTTGGCACAGGGCAGGGCCATCTTAGGCCTAGGAATGTGCAGAGTAATCATGACTAGCTTGTGAACAGTTGAGCCATGGGCCAGGCCCAAGGGGGTTGAGGGGTGAACAAGACGGGCAGCGAGAGAGCAGGTCGTCAACTGGACAGTCCGACGGAACAAACGACGGTTGGGAGATATGTAAAGGCGAGATACGTCTTGTTAAGGCTTTATAACTACGGAATGTCCAGGTATTCATGTATGACTTGTTTCATGATTATTCTGTTCATTTCAATTATTAAAAACCTATCGACATTATATAAATTGATGTTTGTTGTAATATAAGGGGATGGTCAACCTATGACCTATGTTATCCAATCTCTGATCCCCATCCTCAAGAGCTACATCTGTGTCTGGCAAGTGTCATCTATATATATTCATCTCATTTTCGATTTTGGGTTAGGCCTAAATCACAAACTCAAGAATGAATTGTAATTTTGCCGTGACAATATTATTATGCCGGTTCTCTCATTTGAAACTGTAAAACATCAAACTCCAATCCAATGAGAAATGCACGCATATTTCAACGACCATCATGGTAGGCTAGCTCAGAATGAGAACTTGAACACGAGATAGGTGCCTTGTCAATATTTTAAAAATATCTATTGGATCAACAACGAAAATAGAGCACCATCGCACCCCCTGATAGCTCATTTAGCCAAGACACGGCTGTAATAATGATATCAAGTGGGGAGTGGAGGGATGGGTTCTAATCCAGAATAGCATGAGATTGTTTCGACATCCTTTCATTTTCATCACTTCATCGAATCATTATAACTCGCTTATTTGCACCCTCGTATAATCTAGATGGTGGGGTTGTTAGGCACACTTGACAAAATTCATGCTGTATAGGCCTACATTTGTTTTTAGTATGAGTTTGAATTCACAAATTAAATAAATGCCGACCACAATTGTCTCCAAGATTATCGATGATGACCAGCTTCAGAGTCTAGACATATTGAAATATTATAATCAAAATTATCCAGCTACCTGTAGTTGATTCAAGACTATTAGACTTCAGTTAAGTCTTACATTTTGACGATTCCACATTCTTGACACGATGAAACCCAATCTTGAATCAGGTTTTAGATCAATCGTTGCTCTTCTCTTCTTTTTCTACGCTCCCATTGTTGAACATTTGCTGGACTGAACCTGCAATATAAACAAGCCCATTTTACAATCATGAATGGGTTCACAAAATGAGCTTTCTGTAGTTTCTACTTCCTAGAATTATTACAAGCAAAAATATAGTACAAAATTAGTCTCCATCTAATCAGTTGGATAATTACTTTTGAATCTACAAAACTTCATTGACTAGCCTCTTTAAGCTATCTTATTACTAGAAGTAGGCCTATAATGGATAATACAATACAGATTCAACAATTACCGGTAATGCAAAAAAATCTATTCTAGAAAATGATGACAATATAACCATAGGCTGACTGTGTCGACCCAAAAAATGAAAATAATTACAATTACATATACTACATTTTAATGATTGAATAATTATGGCCTGTAATGAATTGAAGAATTTATTTAGATTTTCTGTTTTATTCAAGACAAGAACTTGATTTTGATAATGGGCCGTCACAGTGGGGACAATACAGTTTAATATAGGCCTAATTGTTTTTACTCTTCAACATGTCTTCGGACATGAATTGTTGCGATTTGTATTCATGAATGGTAGATATGTCCTATCAGTATTGATCTATTTAAGGGTGAGCAGATTAGTTGATGGTGACTTATAGTTAGGTTTGAACCATTCAATTACAGTCTCGTTGCACAATCAACAAAACCCATAACCCTAACCATTACTGAATAGGCCTACTCAAAAAACGTAGCCTATCAAATATAGGCTCAACCCTAAAAGTCGGTTAATTTATTTGACTATTATTTGTTATGAGTTCACATGCACTCAGTTTCCTATAACGTACAGTGGATGACTGTCGCATTGAATTGAGTCAAAATTATAAGACTCACCAAGATCGAGTAGGGTACCGGTAGGCCTAATCCTATATGTTCGTACACAACAGATAAGGTTATTTCTCTGGCAGGCTTACCTGAAGGTCTACTTCAGTCTGGAACAGCTATAGAGCTGAGTTTGAGATCTTGCCTGAGCTGAGGCAAGGAGATCCACTGTCCTGTTTGTTCTTCAACCTCGCACTAGAATGGTGTGTTTGCCGATGACAGCCACTACCTCAACCGAGTCTTGCTGTTAATGGACCGAGCTAATACTAATAGCCTACGCTGATGATTTTTTCGTTGTCGGTAGAACTACCCTAGGTTGATATATGGTACGCTGTATGTTTTCGGCACTTGAAAGGTCAACACAGCATGTGGGTCTGCGCGTCAATGAGAACAAGACCAAATATACGGTGGTGAGCAAAGGGTGTTCACGCGTGGGTCAGAATGTAAACATGAACGACTACAATTTTGAAAGATTGAATTCGTTTAAATACCTGGGCACGACCATCACGTACGACAACACAGTGAGAGCTGAGATCAATGCCAGGAGCCAGGCTGCCAGCAGATGCCTCTACAGTCAAATGCCACTATTTAGATCACGCAACCTCTCCAGAGCTACTAAAGTTCAGCTCTACCGCACTTTGGTTTGACCAGAGTGTCAAAGTGGTGCAGTTTGAGACGTGGACCATGACCAAGGCAGAGGATAGAGCCCTCCTGCCTTCGAGAGGAAGGTCTTAAGGAAGGTTTTTGGCGCGACTGTGGTTGCTGGAACGGGTCAGTGACGGGTAACAACTAACGCCCAGCTGGAAGCTCTATGGTCCGGAGAACCTGACCGTGCGGTGGGTGAAGGCCCAGAGGTCGAGTGGGCTGGCCACGTTGTCCGTGAAGAGAATCGACTGATCCACTGAGCTGCTTTCGAAAGACCAGCTGGCTACAGGTTGATTGGGACCTCATCAGGTGGCAGAACAACATAGAGACCTGCAGAGTCTGGGAGTCCAGAACTGGATTTGAAGTTGACGCAGCCAAGACCAACCCAGGGTTGTGAAGGCCACTCAAGAAGAAGAAGATGGGCTCATTTCTCTCATAGGCATGCCTGAAGGTCGACAACAATGCACACCTCCAGAATAATTTGTTGCTAAACTTTGGATAAAAAGAGCTGGTCTCAGCTCTTGGGCCCAACGACATTGGTTAGGCCGACGACTCAAATATAGACGGAACCTGCAAATAATTACACAACTGTTATATATTTATACACCGCGGTATTGTAATACAATTTAATTGAACTTGCTAACCCGAAACTCACCAATGTAGTATATCAGTACTAAAGCCCAGACCTATATCATTGGACATTGAGAATCTACACTGAAGGTAAGATCTGCCAAACTAATGGGCATATTTTTATGAACTTCGAGCTTATAGGCTAGGGGCCTAGACAACAGTCTAACGCACAGAGGAGCTGTAGTTTGGGTGTAAACCTCAAGGGTCAGGTTTCGAACGTTTCCTCCTAGGATAGGCACAACCTCTTTCCAAGTTAACACGCCAAAAAGACGTTTACTCTTGGTAGGCCTAGACATACAAATTCAATGGCCTAGGCCATTGAGATTGTAATTACAATCTCAATGCCTAGGCCTAGGACCTAGTATCTCTATTATATATATATATCTCCCTTCGCACTAACATTGAGGCACTAATGACCCACAAAAAATGTTGGTCAAAATAGATCATGGTACTTGATGATGAATAATGATTGGAGTCCAAGAGGTGCAACACTCACTCACACGCAATCATAGACATAATAACCGTTGAACTTGTACGCGGCATGCTTGCATTTTGAAGAGGTAATTAGTCCGGACTGGCGGGAGCGCGGGACTGCACTTGTTGAATGTTGGGCCAAAAAGTCAAAAACCGGCCAATCAAAATCCTCAGAATCGGAAAAAATAAAGCAAAGACTAGCTGCGCATGCGTGAGTTAATCTGGAAGGTATGTGACCGAAGCGCGCGAAAACCATTGCTCTGTGTTGTTAGGAGGTGACAGATTCTCAAATGTTTAATTCAAATTTTCTTTATTTGATGATTAGTATGAGTGATGCCAAGTGTTGTTGGTCTTATGGGACAGTTTTGTGTCTCTGACTGCAGAAACAATAACAAATTCAACCGTAATTTATCAGCATGTATTTTCCAAAGATGTGACATTAGGGTCAAATGTATATGTTGCGTAAATCGCACAGGGCCCACGGAAAATAGAGAAAGTGGTGTCCTAATATTACCATAAAATATGTGAGACCCATTTTAATACAAGTGGAAGGAGAAAAAAATATATTTAGACCTATAGGCCTAGGACTATATATATATATATATATATGTGGCGTGCAGAGGTGAAAAAAGCATAGACGCGGACACCCTCTATTGGACGTGGGTACCCCCCCCTGTGAGAAATATAGGGCATATATGTCGTGGGTGGAGCCTGACGACCATATACACAATAAGTCAATAACGAAGCCCTTAATGAGGGTGTCTGTGGCACAGCCACAGACACCACAGCCAAAAGGGGCGAGGTTTGGTCTTACAACCGCTCTCCCACCTTACCTTATCCTTAATGCTAACAAATTTTAATACAGGCAGTCACTCAAAAAGGAAAACAGAATAAAATTTGAAATGAGATCTTAATAGAACTTGAAAATATAGTCTGAGGTATTATTGAACATATTTTGGCCATATGAATTAGGCATACTCTGTCTCTACATGAACAACAAAAATGACTTAATTGAATAGAATATCATATCATAAATTACATAACATAGTGAAAATAACATGAACATAAATGATGAAAATAAACATTGTGAAAATGTAAGGATAATACTAATAAAAAAATCTGAAATCTTAAATAGGAACTTGACCTATACCAAGTAACATAACAAATATCAATAATACCAAGGGAAAAGAGATCTAATGTGCGGTTTCTTTCACAAAGCGTACATATTTTGTAATATAGAATTAATAATGAGACAGAGAATATTATAATGTTGAAAATGGTCCATTTATGGCACATTGATTGTTCAGTTATAAATATAGGCCTAGTGATTATTTCATTTTCTTGAGTCGGGAGTAAAACTTTTTTGTATTCACGTATATGAACATACTCAACAATTTGATGGATTTTAGTTTCCTAGGTAATGAGTTCCATAATCTAGGCCCATTTACTGAAAATGATGAGGAGTTTATGAAATTGTGATGCTTGTAAATAAATTATTCTGCTGGCGTGTGTTGTGACTATGTAGATCTTTCGTGAGCATCAGAACATCACTGAAACATTGTTTTCCTCCTTAATGAATGTTGAATATTTACTACACGTTGTGACTTGGGTCAACGTTTTACCTAATCATTATTAACATCTTAATTATCATTATATTATTTTTATTATTAGACCTACTATTATTATACTTGACGATACCCATACTTTGTACAGTGTCTACTAGTCCACGGTACGATAATAAAATACAATACAACGCTATGCTTACATATCCCATGCTATAGCTGCTTATTCCCAAGAATTTACCCATTTTTGTAATTATTTTGATCTCGTTGGAAACAGGCGTGGAAAATGGTGTAAGGAAATTGTGTGGGTCAAGCAGTGTTGGGGAAGGTCATTTATAAAAGGAACTTTTGAAAAGTTCAGTTCATGCCAAATTTATCGACCTTTTGAAAAGTTCAAAGTTCGTTTTCGTGGCTTTGCGGTAAAAGTTCAAGTTGTAAAATCATAAGTTCGTTCAAAAATTCACCTTGAAAATTATATGGAAAGAATGGGTTAAAAAATAATATATGTAGGCCTACACACACATTTTCTACAATAAATGTCTCAAGTTCAATAGTGATTTAACACTTTGAATGCACATCGCTTCCAGACGCTAGAACAATACAATCGTTGTACACAGCCTACATACAACTACAAGTCACAACACGTCAACCTTGAGCACACGTGGCTGCCAGTGACAAGTGATCACATGGTAAAATCCCAAATAGGGAATATTATACATTCGGGATAGACCGTAAAATAGTCTATCTCATTCGGAATTTGGACGGGGAAGTACGGATAGTGGGATTATGTCGAGTAGGATTGTGAGTGATCTAAAATTGCGAACTTTCTTCCGTTAAAGACCACCAAAAAATCGAACGTGAAGAAAGTTCAAGATCATCTACTGTAAATGTAACACGTTTATTGAAAAGTTCAGAAAATACGAACGCGTTCATTTTGAAAGTTCATTACTCAACACTGGGGTCAAGTTACATTCAACAACAGCAGAACATGAAATCAAAGATAATTTTATGCTCTTCAATTGATATGGCGTTCTATTTCGTGAATTCAACCAATTTCAAGGTAATATGTCAATGAATTTCATCACATTCTTGGTATTCATTGACCTATTATTGTGACATTGATTGAATTCACCAAAATAGAATGTCATAAGTATTGGAGAGCACAAAATTGCCTTGGGAGCTGGAATACCGTTTTAATCACACCGATTCGTAAACATGGGAAAAATGAGTGAAGATAAATTTCTCTATTTGTATAAGCACCGTGTTGTCCCGGCAGAAGTCTTCGAGCTGACTGGTTGGTCCGCTCTAATGGTGATCAAGTTAAGCCCACGTGTTACATTCAGACCAGAATAATAGTGCCGACTTTGAGAGGCGTACGATTGGAGCTATGGACGGTACTTGTATAAATACAGTAAACTACAGGTATCTCTCATTCAAAATTCAATAAACTGATGGAACCCATTCTGAATAATATGTTTGAACCACCAAAATATGTTCATTGGTCAGAAGTAAAGACTGTCTTGAGGCCACAACTATCGTTACAATGACAGCACAATTCAAATGATCAGAGTTCAAGTCAACAGGGGTTCAATGTATAATTATTTGTACTAACAAATTGCAATTTGAAAAAATCAAATGGATGGATGATGACGTTCAATCTCTCAACTCGAACAATGCACTTTAACAGTGAACTTTATTCAACACAGATGCTTTTTGTGATGAAACAGGTTAGCCCTATCCCATTTCTCATGATAAACCAATGAGTCCGGGAAAACTATGAAAACTATTCACACAATCGTACGTAGAAAAAAAAAGATAATCCAATTTATAAAATACACACAATATAAGTATTAGCAATGCCTAAAATGACACATATGGATAGGCACAGGCATGTAGGAACTTTGAATTGAGTGGGGGGGGGGGGGGGAAGCATAATCTAGAGGCTCTCGTCCATTTGGGCTGGGGCATGGCGTCAGCTGCCAGAGGCACATGTCCACATTCTTGCTATCGTACATTACCGTATTCACATTGATTGTGAGGGTGTCCAGGCATAAAGGGGAGGGGGAGCTTGGATAAGCATTCAATCTGAAACCAGGATACCTGTGCAAAACTTCATCAAATAATTCAAAACAAACCAAATAATCAATTTGAGAACATTTACGAGAATATTTTTATTAAACAACTTGTCAATACACCTATAAAATATATTTTTCTCGACACTTTCAGTCATAGGAACATAATACTAATAATTATGTTACAGTAAAATATGTAAAAAATTTACTAGGCCCCTATTTGGATACAGTAGTAATCAATTTCCTTCTTATTCCCAAATATTTCACTAGGCTATATATTAAAAATATATCGATAGATTGTGGGATAGTGCTGGTTTGTAAATCCAGCGAATGATAGTTATAGAAGAGGATATTCAACAATGAATATCCATTATGTGAATGTGCACAAGGCTAAAATATTGATGACAAGTGTACAACATTACTGAACAAAACTAAATGGTACCGGTACAAGTAAATCAACTCATTTCCAACTGCTGTTTGCTGATGACCTATAGGTAAAATTTTGGTCGACAAGAAATAAAACTATCGCTCTAGGATTGGCAGAATACGTCCGGTGAAGTTCCTGATTGTGCCTGACAAGCAAGTCAAGTGTGCGCAGCAACAGCTGAGAAGAAACGCACGCCACTGTTATGCCAACAAATCACGTTTAAAACAATAAAGTAAACATACATACCACTGTAAGAATCAGTATTGACCATATTATGCACCACTGGATTGCAAACAAATATATCAACATACTTATGTAATGGGTAACTAAAAATCACTGGTAACTTCATTGAATGAACCAATGAATGAACATAAAAAATATATGTTGATGAAATGTGGAAAAGCAATTCTTGACTTTCCTGGTAATATTCCGTCCACACACAATCTACTGCCACAAAAGGAAGACAAGAGTTGTAAAATAATCGAGTCACTTTGTAAATACGCGTAAATACACATTAAATTCATAATTCATAATATTATAGCTGGGTGGGTTCAGCATCCCAGCATACTCATCACTAAATGTGATGTTACTTGTCAATTTGAGCCCACCCCCTATGAGTGCCTTCAGTTTCTCCAGCAATGGACGGGGGCTCAGAAATGTAGAGTTCAAATTCATGTCATTGTCTCGGACTGATTTCACTGTACATTCATTGGTAATTTGTAAATCCATCAGGCGCATCCCCCAAAATGTAAAAATAATACAAATTTGTACGACCAGTGGCAGTCTAGTTTGGATCTGCTCTAGGAATGAAAAACACTCGCTACCACTGAGCACATCTCAATACTTTCTTCTGGGTCAACAGCCGGCCCCCTTCTCATAATTAAAGCCAATATCAACCACTATTTAACTCAACATCTGTTTGCTAATAAAAATTCCTCTAGTAATGTTGTTCACTACTACCTTTTAAAGCTCATTTTTTTACTACGATAATTGCATACAAACACCAAGACCATAGTTATTTATGGTTCATACTTCCTATTAAATGGAAACTGTCTGTAAAACAACGTAACTGTACGTATAATTAGGCAGCGACACATACGAACTAGTGCAGTACAACAGCAAATGTGAAATAATCTCAAATTACGTGTCATACAAAAGTACGGCATGATGGAGGAACTTGTTCAGCCGTCATCAAATACTCCTCCACGCTTTCCCTTCAAGAGAAACACATCCATATTATCTTTCCCCTTGACATAAACAGAACCTCGAGGTTCAAATTCAAACCATTCAGAAAGTACTTGAACACAAGCGACCCCGACTTGAATTCGTCCCCGAACGCCGGTCGAATCCATGCGAGAAGCGATATTAACGGCATCACCCCAAATATCATAATACAACTTTGAAGTTCCAATCACACCAGCAGTTACATCTCCAAAATTAAAACCTATACGTAATATCAATGTGAATTCGAGGAGGTCTCGATTAAAATCGTCAACTACTCTTTGTAAAGCTACAGCAAATTCCATCAGTTCGTACAGATGTTGATTTGAATATTTACTCTGACGTCGCACTTCAGGATTCAAGCCTGAAGCCGCCATGAAAGTTGAACCAATAGTTTTAATCTTCTCCACATTGCTAAATTCAGGCTTGGTCAACAATTCATCGAAATCACCAATCAATTCATTGAGAACTCGAAGATATTCCTTGCCACCCAAATAGCTCTCATCATACATCTCGTTGAAATTGACAATCGAAGCGAAGATGATGCCCACATCTTTGTGGTTCTCAGAGTATTTGGCTGTATTCTTCAACTGATCAGCAACATGTTTTGGAATAATATTATGAAGTAACCAATCAGCTTGGTTTTTCATACTCTGCACCCGAGCTTTGTCTCTTGCAGCTACAAAATTACTGTGAAAACTTAACCTATAGGAAATTTCAAACTCACGATTCAGAAACCATACAAGGATTAATAATAAGAGTACATCTACAAATATTTCTGCTTTATAAAAGGACGAGCTCATGACAGTGGCCAAAATGGTCGTGTTCAAGGTTGTAATGCCTGTGTCGTTATCCAACGCAGATATATTGAATGGGTTTTGAAAAAAGTCGACATCACTCAAGTGAAATGCTCCCTCAGATATTTGCCTGGAGACACGGGCGGGAGCATTCACACTGATGTCGGTGAGGTTTTCAAAACTAAACATGTCCACGTTGACATCCGATAAAGGTACAGACGAATTGATATTCAGACTGGACTCGTTTAAATTCAAAACTGACAATGGTCCAACATTGCAAGTCTGACTAGCAACTAGAATCACATACATGATGCCTGCAATACTTGCCATAATACTTTTCATCCAACAATTCAATTGTGTAAAATTACAAAAATGAACCAGACCTATGAATAGCAAGTAGCTGTAGTAATAATTGGAGGATCTGTCAAAAACTCTCCAACATGAGAAGTTGATCAAGACTGAAAGTACTGGTAAACTCACGAGTATTGCCCCACATACATGCCATGGGTACCAACTGGAGAATTTGTCAAGGATCCGTCTTGGACAGTCTTTTGATATGTGCAATGCATAGCGCGAATTGAAAAGCTGATGCAGGCATAGGAAAACAGCGAATACTTGTAGTGTGGTTGCTAAAACGTAAGTTGCAATCCAAAGCAGTGTCACGTCATAAAGTAGGAATAATGATATGGATACGGCCGAATAAACTAGCGCCGAAATGAGAACATCCAAATACGTGTTGAATGTAGAAGTGGCCAAGGTAGGGGGTGAGCTACTTTGTTTTTCACTGACTCGATGTGCATTTGTGCGATATTCGCGTTCCATTTCACTCTGACGGAAAAATAAGGACAAATCAGAAAGCGGAGGCTTCACGAAATAACTGCGATGTGATGTGACATTGTCCTGAACGCAGCGGATGAGTTGTAAGTCCGACTGCTTGCGTAGTTTTTGAAAACAAGCACCGAAGTTGTCGCCCAATGGAGGTGGAAGATGGCTTCTTCTGATGTCAGGGTCTGAGAAACAAATCACTTCTTTAGTTACATACCATATACCCAAATGACTCATTAATTAGGCTAGTCTTATGTGGTAAGTTTGCATTCAATCTGGGACTGGGCACAAAAACAAACCTCAATCACTCCGAGGCCTATGCTGAAACAATATATACGTACTGAAATATATTGTACGTTGGGAACAAAATTACAACCAAAATTGAAAGACTGACGTGATTTGAATTCAACATTTTGAAAGATGGGACATTATTTTAAACAACATACTAGTTTGAGGAGCATGTACTACTCTACTAATGAAATCACTAGGTTACTCGAACTCTCATTTACAACGAAAAATAAGCGGAGGATTTTTTCTGAAAAAACTATGCTGAGAAAACTTACTTCTACATGAAACATAAAGAAGTTTATTTACGACTTGGATAGTCCATATCAGTTCATTAGCTTTGCACATATTTAAAATAAATCCAATTTTGAAATATAAATTATAAACGGTGCTGGTATTGAAATACATTTTAAAATGCCTGCCTGAAGAATAACAACATTGCCACGTTCCAGGATCTGTTGGAATAACGAATACCTACTGACAAGTAGATCGCCACCACAATCCATCAACAGCGAGATTATTTGGGCATACGAATGAGCTGATGATATTCCGGTATGTACGATGTTCACAAAAACCTATGCCTTTTACAGACTTGAAAGCTAATTTCCAAGCCAATGCCTTCGAGCCACAAGGGAGACTCTGAACTCTTTCTCATTATTCAGATCTATAGAATGCATTCTGAGTTGGTGTTGATTTTTTTTTCTATTGGGTTTTAACGACGCACTATAGTGATGGCTACGATCTATTGGCGTCGGTGGATGATGAGTGAGATGATGGGATGATGAGGTGAAAGGTCATTTCATTAGGTGTTTTGGATGGTGGGAAGGAGTCGGTCGTGGCCTGTTGTTAAGGAACTATCCCAGTATCAACCTGAACGACAGAGGAAAACCACGAAAAACCCCTGTCAGGATGGTCGACCATGGCGGGAATCGAACCCCGGTCTCCCGAATGACGGTTCAGTGTGTTACCACTCGGCCACGCGTCTCGGTTTGGTGTTGATTATATATAACACATTTTATTTAAATTTGCTTCTCTAACGCACTGTAATGATATAAGCACGATCTATTGGTGTCGGACGAATGATTAATGAGACGATAGGTTAATGAGATGACGGTTTCCTAGGTAATGGGAACCAAGTGGGAACACTCATAGCGTATATTGTAAAAAATCATCCCGGCATTAGCCTAGACTACAGAGGGAAACCACGAAAAAAAACTGTATAGATGAATGGTGGCAGGGATTGAACCAATGCCCGAAATGCCCCTCACCTCCCAGATCACATGGAGCAAGGGCGTTGGCCACTGAGCTAGACCTACACATGTGCCGGTTATTTAATGCAGTACTGAGACGAGTAGTCGAGTGGCTAGACTCTGAACCGTCTCTCAGAGGAAAATGGCGTTCGATTCCTGCCATGGTCAACACCAGGGGTTTTTCGTAGTTTCTCAGCTCGGTCGTGCAGGTCAATACTGGGATGGTTTCTTAACAACAGGCCACGACCGTCTCCTTCCCCCTATCTAAATACTATCATCTCATATATCATTTACCGACACCAATAGACCATAGTCATAAGTACAGACAGTGCGTCGTTAAACCAGACATAAATATATAAATAGATATAATACAGTATTCTAATTTCTAATATGATTGATTTTCGTACATAACATCTATCGACCAAGTACGTGAAAAATGACTACACACAGGTCTGGGATTAGACCTAGGTCATCTACACATTTGCACTCCAGACGACTTCAATGAACACTATCTTGTCAATTGTGTTCTACAGCTCTAATAGAAAGCAGCAGATCTTACCTTCTATGTTGTCAAATGACGACTGGCTCGATGTGTAGTAGCCACTGACTCGGTTCGTTAGCATCTCACCTTGGGCGATTCCGTTCAGTAAAAAGATCTGGAAAAGAGTGGCGTGGAAGTAAGAAACCTTTTTCGACCAACAAAAGGAAAGTTATTGCAACTGCGAGAGTAACAGGTGAGAAAACCATTTCTCATAGCCTTAGGTGGTTGTATTATTTTGGCTCTGGCTGTTACATCAAATCTGAACCTATTTCTTTTTTCATTATCAATCATCAAGTTTTTACACCGAGTGATTATACACTTGATACAGTTCAAAATCCATAAAGGCTTTATTAAAGACTTGATTGTGGGGTACAAGAAGAATATCTCAATCTGTGGGCCTACATCTTCAATTTTTATATTGATTTTGGAGTAGGGCCTAATTCCATTTGAAATCAACCACAGAATTTTTCGTGACCATCTCAGATTTTCTTAAAATTTTGTACAAACAATAATGCCATTACATTGGATGAAAATATATTTTTTTCATATCTTTAGGTCAAGTATTTACCAAGAAATAGGGTCACCAATTTCTGACCCCAAGCGCCACTATTTGCTTGCTGCCGCTTGCTTCATCGTATAACTTCATCCCTATTGAAGCTAGAGAGCTCACTGTGTGCTCATTGAAAAGCTTATAAAAAGCCCTTTCCAGAAATTACCATACTAAAATACTTTTAGTGGTTACATCAAGAGATATATAGGCTTACATGTGTCGGAGGTCAAAGGTCAATAACGAAGATACTCCATCTTGGATCAATGTGATTTTTCATATCTATGATCTAGATGGATGAATCAATATCTCTAGAAAATTTCATATATTGCTTTTGAATGAGTCTACAGTGAGCTCTCTAGCTTTAATAGGGATGAAGTTATACGATGAAGCAAAAGCAAATAGTGGCGCTCGGGGTCAAAAATTGGTGACCCTATTTCTTGGTAAATACTTGACCTAAAAATATGAAAGGAACATATTTTCACCCACCATGATGGCATTATTGTGTGTACAAAATTTCAATAGAATCTGAGATGGCCATGAAAAATTTTATTTCAATTTTGGTTGATTTCATATGGAATTACCCTTTTGCAATGAAGGTGAAATTAAGAAAATATGATTGATACATTGAACGGCAACTATGAATAAGAGAATAAGACATATAATTTCTAATACACAAATACACAATTACACAATAGAATATACTATCACAATAGATGGAAAAACATCAATGAAAAATGAACTTGAAATCATCATATATAGGCCTACTCAAGATGCATCGAGGGTTACGTTGGTTTGCCTGTCCTCACTTCCTATCCCGCCCATGTTCCAATTCACGGACCACTTTTCAAGAATTATCCATCGAGTGTAGATAAGTGATGATAAAAGGAACTAACTCAACGTTCACGTTGGCTCAGCTAATAACAGCTGTCATCAAGTTTGCCAGCCTATCAGCTGTTCCTTCAAAACAACACTAGATAGAGCAGTGATATATGGTTCTCAGGGAAGTACTCCAGGATATGGAACGTGTTTTTGAATGAGTGAAGTCACCATCTCCGTGCGGCAAACCAACGCAACCCTCAATGAATCTTGGGTCTACCGTACATTATGAATGTGAAAAATAAACAGCAACTAACAGAACCCTGAGATGGCTTGGCTGGCGCATCAAAAAGTAATACATATATAAATATAGGGGATGACAGTAATGCACACACATATAAACAAATAGGGAATTTGTCAAAAAGACAAAAATCAATGTTATTTAAAGTCGTATTAAACAACAATACACACAAATACATTAGCATGATGTACTTTATTTTACTTTACTTACTTTTATAATCTTGGAGCAAGAAAAAATATGTCAAAGTTGAAAATTCTGACTTTGCTATTGATAGGTAAAGATCACTATTTTGATGAGAAAATCATTGACTTAGTTTACAAGTTTACAATTTTTCAATCAATCTTTGATTTAGTTTATATTGGTGCAAAAAAGATTAAAAAAACAACACAAAATCTGTGTAATTCCAATTTGACCTCCAAGGAAGTACCACCCTCACCACACATGGACGGGTGTATAGCAGTAGAAGTCTCCATTCTTTTTTACAATCGGCATTTTTTTGGAACAAGTGAACTTTTCATGCGTTTATTACTAAACCTCGAACAATTTTTCCATTTTTATCTGATCCCAAAAGCTATGTGTGTATCTGGGGACGAGAGTTAGTTCATTCAAAGCCATATTTGACTTTAACAATGATGGATCAACATTCAATTGATGTTTAAACGTTTGAAAATAATATTTATCAATTCTATTTGGTCATTTACGACGCTTTTCCAGTTTCTATAGTTCGACTACTGTTTCAATGTGGGGCATATTGACAATCAATAGTGTTGGGCAATGAACTTTTAAAACAAACGCGTTCGCTCAAACGCGTTCGCTCAAACGCGTTCGCTCAAACGCGTTCGCTCAAACGCATTCGTTCAAATGCATTCGTTTTTTCAAACTTTTTGATGAACGCGTTACTTTCATCCACCAGTAACATGAACTTTATAAAAGTTCGATTTTTACGCGATCTTTTAAGGTGTAGAATGTTCGTTTGAAAGTTCATATTTTTTTGGTTGGTACTTGCACATGATAGTATACTAGGAAAACGCCATATATGCGTTGTTAGACGAGCGGATAGTAATGGTATGTCGATTTTTCTGCCAAACTTTGCCTACATTTGCCAATTGGGTGACATTCAAGTTATAAATGGGTGAAAACTGCTTCGAGTGGTACCAATTTAGCACATTTTATAGTTTTTCTCCGAAATGGCTCACCCGATCAAGCCGAAAGTTTTCATAAATGTGTATCATAATGTAACTCAACTTCACGCAAAATTCCATTTTTTTTTAAAAACAAAATATTTTCTTTTTTTTCCGACGTGTTATTATAACGGGTATTTTTGAAATTTCTAAAATTCATAAAAAAAAAGTTATCATCCGATAATGCCACAAAACTATACAGATCTAAGTTAGATGAGTAACCATGACAAAAAAATGTTTGGAGTTGATAGCTGTAGCGGTTTGACCTGTGGAGAACCGTCAAAAAAACATAAAAAAAAAAACATAAAAACAAACACCAATTTTTTTCAGTATGTCAAATTGAATCCTCGCTAAAGCTCGTCTAACAAGATTGCACTTCGTTTGTTTTCGGGCTGAGTGCCGATCTATTGGCCGAATGTACGTCTTGATGTGCTGATTCCCCGGCTCGGGGACGTTTTGTCACGTGCACCGAAACCTGCCCTAGCTTGCGTTGTGTCTTACAAGCTTCAATGTATAGATAATAGACCGTGCTTGCCGTGTTCTTGAAGTCGCTGCAGATTACGTATTCATAGGGAAGTAAAAGCACATACTATTTCTTTGAACTATATACGTTTCCTATTATTGTATTTTTTGTACTAGAAACTGGATGTCAAATTATCAAAATATAGTACAAGGCGTAGTGCTTATTCATATTACGGTCCTATTTAACAATCAATCATTTTGAAATTTGCTAAAAAATGCCTTTCCATCATTGTATTACCTGTTTTATACATTATTAGTGAATGTTCTTTTATACTAGGTATGCCTACATATTATTAATAAAATATAGCTAAAAATGAAAATATGGTAATATTTTTTCTCTTTTTTTCAAACTCTTAAACGAACTTTCGTTTTTTTGAACTTGAACTTGAACTTTTACCTTCAAGCCAAAAATTCAAACTTGAACTTTTGAAAAGATCGTTTAATTTGTCACAAAATGAACTTTCAAAAAGATTCTTTTAAAAGTGAACTTTCCCAACACTGGACATCAATATGCATACGTACAATGTCTTTTCAGAACTTGCTCACTGCTAAAGCTAAGAATATGTCAGAAATAGCTCTGATATATGCATACCAGTACAGTAAGCCCTCGAATTCGAACCAGAGAAATGACCCCGGCCACTGGTACAGAGATATCAATAATTATTCATTTTGATGTATCGAATTTTTATTATTTCGAATTTCGAACTGATAATTAGTACAAACTTCTGTTCAATTATTGTTTTGCGTTTGTTTAATTCAAATTTCAGCAAAAATTATGAATAAAAGTTGTCACAATTGGATATTTTATTACGTGAAATCCTTTGCCATCCACATTCCTGGCGTCCCGGCAAGCTAGAGATATGTCACAGCCACTTGTGACGCGCGTGCTAGCATGGTGAGGGGTGAGGCTTGGGGTCTCTTCAGGGTCATACATAGACATCTTGCTGCTCGAGACACCCGAGCGGTAATGTTTAGGATAATGGACGAAAAAGATTTCACGTGATAAAATATTAACGGTGACAACTTTATTCGTAATTTTTGCTGAAATTAGAATTGAACAAACTGACAAATACGAAACAATAATGAATAAATCAGCCGGCTAATGCCTGTAGAGAGAATAATTCAATCATTTCATTCTATAGGTCCTGATATTTATATTTGTGGCCTCGCATTTTACTTTTTAATCCCAACATTCAGTTCGGTAATTTGAATAATTCAACACTGTGAACTGTGATAAGTGTTTCCTGATGAATGGCATGATGATATATAGACCTAGTATTAATCAGACTCTTTGCTGTGTTGTAAAAATTGCTGAGAAAACACTTGACTTGAAGATAACAACATAGCTGTCAAAGTTGGCTTCCTGGAGGCAAGGGGGAAGTAAGAGGGAACAAACCACGTGCGCCTCGCACATGGTCAACCAAACTGCACGCCCACACTATACTACTGTAGGCCTACTATACAAATGAAAAACGTTTATTTTATAATTCAAATTTATTCAATTCAAATTTTGATTTTTGGGGTCCCTTGGAATTCGAATTAACGAAGGTTCACTGTACATAATTTTTATCCCAGAACATTTAAGTTGGTCCAATGACTGTTTAATGCTGGAGTAATGCTGGTTTAGAATGTGACTAAGACCCCGTTTACATTACTACTCAACTACTCTAGTAACCCCACCTACGATCGTAACTTACCGTGTGTGAACGTGAATTAGTTGCTACGCTAGTAACAAAAGCTACTACAGTCAACTTACTACCGTTAGTAAGGTTACTCTAGTAGATGTACCCGTATGAACGCTCATAGGTTGGTACGATCGTAGCCTGGTAGTATAATTTCAAGATGGCGTCGGCGAAAGTTGTAAATATTGCCTAATCAGCTGTGCAAACAGCCTTCAAAAATTATTTTAGTGTCGTTGGCTAGAAGGCTGTAAAGCTCATAACACACTCACGCGGTAAATTATGTAACTAAAACGTCTAGTAACCAAGAACTTATTTTTTTTCCGTGTGAACGCAATATTAGTTACTGCCCATTTACTCCAGTAACTCTACTGTAGTAGGATGGTAGTAATGTAAACGGGGTCTAATGCTATAGAATATTAATTTGTGATGGATGACATGAGAGATGACTGCAGAGTGAAGGAAACAAGTGATGTGAGAAGGATGAGGTGCTTACAGGTTTGAAGAAACACATGGAAAGAGCATGCTTGTGTTTTTTGTGCACTGTCCATGTGTTTCCTCCAACTTATACCCACCTCATTATCCTCATATCACTTGTTTCCCAACTCTATACCATCATCTATCTTTCATGTTGCATATCATCCATCACACTGTCCATGTGTTCCCTCCAACCTGTACTCACCTCATTACCCTCATATCACTTGTTCCCCTCACTCTGCAGTCATCTCTCATGTCATCCATCACAAATTAATTTTCCTCAATCAATTCCCACTTTCCAATAATGTATAATGCTATAAAATGCTATTTTCAAAATAGCTAATGCTAAAGAACAAGATGAATTAAGGGATGCATTGGTTTGCCACTTGAAGATTGTAACTTCACTTTCTATCCCTCCCATATTGAATTACCAATTTACTGGCCAAATCTTTAGAAATACTGATCGTGCGTGGGTAGTAGGCCCGTTGATAAGAGGAACAAACTTTACTTTTGGGTGGCTTCAGCTGATAACAGCTGTCATCAAGTTTGTCAGCCTGTCAGCTGTTCCTACAAAACTACACTAGATTGAGCAGCGATCTTTGGTTCTAAGGAAAGTACTCAGTAAATAACTTGAGTGATGGGTCTCGGGAGTGTCGGCCTACCTGTTGTTGAATACTGCTCCGTCTGCTGTTGCTCCTGATGCCTGAATCCTTACGGCTGTTGGTCGACCTACAGACGCTGAGTCGGTCCTCGTTGGGCAGCGGCACATTCAGCTGCGACATGACGCTCCTGGACGAGACGTCCTGCATCGAGTCCCCACGCGCTCTCACAGACACAAGGCCGTCTGCAACCCCACCAACAGCTACGTTATACGAGGATACCAATCACCGAACGATAACGAATCGATCAAGTGATGGTGGGACGTTTAGAAAACCCATGCCTTATGCGGGACTTGAACCCACGCTCAACCAAAACAATCGTTTCGTTGCTATTGGTAGGGAACAGATTTTTTTTTATAAATCATTCAATTTTTCTTTCTTTCCAGCTCCCTCCATATGCTAGAAACACCACAAACGTAGACAACAATGGCACAGTACACGGACATAAACACAGGTGCTAAAGTTGCTCATAAATTTATGAGTTAGTAAGCTGATAATTGTAAGCTGATAATTGTAAACTGCTAACCATTCCGATTTCATCGGAAGAGGTTTAATGGAATTATTGAATAAATAAATAAATAAAATGACCTTGCTGTCAACACGCCTTCAAACCCCAACATCAACTAAAATCATATGAAATCGTTTTTGAAATCTGAAATTTTGTTTTATGGTGGTTTTATAAATAGAAGATTCTGCTTTATGGCAGTGATATCAGAATTTGACCACATATGTCTAATCACAGTGAAACCTCTATCCATTGTTTTTCAAGGGACCAGGAAAATAAAACCATCCAAGCAGGAAAACAATGTATCCCGGAAAATTCAACATTCATTATTTGGATGAGGTGAGAAAAAATGAATGATACAAGCAGGAAAATGATGAATCCGGGAACGATGGTCAGAGGTTTCACTGCACACTGATTTCAACAAGTTGGGTGAATTGGGTAAATATGTGGAACAGCTATAGTTGGGTTATTTTACAGCAAACCCTGTCTAATTCGAAACTCGGGAAGTATAGGCCTACAAGAGACATTTCAAATTTGGAAATTAGGATCAGGGAAAAATATTGTAAAAATGATTGATTTGAAGGCCAAATGAAATATTAAAAAAATTATTTTCATCTGAAAATAGAGAAGGGCTTTTTGCAATTTTGCGCATCGCTACTGATGAAATGTTTGAACATTTTCTTTTGGAGAATTTTCTTCTCTTGGAGCATTTTCCAAGCATATTCTAAAAAAGAATATTTAAAGCAATATTCAAGTCATTGCAAGTGAAATCATATATTGTGTTCAAGCGTTGATGATGCATTGTTAGTTCAACCTGAAATATGAACATCAATATATTTATATAGATTTAAGATACAAAAAAAAAAAGAAATTGTGATTGAAAATTTAGGAAAGGTATACAGAAAAGGTGCAGAGTGGATACAATAGTATTTCATTCTTCATCCGTACAATCAATAATTCACAAAACTGTATCTTATCGAGTTTTTTCATTCAAATATTAATTTGCTTTTGATATCAATTTTCATTTTTTTTTGCTTTCCTTTTATTAACTTGCCCTTGACCCGTTACTCGATTAGCTTCATAATCAGATTCATCACTGGATTAGTTGATACTATTAGGGAAAGTCCTTCTTAATTCTTCATCTCAACAAGACAAGCCTCTAAATCCACTAGTCCAGGGGTTTGTTCGATTTGCCTGCATCAGGGGCAGTTGGTGTAGGCTTGGTGTAGGCTCAGTGCATTATGGAAATGACGCCATACCAGTTCGGTGTAGCACCAAGCAGCTATATTACACCCCAAATCGAACACGTCCGAATTCGTTACGCGGCATTCGAGTTGAGTATTTGAAGCATTTGAGACATGATCATAGATTTTCTATACTATTATGAGCATAGGCTACAAATAACTCACCGTCAGAAAAAAAGCATGATGCCCGTCCTGGACGCTAACCGCGACTGCCACTTAAGCCCCCCGCCTATAGGCCCGGCCATGCTAAAATGGTCGGCGGGCCTCTTAGGCGGGGGCTTAAGTGGCAGTCGCGGTAAGCGCTCTGGATTGTTGTTGGTGATAAATATTTTTCATGATTTTCATAGCGGGACCCTCCATGTTGAAAAATGCGCCAAAACAAACCTGCACTACACCAACACACCACCTCCAGAGCTGGTGCGCTAAAAAGCTGCCCCAAGTTACACTGGCGCCAAATCGAACGCGCACGGTGCTGCACCAGACAAATCGAACGTGCTGGTACAGTGGTGTAGCTTGGTGCAGCCAAATCAAACAGACCCCAGAATTCCTTGCAGTCATCTTAACTTTATAATAGCAACAGGAAACACTTTCAATTTGAACTGTACATCATTATGTGCATGTTTGTCTATAAAGAAGAAAATGCTACAAAAACCCTGGGAGTACAATCTTTCGGAGAATATTGACGTGCTCGAGAATATTCCCGGGTTGCATCACTACGCGTCCCCATCACGCTGGAGCCCCCTTCCCCCCTCCCGTTGCCAAGCTATAAGCCTTTCAACGTCCTATTGGAGACCCAGTCAGCCACCAAAATGAATTACGAAAGTAAACTCGATGTGAGCCCTACTTGCCCGAACTGTCGGGGCTCCGAATCCATACAGCCCCATAGAGCTGTTTTACATTCGTTCAATTTTGTGATCACATTGCAAAACTTGTAAAAATTGTAAAAATCACTCATACAAATAAATTAATTGAAGGATATCATTTCTTTCTAAATTCTTAATGTTATGTTACACAACCTAAAATATCAAGCAGAAGCATTGAACTCAAAAGTACACCATTAAAATTAATGGTTTTATTGAAAGTACAAGGAGATAAGTTTTTCTTTTGAATTGGGATTGCAGGGGCTATGACATATACTACCGTTATTGTATGCTAGCATATATGCATGCTATATTACCAATAATTCACAAATGTCACCATTTGTTGTGTCTGCAATGAGACTATTCAACCACTTGATGGCCCTGAATGCGTCAGTGGGTTCTCACACTTTCATTTAATATCTGAACAGCATCATGTCAGGGACTTGTAGGCCTACTCACATCTGGAAGATGGGTTGAGAAACTAGCATTGAGTTTATTTTGCTGATAGTGTATGCTCATGTATTGCAAAAAGATATAATAAAGTCAGCTGTTATTCCAGAACCTCGTTCTAGGCTTTGCCTCTTCACACGTGTCAAATTGACGAGATTCTGATCGCTAAATAAGATTATTTTGTAATGGACGATATGAGATGAATAATTGATGATGATGCAGGTTAAGAGAAACTAGTGATGTGAGAATAATAAGGTGGGCACAGGTTGGAGGAAATACATAGATAGAGCACAAAAACCACACACACGTGTGTGGACTGGACAATGCGAGTACTGGGAGATAGGTTCCACAAGAATCAACAAACTCAGGTTTCCCACTACCTTTTCCACGGACTCTGAAGGGAATAACCAACAGGTGAAAATCACAGAAACATTAATAATAAACTAAAACTCACGACATGTTTCGATTTTGTTGGATCTCATCAGGTGAGTATATCAGGTATTCTTAATATTTCACATGTGTGTGTGGTTTTTGTGCTCTATCTATGTATTTCCTCCAACCTGTACCCACCTCATTATTCTCACATCACTAGTTTCTCTTAACCTGCATCATCATCAATCAATCATCTCATATCGTCCATTACAAAATAATATTCTTTAAATCAAGTCCTACTTTCCAATAATGTGATTGCTAAATAACTGTGATTTCGGCAAGTTTATTGTTTCACATATAACATCCAAATGAAATCATTTGTTCATGCTATTAATGTTATAAAAGGCCATCTTGGAAAATAAGTTAAATAACCCAGTCTGGGAGGTGGGGTAGTGATTTCGTAGGATGTATATATATCTACTCACCAGACTGGCTCTGGAATCTGCCAGGATAGGTCCAGATGGCCGTGCCTTTCGACGGTGACATGAACTTGCCACAACTAGCCGAGCACAACGGACTCTTCACATCTTGGTCGGCCAACCGCCCTCCTCCTTGCTCCCCATCCTCCACCTCGTTGTCCAAGTCCAAGATACTGGGCATCGAGCATGCTTTCACCTGCAAGCGCCACATTACCAACACTCTTTAGTCACAAATAGGAGTAACGTCTGTGGACCAAGATCTATGATCCACATTTCAAAGTGCAACGCATACTGAAAAGTATGTAGGCCTACATTGCAGTTGAAACTTTAATAAAAATACTCTCTACATTTATTCATCTGTGATGGACAATATGAGAGGAGAAAAAACAAGAGAGATGAGAATACTAATGAGGTGTGTACAGATTGGAGGAGACACATGGACAGACTTGACATTGAGTGCTAGGCAGGAGAAGTTTCCCACAACTTTTCCAAGGACTCTCAAGGAAACAGGCAAGAATCAACAATATAACATAACAATATACAACAATATGCAATATTATATGCAAGAATATAACATTAATAATAAACTAAAACTCACGGTTATTATTATTAATTATCATACTAGCCTATTATTTATGATATTACAATGAAACCTCTATCTATCATTTTTCAAGGGACCATGAAAATAAAACCATCCATGCAGGAAAATGATGCATCCAGGAAAATTCAGCATTGGTTATATAGAAGTGGGGTGAGAAAAAATGAATGGTATAAGCAAGAAAACGGTGGATTCGGGAGCGATGCATAGAGGTTTCACTGCATTATAATTATTTATCGTCAGTTCAATATTAATGTTTCTCAGAGTCCAAGGCTCAACGCGCCTAGCAAGTGTTCATACAACCCAGAGAAGCTCGCTCTCCGATTAGTCAGCGCTCGCTGCCGGTTGCTCAAAGCATGTTGCGCGTACCACAAAGCAGAAGAGGAAACGTACCATGTTGTCCTGAATATAAGCCGAGGGTTTTTCTAAAAATTTCAAGCCCAAAAGTCACCCTTGGCTTATATGCAAATCTCGGCCTATAATTGGTCAAAAATACGTTTTTTGCTCATTTTAATTGGGCGTACTGCATCCGCACACTAATATCAACGGAATCGACTAGAAACTGCGAGATAT
Source organism: Brachyptera risi (assembly GCA_964007535.1). Taxonomy (NCBI): domain Eukaryota; kingdom Metazoa; phylum Arthropoda; class Insecta; order Plecoptera; family Taeniopterygidae; genus Brachyptera; species Brachyptera risi. Next base: position 7,474,704 of record OZ023327.1, on the reverse strand, counting down.
TCCACTAAAAACAAGTTTAATAAATGTTTTATCATGAAGAAGCATCATTTTCTCAATTTCCATCATTTTTATTTGACGCGCAGTTATAAACATAAGCACGGAGCTGTTTGCTGCATGGCGTCTGTCATCCTACTAGTCTACTACGCTGACGCGCTAATGCGTGAGTCGTGACGTGTGCGGTCTAACCTTGACAAGCACGAGACTGTTTCAGTCGTACGACTCGAGACGGCCGAGCGCCAATCGAAGTCGGTCATATACGACGATTTCCGAGGCACCTCTCAACGGTTTCTCACAAGTCGTTTCGGCCGGTGACATAGCTTTATTTTTGCACGCAATACGAAATTGACTAAATTCTATCCAGGAAGACCGATGATTCACGTTGAAAAGGAGAGAAACTCTTTTTTCAATTACTGATCTAAAAGTTTGGGGGGTCGGCTTATATTCGGGACAATACGGTACTTTCAATTCGTTAGAATATCAGCTTGAAACATTACTCAGGCCCCTGCTAAAACTACAAGAACGTCATCTTCACCTGGTTGGTTGGTGGGCTAGTGAGCAGCTGTAGATAGTGCGATCGTTTCGGCTTCTGCGACTGATTGCAAGACGACACGCGTTGCCGTTGTAGGGGGGCGAGGGCGAGAGGAGGAGGGGGAGCAACGACCCCTGTCTGGAGAGATGAGTAGTCGTGCTTCTCGCGGAATTCAACTTTGTCTCCTTCTAGGATCGTTGGGTCTGATTTTCGGCCTTGGATGAAATAGGTTTTGAGATCTGAAAACGTGGATTCACACTGAATAAGTAGAAGTATCTGGAAGACACAATAGTAACTACACAACTTTGTATGATCTCTGAACAATTCAACTTGGAGCAAAGTTATTTTGATTGAAAGACTGAAAGTATTGAACTTGTTATTGTATGTATGTGGGTGGATATTTGTCACTAGCTTCCAGGGCTAATTAATATTCAGAAAATTTGAGGTACCCTAAAAAATTAAAATTAATTCCTGAAACTAGAAAAAAAAATCTATTGATTTATAATTATATTTATTCATCTTCATACTGTAATATGTCTCCATTGAATTTGTATTTATAATAATAGGCCTAAATAATGTTATTACATCTTTTTATCAATTAAAAATAATGAAAAAAAGTGGAACAATGATGAATGATGAATATAGTCAACCGCGTTGAATATACGGATGGAATTTCAAAAATAAAATTGGAATTTCATCAATTTTCCATGTTTTATAAATAACTACTGGTATTTAATGTGGAGAATTGATTTCATTACTTATATTAGGTTTACAACATATCGTTTCGATATCTATTCATATTCTATAGATTGGTAGTAAACTCTTTTTCCTATGACACTTCACCCTTTTCCACTTTTTTTATCACTTTATCCTTTTATATTCTTTTTCCCTTTTTTTTGTATATGACACGGTTAAGATGCATTGAGGGTTGCGTTTTTTTTTGCGGCCGGGAGATGGTGCCTTCACTTATCTTGAAAACACGTACCATACCGTGAGGACTTTTCTGTCTAATATGGATCGCTGCTCTATCTGGTGAGTTTCTGTAGAAACGGCTGATGGGCTGGCAAACTTGATGACAGCGAGCCGGCCTTGAACATATCGTTAGTTCTTCTATCACCACTTACCCACGCACGGTCAATAGTACTTTAAACGTGGACCGTGAATTGGAACATATTTTTAACATGGTATGGATAGAAAGTGAAGACACCATCTCCAACGGGCAAACGCAACCGTCAATGCATCTTGGACACGGTTAAAGGCTAGACAAGTTGTGACGGGTTCTTATCCTTTGAATTGCGATGGACAACAATTGTCATGGATCTTTGACACATTTACTGCTTTGTTTGTACCCACGAAAGAAGAAGGTTCCGAGCGACCTTCTCCCCATTTCATACCACCAGCGCACGTGTGGTTCACACTTTATTCTTGCCTAAATACAAGTATAGACAGGTCGAAAACTAGGCAGTAGACGATTCCGCTTCAAATTTGTATGATTCGAATTTTGCGCTAAAAGATAGATGGAGTTTAGCACTATCGATAGGCGAAGATTAGAAAATGCAAACTCCACACTGGTGCCCTCTGGGTGGCAGCCGGAGGAACTACGCAAACTGTTATAGAGTCCTTATATGGTTTTGGACATCACAAAACAAGAAGATAAGACAAACAATAGATGACTTTCAATTTCATCGCGCTTATAGCTAATGCAGACGCCTCCAGTTGTAGGTGTAATGTTTTCCAAGTGTACCGTAAATCAGCTCTCCCTCCTCTAAGTGGTAGGTATCCCCGAGGAACTGCCTGGTAGCATGCGACACGTGAACTCTGCCCGGTTTACCCGTCGACTCCATCTGGTTGGCAAGCGTCACGTCATTGGACCAGACGTCGAACTTGAAGCGCTTCGTGCCCACAATACCGCATAGCACCGTGCCTGTGTGGACGCCCACCCTCATGTTCACACCTGCAACACAACACTTGCATCTTGACAACACAATCTAAAAAAAGTGTTCAATTTTTTTATTCTTTAATATTTACAATACATACAAGTTTACAAACAACTAAGAGGTGTCACTTCTAAATGTTTACCTTAATTGGGAAACAATGATTATAGGTCTATATCAAGATTTGATATTACTAGGCAAACGCGTTATGTGTTTCCGCGTTGATGGATGAGCTACTTAAATCAACTTATATCTTTGGATTGGTTATTTATATATATATATACACCTTGAGATCCAAACAATTAAGTCACTGCCATCTTATTTCCTAATCAATTCCTATGACAATAAAGAGGCTTTGTTTTAATCGTTTAGAGTTAATTGTTACTACCTGTTGCTTGAATTTAATAGATATCTTAATAGCTTTGAGTGATTTACAAAAATTACAGTATATATTTTTTACATCAAAACGGCTGATCTGATTCGACTGAGGGTTTGGAATAATGTATGATCATTATATTGAAATTCTCTGATAATTTGAATTTTGAAAGAAATATTTTTCACAAATTTTTTCCTCTGGGTTATTCTTATGGGTTTTTCCAAAACTTTGAAATTAGTTTTCTCAGAAGTGGTTCAACCGATTGCGCCTCAAAACTATACAGTATCAAATTAGATAAGGACACTTATGTGTGCCAAGTTTCAATTGATTTTGAATTTTTGTTTGACCTGGGGAGCGCAAACAAAATAATAATTGAAAAAAAAAACTTTTTTTTTTGGGTATGGTGAAATTGATTCTTCGCTTCGCTCATCCAATTGATGATAGTAAAAAAATGAATTGAGTGTTTGAACACACACAAAATTGTGAACATATATTTTGAATGTAGGCTCGCCTACATTACTCGAACAATTTCCTAAAGGGCACATATTTTTAGGATTATTTTGTTTCTCAAGGCCATACGCATGTGACACATCTACAAGATTAGATTGAAAATTTGGCCTAAATTATATCCAATTGTGCAAATTGATGAGATATTTGTGCATTTTTACAAACACTCCAGAATTTGAGACATGACAATTAAAATCTTTTACTCTGCCAAGTCATAATACTTTTAAAGATAATGTAATCCTCACTACGTCTCAACAATTCTGTCTCATGACTATCCCTTGATTATGGCACGAACCAAGATGCATTGAGGGTTGTGTTGGTTTGCCGCCGGGAGATGGTGACTTCTCATTCGAAACATGTCTCACTTCCTGAGTACTTTCCTAGGAACCAAAGATCGTTGCTCTATCTAGTTTTGTTTAGTAGAAAGGGCTGACAGGCTGACAAACTTGATGACAGCTGTTATTAGCTGGAGCAACGTGAGCGTAAAGTTAGTTCCTTTCATCACCACTACATACGCATGATCGGTATTTCCAAAGATTTGGCCGTTATATTGGTACATATTTTCAACATGGGCGGGATAGGAAGTGAGGACAGGCAAACCAACGCAACCCTCAATGCATCTTGGTATGAACTAATGTAGATAAAGATGTTGAAGTTGATCAGTTTTTTGGTCAAGTATAATAAGACAACCACGACTTCATTCCAGTAGGCCTTATATGAAATTATTGAAATTTTTGCTATTGTATCTCAAACAAAAACAAACAGAGCATTTAGAATTGTATCTAGCTGACTATTTCCAACTTGCCTTCATTTCTTTCCGAGTCAAACTGCTGTATTGCTTCAATCATTCCGAGTCCCATAGCGACACATGCCTTGGCGTGATCCGCTTTGGGCTCCGGACATCCGGACACGCAGTAATAGCAATCCCCCAACGTCGAGATCTTCTCGCAGCCATTCAGGACACACAAGTCGTCAAACCGCTCAAACAAGTCGTTCAGGATTCCCACAAGCTCTTCGGCACTCTTATTTGAGGACATACGAGTAAAACCAACAATGTCGGCAAATAATATGCTTACATTATCCATCCGGATCATATTAAATGGACGGAACAGCGATCGCAAGTCGTTACCACGTATAGTATCCTGATTTTCTTGGCCACCGCCTTCATCGATTAGCCATTTGGCCACTTTTGGCGGCATGACCGATAGGATCATCTTCTCCTTCAACAGCTTCTCCATTTCCAATTGGCGCCTCACCAATAAACTTTGGCCCACTTTCATGAAAGTACCTCTCATTCGTACGTTGGTCATTATCAAAATGTGTAGACCGATCAAGTGAACGCAAAAGTGAAGCAATGCCCTGACGAGAATGTCGTACTGGTGAACGTAACTGTCGTCAGCTGCGATGAGCTGCGAAGTCAAACACTCAAATAGGATGGAATATGAGCCCCCAGTGGCAACGCACAAGTAAAGCGGTAGAGGAATTATAGTATAAATGACTAACAGAATCTTAATGGCTATTGAGAAGTGACCCACTGGGCTAATATCAGATTTAGTATGCGACGGGTTACTCACAACAAAAAGGAGGGATAAAATGCTAATTAAAAGTGCCACAGACAACGAGATCTGTAATGTATATCGCCTGTATACGTCTGTGTACGTTAGACTTAGGAATATGAGGATGCAAATAAATAGGAAAACAAATGTGCATGAAATGAGAGCCCAGTTGTCAGTAGTTCCTTGTAAGCCAGTTGTTAAGAAGTAGATGAACCATGCGAGTGAAACCACCAAGATGTACATAAGGGCATACCTGGAAATAAAACATTGAGGTAAATACAAATTGATCTATAAAAGGTGCCGTACTTCTTAGTTATTGAAAACGTGTTCCTTTCGTTACGTTCCTACTCAACTCTGGGACGTATTGATATTACGAAATTCAGTCCAATATTCAGCGATCCACCACAGCGAGAAGACACTACACTTGTTACACAATTGAATAATGAGATAGTTCCTCATACCAAGTGAGCAAGAATACAGGATACTGACATTTAGAAACAGGATAAATGGACAAGTAGGCCTGCAGTTCTGTTCTGTGTCTATATAGAGGTACAATGTTTAAATGCATAGATATAATATAATAGACAATAATTTGAGAGATTCTCTCTCCAAGCTGTACTATTTGGGAGGTTATAAAAACTGTAAAAATAAAATATTAATAACTCAATGATAACCAGTAGGTTTAGACTAGGGTGTTCTTGGGACAGTCCTGTTTTTGGACATCTTGTCCCGATGTCCCCACAACTTTTTCAGACGGAACGCATTTTGTCCTGTTTTGTTTTTTTGTAATTTAAACCGCAATTGTGAAAAAATGTTCATCTTCAAATCTTCAATAGGTCTGCACACCGCAAAACGTCACAGAACAACACAAGCAAGTACTGTGTCTAGTGAGGAAAGTGGATTCAACTGATTTTATACTCTATTTATTAGACCTAAGAAGTTTTCCGTACATCGTCAAACTGGATTCTAGGTGTAATTCTAGTTCTTTGTCATGTAGTGAGTAGAAACAGTTTTTCAGATCTGCAGTGACTATAGTCGACGTGATTTAATAAGCGATGTAAAAATACTATTTTGGCATTTACTGTTCAACCACTTTATTAACATTAGGGATATGACATGGGTGACCAGTGACCATATTTCAGATCTATATAAGAATATGGGTCATAATAAGTTGAGGGGAGGGACGGAAATTAAAGCCATGAAGAGCACTTGCAGTGGTACAGTGCACCAGAGGCATGTTCAGTAGAAAATGACTTCTCGTGACTCCAAATTACATTCATTTTAAATACTTGTTTACACGTTACAAGAAACTTCAATGGGGGGGGGGGATTTTATTTGTAAGTTTGAAGGTAATACGAACGCGAAAAGATATGTGAACTACCACACAATCTCAGCTGCCAAAGGCGAATGTATTTCAGCTCTTTTATTATTCTTTAGCCCACTTCCAAGCATATTTAGCGTAAATTATTGTGTATTCTGAGAAAAATATTTTTCTTGTATTTAACAAAAATAAGCAATTAATCATCAATCCAAATTTATGTGGTGTAGGCTATTGTAGGATTCAATCTTGAATTGCTTAATATCATTCATGATATGGTTCAAACTTTACAGACAAACTAAAGTAAAATGTTTATTACTCCACGTGAGTAATAATAGAATTTGTATCAAATATTTAAAATAATTATGTTCATTCCCAAAATATGACAATAAGTCAACAGAAGACAGTTCTGACAGGTATCCAAATTAAGCTCAAAAATAATATGAGACAAAGTACGAAAAAACGGGACAGTTGTTAAAAAAACGGGATGAATGGTCACCTTGAATTTGACGTGAATAAAGCTTTCAAAATGTTATTTGCCTTGTTATGTATGTATCATCTTTGTTTTTCTCGTGTTGTAAACATCTAACATTACAGGTAAAAGACACTGCAAGATTACCAACTCACAGAAAACAAGAATTCTAGTATTTAAAAAAATTAATTGAGAGATAGATATGTCAATGTCGTGGATGCTGCATTATTTAGAGTTTGTGTTGACACTCTATTTTTAACCAAGATTAGGCCTAAAATAACATTTTACACCAGCAAATTCCCCAAAATTTCGCTCCTGGGTTGCCCTTTGGTGACTATTCCATGGGGGGTGGTCAAATATTTCACAGCAAACTGCATTTGCATATATCTAGCTGTACTAGAACGCACCTGATGACTGTCCCGCTAAATGTATACCCTAGCCTGACTTGAGTAGAGCTAGAATTGAACGACCAACTGACCGGCTGACAGTGATATGCTTGGTCTCAACTTCCTCCACTGCTTCAATTTCAATTTGGAAATTAAATTATACTGGCCCATTGAATTAGCCATGAATGTCTTCTAGTTCAGAACATCCAGTTACAAAAAGACAATAACTTATAACTTACTGAAATCGAAGCTGTACTTGTGGGAATGAGCTCGTACGATACTGCCCTTCGAGAATTTCGGAATCAAATCTTGGATCCCACCACGATCGTCGAGCCGCCCTCTCAAACGGCACGGGTAAGCCGATGCCGCAGCAGCTGATGCGGCGGCCGCTTTGAGCCAAGTACGCTTGGATGTATGGCGCCAACGTGATCTGTATGTCGTCTTCATCTTGCTGCTGAATACGATCACAAGACCGAGAGAAACTAGTCGTAGACCCGAGATGTTGCTCTAGTCTTGATGACGTAGAGCATTCGTCGGCCATGTTTTACAACTTCATGCCCAGCAAAATGTCTCATGGGTGAAACAAAGTTTCTACACACCAAATTGCTTCATAATTCAGGAAACCTTCTTCTCTGGCAAAATCACACATACGTAGATGCAGTCCTGCTCCAATAGGCTTTCATGCTGATAGGGCAGCCGTATTTGAAATATAAGGCATGGCTATTGGTGGAGATGAGTATTTTCTGTATTAATTATGGTTAAAAGATTATATTTTTCCTTTCTGATATAGCTTGTAATAAAATCTAATATAGTGATGATACCACTATTGTATTGATATGTAAACGTGTGCTGTTAGTTAGTTGGATGCTGAAGCTTGAGCATCCCATCCAAGAAAGTGGTCTGTGCTTGATCTTCATCATCACAGCATCCAGCTATTCTCCAGATCACTGCTACTTTCCATTGTATCTGAAATCACACAAGTTTGCTATTAAAAGAATGTCTACTTGGATTGTTCCTTATAATAATAATATTCGTTTATTTGGCGTCAGTGCGCTATTCAATATTACATGCCATGAAACAAGATGGTATATTACATAATTAATTAAATAGATAATAAAGATATAAGGTAATATAAGACAGAATGTACGGTAGTACAATAGATGGAATATAGGCCTACAATGAGGATTAAAGTATGTTTTAGATTGACTGTGGCCTATAATAGCTTCCTAATATTATCTATTTTACGAGTGTGTTTTCAAACTCTTTCTGTGGTTAATAACTCGATTGTTTTATAAAATCTGACAGACCACCTATACCTCTACATAGCAATGACTCGGCATTTATCTGTTTGGAGCAGCTACTAAGATACAGATTGTTATGATTTCTGGTAACATATTTATGAATAGAATTAACTGATGACATTTGTTCACGTTCACTTAGATAGAGGGGGGGGGGGGGGGGGGGGGGGGGTAATGGAACATTATGCATTTTATTAATAAAACACATTCCATTTAGATTGATCCAATTGACCACTAGTGATAGGCGTGGCTAATCGCCAGGGCCACCTTGATCTATACTTCATGTGGGAATTTAGAGATACTCTGATAGGTAAATGTGAAATTTCCCACATAACAAAGCCCATTTGATTGGATGTTCTGTTTTGTGACGTTCATGGGCGGGTCAATCACTAGTCGTCAATTCACTTCATTCAGCCATTTAGTACTAGTAACATTTTGACAAAGACGTATCTCTCCGACATTCCAATACAGTTCTCATTCCTATATTTTGTAATCATTGCAAGTTATTTCTGTCAGGAATGCTTGATGTAGTATTGTTATGCAGAAAGTGAAGTGTGGTCAAACAATTCAGGACAAAACCTTCCACTCTGTACATGACTTTTAGTTTACTTGACAATCGCTTAGCCCGTACTGATTGTTTCAAACAATCGCTTTAGGCCCAGAAAAAATATCAGAATGGAATTATTATCGTCTATTTCTTATGTTCATTTTGTAACCAACAACTGAATCCCCATTTCACACGAGTATCCTTTCCTAAATTCAGATTCATTATTTGATAAATAATTCTTTATTGTAAAATACTCTTCTAACTGCTCATGTACAACTATTGTAGTTCAAACACTTTTTTTGTACACTGGCGAGATATTTATACTTCAATAATCTTAGTTCCTGGGACTCTTTTTTAATTGGAACTGTTAGTGATTCTTTCCAGCTAACAGAAAACTTTGCCTTTACTTAGCAGTAAGTTTATTAGTTATAGTAATTTGGAACGAATAACAGCGTTATTTTCAAGCTCAAGTCTAACGTCATCCCGCTCGTTTGAACTTACGAGTCTGAATTCTTCCAATCATTTACATTCATACTGTCAATGTTGATCAAGTTTTCTGTTGCATTTTTCACTTTTCATTTAGTTTTTCATATTATATTTTAATTCCATCCATTTATAGTTTCTCATTGTTTTTTCATTTCTGTCAGTTTTTCCTAGGACAATAGCTATCTACAATGGATAAAATCTCATGTAAGTTGGTTACAGTCTCTACAGGGCTCTGATGGCCAGCTGTCAATGTAAAATCAAGATGGATGTCAAATTGGGCAATAATTTGCAGGGCATGAATGATTTTGGTTTTGAATAATAGTTAATAGGTAAAGTTCAAATCATATTGTTAATCGGATTACTGTTATAACCTAGTTTCATTTGATCATCACAGGCCCCATGTTTCTGTTCTTTCATTTGTGTGAGAGATAATCTACAAAGAATGAGTAAATATGCTGTGTAGACACAGCATCGCCGCCAAGATCACCTACAAATCAGCTGATGACCTGAGTAGTCGGTCGATCTTGGTGGATCTTTGTGGCTTATGGAATCTCAGTTGCGTATCCATCCTATATAGCCATTGTCCTAGGTTCTTCATTTTGAACGTTCCTTATCCAATTCCTCAATATACTATCAACTATCTCCTTAATGCTATCCATAAAATAATTATTAAACACAATATGTGCTATTTTACTCTGCTTCCAAATAACACAGCCATCCAGGAATGGTATCTCTCCTTTATCATCACACATTGTTCCTTGGCTAACCATGAGTTTTCTATTCAAGTCAATATTATTGAGATAGTGCCTCCGCTTGGCAATTCCACACTTGCTAATTAATTACTATATTTCTGGGAAGCTTGAAATTATGCCAATCTGTGTTTAGTTATTTTGGCTGCTTTGGATTTCTTATCCACGTCACTCATACACTTTTTAAATTTATTATCATACTAGCAACACATCCTCTTTGGTTTTTTTCCAGTAGAATTTGATTTTTGTAATTAATTCTTAGCCACCTTCGTTGCTCCATCAAATATCACACTGCAATAGGAACTGAAGTCAGGTCGGGCGTGGGTTCGAGTCCCGCAAAAGGCATGGGTTTCTGTAAACATCTTTTCACCCATCATCGCTTCATCATTTCAGTATCCCCCTCCTCATTCGTACGCCTGTATAACCTAGCTGTTGGTGGGGTCGTTCAGTAGCATTGAATTAAACAAATTAAAAATTAAATTATTTACTCTAAACTAAAGTATTTATAGTATGAAGAATGATCATTCTTCATTTTTCAGTACAGTACAGGTTGATAAAAGAACAAAGCTTCTTGACAAGATGAACGAGAAAGATACAATGAATGTGTTTGCACTGAAACAACTGTCTTCACTAACGATGCACACGTTAAACCCGTTCAACGAGTGGCCTCATGTTTTCATGGACGTTCGGCAGATGCTGCTGCAGGAAGATATGGACCGTGTCCTGATGAGGAAATGGAAGCGATTAAGTTAAGATATCATTGGAGTTGATGCGCGATCACATTATTCCTCAGAAAATGTGATTTGTATTGACTCTAGAGCCAAGTCAACTGATTGCTCAGTCATTAAATAAAGTCAAAAAGTATCCCACGATCCAATAAAAGATGATTGGTCACCGATTCTACAATGGATCCCAAGTCATTGCAGAATTGAAGGAAATGAAAAGAGTGATGAACTTGTCAAGTTGAGATCCAATCAGACTTGGGAAACAACACAATTGTCAATATCATCCTTAAGATATATTCTCAAAACCAAATCAGAAATGATTATAAATCAGGCCCTAGAAGACGTTGTTAGAGGAAAGAGATGGGAGTCTCTGCTGGACAAACCGATATGTTCCAACACCCTGCCTTGTTCTACTTGAGTCGCCATCTTCAGGATTACAACTGACTGAAATTGTCTCTACAATCGTTTGAACAGAATTGGAGTTAAGAGGTTGCATGCACAGTGCCTATAAAAATAGAGAGATTCATCGTTGCCATTTTTTTCTACATTCACGAATCAGTGGCATTGAATAAAAAGTATATCAACCCCAAGGTAATTTCAAGCTCTTCAATTGATATGACATTCTTTTTGTGAATTCGATCAGTTTCAAGATAATATGTCAATGAATTTCATCACATTCTTGGTATTCATTGACATAGGCCTATTATCTCAAAACTGATCAAATTCACAAAAATAGAATGTCATATTAATTGAAGAGCATAATATTAACTTGGAGATGGTATAATTTTTATTCAATGACACTGGTTTGTGAACATGGAAAATATTGGTGAAGATGAATTTCTCTATTGTGAAGTGCCGTGCCTGCACCCCCTTAAAGCAAGTTCCATGTGTCCCCTGTGCAAGCTGGGAGATCAAGACGCAGAACACCTACTTGTAGCCTAGAACTTGATGAACACCGAGCTCTGTTGGAGAATCAAGGATTGTACGGCGACTATCTAATGGCAGCTTTGTACTGGCGAACGAGGAGAGACATATCAGAAGTAGAGTTTCTAGTACAATCATATGGAGAACCAGTATGGCACTGAGTGTAGGCCTACATAGCTTTGTCAAACAACTCTCTGGGAGCAGATCAGTTTTTCGGAACGTCGAGGTCTGCAGACGAGTAGTACAACACGTCAAGGCCAGCCTATCCCACAATAAGAGAGCCCTGACAAATTGTCTATCCCCACTGGGAATCTTGATTGGAGAGTTGTAGGCCCACCCACAAAATTTGTCCATCTTTAATATTTCAACATCAACAGAGTTACATTTTTCATCTGACTAATGGTTTTTCTTGGTTTTCCTCAGTCGTTACTATTGTATTCCGAGTATGACAGCCATCAGCTGTTCTACCGGGTCGTGGCCACTTCCCGTCTTGAGACCAGGGGTCTCGGTCCGATATGCTTCGGGTCTGATAGCGCGAGATGATTGACAGGTGCAGGCATCCGGGGAGCAGGAGAAAGAGAGAGAGAGAGAGAGAGAGAGAGAGAGAGAGAAAAAGAGAGAGAGATTGCCATGGGAGGAGTAACTTGTGCAAATGATGGTCTGTAATCCTTCTAGGTCAGCTACCTATCCTTGTATTCACCAAACTTGTATTCACAAGTCCACCTTCGTCACCTTTGTCAGATCATAAAGCATCAACTTCAAGTGAGTAAAAAACATTAAAACAAACAAAATACAAAATGTCCAAACTACACACCATAGATGTAAACAAGATCCATCAGAAAACACCAAAAACGCAAACATGAAACAAAAATTGGCCATGGCGCGTTAATCAGTAAAATTACTGGTACCGACCATTTTTCATACACTCTGCTAAGTAAAAAAATGTAGTCCATTGAAAAATTCAAGCCACAGATGCCTGACTGGCATTCAAACCTAATGGCTTACCTCTGCGCTAACGAGCCACAGTATACTCGGTGTGGTGTATCGCATCAAGAATGATAATAAAGTCGGCTACAGGAAGTTACACAAAGCACAGCCAAGAACACCCGAAAGTAACAAAACAGATTGTTCACAACCAGCTCATCAGATTATGTATGCTTAGGCATTGAGTTTATAGGGAACACTATAAACTCAATGGCTTAGGGTATAGATGATTCAAAAGGAAATGGTTCAAGATCTATATAGGGTGTATAATGCAGCAATTCACAATTACTGTAATTTTATATTTTTTCATGAGATTAGGCCTATGAACGTCTTTAATAGGCCCTAAAAAATAGAATGTGATTTTATAAACTAGGCTACCTAATTAAAATATTGAAGATCATGAGATAAAACAATAAGGCTGAAAATAAAAAAGTTTCAACAGCCACTAGACCACCTCATAAGTAATATTCCAGACACTAATAAGCAAGTACAGAACAGAAATTTGTATTTTACTGTCTAGCCAGATGCCTCGCCCACAAACAGTAAGACAGCGATACAACTTACTTTTTATGAATCTGTCACACACTGCACTAGGAAAACGATGCACAGGAAGGAATTTTATAAGAGTTCATAAAAGCAACACTGTTTGCTAAATTACAGGCATATCAGGGACTGTGTCAGTGTTTCTAGATAGGACTATCATCTTAGTCTTACAATCTCGTTGGAAATGACAAATTACCTTATTTACTGTAGTTTCTCTGATTATTTACGTCCGTTTCAATTATTTTGAATTGTATAACAACTAAATTCAAGTCATTATATGACAGGTGGAAGTCTTCTCTGGCTGCCTAGCCCCTGGGCTGACAAACTGTGAGGCTTTAATTGTTTTGACAGCTCAAATACGACTTCTTAATAGCATGCGCTTATAATGGTTGCCATCATCTTATCTTCTTTTCATACAACAAATATGCTTTTATACAGCTGAAGGCCCACGCCTAACCTGTGTCAATTTGCTACAATATAATGAAAATGAAGTAAGGACTGGAGATTAACTTTAAACAAAAGTTACTGATAAGGACGGCTATTTGTACGCCTAGGAGTCGCGGTACTCGCCGAGTAGAGGTCTACCAAACAGGGTAGT